>OY728156.1:1848338369-1849588369 GCA_963277665.1 Viscum album
AGGCTCACTGCCTTTACAATAGTTCAGGGATAGCTCACTGCGTCCCTCGGGTCACTCCCGTTGACTCCCCCTAGCTCACTGCCGTTGGTGAAGTCCCACTCAGTTTATAGACGTGAAGGTCTCTTCTTCATTTGCATAAGAGTGCATCCTTTGTTGTATGTAGATGCTCTATTGAAGTCCGATTCTCACCAGAAGAATATCACTTTTCCCCGAATGAACCGAGTAGTCTCTCGGCTTTCGTGCAGCTCCAAACACGCCGGTGGACTTTAGCAAAACCAGGCGCGCTTCTCCAAGACAGTCGCGCAAGTCCCACTACGGCGCGCAAGTCCTCCCTGGCGCGCAAGTGTCATCAACACAGTTGCGCGACTCTTCCTTCCCCAACTACAAACTTGCGCGGTCCACTTCCTTTCTCTTCCAAACCACCATGGGCGCACAGCCAAACACCGGCGCGCAAGCTCTACTTGCGCGACAAAACAACCACCTGCGCGACTCAACCACCTGCGCGACGAGAGCTCGAACAATCTCTCAGCCTTGAACTCCGTTGCAAATGAGGAGGGGTGGTCCAGTATTTATAGGCAAACTGGACCCCCTGCGCGGCGGCACGCAAGTCCTTGACGGCGCACAAGTCTTTTCTTCAATAAACTCTGTCGCGCAACTCACTTGCGTGACCCAACCAACACTTGCACGACCTTCTTGCCTTAGCCAAAATTTGATGTTCTGATCCTCAAAAACATATGGCGCGCAAGTCTTTCATCCTCCAAGAGCACGGCGCGCAAGTACCTTTTCCAAAAACACTTTACTTTATTGGCCGATTTTTAGGCCCAAAAATTTGGCAAACACTGGGAAACAGCACCACCTTCACTACTGTTTTCTGCTTGAACGGTATGATCACTTTGTTGGTACACACCATGAACTTTCACTGAGGATTGACAACAAACACAAACCATACACCAAAACATTCTTTGAAGAACCTGGTTCCAACAATCTCCCCCTTTGGGTTTGTTGGCAATCAGAATAAATTCAATAGATCTCCAACCATGAGCAAATCCAAAACGCAAGAATCAACTCAGCCAACACTCTAAGTCTACGTGAGCAATGCTCGGTGTAGAAAACAAGAGAGAAAGCTTGAATTGGGTCTTAGTGTTTTGAAATTCTCCATGACGCCCGATGTTATCCTTATTAAACTTCTCATCACAATCTTACACTTCTCATCACAGAAGAATTTCTTGCCTTGAATTTATGCCTTTCTCCCCCATTGACAATAAAACCAAAGACCGAAAAGTTTGTTCAACGTTCAGCTCAAGCCATACTCCCCCTAGATAGTATCTCCCCCATAAACCTGCATCACAGCCATAAGCAGATAAAAACAGTTAAAAAAAACGGGGAGAGGGGATTTTCGGTGCCTCCTTATGCAGTAGGAGGTGGTCGAACACCAAGGTTCAACCGATGCTTCTCGAACACAGCCGCGGACAATGTCTTGGTTAGGATATCAGCCACTTGCTCATTAGTTCCAACATGATCCATTTTAATCACTCCTTGTTCAACCTTTTCTTTGATAAAATGATACCATATTTCAATATGTTTTGTACGAGAATGTTGAACCGGATTCTTCGTAAGATCAATTGCACTTTTGTTATCGCAATAAATCACCATTGGTTGCTGCACCTTATCACCAATATCTGTTAGCTGCTGCTTCATCCAAAGAAGTTGAGTGCATGATTTTGTGGCGGAGATATATTCAGCTTCAGCAGTACTAAGAGAAGTACTTTCTTGCTTCTTGCTCAACCAGCCAACACATTTATGCCCAATATAGAAAGCTCCACCACTAGTGGACTTTCTGTCTATTACATCCCCAGCCCAGTCAGCATCAGAAAACGCTGATAATTCACTGTACCTGCCTGCAGCAAAAAATAACCCGAAGTTATGTGTGCCTTGAATATACCTCATGATTCTTTTTACTGCTGACATATGTTCCTCCTTTGGATTACTCTGAAAGCGGGCCACAAGGCATGTTGCAAAGACAATATCTGGCCTTTTCGCTGTCAGATACAGTAGGCTTCCAATGATCCTCCTGTACATGGTGGGATCAATAGAGTTCCCATCCTCATGCTTTCCAAGTTTAGTTCCAACAGCAATCGGAGTTGACATTGGTTTGGAGTCTTGCATATTGAACTTCTTCAGCAACTCTCTTGCATATTTTTCCTGAGAAATGAAAGTGAATTCCTTCTTTTGAATCACTTGTAACCCCAAGAAATATGTGAGCTCCCCAGTCATAGACATTTCAAATTCTGATTTCATGTGGTTGGCAAATTCATCCACTGATTTCTGCCTGCTGCCACCAAAAATGATATCATCAACATAGACAAGAACCATGAACTGATCTTTTGGAGAATTCTTCACATAGAGATTGTGATCAACTCCTCCTCTTTTGAATTCCAACTTCTTGAGATATGAATCTAGCCGTGAGTACCATGCCCGTGGTGCCTGCTTCAAACCATATAGAGCCTTATTTAGTTTGCAGACCTTTGTTTCATCGGTACCCAAGACAAACCCCACCGGTTGTTCAATGTAGACTTCTTCTTCAAGTACACCATTCAAGAATGCTGTCTTAACATCCATTTGATATACTTTATATCCTCTTTGGAGTGCCATGGCAAGGAAAAGCCTGATTGATTCCAGTCTAGCAACTGGAGCAAAGGTTTCTTCAACATCAATACCTTCAATCTGGGAGTATCCTTTACATACCAGTCGTGCCTTGTTTCTGACAACACTTCCATGCTCATCAAACTTATTTTTGAAGATCCATTTGGTACCAATCACATTGTGACCTTCGGGTCTCTGGACAAGATCCCATGTCTGATTCTTATCAATCTGATCTAATTCGTCATTCATGGCTTTCACCCAAGATTCATCTTTTGCAGCTTCTTCGAATGAGGATGGCTCTACAACTGATAGAAATGCAGATTGCGTGTTATTCCTCATCCTTCTGGTTTGAGTGGGTACACTCCTATCCCCGATTATGTTGGATGGATCAATCTCAGCTCTTCGATTTCTCCTGCGAGGTTCAGTAGAATTCTCTTCAGCCATAGTTTCTTCTTCAGATTCTTCTTCTGAGTCAACATCATTATGTGATTGATGAGTGTTTTGAACAGCTTCCTCTATTTCTGCATTTGTAGTTTCTTCATGTCCACATTCTTCATGACTTTCTATCACATCAGCATATGACGTCCGTGAAGCATTTGTGGTTTTCTCTTCAATTATCTTAACATCATTGCTTTCCACAATCCTTACCAAACGATTGTTGAAACATTTGTAGGCTTTGCTGTTCATTGAGTAACCGAGGAAGATTCCTTCATCTGCGTTGTCACCATATTTCCCCTGATTTCCTTCTTTGTTCCTGATGAAGCACTTACTTCCAAAGACACGAAAGTATTTTAGAGAAGGCTTCCGTCCATGCCACAATTCATATGGTGTCTTCGTCTCACCCATATAAAGTCCTGTTCGATTCTGAATGTACACTGCAGCTTGAACAGCCTATTTCCAGTAATGTCGTGGAATACGACTCTCAATCAGCATAGTTCGTGCCATGTTGTTCACCTGTTGATTCCTTCGTTCAACAACTCCATTTTGTTGTGGAGTTCTCACAGCAGCTACCTCATGTTGTATCCCATGCTTCTCCAGATAATTTTCAAATTCAATGGACGTGTATTCTCCTCCATTGTCAGATCGCAACACTTTGATTGTTCGTCCAGTATCATTCTCGGCGATTCGCCGATATGTTTTCATGCAGTCAAGGACCTGTCGTTTCCGGTGAATGACCATAACACATGCCATTCGACTGTAATCATCTATAAAAAGGACAAAGTACCTTTCTCCATGAGTTCCGGCAACATTTATTGGACCACAAACATCTGTATGAATCAGATCAAGAAGGTGAGATTCCTTTTTCTTCTTTGGCCGATATGAACTGCAGACCAGCTTCCCACGAATACAAGCATCACAGGATTTTTCATGCTCACGCTTTAGGTTGGGGATGTCCATGACAATTCTCAATTTTGATATTTTCTCCATGTCTTGTTGATTGATGTGTCCCAATCTCCGATGCCACAAATTGTTTTCTTCTTCAACAGTCATGTAACATACATTTTCTTCACTATCAACCTGATACAAGTTGCCTTCTGTTCTGCATCCTTTCATAAGTGAATTGCCGGTTTTTCCCTTGATGGTGCAGCCTTTCTGATTAAAAGTAACTATAAGTCCTGAGTCACAGAGTTGACTCACGCTAAGGAGATTATGGCGTAGGCCATCTACGTAAAGGACTTCAGTCTTCTTTAGTTCTCCATTAGCTAATTGGGTACTTCCACTCCCTTTGATTTTCAGAGCCCCATCATTACCAAATCTTACTGTACCATCAACATTCTTTATGACATTCGTTAGTAGGCCGGCATTACCCGTCATATGAGATGAACAACCGCTATCCAGAATCCAGGTACTATTGTTCTTTGTAGCTTTGAGGGCTACCTCTGCAAGGTTCGATTTCTCAATCTTCTTCCTTTCCTTCCATGAGACATTAGATTGAGTATATAGGACTGATGGCCTTTCAACTATCTCTTCCGCATACCCAGGTTCTTCATAGTCAAAGTCTTCTGTGAGAGGTGAGAACCTGTTTAAACGAGCAACACTGTCTTGCTGACAAGACTTGACTTGTCTTGAACTTCGGTATGAGGTGTCTATGTCTCTTCTCTGCCTGCAATTAACGGCCTTATGACCAAAGTTAAAACAACAAAAACAATATCCATAGAAATTATTTCTTATATGAGAATTAGGATATGAGATTGTTCTCCTTTGTTGAGCATCTATATCTTCTCCATTCAGATAGCTTCTTGCCTCTTCACAATAAGACATGGTATGGCCCAGATAGCCACAGAACTGACACTTCATGAGAGGAAATGTCTTCTCACTTGAATTTCTCCTTATAGCTTCTTCCTTGGGAGAATAGTAAGACTGTCTGCCATTTTTGAAAGTTTGAGGATAATTTTCAGGTCCCCTTTTAGTTTGGATTGAGGGTTCCTTTTTCAGCACTCTAGGTAACATTTCATCATGTTCAACATTCATCTTGTCTTTATTTTGGATCTTTTCACTTCCAGCAGTTGATGACTCAGCCTCACAGCCAATTCCACTCTTTCCCATGCAAGCAGGTCTTTGATCACTCAAGACTTTTCCAACCCCATCTGAACCACACTTGGCTCTTGCAAGTAATTCTACATCTGAGAATCTTCCGAACTGTATTTTCTTCCTCGATTCTTTTGGAACTGATTCTGTCTCCATTTTACTCCTTAGAGTAACTACTTCCTCCTCAAGACCCTCAACAGTCTTGGATTTTTCATCCAGTCTGGATGTGAGGTCATTGATGACCTTTGCCTGCTCTTCAATTCTCAGCTTCAGATCAACTGCATCATCATTGCTTTCAATTATTTTAGACTGTACCTTCACAAATTCTTCCAGTCGTTCAATTTCAGCTTCAAGTTGATCAACATATTCAGTTGATTCTTCCACAATTGATTTCCACTTATTGCAGCTCTTACATTTAATCTTAAGCTTACTAACTGCATCCTTAAGTTGCACCTCAGGATCTACACAAGTTCTCAGTTGTTTTTCACCATCAGTATCTTCTGACTTTTCAACAGTGGCCATCATAGAAGCATGGTTCCCAGTTTTGAATTCTGGTTCTTCTTCATCACAGAATTCATTGTCATCTTCTTCCTCTTCACAGACAAAACTCTTCTTTTTCATTTTCTTACCAGATTTGAAGTCTCCCTTTTTGAAGAACCTTCTTTGAGGCTTCTTGAAGTTTTCATCTTCACTGTCATCATCATTGATATTCTTCAAGCACTGAGAAGCAATATGCCCAACTTTTCCACAACGGAAACATGCGAGAGGTAACTTCCCTTTGAATTTCTCTTTCCCCTTCTGGAACTTCTTTGCAATGAGAGAAAGAATTTCTTTCTCTTCGTCATCATCACCGCTACTATCCTTTGAGATTTTCAATTTATCCATGGCCTTGAATGCCATTTCCTTGCTCACCCGAGTCGTAGCATCTTCTGGTTTGACTCTCATTTCATAAGCTACCAAACTGCTCAGTAAGTCATCTAGAGAAAGTTTGGAAAGATCTCTTTCCTCAAGAGCTGACACCTTCGCATTATACAGAGGTGGAAGTCTTCTTAATATTTTCTTTACAATATCAATGTCTTTGATTTATTCGCCTAGACCCCGAATTTCTCCAACCACTTCAGTAATTCGATTGAAGAAAGAGTCTGCATTCTCGTCTGGATGCATCTTCAGATCATCAAACCGATTGTGTAGCACTTGTAGTTTCGCCTCCTTCACTTTGCTATCACCTTCATAAATATTCTCAAGTTTATCCCACATATATTTTGCTGAGGTGCAATTCATCACCTTCAGGTAAATCTGATCAGAAAGGGCTGTAGTGAGAGCATTCTGTGCTTTAGCATCTGCATCAAGAAGTTTCCTGTCTGTTTCAGTCATAGCCAGACCTGTTGGATCAGTGACATGTATTCCTTGAACAATAGAAAAAAGAACTTCCATTCCAAGAGATCTTAGATGAGATCTCATTCTGTTCTTCCAGATCTGGAAATTGCTTCCATCGAAGTGAGGAACTCCCCTGACATTGATCGCGTTTTCCATGACGAAGAAGGTCAGATTCAACGCCAGCAACCTTTACCCTCTGATACCACTTGAAGGACCCCGGGACACCCTGAGAGGGGAGGGGTGAATCAGGGTGACCACTTTTTCTTTTAATGTGTTGGATCTTGTTCCCATGTTGGTAGGAACTTGTTGAACCTGTATGATGATTATGATCAAAATGAAAACATTCACATGCACAGAGAAGACACATCCATTTTTACTTGGTTCACCACTAAGGGCTACGTCCAAGGAGCATACGCCGACAGGTTTCCGGTCGTACCTAAATCCACTATGCTTCACTAGCTGCGGATACAAAAGTTCGGGTACAGACACTCTGTCCCAGGCTCACTGCCTTTACAATAGTTCAGGGATAGCTCACTGCGTCCCTCGGGTCACTCCCGTTGACTCCCCCTAGCTCACTGCCATTGGTGAAGTCCCACTCAGTTTATAGACGTGAAGGTCTCTTCTTCATTTGCATAAGAGTGCATCCTTTGTTGTATGTAGATGCTCTATTGAAGTCCGATTCTCACCAGAAGAATATCACTTTTCCCCGAATGAACCGAGTAGTCTCTCGGCTTTCGTGCAGCTCCAAACACGCCGGTGGACTTCAGCAAAACCAGGCGCGCTTCTCCAAGACAGTCGCGCAAGTCCCACTACGGCGCGCAAGTCCTCACTGGCGCGCAAGTGTCATCAACACAGTTGCGCGACTCTTCCTTCCCCAACTACAAACTTGCGCGGTCCACTTCCTTTCTCTTCCAAACCACCATGGGCGCACAGCCAAACACCGGCGCACAAGCTCTACTTGCGCGACAAAACAACCACCTGCGCGACTCAACCACCTACGCGACGAGAGCTCGAACAATCTCTCGGCCTTGAACTCCGTTGCAAATGAGGAGGGGTGGTCCAGTATTTATAGGCAAACTGGACCCCCTGCGCGGCGGCACGCAAGTCCTCGACGGCGCGCAAGTCTTGTCTTCAATAAACTCTGTCGCGCAACTCACTTGCGCGACCCAACCAACACTTGCGCGACCTTCTTGCCTTAGCCAAAATTTGATGTTCTGATCCTCAAAAACATATGGCGCGCAAGTCTTTCATCCTCCAAGAGCACGGCGCGCAAGTACCTTTGCCAAAAACACTTTACTTTATTGGCCGATTTTTAGGCCCCAAAATTTGGCAAACACTGGGAAACAGCGCCACCTTCACTACTGTTTTCTGCGAGAACGGTATGATCACTTTGTTGGTACACACCCTGAACTTCCACTGAGGATTGACAACAAACACAAACCATACACCAAAACATGCTTTGAAGAACCTGGTTCCAACAACTATTGTATTATTCAAAGAGAAGTGTACCATGGAAGATTGGGGTGTTACACTTGAGTTCTCTGAATCTTCTATATTCTGCTTCGTTCCCAATTCAATCTTGAATATATGAGTTGGATCTTGTTGTTTGACTTTGAATGGTACTACTTTTCTTGACCAAACCCTACTCTAGCCATATCATTCAAATTTGACAATTATGACCCTGCGGAGTGTACATGTTATTCCCACACTAAATATATATGAACTGTTTTTAGGGTTATACGAGGATTTCAGGGATCGAGTATGACTTTAATAGCTTGGATTTGGAGTTCATGAGTCAACTACACATGAATTTTCCTTGGTATTTACATGGAGAATTTAATTCTTATTTTCTTTCATTAATCATTCTTTATGGGATGGTCTTGGGTTGATATTTATATTATGTGCTGGAGTTTCTTGGAAGTAATTCATTATATATCCCGAAACTATATTATAATTCGGGGTAATATTTTCCATATGTAAAATTTGTGTACCCTTGTATCTTGTCCCCAACTGGGGACATACTTGAGGCCCGACATAAAGTTCATTATATTTCTTTCTGCATTATTATGTTAGGAAGGATACATTTTAAGTGATGGGTCATGACATGATAGATTTGATATATTGAAAACCATGGTAAAGAAATTTGGAAACAAAAAAATAAGACAAATTAATAAAAAACATAATAGAAAATGTGATGAGATTCAAATACCAGATATTTAAAATAGATTCATGGTTGTAAATAGCATGTGGAAAAACAATTCAATATTAGAGATCAACCAATTAAATGTGTATAGAAGTGAATGGAGGGATTCTAGATAGGGTTATAATGAGGTAACTATTTCATGGTTTTATAAGTAATATCTCTGAGAAATATAACCCTATATTAGTGTTAAAAAGAGTTGTGAGATTAAATTATTTATTAGCATAAAGAGGATCATATACCCAATAAAATATACTGTGAAAATTCTATTTTTTAATAGAAATTCCTATATATTAGGAACTATTTCAAGCGATATTTTATAGATGAATATATTGTGAACTATACTGACAACATTTTCATTTATAAAAACTTATTTTAATTGATTCATTATTAAATGATAGTATTTCATTAGAAAATATAAATATTCATAAAATATTAATTTTTCTAAAAAATAGAGCAATCTATTATGTATGGTTTTAGTGTAGATGTTTCATTTTTTAATGACCTTACCACATTTTCAATTTATCATATTTGATCTAAAATACCACAATGAATGGAATAGTGATATAAAATCATGCTAAATATGTTACATTAAATTAAGAAAATATAAAAGAAATATAAAATCCAATATTTTTAAAATGGGATTGGATCAGTCATAAAATGAGTGAACAGGTGGATGTCCAAGTCAGAACCATGTTAAAAATTGAGAAATAAAAAATTGGATAAAACTCATTAAAACCATGTCGAAACAATTTAAAACTGAAATCCATAGAAAAACAAGTTTTTAGTATTATTTTAAAAATAAAAATTTATATTAAAAACATTAAAGTAACAATAGTCACCAATTGATGGTGATCAATCCTCTCAAATAATCTAAAATTTTATCCTAATGAACTGCAATATTTAATAATACTCCCTTATTGAGATCAAGATAATTTATTTCATTTTTTGTCAATAAAATATTCAAATTCAGATATATTTTGTGACTATCATAATTTATAATTTCTATGTAAAATAAATAATAAATTATAAAAATAATTTGTTTGAATACACCATACTTGGAGCACCTTATTCCCACTATAAACAAGAGGAACAAAAAATATATGTCCACCGACGTCACACCCTTCTGGCCAAGGCCCCCATGGTCATCTCCAATGTTTAGAATCTCTTTATATAATCACATTGACAATCTATTTAGGGAGGCCAGTAGAGGGTGATTATAATATATTTATGTATTTCAGTGAATCCCTCCTAAATCAGATTATCATATATTTAGATAAATTCATATTATAATATTCTAGTATTTTGACTATAATGGGGTATTTAATTTATTTAACCAATTCAGGATTAATTATTATTTTTAAATATTTATTGGGTTTAGATAAGTCATATGGAATCAATTTATTGAAAGGTTAAAATATCATTCTTGCAATGGGTACATGGCCACTTATATCCCTTATCATGATGACTCAATAGTTTTTATTTATGAATATTTTTTGGCCCATTTTATTTTGAAATAATTTGGTTAAACAAATAATAAATCCATCTCAACCATATCTAATCTCATAAAATTCATCTCTTTCCTTCATGAGAGCATGATAAATTACAAAATCTTCACTAACACTTTTTGATCATTATGAACTTATTATATATTATTATGTACCATAGAATATTAATGTTTATCATGAATATTTATTTGAAAATAGGTAAAATATAGATTATTATAAAATGATAATTTTTTAAGCCATTCTATTTTAACAAATATTTATATCTATGAAAAAAGTACAATCTCCCACTGTAAAATTCCACAATAAAATTCATGTGGAAAATTAAATTATGAAATTATTCTAAAAAAATTCACTATAATAAAATTTTAATAACTGAGTAAAAATTTCAACTAATTGGAATATTTTATTTCATTTTGTATGGGAAAATTTTACAGCCAGATTTTTGAGAAATTTATAAGGGAATGTTCTAGTATGTTTTATCATTGTAAAATTTTAATGGGATGTTTGAATAGAAAATTTAAAAGTAAAATTATATTTCAATGTTCAAATATTAAATTTAAAATAATAATTTTAAAATTAATTTGAATATTCAAAAGTAATATAATATTAAAACAGTCAAATTTGATTTTTTTTTTCAAATTTTATAATAAAATTTTTAGTGTCATATTCAAGAGTATAATTTAAGAAATAAAATACAATAAACAATTAATGCAAAACATTCATGTGTACTTTTATATTGAAATATTCCAACAGAAAAAACTACTGAAATTTTATAGTGTAATATTTTAATGGATAATTAGGATCAATAATAATACTGGAAAATTATAGGGGAATATTCAATCATAGTTTTCCCGGAAAAGTTTTGGTGGAATTTTATAATTGAATTAGTAATAATTTTATTATCATTTGTTTTTGAATATTTTTATGGAAATTTTTCATTTAATGTTTTCAATGAAATTATATAGTAATAATATTTGGTGAAATATTTCTTTTGGAATTTTCAAATAATATATAATGACACTCATTTTTACTGGTATTAAAATTCATGGGGAATTTGAATTTTTAATTCTAGAATAGGGTATGTTTTGAGAATTGATACTCAAATCATGATTCTAACTATTGGAAGTTATTCAGAATATATTTTAAAATATAATTAGAGTCTTAAAAGTTATATTAGGAGATTTGGAGAACATTATGGCTGAGACATGAAGACTTTGTTTAAGAACTCTCCTAAAAGAATGAAACCATACGATAGCTTAGGGTATGTTTGATGTAGTGTGCTTGATATATCAAATTATTATTAAGGTAACAAACATTGTTATTGTATATCACATCAAAGCATAATTCACTGGTCTATGAGGATGGTACATGATGATGCATAGTGTCGTAGTGAGGTTCATTGCATCAAAAAGGGTGCATGTATCAGGATATTTTTGCAATGGGAAATATCATCAGTTGGTGGTTCAAAAAAAGGCATAGTGAACTACATTGTAATGGTGGAAACTAATATGTACTGACTTTGTGATATTTCAGATGATAGAGTAAAGAAAACTACCGTGAGGGTCTCTAATCCATTTTTAGTCCATGCATAATAGTATTTTTAAAAGGAAACCGTATATTTAATAATGGTCAAATTCTGTTTGAGATAATAGTTTCAGGGTTGTGTGTTGACATCCACACACTAAGTCTTCACAATGTGGAATATTTTTGTATTATTTTTTATAATTCAAAAATTGTATGAGAGGGAGGCCGAAATTAGGAAAGGTGTATTGTGTTATGGAAGCCTAATGTTGGAGGATCTATGATTTAATTGTGGAAGGCTGTATTTTTGGGTTCCCATATGGTGCCTTCAAACATGCATGATTATGAGGGCAACACCATAATGTTGTTTTGTGGGGAATTAACCACTCTATCTTTTATAGGATACTTGTGTTTCTTCCAAAAGAATAATATTTTAGTGTGGTTTGGAATAGTGGTGCTGTGATGTGACCCCCATGGTCATGTTGTGGCCTAGTTTATGAGATGTTTTTTAATAGGGGAATTATTTCCATTGTTGGGTCAACCACTGTTTCATTTTTTAGGTCGATAGGCATGAAATGAGGGTCATTGGAAGTGGCTCCAACCTCTGTCAATCCCACATTTTAAAGGGTCTTTCATGAATAATTTCATGGTTTATTTGATGTTATATCATCATCTCCATATCTAGGCATTCCTTCCCCATTATTATCATTTGGTTTGGGAAGATTTTGATTAGGTTGTTGACACTAATTCAACCATATCATGGTTGAATCAAGCCTATATGATGGGATTTTTGTGTGGCATTCTAGAGGGTGTCTCGAGAGAATGATAAAACGCTATTTATTTCCATTTTATTATAGGTATATAATGATTTTATTTGGATCATATTATTTTCATTTATAGCAGTATCAAATCCAAAACATTTTTATATATATTTGGAAAATAAATTCCATAAATTATCATAAAAACAATGTATATATATCATGTGTATAGTAGGCTTAGTCTTATTATTGATCGATGGACTATGTTAAATGAAAATCACAATCTCTTCAAACTATGGATTCTCACCTCTGAGGGGATGCATCCGCTGCTGTATCCTAATCACCATTAGTGGAAATCCTAGTTCTCAAAGTGGTACTAATAATTTTTCTATAGAGATAAATGATGCTAAATAAGAATAATTCTTTCTTAATATTTACATGAAACTGATGATCACCAAAATCTTTAAACGGATGTAGTAATTCCATTCCAAATAAAGAGAAACACTTCTTTATTTTATATTCAAGGTCCCAATAATCATCCACAAATGAGGACCACATCTTATATTATGGGTTTCATCAAATAAAACCCATGAGTTCTTTCAACGATATTATGAAAATATTTTAATCCATTCATAATGAATTGAAACATATAAAAAATGTGTGGGAAGAAATGTGATGAACATGTTGTATTGTAATGTTTTTATACCTTTATTTTTAGTGTACATGAATCATATGTATGTACACCACATTCATGCATTACAAGTATTCATAGAATTAATTAAAATAATTACATTCATGTAATCTCCATGCATATTGTAACGAGCCAATCTTTTTGAATAGTATATTAATTTTCTATTAACGATGTAATAGAGATGTTAATGGTTAATGTAGAAAGAAGAGTTGATGGCTTCATCCAGTAGTCTCGAACCATATAAAGCCCACTCATCAGAGCTTGGGAAGGAGGTGGC
Organism: Viscum album; assembly: GCA_963277665.1. Taxonomy (NCBI): domain Eukaryota; kingdom Viridiplantae; phylum Streptophyta; class Magnoliopsida; order Santalales; family Viscaceae; genus Viscum; species Viscum album. Next base: position 1,848,351,874 of record OY728156.1, read on the forward strand.
ATATTTGGGCTTCGCTTTGGACCAAGCCCAAGCTGAACTCCAGCATGTCAAGGTTGAACGTAACCGCCTACGGGAGGAGTTCAAGTCAGTGGAGATTACTATTAGGGAAATGTTATCTGATCCTCCCTTATATTCTCTCACCTTAGCACACCTTACACTTAGGTCTTATGCTGGTGTTGTAAGGGTCTATGTAACGAGACCATAGCTACTTTGTGTAATCATTTGAGATAAATAAATTTGTGATTTTTTTCTTATGGTGAAGTTTGTAAATTTTCAAATGTATAGATAATTTTAGGATGTATATTACTGATGAATTTTGGAAAAATGATATTTGAAAATATTTATGTAAACCTTAAATAATTAATGATGTGTAATGATTTTCATAAAATGGTCTTCTGCAAATGTGTTCAGTTAGAAATTTAGAGTCTAATAAGATCAACTTAATTTTTGTTGAATAATAATTTATGAATAGTGATTTTATGCTTAGGATTACTAATGTGACCAAATGGATTTTTAATCTCACTTAAAAAATATTAATATAATATTGGCACCCTGATTAAGTAATGTTATTGAATAAAATAGGTAAATAACTGTTTCAGAAATTATTAGTTTTCTCCGAGTGAATAGTGTTTTTTATTTAAAAATTAAATTAAAAATATTTAAAAAATTATTTTTATAAAATGGATTTCATTTTTGAATTTAGATCATCGATATAATGTTAAGGTGAATTTTTGGGAATTTTCTGGAAAAGTTAAATTTTCAGCGAATAGTGAATTTTCAGATTAGAGTTTCGGGTGTTTGATGAAATCATTAAGGATGTAATAATTATGTAATAATTCTAGTAGAATTATTAATAGTAATATAAGGTATGAGGTTTCCCAAGTGGCCAATACCATGGGAAAATACGACAGGAAAGCCCATGGTTTTTCCAATACCACCAATGAGGTGTCCCTTAGCCATTAATGCCTTGTCCCCTCACTTCCCCTATAAATACCATGACATTCTCTCATAATTTCCATTAAAAAATCATCCTCAACGAAGTTATGGTCTCCTTACCTCCCAAGGAGTCCTCCCAAGGTGCCCTCAAGCCCCTCAAGGTCCCAACATTCGAGTTTTAAGAGTTACGTTTTAAGGTAAGGGATCCTACTCTCTCTTTCATTCCAAGTACTCTCTTTTATGTCATATATTTTATGATCCATGTTATTATTTTAAAGGTTGTTCTTTTATATTCATCCTACTGTCCTTTTCATGTTCATATGATGAGAGACACCCTCTTTCTCTCATCAATTCATTTTATGAATGTTTAAGTGGCGTCGTTAGGCTGCCGAATTTTTAAGTGATTCTTTCACCCTTCTCATTTTCAAGATCTATTTTCATTTCAAGTCTTTCAAGTTACTTTTTATTATGTTGGGGTATTATATATTTATCTATAATACTGATATTTTATGTTCATATTATGATATACACTATTTTATCTCATCAATTCATTTTTTGAAGTTTTAAATGACGCCATTAGGCTGCTGAATTTTCATAAGAGAAATCTTATTTTTTCCTTCCTTCAATGTTTTCCCTTCATATGGTATGCCTTTAAAATTTCATTACCATGTTCTTATATGAATTATATTGTATCCCTATAATTTTTTATGGTTATTTAATGAGTGGGTGACCCATTTCCCCTCTATTTTCAATATTTTCTAAAACCCTGTAACATAACCGTTATGTTGTAGAATTTTCGTCTCAAAATGCCTCTCTCATTTTCTCAAAATAATTTATTTTATTAAGTGAATACTCAATGATATTTATTCTATAGGGGTATTAACATATATATCAAAACGTTCTATTTTAAATTCTGGTATTTACATACATGAAACCCGCTTTCCTTTTTCATGGGCTTAAAGTGACATAAAGATCATGTCTTTAAAGCAGTTTTTAAAATGTTATGATTGTGAAAGGAAACCCATTTATTTTATGCTATATGGGTTATTTATTAAATGCTTGATGATGATATATGTTTCTCACATGATAATAAAGCAAAATATAAGGGTGTTCCCTGATAGCGCTCAAATGCATTGGGTAAACACTTAATCTCTAGAGATGACCATTTTTTAATGACGCCATCGTGAATAACCTTGGTAATTTTTAATGAAACCTTGGGGATGGACCATGGTGAAACATAAATGATTGTCTATGTTAAATGTTGTAGCCACATATTCATGTTATGAAGCATGTTATCTTTATTATGATATGCCTCATGATCTCTTTCCCATGCCTTAAAGTTATTTATCATGACCTTATTGATGTATCTCAAGATCACATGTAAAATGTTTCTCTTGTTTCCCTTACTGGGCCTTCTGCTCACCCTTTTATTTGATGTATGCTCCCAGGTTATGAGATGCTATAATGAACATAGGTTGAACAATGAAGAAGCCTTTCAAGTGTTTAAGAATAATGTTTTATGTGGTTTTCATGTATTATGTTCCTATTTTCCTAGACACTAAACCATAAAGATCCTCGGTTTTGTAAAATGTAATGAAAAGGTATGTTATAAAAAGGTGGGATGCTATAGTTGGTATTAGAGCCAGTTTTAGTTATTTGTGGAAATTATGATATGATAACTTTAGGAAGAACCCTATATAAATGTTTAAAAATAGGAAATCTTCCTGGTATTTTGGTGAGTATTAAGGTAGTGGTTTATCAAAAAAATACATCCCTGTCTGGATACGAGTAGGTAGAGGCGGCACAGGAAAAGATGTACATAGGAGTAAAACCCAAAAACACCGCTTTGAGATAGACTCGAATGGGATCTAGTGCACGACAACGGGCCTTGCTGCACTCTTTGTTACGACACTCCCAGGGGATATGTTTGGCTAATCTCAAAATTTTTATGAATCATTATGAATGAATTATAGAGAAATATATTTTAAGAATGATGTTTTAAGATATATAATCCTTTATAGTCAAAAGATTTGTAAATGAAACAAGTTTCTCACTAAGGTTTTCTTATTTTAGAAAATGGTGGGCAATAGGAGGAACCGTTCAAATGGCGATCGCAATGCACCATGTGCTGACATCCCTTCGATGGAATCCAGAATGGAAACATTCATGCACATGATGAACCAATTGACTCAAGTTATGGGAAATAACTTCAATCAAGCTGAGAGACCGATCTCACCATAATGGGAACAACATTTTGTTGAGTCCTTTATGCATCAACAACCACCAAACTTCAGTGGATCGACTAACCCTTTGGTAGCGGAACAATGGATAAGATCCATTGAAAAGATCATTTCTATACTCCATTGTTTGGAAGAAGAAAAAATCACCCTTGCTGTTTACTGACTAGAGGGAGAAGCTGATCAGTGGTGGTCACTAGTTAAAAACATGAATCCAAGAGGAGATATGGAATCTATAGAGTAGGAAGAGTTCAGGGGAATATTCTTTAATAAGTATTTCCCTCATTCCATGATAACGATAATGGAGAAGGAGTTTCTTGAGCTGAAGAAGAAGGAGAACGAATCCGTCAGAAGCTATGAGATGAACTTCACCCGAATTTCATGATATACCTATAGCTTTGTTATGGATCCAAATGGTAAGGTTGATAGATTCTTCAGTGGGTTGAGACCTCATCTGTGGAAGAATCTAGAAAACCGAGACTATGATTGCTATGATGAAATCATGCAAAGTGCTATGAAAGTTGAACTGGAGTTTGGTGAGACACAATGGTCTCACAAATATAATGAGAAGAAGAGAGCTCTAGAACCAAGCCTGGGACGAAGCTTTGATCTAGAAAGAGGTGGAAAGAAAATGAAACTTTCCATATGCAATAAATGTGGGAAGAAGCATTTGAGGCACTGCTTGATCGGAAGTGGAAAGTGCTACAAGTGTGGAAGAGGAGGCCATATTGCTCGGAATTATCGCAGTGAGGTGAAGCCTCAACTCTCCAACACTAACGACAGAGGAAAGATGGTTCTGGACCTACCCGAAGTCCAATGCTTCAAGTGTGGACAACTTGGACACTTTGCTAATTACTATCCAAATCCAAGGGCAGTGGAGGGGAATCTCCATCAACCTCAGAAAAGGCCATGGGATCAAGGTTGTTCTTTTTCTATAACAACAATTTAAGTTTAAGCTCCGAATGACGTGGTAGCAGGTACTCTTGTTATCCTCTCAAAACTAGCAAGTACTTTGTTTGATTCGGGTTCTACACATTCCTTTATTTCCTCCAAGTTTGTAAAGAATATAGAATCAATCTTTGAACTGCTAGAGGTAGATTTGTTAGTCCAGACTCCAAGTGGGATTATCCATGCATAAACATTGTTTAGAGACTCTAGTGTTTACTTTAGTGATCACAATTTTATCGCAAATCTAGTATTCATTCCCATGATGGAATTCGACATTATACTAGGGATGGAATGGATCTCAAAGTATAATGCTAAGATCAAGTGAAGAAGTAAGTAAATCTTAGTAGTCTTGAATGAACAACCGACAATTATCTTCCAAGGAGAGATATCCCGACCAGATCCTTTTATAGAGGCACCTCCTATAGCCTTCATTATGGAGTTAATCAGTGAGGATGAAGAAGGAAAAGGGAGTATACAAATAGAAGATGTCTCGATTGTTCAGGAATACATGGACGTATTTCCTGAGGAGTTACCTGGACCTCCTGCAGAAAGGGAGGTAGAGTTCTCCATTGAACTCATACCTGGATCTCAACCAATATCAAAAACCCCGTATAGAATGGAAAATGTGGAGCTAGAGGAGTTAAAGAAACAACTCCAAGACTTGTTGGAGAAAGGGTTTATCTGAACGAGTGTGTCTCCTTAGGGAACACCAGTTCTCTTTGTGAAGAATAAGGATGGATCAATGTGGATATGCATTAATTATAGAGAACTGAATGGGATCACAATGAAGAACAAATACCCTCTTCCATGAATTGATGATTTATTTGACCAACTTCGTGGGGCTCAACTGTAAAGACCCGAAGCTAGACGTACATTGACATTACATTACTTTTGCGGAATACTTAGTACATTACAAAAACACACACACAAGGACCGTAATAGTTTAGTGTCTTTGGAAACTCGGACTATAATCTTCTAATCGTGGTGAAAGATCTTCAAAATCTCCCATAAAGATCTTCCTTTTTTTTACCTAAAACCTTTCTTTATATCCTGGGGAAAAGAAAACATAAAAGGGTGAGCTCAAATGCTCAGTAAGGGTAAACAAAATAAATATCAATCACATCATATTCATAAGAACATAACATTTTGGAAATCATAACCTGCAAAAGAGAGCATAATTTCATAATCATGGGATAAATCATGGCAGTGAAAAAGTAATCCCAATAATCATAACTTAAAACATGAAACTTTGTGGCATACACACATAATCATAGAGAATCATTTCTTATTAGTCAAGACTAATTGCCAAGACTATCTTAGTGGACAAAGTCCCTTTCTGAATCGAGTAACCCTCGTTTCAGTCCTGTTTCACTGAACCGGTATAACCTACCGTTCCAGCCCTGTCTATCTCATGAGATATAAAATCTTTACCCAATGCATTGGAGGGAGATATAGGTCCCACCCATCTTATAATGAATCCTTTCTTATGTGTGCCACATAATCATAAAACATACATCATCGCATAACACATGTAACAAAAATGGGATTCTTGAAACATCATGACATCATAAATCAATTCATATAAGATAAAGGAATTCATAAAAATAATTCCATCACAACATGAACAAATCAATTTAATAATAGGGATAAAAACATAACCCTTTATTATCTTAGATGGAAAATCATTTTGATAAAACACTTGAACTCCATTCTTGAGGAAAATATCCTTTCTTCTTAAAAAACATTTTTCCTTTCATAACATGTCATACAACTTTAAAATAAAAGAAGTTGATTAAAAATAAACTTGAAAACTTGTAAAGGAAGCTTTTTGGAAACAATGTTTTAAAAATCCATTCATGCCGTATAAGTTAAAAAAAACATTCTTCGTACTTTTGTCGGAAAAGTCAAAAAGTACCTCGTACGACAAAAGATTCCTTTCATACATATTACTAAAAACTCACCGAAGGGTAAAAATGGATTTAAAAAATTGTAGGTGGATGAAAATAATATTACATTTTGGTGAAACATGGATGTGGATGATAAAATACACCCCAATAAATACTTACGAATAAACAATCTCGGATAAAAATGAGATTGTGATATTTCCCTTACCTTAGGTCCGATTTGCTTTGTACGTGTCCGAAGCTCCTGTATAATGGTTTAAATAATGTCATTGACTTATTAAAGAATCATATTCATTGTTATGATATCATATATGGTTCACTTATGACATTATATTACCCGTTCTTTTGTAAATTCCATGTTAAAGAAGCGTTTTGGGTAAAATCGTTTCTTTTATCGTAGGTGTTTTGACTTGTTGTTATTGACATTATTATTACTTATATCATGATTTACTTACTTCCAGAATATAAAATATGATTTATATATCATATATATTCAGTATATATATATATATATAATAGATAGATAAATGAAATGAAAAACACCGTTCATGGAGACGGTAGTCCGTACGTACGCATGAACGCTGTTTTCCTTTCCCTATTGTCTTGAATGGAAGTAAGTAGATGACATACATATATATATATACATAAATCCAGTAGCTTTATAATGTCATATATTTCATTATTATTTCTTATATATACTTTATAATCATTCTTAAATGGTTAACATGGAGAATGAATCTCATCGCGTCGTGGAGACGGTAGTCCGTACGTACGCACGAGCGATGATATCATTTCTATAAATATTGAATTGAATTGGAGTGGATCATACAATATATCAGAATCAATATGATGTTGTAATAACTATGTATATTTATTCTTTACACCATTATACTCATCCATGTAAGGTGGTGGTGGAAAATAGATTACACCATGGCGTGGAGACGGTATTCCGTACGTACGCACGCGCGGTGATTTCTTTTTCCGTAGGATAGATAGATGGTGAAATAGGGTTGAGTGATACTGATGTTATTACTTCATAATGAAACAACCTAAGAAGAAGAAGTGGAAGAATAAATAAAGATTAAAGAATTGGTAACGGTAATTACCTCTTCTTTGAAGCGCCTTTTGGAGACCTCCTCTTAGGGAACTAAAATTGGTCTTTGAGGAAGACCAGAACCTCTAGGATGTTTCTAGGGAAGTGAAGAAGTGATTTTGGCAGAGGTTGGCCGAGATTGAGTGCTCAAATTGGTGTGAGGAGGAGGGGGAGGAGGTGTCCTTTTATAAGGGAGGAGAGGGGCACCTTAGGAATATCTCAAAATATTATTTTATATTAAAGTCAAAATCGGTTTATAATGGTTTCAAAGGGTCTTATTTCGAAGATAAAGTGGGGATGGGTCGAAATACTATCAACCAATAGGATTTAGACAAGTTTAGGTTATTATTTTAACCTTATCAATTAGATTTAACTCTAAGTTAAATAATTTAACTTTTACCGTGTCTTTTTGTTTTCTTTCACTATATGGTTAATACACTTACTATAACATGCCAAAAGAACCCCAAATTGTTTATTATTAAAATATATATCCTTATCTAAGTCATTTGGACGAACCTTAGATTTTTAGGAATAAAATAACAATTAATAATATAATATTTGATATAAAAACTATTTTGTGTCAATTTTGACACTATTTGATATATGATTTTTGTGAAAGTCATAACAGAATTATATGTTCGAACCAAGTTGATTAAATCAACACTAATATATCATAGTAACCTAGAAAATTAGTGGAATTCATAAAAAGTCTCAAATTACATTTATTTTGGTGTTTATAACATCAATTATGTCAATATTTCATTAATAAGATAATTACTGCATCATCATTGTGTCATTAATAAATTAAATTATTTGATGTCTAAAAATTACAAATAAAATACCATCATGTATTAAATCTTTTTAGCTTTCTAATGAATATTTAAAATCGAATTTATCTTATGTATAACCCCATATTAAAAATTATTTACTTATTAAACTTTGATTTTAACTATTTTAACCCTTCTTTAAATAAATTAATAATAAATGTCCTAATCTAATCCAAGTGGGCCTAAATGGTCATATTTTATTCCTAAGTTTATTTTTATTCGAATTACACTTGTCCAATAGAATTAGGACATGTGTTAGGGTAATATTAATATCATATTTACCCTTAGTTACCCTATTTACTATTAACCGCGGTAAAAAAAAGTAAAAAGTTACTATTCACCAAAAATTATTTTCATCTCATTGAACCACATTTTCCTAACTGACATCAACCGTGTCTCTCGGATTTTTGAAATTCCATTCACAGAAGCGGTAAAATTAAGTTTTATGAAAAATTCAGTTTTTTAACTACCACTTAGTAGTTTCACTATTCATCAAAAAATGAAGGTTTTCAGAAAAATGCCAAAATTTCACCCTAAGCTATATTTCATATTCCGAATTCAAAAATGAAATCTGTTTTAACAAATTCATAACATAGAAGTTGCATTAATTAATTTTATAATTAAATCCCACTGTTAAAATAAATAGCGTGTTTTTAGGAAACAAAATATATCAAAAGATTGACACTTGATTATGTCTGGTTTAAATGTGAAATTACAACCAATGACCAACATTGTATTAAATTGTAAAAATATATTCTAAATATACTTTAAAACCACTCAAATTAATAATTTATATCTATTAATTATTTCGATTAAAAAAGTTGTTTTTAATTATAATTTAGTAATTTTCACTATTCATCAGAATATGGAAGTTATCCGAAATGTACCAAAATTTCACCTTAGGCTAAATTAGATACTCCGAATCCAAAAATGAAGTCCATTTTGAGAGTTAAAATTTCTAAAATTTAAAAAGTGGTTATTACTATTCTTAACGGCTAGTTTTAATAATATCTTAATAGCATATCATTGTTTAGCGAAACATGGTGTTGCGTACAACACACGCTATCGTGGAAGGTCGCGATTGTGTGTAATGGAAGGAAAGTCAAGGATGCGTGTTGTGAAAGATCCTTTTGGTGTATCATACAACACAATACAATAATAAAATTAAAAAGAATATTTTTCATAAAATCTTGGGCTGTTACATTCTACCCCCCTTAAAATGAATTTCGCCCTCGAAATTCGTCGTGGTTATAAATGGTTTACTATTCGAAAGTTTCTTTAATAGAAACCCACATCGTAAAAAGAAATACCAAAACATGGCTTTAAAAACTAAAGTATGAAATGTAACGATTACCCAAAAAAACTAATCACTGGGTTTCCACATAGGTGAAAATATGGATATGGAAGAGAAATCTAACCATCATGTTCTGATGGAGAGTGGTAGAGAACATGGCTATGGAAATGCCAATAATCACAAATCCATAAATTTGTGACGATCTAAGGTACCATCCGATTCATCAGGTATAAGATCACTAGGACAACATTTTTGGTTTTCAAGATCATTTCCCTAAAGTTGAAAATTTGAATTGGAATAAATACTTTCTTTATTTTGGTACAATCTCACTATTGTTCGTGCCTAGAACAATTTCCACTTCATCTCTTAAATAAATGAAGTTGAATTTGTTATTCGTGAAGTGTTAGCAGATCATGTGATAGAATGACGGGTCATTCCATCTGTCTCAAACAAAAGGTTAGCAAAAATTATATACATAAGTCGATCTATAGTGAGATTAATCACATATGGTTCCTAAAATGGACTTATACTTCATATATAATACTTCTTAATATAATAAAACTAGTTTCTACTAAACAGGGACTTCCTGTAGGCCAGTGGTAGGCGATAAAGGCCAGTCGCACTTCGGTTGTGGGTTCGATTCCCACAGCCTTGTCCGAAGCGATGGGCTGTCGCCCATCCTGCAGGTTGTCCTTTTTCTAAAACTACATTACTATAACATCCTATCAATAATATAAAAAGAAGAACTTCTTTAGGCTTATCCATAATACTGCAGTCCACTTTCATAACATAGTGAAAATGATTACCAGAGATTTAATACCATCGTTGATCCCCATATATCATAAGATATATCTTGTTGGACACATTCCAAACATTCAAAGGCCTTAATCTTGTACTCTCTTGAATACCCATTGAACCTTAGTGAAGACTTGAATGCAGTTAAAAGTTAACACTTTCCACATACCAAAATCCTCAAAATTCTATATACTCAAACCATGATATCACTTAGTCCTTATATCAATCATGAGCTCATGAATACTGTTAAACATTTCATTTTCTCGTTTTCCCTTCATTATGCGCATAATATCTCAATCACTTTGAATACCACCTTAGACCAATACATAAATATTCCAATATTCCATGATACAACATTATTTTGGAATCCCATTACATAAAAACTTAATCATTCCACCACATCGTTGTCATATTCAACATTGCCAATAGTGATCGCATGTGACTTCCCTTTGTCCTTTTCCTTAAGCGGTTGCTCATGTCGATCATCACTAACCCTTGGATTAGGGCATTTATTGGCATAATGTCCCATCTCCTTGCACTTGAAGCATTGAAGTGTTGGTTGTGCGTTCTCTGCAGTGTTTGCTTTATTCACTTCATTAGAATCCCTTTTTCCATTACTTCGACACTCAGCTGCTCGATGACCTTCTTTTCCACACTTAAAACATTTTCTAGTCCATTTAAGACAATCTCCACCATGATTCTTTCCACACTTTGTGCATAAGGAAACATTCATCTTCTTTTCACCATTATTCTGAGATTTCTCCATGAACTCCATCTTTCGTTTCTTGTCAAAACCATGAGATGGATATGTAACACCAACTTCCATTTCTACCTTGATAGCACAACACACAATTTCTTTATAGCTACTGAAGTCTCTTATATCTAATGCCCTTCGAAGACTTGGTTTTAAGCCACTGAAAAATCGATCAACTTTACTTTCAGGTTGGATGATAATGCCAGATGCATACCTTGCAAGTCTTGTAAAATTCGCTTCATATATACCAACAGATTCATCATCCTTTTGCTTTAGTTCAAGAAACTCCTTCTCCATCTTCGTTCGAAGAATACGAGGGAAGTACTTACTGAAAAACAAGTTCTTGAACTCATCCCATTCCATGGAATCAATTTCATCTCTTTGCCTCGTATTCTTGATAAGATTCCACCATTGATCAGCTTCACCTTCCAAACGATATACTGCTAAGATAACTTTATCATGTTCAGAACATTGAAGAACTGAAAATATCTTTTCATTAGTACTAATCCATTGTTCAGCAACTAATGGATCAGTAGACCCACTGAAAGAAGGCGGACGCTGCCTCATGAAGGATTCAACAGAATGTTGCTTTTTCCTTTGCTCGTTTGGAAGTCATGCCTGATTCATAGCTTGAGAAAGTTGTGTGAGCATGGCTACAAGATTTTCCATTCCAGCTCCCATATCGTTTGGTTGCTCAGGGGGACAATCATTGCATTGTCCATTGCATTGATCAACACGGTTCCTTCGGGTTCCAGCCATCGTCTAAAACCCCAAAAGAATAGTGTGAGAGGCAAAAATCATGCTAGGGAAAACAACATAATAAAGGGGTAGTACCCTCAATATCTAACATCTTAGGTTAAATTCTAAGATCGTTAGAGAAATTCTAGGACTATAACCTATACGTATACTTAACCTTAGAGACATCCCTAGACATACCTTAGAAATATCTCTAGGGATCTCACTAACGTTTTCGCATCCTAGTTTCCAAAGGTTGACTAAACCTTTCCTCTGATACCAACTGTAAAGACCCGAAGCTAGACGTACATTGAAATTACATTACTTTTGCGGAATACTTAGTACATTACAAAAACACACACACAAGGACCGTAATAGTTTAGTGTCTTTGGAAACTCGGACTATAATCTTCTAATCGTGGTGAAAGATCTTCAAAATCTCCCATAAAGATCTTCCTTTTTTTTTACCTAAAACCTTTCTTTATATCCTGGGGAAAAGAAAACATAAAAGGGTGAGCTCAAATGCTCAGTAAGGGTAAACAAAATAAATATCAATCACATCATATTCATAAGAACATAACATTTTGGAAATCATAACCTGCAAAAGAGAGAATAATTTCATAATCATGGGATAAATCATGGCAGTGAAAAAGTAATCCCAATAATCATAACTTAAAACATGAAACTTTGTGGCATACACACATAATCATAGAGAATCATTTCTTGTTAGTCAAGACTAATTGCCAAGACTATCTTAGTGGACAAAGTCCCTTTCTGAATCGAGTAACCCTCGTTTCAGTCCTGTTTCACTGAACCGGTATAACCTACCGTTCCATCCCTGTCTATCTCATGAGATATAAAATCTTTACCCAATGCATTGGAGGGAGATATAGGTCCCACCCATCTTATAATGAATCCTTTCTTATGTGTGCCACATAATCATAAAACATACATCATCGCATAACACATGTAACAAAAATGGGATTCTTGAAACATCATGACATCATAAATCAATTCATATAAGATAAAGGAATTCATAAAAATAATTCCATCACAACATGAACAAATCAATTTAATAATAGGGATAAAAACATAACCCTTTATTATCTTAGATGGAAAATCATTTTGATAAAACACTTGAACTCCATTCTTGAGGAAAATATCCTTTCTTCTTAAAAAACATTTTTCCTTTCATAACATGTCATAAAACTTTAAAATAAAAGAAGTTGATTAAAAATAAACTTGAAAACTTGTAAAGGAAGCTTTTTGGAAACAATTTTTTAAAAATCCATTCATGCCGTATAAGTTAAAAAAAACATTCTTCGTACTTTTGTCGGAAAAGTCAAAAAGTACCTCGTACGACAAAAGATTCCTTTCATACATATTACTAAAAACTCACCGAAGGGTAAAAATGGATTTAAACAATTGTAGGTGGATGGAAATAATATTACATTTTGATGAAACATGGATGTGGATGATAAAATACACCCCAATAAATACTTACGAATAAACAATCTCGGATAAAAATGAGATTGTGATATTTCCCTTACCTTAGGTCCGATTTGCTTTGTACGTGTCCGAAGCTCCTGTATAATGGTTTAAATAATGTCATTGACTTATTAAAGAATCAAATTCATTGTTATGATATCATATATGGTTCACTTATGACATTATATTACCCGATCTTTTGTAAATTCCATGTTAAAGAAGCGTTTTGGGTAAAATCGTTTCTTTTATCGTAGGTGTTTTGACTTGTTGTTATTGACATTATTATTACTTATATCATGATTTACTTACTTCCAGAATATAAAATATGATTTATATATCATATATATTCAGTATATATATATATATATAATAGATAGATAAATGAAATGAAAAACACCGTTCATGGAGACGGTAGTCCGTACGTACGCATGAACGCTGTTTTCCTTTCCCTATTGTCTTGAATGGAAGTAAGTATATGACATACATATATATATATATACATAAATCCAGTAGCTTTATAATGTCATATATTTCATTATTATTTCTTATATATACTTTATAATCATTCTTAAATGGTTAACATGGAGAATGAATCTCATCGCATCGTGGAGACGGTAGTCCGTACGTACGCACGAGCGATGATATCATTTCTATAAATATTGAATTGAATTGGAGTGGATCATACAATATATCAGAATCAATATGATGTTTTAATAACTATGTATAGTTATTCTTTACACCATTATACCCATCCATGTAAGGTGGTGGTGGAAAATAGATTACACCACGGCGTGGAGACGGTATTCCGTACGTACGCACGCGCGGTGATTTCTTTTTCCGTAGGATAGATAGATGGTGAAATAGGGTTGAGTGATACTGATGTTATTACTTCATAATGAAACAACCTAAGAAGAAGAAGTGGAAGAAGAAATAAAGATGAAAGAATTGGTAACGGTAATTACCTCTTCTTTGGAGCGCCTTTTGGAGACCTCCTCTTAGGGAACTAAAATTGGTATTTGAGGAAGACCAGAACCTCTAGGATGTTTCTAGGGAAGTGAAGAAGAGATTTTGGCAGAGGTTGGACGAGCTTGAGTGCTCAAATTGGTGTGAGGAGGAGGGGGAGGAGGTGTCCTTTTATAAGGGAGGAGAGGGGCACCTTAGGAAAATCTCAAAATATTATTTTATATTAAAGTCAAAATCGGTTTATAATGGTTTAAAAGGGTCTTATTTCGAAGATAAAGTGGGGATGGGTCTAAATCCTATCAACCAATAGGATTTAGACAAGTTTAGGTTTTTATTTTAACCTTATCAATTAGATTTAACTCTAAGTTAAATAATTTAACTTTTACCGTGTCTTTTTGTTTTCTTTCACTATATGGTTAATACACTTACTATAACATGCCAAAAGAACCCAAAATTGTTTATTATTAAAATATATATCCTTATCTAAGTCATTTGGCCGAACCTTAGATTTTTAGGAATAAAATAACAATTAATAATATAATATTTGATTTAAAAACTATTTTGTGTCAATTTTGACACTATTTGATATATGATTTTTGTGAAAGTCATAACAGAATTATATGTTCGAAACAAGTTGATTAAATCAACACTAATATATCATAGTAACCTAAAAAATTAGTGGAATTCATAAAAAGTCTCAAATTACATTTATTTTGGTGTTTATAACATCAATTATGTCAATATTTCATTAATAAGATAATTACTGCATCATCATTGTGTCATTAATAAATTAAATTATTTGATGTCTAAAAATTACAAATAAAATACCATCATGTATTAAATCTTTTTAGCTTTCTAATGAATATTTAAAATAGAATTTATCTTATGTATAACCCCATATTAAAAATTATTTACTTATTAAACTTTGATTTTAACTATTTTAACCCTTCTTTAAATAAATTAATAATAAATGTCCTAATCTAATCCAAGTGGGCCTAAATGGTCATATTTTATTCCTAAGTTTGTTTTTGGTCGAATTAAACTTGTCCAATAGAATTAGGACATGTGTTAGGGTAATATTAATATCATATTTACCCTTAGTTACCCTATTTACTATTAACCGCGGTAAAAAAAAGTAAAAAGTTACTATTCACCAAAAATTATTTTCATCTCATTGAACCACATTTTACTTACTGACATGAACCGTGTCTCTCGGATTTTTGAAATTCCATTCACAGAAGCGGTAAAATTATGTTTTATGAAAAATTCAGTTTTTTAACTACCACTTAGTAGTTTCACTATTCATCAAAAAATGAAGGTTTTCAGAAAAATGCCAAAATTTCATCCTAAGATATATTTCATATTCCGAATTAAAAAATGAAATCTGTTTTAACAAATTCATAACATAGAAGTTGCATTAATTAATTTTATAATTAAATCCTGCTGTTAAAATAAATAGCGTGTTTTTCGGAAACAAAATATATCAAAAGATTGACACTTGATTATGTCTGGTTTAAATGTGAAATTACAACCAATGACCAACATTGTATTAAATTGTAAAAATATATTCTAAATATACTTTAAAACCACTCAAATTAATAATTTATCTCTATTAATTATTTCGATTAAAAAAGTTGTTTTTAATTATAATTTAGTAATTTTCACTATTTATCAGAATATGGAAGTTATCCGAAATGTACCAAAATTTCACCTTAGGCTAAATTCGATACTCCGAATCCAAAAATGAAGTCCATTTTGAGAGCTAAAATTTCTAAAATTTAAAAAGTGGTTATTACTATTCTTAACGGCTAGTTTTAATAATATCTTAATAGCATATCGTTGTTTAGCGAAACTTGGTGTTGCGTACAACACACGCTATCGTGGAAGGTCGCGATTGTGTGTAATGGAAGGAAAGTTAAGGATGCATGTTGTGAAATATCCTTTTGGTGTATCATACAACACAATACAATAATAAAATTAAAAAGAATATTTTTCATAAAATCTTGGGCTGTTACATCAATTCTTCTCCATGATTGATCTTCGATCTGTTTATCATCAACTGAGGGTGAAGAAGGGAGATATTCCAAAGACTGCCTTCCAATCAAGATATGGGCATTATGAGTTTACTGTTATGCCCTTATTCTTGACTAATGTTCTTGTTATTTTCGTGGATGTGATGAATAAAGTCTTTAAGGACTACCTTGATAACTTTGTGGTAGTTTTTATTGATGATATTATGATATATTCAAAAAGTTGCGGGGAGCATGAAGATCATATAAGGGTCATTTTTCAAAATCTGTGGAACGAGAGGCTCTTTGGAAAGTTCAACAAGTGTGAGTTTTGGTTACAACAAGTGGCTTTCTTAGGGCACATAGTAACCAATGAAATAATCTTGGTTGACCCTGCAAAGACAATGGTTGTGGAGTGGCCTCAACCCAAAATAGTAACTGAGATTTGTAGTTTCCTTGGTTTAGTAGGATATTATAGGAGGTTTGTTAAAAACTTTTCAAGGCTTTCTAATCCACTATACAAGTTGACTCGAAAAGGGGTTAAATTCATCTGGACAAAGGAATGTGAGGAAAGTTTCCAAGAGCTAAAGAAGAGATTGGATATTGCACCTGTGTTAACACTGCCCTCTATCGGAGAAGGATTCTTTATTTTCAGAGATGCATCTCTAAAAGGGATTGGGTGTTTCCTCATGAAAAATAACAAGGTCATTGCTTATGCATGTCGATAGTTGAAGATTCATGAGAAGAATTATCCTACGCATGATCTAGAGTTAGAAGTAGTTGTTTTTACTCTAATGATATGGAGGCACTATCTTTATGGGGAGAAGTGTGATATATACACTGACCACCAAAGTTTAAAGTATATTTTCACGCATAAATAATTGAACATGAGACAAAGGAGTTGGTTGGATATTATTAAAGACTATGACTGTTCAATTCATTATCACCCGGGAAGAGAAAACAAAGTCGCGGATGCGTTAAGTAGGAAAGACCCTGTTGTTCTAGAAACAATGAGGATCCTAGGAGATCCCTTGATTAAGGATCTACTAAAACTGGACATGGGAATTGTAAGGTAAGGGACATCATCAACCCTATCCCAAATTATTTCTCAACCTTCATTACTAGAGAAGATCAAGAAGACTCAAAAAGAAGATCTTTTGTTGCGGGAGAAGTTTGAGGCTGTGAAGGATGGGTTGTTTCTAGATTTCAATATTGATCAAGAAGGTGTATTGAAATTTCATACAAGACTATATGTTCCATCTATTCCAGAGAAAAGGAAAGAACTGATGGATGAAGCTCATAGCTCTACTTTCTCTATAAATCCCGGAAGCACGAAAATGTATAGAGAACTTCATGATCATTATTGGTGGGTTAACATGAAGAGGGAGATTGCTGATTACACTACAAGGTGCCTGGTGTGTCAACAAGTAAAGGCAGAATGACAAATTCCTAAGGGGGTATTACAACCACTACCCATACCAGCATGGAAGTGAGATAATATCACTATGGAATTTGTCACTGGTCTTCCAAAAACATCCAAAAGGAGCAATGTGATATGGGTTATAGTGGACCGTCTCACCAAGACCGCGCATTTTATCACTATTCGTGAAGATTTCTCTCTGGATCAACTTTCCATGATATACGTAAAGGAAGTGGTAAGGCTTCATGGGGTACCACTATCCATCGTATCTGATCGTGATCCAATATTCACATCAAAATTCTGGAGAGGTCTTTAACATGCTCTGAATACTGAATTGAATTTTATTATAGCCTATCATCCTCAAACTGAGGGCCAATATGAAAGGACTATTCAGAAAATTGAGGACATGTTGAGATTATGCTCAATGGATTTTAATGGTGGATGGGATCAACACCTCCCATTAGTTGAGTTCTCCTATAAAAACATTTTCCATTCGAGTATTCAGATGGCACCCTATGAAGCTCTTTATGGAAAGTGATGTAGAACTCCTACTTCTTGGGATGAAGCTGGTGAGAGAAAGCTTCTTGGGCCCGATATTGTACATGAGATGATAGAAAAGGTTCATGAAATCCAACAACACATAAAGGTTGCTCAGAGTCAGTAGAAGAGCTATGCTGACAACCGTCGAAGGGACTTGGAGTTTGGTGTTGGCGACAAAGTCTTCCTTCGAATTTCCCCATGGAAGAGAGTCATGCAGTTTGGTAAGAAAGGGAAGCTTAGCCCTAGGTACAATGGCCCCTATGAAATCCTTGATCACATAGGAGTAGTGGCCTATCATCTAGCACTTCCACCAAACCTAACTCAAGTTCACGATGTCTTCCATGTATCTCTCTTGAGGAAGTACATACCCGACCCTTCGCATGTACTGAACCTAGAGGTTGTACAACGAGAACATGCCCTCTCTTATGGTGAGCAGCCAGTGGAGATCTTAGACCGTAGAGACAAGGTTCTACACAACAATTCTACCCACCTTCTGAAAGTGTTATGGAGGAATCATAAGTATGAAGAAGTGACATGGAAGCCTGAGGAAACAATGAAGAAAAAGTACCCTCACCTTTTCGACGAGGCATTTGGTTTAAAATTTCAGGGACAAAATTTCTTAAGGGGGAATAATGTAACGACCCAACCTTTTTGAATAGTATATTAATTTACTCTTAATGATTTAATAGAGATGAAAATGGTTAATATAGAAATAATAGTTGATGGCTTCATCCAGTAGATTCAAACGATATGAAGCCCACTTATCAGAGCTTGGGAAGGAGGTGGAATGTTTGGGCTTTGATTTAGACGAAGCCCAAGCCGAACTCCAGTGTGTCTAGCTTGAATGGAACCGCTTATGGGATAAGTTCAAGTTAGTTGAGATTACTACTAGGGCAATGTTATCTGAGCCTCACTCAGATTCTCTCACCTTAGCACACCTTACACTTAGGTCTTATGCTGGTGTTGTAAGGGGCCATGTAACGAGACCGTAGCTACTTTGTGTAATCGTTTGAGATAAATAAAATTGTGATTTCTTCTTATGGTAAAGTTTGTGAAATTTCAAATGTCTGGATAATTTTAGGATGTATATTACTGATGAATTTTGGGAAAAATGTTATTTTAAAATATTTATGTAAACCTTAAATAATTAATGATGTGTAATTATATTCAAAAAATGGTCTTCTGCAAATGTGTTCAGTAAGAAATTTAGAGTCTAATAAGATAAACATAATTTTTGGTGAATAGTAAGTTATGAATAGTGATTTTACGGTTAGGATTAGTAATGTGACCAAATGAATTAGTAATCTCACTTAATTTTTTTTAATATAATATAGGAACCTTGATTAAGTAATGTTATTCAATAAAATAGGTAAATAACTGTTTCAGAAATTATTAGTTAAGTATTAGTTTTTTCTGGGTGAATAGTGTTTTTTATTTAAAAATTAAATTAAAAATATTTACAAAATTATTTTTACAAAATTGATTTCATTTTTGAATTTAGAGCATCGATATTATGTTTAGGTAATTTTTTGGGAATTTTCTGGAAAAGTTGAATTTTCGGTGAATAATGAATTTTCAGTTTAGAGTTTCAGGTGTTTAATGAAATCATTAAAAATTTAATAATTATGTAGTAATTCTGGTCGACTTATGGATAGTAATATAAGGTATGAGGTGTCCCATGTGGCCAATACCATGGGAAAATACCATGGGAAAGCCCATGGTTTTTCCAATACCACCAATGAGGTGTCCCTTAGCCATTAAAGCCTTGTCCCCTAACTTCCCCTATAAATACCAAGCCATTCTCTCATCCTTTCCATTCCAAAATAATCCTCAATGATGTTCTGGTCTCATTAACTCCCAAGGAGTCCTTCCAAGGTTCCCTAAAGCCCCTCAAGGTCCCAACCTTCTAGTTTTAAGAGTTACATTTTAAGGTAAGGGATTCTACCTCTCTCTTTCTTTCCAAGTACTCTCTTTTATGTCATATCTTTTATGATCCATGTTATTATGTTAGAGGATGTTCTTTTATATTCATCCTACATTCATTTTCATGTTCATATTATGAGATACCCCCTCATGCTCTCATCAATTTATTTTAAAAATGTTTAAGTGGCGCCGTTAGGCTGCCAAATTTTTAAGGGATTCTTTCACCCTTCTTGTTTTCAAGATCTATTTTCATGTCAAGTCTTTCAAGTTTCTTTTTATTATGTTGGGGTATGATATCTATATCTATCATACTGATATTTTATGTTCATATGATGATATACCCTATTTTATCTCGTCAATTAATTTTTTGAAGTTCTAAGTGACGCCGTTAGGCTGTCGAATTTTCATAAGAGAAATCTTATTTTTGTCTTCCTTCAAAGTTTTTCATTTCATATGGTATGTCTTTAAAATTTCATTAACATGTTCTTATATCCATTATATTCTGTCCCTATAATATTTTATGGATCATTTATGAGTGGGTGACCCATGTCCCCTCTCTTTTCAATATTTTCTAAAACCCTGTAACATAGCCATTATGCTGTAGAATTTTCGTCACCAAATGCCTCTCTCTTTTTCTCAAATTCTTTTATTTTATTAAGTGAATACTCAAATCTATTTCTTCTACAGAGGTATTCACATATATATAAAAATGTTATATTTCAAATTCTTGGATTTACATACATTAAACCCGATTTCTTTTTTCACGGGCTTAAAGTGACATAAAGATCATGTCTTTAAAGCAGTTTTTAAAACGTTATGATTATGAATGGAAACCCATTTATTTTTTGCTATATGGGTTATTTATGAAATGTTTTATGATTATATATGTGGATCACATGATAATAAAGGAAAATATAAGGGTGAGCCCTGATATAGCTCTAATGCATTGGGTAGAGACTTAATCTCTAGAGATGACCATTTTTAACGACGCCATGGTGAATAACCTTGGTAAATTTTAATGACACCTTGGGGATGATCCTTGGTGAAATGAAAATTATTTTCTATATTAAATGTTTTAGCCACATCTTCAAGTTATGGAACACATTATTTTTATTATGATATTCCTCATGATCTCTTTCCCATGCCTTAAATTTATTTATCATGACCTTATTGATGTATCTCAAGTTCACATGTAAAATGTTTCTCTTGTTTCCCTTACCGGGCCTTCTGCTCACCATTTTCTTTGATGTATTCTCCCAGGTTATGAAATGTTGTAATGAACATAGGTTGAAAAATTAAGAAGCCTTTCAAGTGTTTAAGAACAATGTTTTATATTTTTTTCATGTATTATGTTCCTATTTTCCAAGACACTAAACCTTAAAGATCCTCGGTTTTGTAAAATGTAATGAAAAGTTATGTTATAAAAAGGAGGGATGATATACATATAATTAATGTTTATATGGTCACTATATAAAAATATATTTATAGTATCACTTTTCATATAAAATATATATACATCACATGAATACACATTCATACACATGCTCTAATACTATATGTTTTAAATTTATTTACAAGAATAACCTGATTGTATATTTTAATACATGTAAAAAAATATCCCACTTACAGTAAAATATCATTGAGACTTTGTGAATCACTTTAAAAATAATTATTAACCCATCCAAATCCTTTTGGATATTTATTCATCATGATTTCTTTGGTGTATACACTTTATGCCAAAATATTATTATCCAAGGGTACAACTGTGTACCCCTATGAATCATAGTGAAATTGAGGAAAATATGAAATCCAAGTTTTATAAATAAATTAAATGTATATCCCCAAGAAAATAATTAGTGTTATTCAAGATAATAATGGTTTTGGTATGATCTTCATCAAATGTAGCAGTATCTCTATAAAAACATGTCCACCACTACATGTAACCTATAAATCATACCATTACCTATATAATCCATTTTTGCATGACAACAAGTGACCAATAATTATAGAACATGTCAATATTTCATATAAAAACTCAAAATTTCATGATTCTCATAAAAAGATTCATCATGTTGTTGAATACACAACATGTCAGTCATCTAATAGATGATCACATCACATTCCCCATATTCAAGAAGACAAACACATCATATGAGACTCAAATGTTCATTGACATATATTTTTATGTTCAATTCTAAAAATGGACTAAGGACATCACATTGCATAATAATATAAAAAATCCATTATGGATACACTCTAACTGATGGAATGATTAGTGACATACTCCACCACCCCCTAATTTGATATGATCATATATTTAATTTTTTATGTAGGGTATCAATGTGTGAAGTTTCCTATGCTAGGTATCTCTCCAAAAATATTTAATAAGGATAATTAATATGCATACACCCCTAAGTATATTTATGATTTTACGAAATTATATGATATATACTTTAATGATTCTGTATAAGTAATAATTCACAACTTATTACCTTATCAATCTATTCTTCATATATCATATACAACCCTTTGTAATAAGTATAGGAATTTATTTTAACTAAATATAAAATAACATAAATACCCATAATACTTACATGATGATATTCGATTAGGAATAACACAATGTTTTATACATTGAGGCGATATTTCTATTTGACATTTTATTATAAATAAAAGGAGCCAAACCTAAAGGAATTATAAGTCCATATTTTATTTATTATAAATACATGATACATTTATAGCTATTACATAAATATATCATGTATCAAGTACCTATAGACATGACATGACCCTTATGACTTATCTACACCAATGGATTCCTCAATTTGTTTGCTACATTGTCATATGTATCCTCCTTTAAAATCTGCAAATCACCCTTCTCAATGATCTACCATTTTGATGGATTTTTTATTCATTATTAAGTCTAACATTCATTAACCCAAGATATATATCAACATTTATCATAATATATCTTGATTTCCCCTTATATTATAGGGACTTCCAAAATTTCTTGTATAGAATTCTTAATAAAAACAACTTCTTTCATATAAACTAACAAAATGATGTATTATACCTCTATATTTAAGTCAGTTATGGTGGTTTGTTTGTAACCATTCCAAGTGATATATCCATTTTTCATCACAAACACAAATCAATATTGTTATTCTAAAATAATTATTTTCACAAAGGAATCTAGTATCTATGTAACCTTGTATACAAAGATCATCATATCCCCAGAATACCAATAACATGTCCTTATTCTTTCTCACGTACCTTATGTTGTTCATCAAATAAAATTAGTGGCTCCAACCAGGATTGGATTTGTATCAACTTTTAGTTATAAGAGGATCTGTTACATTACTTCAGGTACACAAGATGACATTCATGACAGATCCATTGATGAATTCATATGTAATTTTATCTATCCTGTCTAAATCTTTAAAGGGTTCCCAAGTTTTCCAGATATCATTTCATGAAACAGTTTTAAAGATACATTCTTGGTGTTAAAAATTCTAAAATGCATTATAATTTTATTAATACATTTCACTTCACTAAATATGAATAAACTTTTTGGATATGTCTTTATTGATTTTTATACCCCTTATATAGGAAACACCACCCATTTGTTTCATTGGGGATCATTTATAAAACCACATCTTCAAAGAGCGAAGAGTCAAGAGACCATTTTTGATCTGTAATATTCCATCAATATAAAATATCAAAAATACTACGATATTCCCAATAATCTATTAATATTCATAATAATAATCCATATTCTACAAAAAACATAACTATTTGTTTGCATCATCAAATCAAATATTCATACTCTAAGAATATTTCTTCAATTCATAAATAGATCTCTAAAGTTTTCATACTTTATCTTACAAAATTTTAACATAAAAACCATCAGGTTATGTCATGTTCACATTGTCAGTTAAATTCAAATTAATGAAAGGGTTTTTGGTATCCATCTTTTATATATCATCAACAAATTTAGAATCTATTGAATGTAAAATCCAAAAGGACTTTATTATCACAACATTTGAAAAGTTTTCTTTATATTCAACACTATGTATATATTCATAAAATTTTCTCACTGATAATGATTTATTGTTTAATAATATACCAAAAATATTTGAATCATTGTGAGAAATACAATTTCACTATATGGGTACTACCTCTTCAGGTGAATCCACTAAGTACCAAACATGTTTAGTGTACACAAATTCAATATCAAATTCCTTAGGTTTGAACCATTTCATGGAATGAAAAATTAAAATGGATAATTGGAAAGAATTAGTTCGATCTCTTATAAACATTATTCCATCATCATTTTCCAAGATAAATCCATATCTATCAGGTTCCTAATATATCCTACCCATTCTTTTAGGTTTATTGTAAAACTCGATTTGGTCCTTCTTCAATAACACTTTGTAGAACCAGATCAACATTCATATTAAGAACACATTTTTAGTTAGTCTTCAAATTCACCAATAATATCATTCATCCCATTAAAACCTCAAAAATGTGTTTCCTATTAATAATTTGATCATTTCCATCCATAAATACATTATTTTTAGAAGGGGATTGAAATAATATTACTTTTTTTGGATAACCAAAGAATACAAACATGTCATAATTAGGATATTTTTTTAATCATCCATTCATCATATGAGTTCATTGAAATCTAATATAGTCTTAAAATATATTATAGGATATCTCATATGCTGTCCCTGTGATGAGTTTATGTGGAACTCATTTTATTATGAATGAAATAATATCTAGAATATAACTCCATTAAGTAAATGTAAGGTCACAAAGACTCAAAATCAATAAAACAATGACCAACAAGGTACAATTCCTTTTTTTGGGGACCACATTCTATTGTGGGGTACTATTAAGTACAATTTTTGATGCAATTTTACAATCTCATAAACGAACATTTAATTCCAGGATCATGTATTCACAACCCCAATATGATCGGTGAATCTTGATAATTTTGACCAGTTGATTATCTAATTGTTTCTAAAACTCATTGATTTTTTCAAAATTCACATACTTATGTTTGTGCTGAAAAAATATTCATATCGACTAGAGTCATTAGTAGTGGTAACTAAATACATATTTCCACCAACTTCATGTTTAATCAATTTTTTAACATTCATCAGTATGTAGAGATATAATAATCAATTTTTCATTTAATTTTGTACTATAAAAGGGTTTGTTTATATTTTTCCAAATAATAAATATTCACATTTGTAAAATTATTTATTATTTAATGGGCACAATAATCCATCTCATAGATGACTTTAAATTTTGATTCTCATGTTTATTTCTATAGAGACAATGCCAATGGTGGATGGGATTAGAATCAAAACTAAAATTCTTATTTTAAATTTTATAAGTACCATTATACATATTAAAAATTTATAAACCATTCATTATATTACAAATGGTATAAAATATTTCATTATTAAATATAGAGTAACTCTTGTTTTTAATAATGAATTAAAATCCCTTCTTGTCCAAACAAGATAGGGAAATTATATTTTTCACTTATGAAGGGAAGATAATAAAAATTATTGAATTCTTGTTTTCATCCAACTGGTAAAACAAAATCATATGTATTGACATCAAATTAAAAGAATTTTAATCCATTACTAAATTTTTTAAATTAACTTGTTTTCAAATCCCAAATATATTTAATTATATTTTTGTTGGAATATATTGGTAAAACACATCCAATATCTATTACCCACGAGTCAATATTAATGATATTGATTTCTATAAAATTCAGATTCCAGGGTTCTAAATTATTTTCCTTTATTGAAAATTATATAACCTTAATATTAACCTTTTTATAGTCCATGCCTACTATGAATCACAAAATTATTACCATCATGTATGATCGAATCCATAAAAAATTCATATCAGTGGGTGGGTGTCACATTTTATATATTTTTTGTCAAGGGTTCTTAATGATATTTATTCCATTAAAATATGATATCCACATATGTCATATCCAATTAGTGAATCAATATCCATATTTCAATAAGTAATGAGTTCTTTTGGGAATTCATCTCACTAAGTAGTTATTTTTGTGGGGAATCATCCTGATCACAATAGTTATGATTTGCGGATAGTTGAGTGGATAAACCATTATCCATATCCATCATATAGATTTACTCAACTCTATTTCATTTATATCATATCCATTATGGATTCTCTAAATGTGCAACCCAAATAAAACCCTAGAACTAGGATAAAACAACAATCTTGGGGAAGTCATATTTTTCAGGAAAATATCTAAAAGGCAATAAATTTTCACTTATTACTTATTTAAATTATTGAAAATAATCTTGGGGAACCATTATTTTATAGAAAAGTAACTGATTGGATGATCGAGGTCATGTAAAGTGTTGGTTTTCATGGAATCATAAACTTTATATTTTAAGGGATTTCATTATTTTAAAATTATCACCAATTTAATATACATTATATGTGTTTAATTTCATAACAATTAAATCTTATATAATCATTATATTTTCATATTTTTCCCCTTTGTGTATACATGCTTCTAAAAATTTATTTTTGGAGTCCATTTTTCATCCACAAAATTAATTTGTTCACAAAATATTAATGTTTAACTCTTTACACAACCCATAGTGATTTTTGATCAACCACAATAGAAATAAAGTATATTTATACATATATGAATTCATTATATGAATATTATAGATGAAAATTTCATTAAAGGGAATTATGTTATATGAAATTGATAAACATCACATGAGTTGCCTCAGAGTGATAGACGACCAACTATATTCACCTTCATAGATAAGTCATATGCCTCTAGGTAGGTAGGTAGTATAACCTGAAGTACCTATCTAAGAGGAGTCTTTACTAAAGAGATAAATTAATTCATGATATCTCTAATACATAATTTTCCAAAAACATATTCGACAACAAAATTCAATCAAATAACTCTAATTGAAAACCAAGGTAATTCTAGAGTAATACCAAATTTTATGTAATCATATATAACATGTAATGTAACGATATTAATCTATCCAAAGACATTCATTACATAAATTATATCATACATAATATTCACATTATGAAATAATTTATATACCAGAATAAATATGAGTAATACTATCAAATAAATGAAAATTCCATAAATTT
Source organism: Viscum album (assembly GCA_963277665.1). Classification (NCBI taxonomy): domain Eukaryota; kingdom Viridiplantae; phylum Streptophyta; class Magnoliopsida; order Santalales; family Viscaceae; genus Viscum; species Viscum album. The sequence goes on from OY728156.1 coordinate 1,848,378,924, forward strand.
TAATATTAAAACTATCTATGAAATGTTTCAAAAATAATAACTTTTTAAATAAATTTTGAAATTAATAAATAGTATCATAGTTATTCAATAATTTTATATATGAAAACTTTTACACAAATTATAAATATTCCAAAAAAACTTTTACATTATTTTTTAAAAATTTATAAATAATATTTTTCCATCAAAAATTTATTTTTATTAATAAATAAAAAAAATGATTTGTTCATTAAAACACGTGAAAAAAATCTAAAACATTGTCATAATTAATATAAGTGTGGAAATTTTTTTATTTAATTAAACTTATAATTTACAATCCATTTGTAAAAATTAATAATTTTTTAAGAAATATTTTTTCTTAATTTATCTATTACCCTTATGCTAAAAACATTTATAGTGTTATTAAAGAATTTGATTACCTTTACTTAGAATATACTATTGGTAATGGTTCTATGTAATGGTAAAGTGTAGTTTACATTACATGGAATAATCTACATGATGGTAAACCACAATTACATTTATATAGACCATTATTCATAAAGGTAACATATGATGACCCTTACCCAACCATCATTGTGTAAGGGTAATTCAGGAGGAATCTTATATAAAATTATTTTTTTGGTTAGTATGGTATTTTGTATAAATATATTCACTTGTATGGCATGAATTATATATATATTATGATACTATGGAAACAAGTTTTATATTTTCTTTATTTTTCCAACCCAATTATTTAAATAGAATGATTCCATGAAGTAACCTACTCTAATGGGTTTCATTTGATCATCTTATCATCATTGGAAGCAGAATAAAATTGAAGAACAATTTTATATATTATTTTTAAATTATCATGCTAAAATATTAAAAAATATAGTAAAACACTGTAAATTTATCATGTGTACAATTGTGTTCAACATATTTTTGATCGAAGAAGTATGTTTGAGGAAAATCACAATAGAATAAAATAAAGTATTCCAACCACTAAGGGAAGACACTGGCGTTGGATCCCAATCTCAATCAGAGGACACCCAACATCCCAATTTGGTGCTATTTCCTTATTAAGAGTAGTAAATGAGGACCAGGAATTAGAAAAAAAATCATGTTCTTTTAATGGAACTGATGATCACTAGAAGTAATAAATGAAATAAATAAATACACATCCATCAAGGTTAAAAAAATCTCCTTATTAAGTTCAATTTCCCAACATTCTACCATAAATAAAGAACATGTTTGGTATTATGGGTGCTATCAAATAAAACATTTGAATAAGTTCAAAGATTATTATTTAAATCCTTTAATTTATTTTTAATGAATTAAAAAAATCCAAAAACTATGTGGGTGTAAATTAAATGAATTGGTTGAATCATAATGATTTTGTACCGATATTTGAGGAGTACATTCATAATATATATATACTCTACATGCATGAATTACATGAATTATTAGGTTTTATTATAGGAATTATATACATGTAATCTCCGTGTATTATAAGCACATTTTATATTTTTTACTATATAAATATATTTACAACATCACTTACCTTACACAACATATACACATCACATAAACACACATATATATACACACACAACAACACTACATGTATCATATCCATGTACATGGATCATATGAATGAATATTTTAGTTGACATATAATAATATACTATTTCCATAAATTATTTATGGGTTTTTCTTTAATCAGAATAAAATGGAGACTAATTGGGTTTCATGTGATAGTTATTTGTTTCATGAAGGTATGGGGGCATGCCATGAGATGTTGGCATGATATTACTCAAGGTTTAAGTGAGTGGAAATTTTTTGATGGGGTTTTATATGTTATTTATCATTGAATTAAATGTATAATTAATTATTCAGTTTTATAATTAATTACTTTCATGTTGTGTCTTTCCATGTTATCTAATGTATATATATGTTCTGGGATCAGGCTTGGATGATTCTCAGTGAGAGTGGATGATTTTTTATTCAAGGAAATAAATTTGAATGTGGTATGTGGTCCCTGAACATATTCAAAAAATTTATGAATTTTTTATGTAGACTTGTTATGTTGTCTCACTAACTTTGTCTCATCATTATTGATTTTAAATTTAGTCACATAATTTAAAAATAAACACCTTAAATTTATGTAACTTTTCCTTATATTAACCATAGAACACTAATATAGTGTCTCACCTATCAATGGATGAGGGGTTGATTAAATTTTTCTATGAGATATATTAACCCCTAGTGGAGTATAAACAATATGAAAAAATATGTTGCACCAAGATAGAGGGTATCTATGAGCCTCCTACGTTTAGATTATGCTTAGGAAAAAATGGGTCACCAAACTACTATATCACCAAAGGGGAGAAGAATCCAATTGAGGTCTTGGGAGACCCAAGTTGGGTCCTTGGTCTTGAGATGAGATATGCATATCATAATATATTTTCATAAGTCTAGTGGGGTTGGTAATAGTGTCTTAGGTTTAATAGTGATCAGAGAGATGATTGTATAACTTGTGCAGGATGAGGAACACCCTCTAAAGGGTGGATGGGAGACTCAGCATGTTCCAGGGGTTGGATATGTCCTCTGGTGTTTGATGATGTATGATGGGGGGTTTCTTCTAGGTTATGGGTTGAAATCTGTCCTATGTTAGATATATAATTATATCAATATGAATTTCATGAGAATGATTTACTAATTTGGAAAATAATTTACAAGGACTATAGTGTGACATATATTTGGGAATTCCCTTGTTAAAGGGACCAAGTAATAATTAAAAAAATAGATGAGTGTTAGGATGGACCTCTTGAGGATATGATAAATAAATGGAATATGATGTAAGAAAACACCATGGGGGTGATAGATAAATCTTGATACTAATAATAAGATATCGAGATGTGTCACAGGGCCCCCAGTGGACACCCTTGTAAGAAATATTATAATATTCATTGGTTCATCATGTTATGATTATGTGAATAATATGGCCTTTTTGATATTACACCATGTTTTTAGACATTTTTAAGTATTTCTTGTGATGTGGAGTCAAGATTGAGTGACCAACACCCAAGAGAAAAGATGGTGAGGATGTGGAGAAATATACGATTCCCTTTTCTAGTGTAGGATATATAATATTTATAGGGAGGTGATGAAAACCCTATGTGGAGGATATATAATGATTATAAGTTGAGGATTTGACCCCTCTAGGTGTTGGATATTTGATTATTTGTTGTGGATCCATTACACCATTTTTGATATGTCCTTTTAAGACTAAGTATAATTCCCTCCTGATGTGGTGGTTCTTCATAAGGGATAAGACTCCTTGGAGGATGGTATATGAAGGGTATATATAGGGAATGATACCCCCAATATGGATGATGTATATACTAATTCTATTGTAGGGTTTCATTACCTCATGATGACATATGTGATTCTAGGGAGGGGATTGATCCCTCTAATGTTATATGCGATCCCATTGTGGGGTGTCTTTCCACATACCCTATTGAGAGAGATATATGTAGGGGTTGTGAAACCCCCCCAATGGATGATATGTGATGGTAATAGTTTTTTCTATGTTAATACCTAGGTAGAAGGTATTTAATGGTACATGGTAGGGGATACAACCCCCTAGTGGATAATAGAGGAAACCATTCTAAGGTGGAATGGAATTACACCAAATTTAAACAATAATTCCATGATGGGGCTTCATTTCCCCTAGATATACTATATGATTTTTGGTTGGGGAACTATCCCACCAAATGATGTTATGATTATTAATTTTCGAGTGGGGTTTAACACCTGGATGATATGCATTATACACATATACCTTTGACATTAGTTGAAATAGCTATAATTGACAAGTGGTGTCCCCATAGAATAGAATGATCAATGATGATTATTTTTTATACATCCGTACTATATTATTTATTATGATAATATCACATGTGTATAATCCTATTTTACTAGTCTTGTTAAGGATACAATTATTACTGGAATACTGAGTTTTACTCACACCTTACATGGGAGACCCAAACACACTAATACCCACGCAGACCACATGGTCACAGGTACATGTTGGGAAAATGGACAATGTTTTATGGTAGATCTAGATATTTTTAAAATATTTTATAGATGATTATTATGGATTTGATAATAGCCTTTAATTATTTATTCTATAATTTTTATTTTATATACATGATCACCCCATTGGGAAATCAGTTAAGAAGCATACTTGTATGAAAACATTTTATTAGTTATAACATGCAAGTTTATTTGATTATAAGAACTATAATTATTGATATTGTTGCTATTTTCTTATTTTATATGCGTTTTCACTGATATGAGGGTATAATCCCTACATGATAATAGTTGGGACCCTCAATTCTAGTTAAAATCCTCTCGTATATGATGGTATAATCTCTACACGAGGGCAGGCAATGTTACACATGCAGCGGGTAGGGTCACATGGCTCGTGACTGCCCAAACTACCGTACAGATGATCAACAGATGGTCGAAGGACCACCCAGGCAAGGACATACGTTCGATCGAGGAGGTCCGTAGGGAGAAAGAGGACGTGGAAGAGGAGCTGGCCATGCAGTTGGCAATGGGATTGAATTCGAGGTGTTACTGCCATCACCACCAGTTGGTCCACCCCGACCGCATAGAGCATGTGGACATGGGTGAGCTCATCTCCAGGAAACTGAGGCCTAGGACTATGTCGCTCTGAAGATGATATGAGGTACGATCTGTGTCAACTCCACCTTAGCTGAAGTACTTATAGACACAGGTGCCAGTCATTCATTTATTGCAACTGCCCTCATTCAGAGTTCCGAGATCCCGATGGAGCTGTTGGCTCGATCCTTATAGATAGAGACACCTAAGGAAGTGGATTTTATGATTACACACTGTTTTGATAGTGCGATCTTACTATAGGAGGCAAGATCTTTAGCTGGGATCTCTTAGTAACAACATCATGGCCTTACAACATCATCTTGGGTATGGACTAGTTATCTTCAGTCCATTCTCAGATTGAATGTATTCGGTGTAAAGTGCGGTGTGTCAGCAAAAATGGGACTGAGTTTACCTTCACCGATAAGAAGGGAACCTTTTCAGCATAGGATGGACTTACCAAGAGGAGAGTGCAGTCAATCACTCATCAATTATCTTGCCTTACCCTTGGGGTGGTGGATGTGGAGAGTTCGAGCTATCCTGTAGTGGTGGACCAGTACAAAGATATCTTCCTTGATGATGTTTTGGGTCAACCTCCTCGAAGAGAGGTGAACTTCTACATTGACTTGTACCCTGCGACAACACCGATATCTAGACCAACGTATTAGATGGCTCTCATGGAGCTTCATGAGCTGTGGGTACAGCTGGAGGACTTACAGGGGAAGGGGTTCATCCAACCCGATGTTTCTCCTTGGGCATCCCCGATTTTGTTCACCCAGAAGGCAGATTGGAGATTGAGACTTTGTGTTGACTATAGGCTTATAAACCAGGTGACAGTGAAGAACTTGTACCCACTCCCGAGGATTTGCGACCTCTTTGATCAGCTGAAGGGAGCACAATGGTTCTCGAAGATAGACCTCAGATCAAGCTATCACCAGCTCAGAGTACGAGAAAAGGATGTGAAAAAGATGGATTTCAGATGTCAGTATGACCATTATGAGTATTTGGTCATGCTGTTCAGTGTGACCAATGCTCTAGAAATTGTCATGGGACTCAGGAACAGGATCTTCCAGGCATACCTTGACCACTTTGTAGTAGTCTTCATCGACGACATTCTGATATACACGGCTTCTAGGAAGCAGCATGCCTATCATTTTCAAGTAGTTATGGACACAACTAGATTTATGGTAGGAACTATAAGTGGCACTTTTGGATCCTATAAGATCACTTTCTAGGAAATGTCATCTCAGAGGATGGAGTTGCGGTGGATCCAGTGAATATTGAGGCAATATTTTCTTGAGAGCCACCCAAGAGTGTGACAGAGGTACGAAGTTTCTTGGGTTTCGCTGGATACTACTGAAGATTTGTGTCAGATTTCTCTAGAGTTTCAACACCATTATCAGCGTTGAAAAAGAATGGGAAACCCTTCGTGTTTTCGAAGGGATTCCAACAGAGTTTTTAGGAGCTGAGGTAGAGGCTGACTAGTGCCCCCATCATGAGGCTTCTCGAGAAGGGCATTGGGTATGTAGTCTACTATGACACATCAGAGACTGGGCTTGGATGTGTCCTGATGTAGGAGTGAGTAGTTATCGCATATGGTTCTCAATTGATGAGACAACATGAGCTGAACTACACTACCCATGACCTAGAGTTAGTAGTAGTGGTCTTCTATTTGAAGATGTGGTGACATAATCTGATGGGTGAGATATTTATAGTCTACTCTGGTCACTAGAGTCTTAGATATATCTTCTCTCAGAAGGACATGAACCCGAGGTAGTGATGTTCGCTTGAGTTCCTCTAGGACTATGAATTCAAGATAGTCTATAATCCTATGAAGGGTAATGTTGTAGCAGATGCACTCAGTAAGAGATCTGGTATACAACTGCTAGGTGATGTGATAGAGAAGATGGACGCCTTGCAGTTATCCTTTGTGGAATGATATGGAGAAGCTTTTATTCAGTCTCTTACAGTCACTCCCCCACTTCATCAGCGAGTCAGGGGGGCACAACATGGGGACACTGGCTGCGATGCTCGATGTGTTCATATATCCACAGGGTAGGCACGTATGGAATTTTATTAATTTGGGGAGAAAGTTATCCTCTTCAGAGGAAGTACCATGGAACCAGTGCCACTTTGGGAGGATGTGTTCTGGGAGTTCCATACATCCCCTCTAGTGGTACATCCTGAAGTGGAAAAGATGTATAAGGAACTACGATGACAGCACTAGTGGCCGGGATTGAAGAAAGCAGTAACAGAGTTTGTCTCTCGTTCCCTCAGTTGTCAGCAAGTTAAGGGGGAGCATGAGGTACTTGTAGGCTTAGTTCAGCCTTTGGAGGTCCCATATTGGATGTGGTATGGGATATCCATAGACTTCTTGAAAGGTATTCCATGTACATCCAGGGGTCAGGAATCTATCTAGGTGATCGTCGACCGACTCACCAAGTCGGCCCACTTTCTACGGTTCAGAGAGAAGGGTTCAGTAGAGAAGGGTTTAGTAGAGATCTTAGGACACCTCAATGTGCATGAGATTGTGTGGAAACATGGAGTACCCTTAACGATTGTCTTTGATCAGGACACATGTTTCACTTCTCGACTATGGAAAGGGATGCAAGAGGCTTTCAGAACGTAGCTTCGTTTGAGAACCACCTTCCATCCTCAGATGGATGGTCAGACTGAGAGTACCATTTAGACCCTCGAGGACATGCTACATACTTGCATACTTGAATTTAGTTGCAGCTGGGAGGATCACTTTCCCATGGTGGAGTTTTTCATACAATAAAAGTTATAAATCCACCATTAGGATGGAACCATTTGAGGATCTATATGACTGACCTTGCAGATCACCTTTGTGCTGGACTGACCCACAGTAATCAGTACTCGTGGGGCTAGAGATGGTACAAGCTACCACAGAGAATGTGCAGATCATACAGGAGTGAATGAAGACTGTACAGATCAGGTAGAAGTCTTATGCTGACAAGATATGGAGACTTTTGGAGTTAGAGGATGGTGACCATGTATTTCTATGTGTATCACCCCGATGAGGTTTGTAGAGATTTCACTGGGGTAGGAAGTTGTCTTAGAGGTTTATCAGACACCTTTTGGTCCTCAACAGAGTTGGCGAGGTGGCTTACCGCCTAGATGTTCCCCCTCAGTTTCACTGGGTGCACGACATTTCCCATGTATCCCTGCTAAGGAGATACGTGCCCTACCCATATCACATCATCGACCATAGCGAGCATGAAATCGACGATGGGGCGACATTAATGGAGGTTCTAGTAGATATTGAGGATCAACAGGAGCAGGTCTTTTATGGGTGGTCGATAACATTAATGCATGTATTTTGGCAGCACAGAAACCTCTAGGAGATAACATGGGAGCAGGAGGCTCAGATTCGGACTCAGTACCCCCACTTGTTTCTCTAGTTTTTGTGATGTGGCTTTCAATGATGCAAAGCCCTGAGGTGTGGAGAATATAAAGACCGGTAATTTCCATGTAATTTGTTTTAAATTATTAGTAAATATTAGAGTCTAATGTTTATGATGGCACATGATTCTGAGTCTTGGTGTTCCCGGAATGAATTTCTAAACATTTTTTAGGTACATTCAGTAAACGCGCAAGCGACGTTTTTTAACTTCTGAATTAGTGCTCAGAATAGAAATTTGAGGAAACCGTTGAACTCACAGTGCCAATATTATCTTAAAGAGACCTTCAACTTGGCTTTAGTAGGTCGAGGGTGGAAGTTAGTTTTTCAGTTTTTCATGGGAGAAGAAAAATAAAATAAATAACTTTTTTTAAACCTCTCAATTTAAATTTTGTGGTGGGGACCACCCGAACCCCTCTTAATGTGGGAAAACCTTTCAACTCTCCATGGTTAATTGTGCCAACATTAACTAATTAATTGTACCAACTTTAAATAATATATAGACATATTTGTTTATGTTGGCTTCTCATTTCCTTGGGGAAAATGGTTGGCAAGGAGGGTTGGGAGAACCATGGGGAACTGGGAAGAACATGCTCCAATGAAGAACTATTTTACATTGAAAAACCTTTCTCCATCGATGTACTTTTCTCCAATGAAGAACTCCGTAGAAGGATATCCAAAGAGGAATGTCTTTAATGAAAAAGAATCAATGACCGTCACTCCTACTACTCACTGACGTCAACGAATATTTGAGGTAGAGTTTGTTGTTTTGAATACCCCTTACCCTATTCTTGTCATTATTCTAGAATAAAGAACAACCATGCATTTTTCTACCATTCTAACGTAGAGGGTGTGGGCCAAATTAACACGGACCGACCCCTCCAAAACCATTGTGGATTTTGGTTGTCTTGAATTGATGGTGACGTCCTGAGATGAGTGTGGGAGTCTTCAGAATGAAGATCGGGCCACCGGGGCACACCTAGTGACCCGAGGAACATCGTCGATGATCGTGCCAACAACTAGCACTCCAAATGGCCACGACGATGGTGGTGGCATGACAGAACCATAGACAAAATGCCTTGTCCTATTGGCCACGGAAGATCTAGGGTGGTTACTGGTGCATGGCCGGGCATGGGAAAGTAGTGGGGGTACATGTTCGAACCGCCGGCACGCAGCGGCCACGACAAGAGGTCGTGGCCGCGAAGAAGGGGCTGTCGGCTCACCGTCGGCCGCTGGTGGAGGGATGGTGCGTGACCACACTAGAGAGGAGGTCTGGTCATCTGTCCAGCCAAGGAGCCGAACGGGATGCCGAGTCCCACGTTTCAGCCTCCAAAACTACATGGCATAGGCCGGTCAGCCTCCTAACCCGAATGACCTAGCCATTCAGGATACTGAAGTGGCACCTCCCCCTTGGGTGGTGGCTAGGGCGGACCCCACCGCGGGGCCTCCCAGCCACCGGAAAGCCCAGTGTGGGCCGACCAGTGTAGGCCACATCGCAGGCCCCCTAGTGGGCTGGACCCCTGTTGTGCCGGGCCAGTTCGACCGAGTCAGACCAAACCCGGACCAGCATTGACCCCTTCCCGCTCTTTCGTCTATAACATGAGCTACGTGCGTCCATTTTAAGAACTGATTATGGGGCCATAAACCTTGGATAAAGGTGGTCCTTTTGGTATACCTCACATGAGTTTTGGATTATGTCGGGGTATGGCATGGTTGGATTGATCACAAATCCAACCTGGCCCTCGTGACTAAAATGCCAATAACTTACAGACCGAACATCTGATTAATGCACCGTCTATTGCATTGAGACCCCTATTATGTGGCGGTCCTTTGGGATACTTCTTCATGGGACTTCATGGAATTTGGAGTATTAAACTATGGATTTAGGAGAGGATCCTACCAGAATGGAGTGATCTTAGTGTGGAAACACTATAGCTGGAAGTATCATGAGAAAGGGATCCTATGTGGGTCTATGCATTGGGATCCTATGAGGGTTTGTGTTTGAGGATCCCACATGGATCTGCTCTTGGAATCCTTGTGGGACTACTATAGGAACCAACATCGGTCTGTTGTACTAGGACCCAACATGGGACTGAGGATTTAGGATCCTACGTGGGTTTTCCTCTCAACAAAGTGAGATGATTCAGTAGTTACATCTAATCATTATTACTATCACACCTATGTTATAACTGGTGTGAGATGAGTCCTTACCTTTATGATACTTACATCTGTGGTTATACCTTTGTGTTATTCTTTAGTGTGGAGATACCTTTGTGGTTGTTACCTTCATGGTGATACTGTTGTGATATATTTCTATGTGGATTTACCTTTGTGGTACATACCTTTGGGGTGTTACCTTCATGGTAATCTTTCCTCCATGGAACAGTTGAGATTTGGGATTTTGAGTTGGACCTTGTGTTTCCTCATGAATGAGATTGGTATACATGATAACTTAGGTATATGTATGGTCATGTACCTAAGTCTGTTTGTCAGTTGTTTTCATGATTTGTGGTTTACCCTTGGTGGATTTTTGTGGGACCTTTCAGGGTATCAGGAACCCTATTGAGTATTGTTATACTCCCCCCTGCTCGGGCTATGCCCACACCCTCTTGTGTTTGGTGCAGACGACAGACATCGCTGATGGAGGACGAGGGTACCAGGACTAGAGGTATCTCGGATGTGGAAATTAGACAAGGTATTCCATAGGGATGACTGGTCGTGTGATGTACCTACTCTTCAGGTATGATCCTTGGTGGGTGTCCACTAGAGCTGTTTCAGTTGTACCTGTACTTTTCATTTTACTTGTACCTTTTAGTTCGTCTTGTATTCTGGCCCCTTTATCTTTCTATACACACCCATTCTACAATGTAGTTTCACTTTTTTCTTGTATACCGCTTTGTTCTTAGTTGTGTGAGTTTACAGTTTATAAAGGAAATTACATCCCAGTTTTAGGGAATACGCCTTGCGGTGCTAGTCTCCACCCCCTGGCCTTTGGAAGGCGGGTTTGGGGTAGTCATGGCATGGGCCCTGGGGGATGGTTCATGAAATTATGTACCAAGTTACCTTTTATATGTTATATATGCTTTTTATGTGTTTTATTGTAATATTTTGGTTAGAAAACCTCTAAGCAATGAGCTTACATTTAGTGAAGAGTATTTACTACTTACACAAGTTGAAATGTTTTACATTATGATAATGTATTCATGGTTTAAATGTTCTATCAAGGATAACAATTTTCCTTATTTTTGAATCCCATACTAAGATTTTTGTTATCATCCCATGTTTGAAATGTTTTTCATAGTATTTTAAAGGATAATTAATTTAGGAAGCAAAACCATGTTACTTTTTAAATTTGTTTGTTTTATAAAAAATGGATAGAGAATAGAAGTGTCTAATTTTTAATAATTGTGTTGTAAGGTATTAGATATATCCAAATTACATAAATCTCTAAACCTGAAAAGTTCCTCAATGTGATTAAAAGTCAAATTATTCACTTAAGTCAATGTTATGTAATGTTTATGTCTAGGTCCTTAGAGTCGATATCATATGTCCGTTTATATTACATTAGAGGTTAGGATGTTATATTGGTGTATGGTAATGATCCTTTATAACCAATAGGATTATTATCATATGGATAATTTTGGGGAGATTAGATAAAAACCTAAAACAACTGAGATATAAGGATATTGAGAATATGAGTATTATAAAATAAATTATCATTACCATATAGAGTATTATTATATTAGTAATTCTCATCATGTTTATGTGATGTTATTTTCTCCTTGATAAAAACCATTTTTCATGATGGAAGGAAATATATTTTTCACACCCTTATTATCCCTCCCTAATGATTTGATCATCTCAATTATTACAAAATCTTGTTTGAATTATTTTGACACCTTCCTGATTTTTCAAATCACATACATGAAATTTTTTGAGTTATCCAAGACATACTCATTTATAAATCAATTTAACTATTAATGTTATCATTTTCATATGATTTTATGATTTGAAATTGTTTTAATCTATCACAAAGTGAAATTATATAAGAAAAGTGATCATTTACTTTTTGAAAGTAGGACAACATGCCACAAGAGAAATGGAACGTCAAGAATATCATGATATCTGGATTCAAGTTATGATTTATGTTCTTATACATAAAGAATGAATCATTATTGGGATGATATTTATAAATTAGAAGGATATTTGATCATCATCAAATATTTATTAAGAAATAAGGTTTAAATGCATAGCCAATGGATTATGAAGAACATTGAGTCATTAAGTTGTCTACTCACAATGCATTCAAGAGTTATAGTAGATTGTGGGATGTTGAAATATTTAAGATTATTAATTCTCTTTTTATGGTTGGGTTACATTGGAAGACATTTAGAATTTGTAAACCTTTTATTGGTTATGGGAAAATGTTATTTGATGAATAATTATCTTTTATTTTGTGGACATATTTATAATGGTGACCATTAGGGTTTATAAGATCCTTAATTTTAAGGTGACTATGGGATATTAATTTGTGGGATGAAAAATAAAGGAATGAGATAAAATATGAGATTAAAATATGTTATGGTTATTTATGATGATTTTATCTCATATTGTGAGTTTTATAATACTTACCTAGTTTTCGGAAAAGGGAAAACATAGAGACCATGTGACAACACATTACATTGAATAAGGCTGTTGGAATCAAACCCACAACCAAGGTGCAATAGGTAATTATTACCTACCACTGACCTTCATGAATCACCTGGTCAATTTTAATTCTTTTATTTTAGTTAGACAAGTTATAGAAATAATAATAAGTTCATTTTTGGAAATTATTTTTCGTATAGTGGATAATTACGTTATTTGAATATGATTTGGGGATTAAGTTATTAATGTTATTTAAAAATATGTTCACTTTTTTGGGAACATTATATGATTAAGGTAAATATAATAACATGGGTTTTATTTTGAGGAGTAATGGTTGAATTATATATTTGTAGAATATATTATTTAATTATTGACTTATATCAATTTGGGTTATCTATGGAAATCAATAACCTATCATAGGGAATATATGATTTTGGAAATTAAATTTTGGTACAAGACTCTAAGAGTGGTTTATGTTATTTGAAGATAAATGTCAAAATTTATATTGGTAGACTATGTGATGAAATCCTTTTAAAAATTGTGTTACAAACATTTATTAAATTATTTCGATGAATTTTAAGGACATTTATATGTTTAATGGTCTTTGTTGAACAATGAATTTTACTATTTAATTTTAGAGATTAAAATTAGTCTTCATTCATACAATGGTTTATTATTTAAGTGGAATCATCTGATTTTGTACTAAGCATTTTTGGTTTTAGTTAATGCTAAAATGTAGGAGATATATATATTTATCCATTTGTGGATTGTGTTATTCTGTATATATTCATTATAGTGCTTTAGGTATGAAAAGTTTAACTTAAATACTTGGATGGAATGAATAAAAACAACTATAATATGATTACACATGGTTTTAAAATGTTTTTACTTTTAATTAATAAATTTTAGAGGCATAAAATGAGTCTAAATCAAATTTAAATCATAAAATACTCTAATATTTTTATAGATTTGTTTTTAAAAATATTTGATGGATACACATGTTTAAATATAGTTTTTCCTAAATCTATATTTTCTATTTTACAAAATAAACATCTTATTTACAAGTAGGAAATATAAATTCACTATGGCTGAATTTGTAGTATTTTTCTGATAAAATTCAATATTTAATAAATTGTGAAAAAATAATGCATTTTAATTCAAAACAGATTTTTAATACCATTAATTTATATAGTTAGATTATATTTTTAATTGGTTTTAAAGTATAATTAGATTAATTTTCTATAATTTAATCTGATATTGGTCATTTTATGTAATTTTGCATTTAAATTTTACAAAAACACGAGACAATCTTTTTATTCAATTTCAGTGTCCAAAGAATAACCTAGATGGAGCCATTATCTATTAGGAAACTAACAATATGGGAATTTCCATTTATAATTAAATCCAATAAATTAAGAGCTATATTGGTTCAATGAAAATTTAAATAAAAGACGTAAATATCAATTATAACCCAAGATGATCAGTAAAGAAGAATTTTGGTCAAATAATTACTAAATTATAAAGTGTAATTTCTAGCCATCACACCCATGGGGTGTCCGTAATTATGGTCAACATCTGCTAAAAACTTTAAAATTCTCAACGGGAGTATAACCACATTTATATATAAAATAAAAATAAAATAAATCATTATAAGGAAATGCATGACAATGGACAGTGTGTGGCATAATGACATGGCTATGGAACCAAAAAAAATAAATTAAAAAACCACAAATCCTACCACAAATCCATTTAAAAATCCTAATCCAATACAAGTCTCATATTCAAAGTAGTTTGAGAGAAATAAATGAAACAATACAAATAAAATAAAATATGGAAAATGACATTTCACTTATATAGAACATTATATATAATGTTAACAATAGAACAAAAGATGTATAACATAGCAGAATTACTCTACATATCTAATGATTCTTATGAATCTTGATTCGGTGTTTGAGTCGAGGAGTTATCAAGGAACATATATAGAAGAAGAAAAGAGTATATGGGAGAAGAAAGGGCATCTCATATACTATAAATGGGAGTGGAAAATAAAGTTTTAAAACATATATATCAATAAAGTAATTTTGGAAATTTCACCCAAAAAAAGGGCAATTGGTTTGGCAACATGTTTTGGTAAAACTATGCACAAATATTTATCCCCTTACTATCCATGGGAGGAACCATCCTTTTTAAGGCACACAGTTTCCATAACAATGTGAAAAACATGCAAAATGAATCTATATAAGATTATTGAAATGTTGCATAGATGTTTGCCTTCGGCTGCATTATTTCTGAAATATTTTGAATCCCATTTTTTTTAAACATTCCATTTATGGTTTGTACTATCCTCGTAGTAATTGTGAGGCAGAAATTATAACCAATTTGTTAGAACTCTTTTTTCTGAACAAGCTGTGTATTCTCCTTGGTCCTTTATAATATTATAGTAAAAGTTTACCAATATTAACCAAAGAAACGAACAGAAAAAATGTATGATTTTTACCTTCACTGAAAAATGGATAGTCACATCTTTGAAAGAAAAACTCAAACCCAAAAATCACCCATCATTTCCAAAATACACACTATATATATCTTACTACTGAGCATAAACCCATGCTGTGATAACCACAATTTCATGTTCCGCAGAAGAAACCTTTCAAAAACACTCATCTCCTTCTTCAAGTCCATTTACATATCACCTGATCATGATGCCCCCACACCCATATGCATTCCAAAACCATAAAATCTCACAAAATGAGTCAACATCTGACCCCCAATGGGATTTCAATGGTAGGTCCCCCATTGACCAAAATAGTCATCAATCCCTATGGAACACACCAATGCTTCTTTGACATAAGATCTACTGGTTTCTTTTCAAATCCTCCCTAAGTCCAAGACCCTAATCATCTCAATCATCTATCATAACATATTCACTATTTATATACCCTATGTAATCTAATTATGCACCTCAGTGATTCCTCACTAGAATCGCAACCCCATCATGACCAATCCATAAATAGTTCCACACACCTATAACCATTAAAACACATGGGTCAAACATCCAAAACCAATGAATAACTTCCCACCAATGAGTATCATCATCATCTCCCCACTCAAAAGACCAGATACAGGACATGCCACATTCCATTCCCTACTGACCAAGGTATTAGATGTGGGCTTCTCTCTCTCATTTGAGATACAAAACAAACTTGAACTAATACATGTTCTGGACTCCTAAATATAGTAATTGTGGTATTCTCTAACCTCAAATACATTGTAATGACTTACAGACAAATTTCTTTTGGTTTACCTCCACTATATGTTCCCAAATACACTGGTCCATGAGGTTCAACTCCTTAGAGGCACTTATTCGTACCAAAATACATTCAGGTTGATCAGTCTATGGGCAAAGATCTCTTAAAAAACAAAAAAATGTTTCAAGATATTATTCATGATGATCACTATCTAGGTGTGTTATACGAATTTGTCAAATAATACCACATAAATCATCCATTTCATATTTCACCTTTAAATATATGGAATTTAACACCTAGATATTTTTGTAATGTAGATTTTTTGTTTTATTTTATATATTAATTAATTTATGTTTTTTTTAATTTCCTTAATTTATTATGTTATACCAAACCCCTATGATAATCATTCACCCACATAAAACAATATATTTGCTCAGGACATATTCAATACTATGCTTAACTTTTGATACAAAAAATCTCAAGTACTTTTGTTAAAAATCCTTTCATGCAAGACCGATTTTAAGGGAACAACTATATATTATCATGTTACCATATAAACTAGACATTATAATGGATTTACGAACATCATTATATAAATTATAAAAATATTCTTTACACTTTGGTTATAAATTAATTATTAATGAAAATAGAACATTTTTTTAAATAAAATGAAAAATTCTTCTTAAAAAACTATTTAAATGAAAGTAAGTGTGTTTATAAAATTATAAAATATATCTTTTTGGATTTTATTAATGTAATAAAAATATAATATATTCAATCTATTGAATAAAATTAATCTTAAAAGATTCTAGACATGAGATAGGAAAATTTTAAAATTTTAAGATAAAAGTAGTATTTTTCAAAATATTTAGTTTCTCACATTTTGATGGTGCACCATTTTATATCAAGTTTTTTACACTATTATATATTTTATTTATGAAAATAAACATATTATTTTTATGTGAGATTTATATAATTACTTTGGATGAATATTTTATATTTTTCTGATAATTTTCTTGTTTTGATGAATACTTAAAATCATTATGATTTTTATTGAAAACAACATTTTTCATGGAAATAATTGATATGATTAATCTATATTAATAATTTTTTTAAAATAATAACAGGAACATATTTTTATCATTCAATTTATTTTATATTATGGGCATTAATTTTACCCTAAATGTTTATATAAAAACATTTCAATATTTTACAATGTTTTAACTTTTCAAACTTCTTTTTTCATTCCAAAAATGGGTTTAATATAAAATTAATTATATCATTTTCAATATTTTATATTTTTAAAAATTATTTCTATATTCTGAATTTCTGAGACCAGATTATGTTTATAACATCTTTTTTTTATTTTGGGAATTATGAGTAGTAACATCAATAATTTTTCTTAATAAGGTAAAAATAAATATCAAGAAATTAATGGCAAATATAATATTAAAAAATTACATTAAAACTTTTCCCAATATTATCGAATGAGTTCTTACGGCCTAAAACATCATCGGGTATAAATTATACCATTTGGAATATACTTGGATGAGATTAGGACATTTAAAGAATTTTATTTAATGAAAATTTAAATATATCCTAAAATTTTAATAAATAAATCATTTTTAATATAACGTTACAAAGAAGATAAATTAGATTATTAATAATAATTTGAAATATAAAATTATTTTATTTTTCATGGTAATTTATTTGTAATTTATATGAAATAAAAAATTACATTAATTGTTTATATATTGATGATGTATGAATTTTCAAATTGATGAAAATAAAGTAAATTAATTTTTATTAAAATGATATTAAACAATAAAAGATAGAAAAACTCGATAAAATCTTACTGTTCTAGTATATCTCAACCATAAGCATATGTCTAGTTATTGACCATTTGGAACCTTATATAAGAGATTATGAAACATATATTATTTTATTTGAAGCGATGCTAAAAATATAACATTCATGTTTTAAAAAGTATCACTTTTTTAATGACATATTTTCCAGGTGATATATTCGAAAAAATTATTACTATAAAATCTAGTAGAAATATTCATCATAGTATCTTTTTTTAATTTTTTTTCCAAATTTATGTTTATTAAATAATTACACAAAACTGATGTTTTAATTATTTTATTTAAGGAAATATCAATTAAATATTATTAAAAATATTTAAATAAATAAAATTTCAGAAAAATAATTTTTCCATTGAATTTAATATATGACATTAAACTTTTAGAGTTATAATAAAATATTTTTTTGATGTCCACATTTTGTCTTGATATTTTAAAAAATCTATTAAATGAATTGTGTCAAAATTGAAACTCCTAGTATTTTGACAAAATATTATTTCAATAAAATATTTAGGAATTATAAAATATTTTAAAAATTATAAATTTATTATTTTTTACTCTATAATGTTCAATATCTTTCATTTATTTTCTAATTAATGTCAATTTAGAAAAAAATGCATTATTATAATATTAAACAACTTGTTACTTTAGTAATAATTAAATGAGAATAATAAAGTGTATAATAAAACGATAATATTAAAAATTAAAAGAATAAATGTATAAAGATAATGGTTGATGATATTACAACATTATCTCTTATAATATTATAATCTATGACAGTTTAGTGGTTTTTGGATGAGCCTTGATTTTATTATAAATTATTATTTTTTGAGATTCTAAAGGGACACCTCACATCAATTGTTAAAGGGAACCTCCTACCTAATTTATTCATTACTCATTGAGCATTAATGGTCATCCATACCCTACCCATTTCCATTATGGAAATTCCTAGTCATAATATAGATGTTTTGGTCTCCTTAAAATTCCATATTTAGTTCCATTTTGAGGATATCTAGGGGGAGCTCGTCGAAGAAGAGGTTATCTTTTTTTACCCGACTCTCTCAAGTTCATTTCTTATTATACTTCCTATTCCTTTTTACCAAATTAATTAATCACTCTAGTATTACCTATATTATTAGATTTTGTTATTGTTATGAATCAACCTTATTACACCTTATATCCAATGGTCAAAGAATGAAATCACCACGCGAGCGTACTTATGGATTACCATCTCCACACCAGGGTGTAATATGTTTTCCACCACCACTTTAATTTGATAGATATAATGATAGATATAATGACTATATATTATTATTATAACAAGTTATTTATTTTGAAATAATATTTATACCATCCACATCCATACCATCACTTTATTAAAGTAATGATATCATCGCTCATTCGTATATATAGTCTATCATCTCCACGATGCAATGTTATTCATTCTATAGGACATACATTAAATAATAAATGTATAGAATGAATAAATATAATATATATTATATTAATTTAATTTAGGAAGTGATATAACAATAACCTATGAAAAATAATCCGAACATATTGAACAAAACATGCATAAGAAAATGAAGTCTTTTATACCAGAATAATGAGAAACAATGAAATGTTTTTGAAAAAAGTCAAAAAATGAAAAACTATTATATCATAAAAATGATTATGATTCTAAAATAAAAAAATAACTTTATTTAAATCATTATACATGAGGTTTAGATACATACAAAGGTTATCAGTACTATGTTTAGGGATTATTTGGCTCACTTTTATTTTTGTGGGATATTTTTTTATACACCACCTATTTGTTTTCTATGGTGTTTCCCATGAATTTTTTTAAGATTATTTAATTAAGGTAATTATATTTTAAGTAAATATATTATTTTATATGTTTTATGTGGCATATGATTCAAATTATTTCAAATTGGTAAGGGATGTTTTTTTAATCTCATTGTTATCTAAGATTGTTTATCCGTAAGTATTTACTAGGATATATCTATCATTGATGTATATGTTTCCTCAATACATATTCCAAAATATTATTTCTATCCTTAAAAAAAAATATAATTTCAATTTTAACTATTGGTGATTTTTTATTAAATTTTATGAAAGGTATATTTTTTCATTTTCTATATGAGGTACTTCTTGACATTTTTGAAAAATGTTGATAAAGAATGTTTTTAACTTATATTGAATGAATATATTTTTACATTATCATAATTAATTATTTAAATAAAGCTTAATTTACATGGTTTTAATGATATTTTTTAAAATAATTAACAAATTTTAAAATTGTGTTGTATTTTTAGAAAATAAAATGTTTTTAAGGAAAAAATGATATTTCCTTAAGAATTAATTTCAATTTTTTTAAGAAAATAATTCCATATAAGATGTAATTTTTTCTTAAAGATATGTTACAAGTATACTAGAACAATTATAATTGTATTTTAACATGTTTATGATGAAATTATATATATTAAATCCATTTTTTTACCTATATAATTTTATTATGGATGGATTTTTAAGAAACCCCTTTTATTCCTTGGTTAATTCTATGAAGAATGATTTTTCATTTTGGTCCCATGTAAGAATGATTTCATTATGATATGGGTGGGACATAAATATCACTCATATATATCAGGTAATGATTTATATATCATGATATAGGCATGGATGAGGAGGGAAATTATTTTGGTTCCATAATACAAGGATATAATGAGGAGTGAACTCAGTTTGTTAATGGACACCATTCAATATGATGTTCTTGGAAATGAGCGTTGAATAAAATAAAATGATTTTCAATACTAATTATTATTCCATGACTTCCATGTCTCATGTTATGAATTTTTGGAATATTCTTATTAATTCTTTGTTCATATTTATAATTTATCCCACAACATGATATCCTATTCTTTCATATATAGTATAAGATTTTCAAATTCTATGTTCTTATGTCTTATGATTATGATAAAATTAATATCTCCCTTTTTTACAATCACTGAGTATCTGAGGTCATCCATTAAATTTTTATTTTCCCAAGGATAGCTATAAGTTTATTGAGTAATATATGTTAATAATGGGTCTAGTTATGAAGGAATAAGTGGGAGGAAATGTAAATGTCTTACAAACCAATTGTTTATGCATCCTAGTTTTTAAAGACGTTATAACAATAAAGTATTATCTTGGATTTGTTATAATTTTTAATTTATAATATTTAACATTTAAATAATATCGATTTATGTAATGTTTAGGTTTATATAGTTGGTATAATAGTAATGTTATAGTTATCCTTTAGAAACAAAGATGAGAAAACATTAGCGCGTCCCCCAGAGATAGTCCTAAGATAATTATACTAATTTTTATAAGGATAAGTCTAAAAATATGTTAAATTTTCTAAATATTTTAATGATCATTGTTAACCCATGATTAATCTTGAGATTTTATAGATTGAATTTATTTACCCATGATTATGTTGTTTACCTAGTATGATTTTGTCCTCTTACACTATTTAATTTTGGATTTAGATAATGGTTAGAACCCAATGAAAACATGTTGATGATAAATTCAAAGAGGAATGACATTATTTTCCTCTCATAAAACCAAATGTAATGGGATCTAGAATGAAAAATCATATCACATTACTTAAACAAGCTATGAATCATTCTGGACATCTAAATGAGTAGATAAGGGAACAATATTCTATTGAGTCCTTTAAGAAATACCCACCTTCTTTCAGTGGGTCTTTTGATCAAATTGTTGGTGAAGAATTTATTAGTACAACTAAAAATATATTTTCTATCCTTAACTATTCAAAACATGAAAAATTAATTTTGGATCATTATTTTTTAGATGGAGAAGAAGACTAGTAGTGGACAATAGTCAATAATACAAGGAAATAAGATATAATTGAACCCATAGAATGGGGTGAGTTCAAGAAATAATTTCTCAATAAGACCATTACTCATATTTATTGTATGAAGATGGAAAATGAGTTCATTTTGATTATCAAAAAAAAATGATTAATCTTATGGTACATACAATGAATATTTTATAAGGTTTTCTAGGATACTTCAGGAATTATCATCCAACCTAAAAGTAAAGCTGATGGGTTCTTCAGTGTCTTAAAAACATGTCTTCAAAGAGAATTATCCATAATAGACATTAGTAGCTATGTGGACATTTTTTATTATTATATCACGTTCTAAATGGATTTTGGGCATACATATCAATCTCACTGTTTTGACATGAAACAAAAGATGGAGTTTAGGGGAAAATCT
Organism: Viscum album; assembly: GCA_963277665.1. Classification (NCBI taxonomy): domain Eukaryota; kingdom Viridiplantae; phylum Streptophyta; class Magnoliopsida; order Santalales; family Viscaceae; genus Viscum; species Viscum album. The sequence goes on from OY728156.1 coordinate 1,848,401,053, forward strand.
AAAAATAATTGTGAAAATATGATGATTGTTCCCATATACACAATGTGTGGAAGGAATCATGGTGGATATTGTATTAAAGGTACTTATAAATGTTTTAATTGTGGAAAATAAGTTTATCAGGTATCTCGGTGCCAATGTAATAGGAAAAAGATAACTACTGATGTGAATAGTGAAAAGGCTATAGAGAATTCAGCACCCACACTTCAATGGTACAAGTGAATGAAAATGTGGAAATGTGATATCAAAATCCATAATCCAAGATTTATCAGTGATGATCAACATTAAAAAGATATTAAGGCTAATGATAATATAAAATCACATGTGACTACTATTGGAAATGTTGAGTATAAAAACAAAGTGGTGGAATGATTGAGTGTTTTTATAATCGGATCCCAGAATAATGTTGTATAATCACTTTTATAATATTATTGAGTAATGAAATATTTGTTGGACTACTATGGTTTTTCAATAAGTATTAAACAGTATATACTGAGAGGTACCAATAACCATGAAAAGTGATTCCTATATTTTTGGGGAAAAATTTAAGGGATTTTAGACCACTAATATGCGCATAATGTTGAGATAATGAAATTAATAGTTTTTTGATATTATTAATTACCTTGGAAATATTATGATGAAAATGTGATATATTATATCATTGATAGAGAATATAGAAATTTTGGGATTCATGGTATTTGGATGGAGTTTATTTTTGAATTCATGTAGGTTTTCACTAAGGTTTTATGGAAATTCAGGTTATTACAATGTTTCAAGAAAATACAAGATCAAGGGATTCACATGTTTGGAATGTGAACAACATGAGAAACATTGTGATATAAGGGGATACATGTTAAATTTTGTTATTGAGAATACTGCTAATGCTTTATAGTTTTATATTTAAGAAGGATTATATGGTTATAAATTTATGGAATGTCTTTGATAATCATGAGATGAAGTTTTTCAAAATACACTCTTCTCTCCCAATAGGTAGAATTATGCATATTTGACAAATATTTCTAGCATTTTATATGTGGTAAAGACCTATGGAATGAACTATCATTCTATTTATGGGTAACATGACATAATAATGCTTCAAGAATAAAAAACTCAACTTTATTTATTTGAATAATAGATGATTTTGGAAATTTTCAAGGCACAAACTACAATGTTATTGTACCAAAATCAAGTATGTATTTCTTATCATAAAAAAGTCAACTTTTGGAAAAGGATCTTGAATCCAAAAATGTTAACCTAGTACTTTTTATTAGATGAATTTGATAGACCATTAAATTATCATCGATTTATAGATTTTGGATTGTTATCTTTTTCTTAACATTGTTCTATAGCACTCTCCATCAGAACTTTATGGTTATATTTATCTTCTATATCCATGTTATCATCTTCCACCTATGTTATATTATGTGGAAACCCACTGATGAGTGAGTTTGGTTAACCATTATGCTTCTCATGTATCCTTTATAAATGGAAGTTTTAGTCTTTATTTTCATGATGTGGGTTCATATAAAATAATTGTTAATGTTTTTATCCATTCATAACAAAGACGAATTTTGAGGGAGAAATTTAGTTTAAGGGGGTAGAATGTCACACCAATAGATTTTTACAAATTAACATTTTTATATTATATTATATTAATTATTTATTTTGTGTTTCTAAAGTTTTTAATGTATTTATTTTTACACAAAAACAAGCAAATAATACACTATAAGAAACACCATATTATCTTGTGATACACAAAATACTATCCTTGGCTTGTGTTACACACAATTTCATGAAAATCTGATAGAATTCATTTAATGCAAGACTGAGTTTAAGCGAACAAATAAATATTATTATGTTACCATGTAACCAAGATGTTATAATGGTGGTTTTAATAGTATTAATATAATTATGAATATACACTTTACTATTTGGTGATAACTTAATTATATGTGAAAATAAAACTTTATTTAAATAAAACAATTTGTTTTTCTAAAAAAACTATTTAAATGTAAAGATGTGTCTTTATAAAATAATAAAATCACCCATACTGAATTTTTAAATGTAATGAATATTTAATATATCCTAAAAAGTATTAAAATTCATCTTATAAGATTTTTATACATTATATAAGAACAAATTCAAATTTACGAATAAAAGAAGTTTTTTTTATGAAATGAATTATTGCCACCATTTGATGGTGCACAAATTTTAAATCTAGTTTTTGACACTTTTAAAGAATATATATAACAAAATGAACTTTTTCTTTGGAAGAATGATATAAAAATTTACATTTCATGAATTTTTAATATTTTTCTCATAACATTCATGTAGGATGAATATAAAAAACAAATAAATTTTAATTGAAAATAACTTTTTTCAATGAAATACATTATATGAATAAATTATATTATTAAAAGGTTTTTACTATTAATAAAATATAGTTTTATTATTTAATATAATTTATCCATTTGGAATTATCATTATCATGAATTTTAATGTCAAAACATTTCAATATTTTGTAGTGGTTTGACTTTAAAAAACCTATTTTACATTCCGACAACAAGAATAATTTTAAATTAATTAATATAACTTCTATATTTTGAATTTTAAAATATTTATGGTATATTTGAAATTAATGGGTCCAATTTATTTTAATATCATTCTTTTCTTTTTTTGGTCATTGTGAATATAAACTTCAGAAATTTTAATTAAAATGATAAAAATGTAAATCAGGTAATTAAGGGTTAATATAATATTATAATACTTCTATAACACTTGTCATAATAAGATTAAATGATTAATTTTCTACCTAAACCATCCTTTGGTATAAAAAATTTCCTTTGGAGGCCACTTGGTTGAGATTAAGACATTTAACATATTGTATTTTAAGAAAAGATAAATATGTCTTACTCTAATATTAATAACAAAATCATTTTTCTTATTTGGTTATGTAGAATATAATCTACATTATATATTATCAATTGAAATATAATATGTTTCTATTTATAAAGGTAATTTATTTGTAATTTTTTGGAAGTAAATTTATCCTTCATGGTTTATACATTGATGACGAAGAAATAGTTTAACTGATAAAATGTTTGGAAACTAATTTTTATTAAAAATATAATAAAAAATAAAAGGAAAAAAAACATAAAAAATCTTATTTATAAATTATATATTTACTATATTAATTCAAGGGTGGAGTTATGGACTATATGAAGCCATACATAAGTATTTATGACACTTGTATTATTTTATTTAAAGTGAGATTAAAATTGTCATATTCGTGTTTTAACAAGTATAACACCTTTAATGAGGAATTTTAAAGAAGATATTTTTGACCAGAATAATTCTTCTTAAATCTATTAGAATTATGTTTGTCATCATATTTTTGTGTTTAATTTTTTTCAAAAAATAATTTTCTTAAATAATTAAAAATAAATGATGTTGAAATTATTTTATTAATGGAAATATCAAATTAATTCTATTAAAAATATTAAAATAAATAAAATTTTAGCTAGTTAATACGTCCAATAATTTTTTTATATTTTATTGACCTCGAAAATATATAATTAAAAGTTTTCTTTGTGGTTGACATCTTATCTGTAAATTTTAAAAAATCCATTCAATGAATACTGTCAAAATTGACACTATCTATATTTTTTAAAAATAATGTTTTAATAAATTATTTAAAAACCATAAAATATTTTCAAATATATAATGTAATTATAAATTAAAATAAAATATTATATATTGTTCATTTATGTTCTAATTCAAATTAAATAAATAAAAAATGATAATATTTTAATATTAAACAATTTTTTACTTTAGATAAAATTAAAAAGAATAATTACAGGTAAAATGAAAGGAAAAGGTATAAAATTTAACAAAACATGTATAAAAATTATTGGAGGATAATACTACAACCTTATATCATCTTATATTCTGAAACAAGTCTTCTTGGTGGTTTTTTATGTGATGTTATTTTATTATAAATTTATATTTTTGGAGATTCCAAAAGTGCCCCTCACCTCAATTATAAATGGGAACCTCCACCCTCATTTTATAATAACTCAATGAGCCTTAATGTTCATCCACACCCTACCCATTTCACTTCTAAACTTCCCCAGTCACATTCTATAGGTTCTATTATTCTCAAAAGGCAAACATTAGTTCCCTTAAGTGGAGATCAAGAGAGATCTAGCCGAAGACGAGGTAATCTCCTTTTCTAGCTCTCTCAAGATCATTTCTTCTTCTACTTATTATTCCATTTTTGTTTCAAATATTATGTAATAACTCCAGTATCACCTCTATAATGGGATTTTATTTTGGTTATGGAACAACTGTAATCCACCTTCAATCCATCAACTGAAAAATGAAATCCCCACATGTGTGCGCGTACAACGTACTGTCACCAGGTTGTGGTTTAATCTGTTTTTCACCACCACTTTACTTGCATATATATAATGAGTCAAATAATAACAATATATATTTATTAAAATAATAAATTTATTCTATAATAATATACATACCATCCACTTCTAAACCATTTCATAATTAAATGATTGATATAATTGCTTATGGGTATGTACGGTCTACCGTCTCCATGATGCGATGAGATTCATTCTATAGAAGATCGATTAAAGAATAAATGTATAGAATGACTAAATCCAATATAAATCATATTAATATCATTCTGAAAATGTTATAACTATAAACTATGAAGAATAATCGAAACTCATTTGACAAAACATGCATAATAATATGAAGTTTTTTATACCCGAATAATGAGTAATAATGAAATTTTATTAAATGAATGATAATATGATCATCTATGTTATCAGAAAAATAACTCTGATTCTATAATATGAACATAAAATTATTTGAATCATTAAAAATAGGTTCTGAAACATACAATGGATATCATACCTAAGGTAAGGGATTATTTTTTCTCACTTTTATTTTAGTGGGAGAAATGCCTTATACACCACCTATTTCATTTTTATGGTGTTTACCATGGATTTTTTGTTGATTATAATTATTTAGGTAATTATATTTAAATATTAATCTAATTTTTATTTTTTATGAATTATATGGTTCGATTGACTAAAAATTGTTAAGGGATAATTTTTAAATCTCATTATTATCCAATATTTTTTATACATGAGTATTTACTGGTGTATATTTATCATTCATGTCATTTCATCCAGAATATGTATTCCAAAATATTTTTTCTATCCCTATAAAATAGTTTAATTTAAATTATACCTATTAGATAATTATTCATTAATGGTATGAAATGAATCTTTTTTCATTTTAGATACAAGGTACACATTAACTTTACCAACGAAAGCACATAAAGAATGTTTTCATTTAACTTATAGAACATGAACATAGTTTTACATTTTTGTAACACCTTATTTCCATGAGTACTCCTTTGAATGATTTCATTATTATTTTTAAAGGAATTATTTTCTTTTATAATTTCATTGAATTTTTGAAAAAAAATTTAGGGAAAAGGATATTTTCCTCAGAATTAATTTGATGTGTTCTATAAAGTTATTCCTCATATGAGATGTCATTTTTTACTAGAGATATGTAAAATTTATACTATCCCTATTATTTCTATGGTTTATAATGTTTATGATGGAATAAAATTTATGAAATCCATTTGTATTACAAGGATTTCGTTGTGATGGAATTATGTTTAAGACACCCAATTTATTCTTAGGGTTGTTCTATGATGAATGATTTATGATTTTTTGGAACATATAATATTGATTTCATTATGAGATGGGTGTGACTTATATCTCCCACAAATTCATTTGGAAAAAAATTAAATCTCATTAGACATACATAGATGGGAAGGGAAATGAGCTCGGTTTAGTAATAAAGTGCTAAAACCAGGATTAAAACCTATTTAGTAATGGACTTTATCCTCTATGAGTGTCATGGTAATGATACATAAATAATATGAATATATTTTCACTTCATATGTGTATTACACAGATTCTATGTCTTATTCTTTGACTTTTGTTAATATGTTCATTAATTCATTATCAACTTTTATGATTTTTCCTATGACATGATATCCTTCTTTTTCTGATGTAGGATAATATTTTAAATGTTATGTTCATATGTATTATGAATATTATATAATTTATATATCCCTTTTTTACCATTATAGAGAATTTGAGCTAACCGATTCTTAATTTTTTATTCCCTAGGTCGTGATGAAGGGTATTAAATAACATATGTCAAAAAAGGGTTATAGATTTGTATGAATAAGTGGGATACAATTTAGATATCTTATTAACTAGATGTTTATATTTCCCAGTTTCTTACATCAATGTAATAATAAGTTATTATTGTGGATTTGTATATTTTCTAATGAATGTACTTCAATTTTTATGAAATATCTATTTATTTAATGTTTGAGTAGTTATATAGACATTTCTAAACAGTTTAATGGCATTGGGCCTCCTTCCCCCAAGCATCTCACCACAACCAAAATATGTTTTAAGTCAACTTATGGATACCTTATCTAATTAATAACCATCGGTGTAAACTCTCATAATTTCTAATAAAAAACAACACAATGAATCACCATATTCTCATTCCTCCTAGATCTCATTAATTCATAACCATCACACAGGCTCTTGTGTGATCCCACCAGAGAATATAATTTCGACACAAACAAGTCTAGATGTATGAATCCCTATCTTAAAATACCTATATACTATACATTCCTCTCCTATAAGTCCCTCTAAATAAATTAAGAGGACCCTTAGAGTTATCCCAAACCAAAATCAACTCCCCAAAAAACCACTTGTTTAAACACTTATGGCATAAAAATAATTCCATATTTACACTAATAACATCTACACACTCATCACATTCCTATAGAAACATCCAAAGATAAAAAAACAAACACCTAATTATTCATAGCCCAAAAGCTATATGTTCCTCATTTTCATCCGCTTTTCAACACTCATTTCAACTCAGAGAGTCAAGGGATCTCCTTCTTCCCCACACTGAATCAAACTCACATGCACAGTATCCACCCGATGTGAACTCACACACATGAAACCACATTTCCTTGACCACAAATTTCTCTACTGATATAACTCACAACCATCAGACACATATTTCATACACATCCATCACTTGAGTGAGGTACTCAAATTAGAATCCTTTTTAAAATCCAACCACAACTATTAAAACTACAAATTAAGTGACATTTCACAAAACAAATGGGATAAAAATCAGATAATCCAACAAAATAGCTTGAACCCCACATGCACCACTATCGAAAGTCATAAACATAAACTCATACATTACTGATGGAATGACACTTACAACTTATCCTACCCCACTCATAGGTTATCTAAAAAAAGACACATGACACTAAATCAATGAAATTAAGTCCTGTTATAAAGGTTTATATGTCTAACCATCCATGGAATACACCACCTCATAGAAGGCCACACCTCATATGGAATTATAAATGCACAACCATCGGTAGTGCATAACTTTTTCATGTGAGAACACCCTATTCTAAGGTATCAAAACATAATGGCGCATACACTGAGAAACTACTCATAACTACGGGGCCTATACTATTTGAAAATATATACATCAAACTGCTCCCTAGATGACCTGGACTTACATCCATACTAAAAAACCACCCTCAAGGGGTCCAATTATCCTAAACTTACACCATACAAACTAACCAGGTTCTCTACACCGATTGTTATAAGGAACACATTAGCATGCACATCATCGAGTGTCTATCTATAAATCCACATAATAATACATCATATATAAACCCATAAAATCACACACTAGTTTTCCAATAATATGTAGATCCTACGTTCCTAATATGATGCATGAGACACTTCTTTCCCTTACAGTCCACAAGTCAAAACTACACCACAAACTTCTTACAAAAGGACCAAGAACCATAAATTCATAAGAATTATTGATATTAAAGAAACATGTGTTTCATTTGAAATTAAATTTGTATAAAACTATAAAATCATAAACTAGAATAGAAATCCCCACCCCTAGTAACCTGGGCTTCCTACAAGAATAGGTGTTCATGATGCACCAGTCAGGAATCCATCTCAATCTACAAAACATTACATTATTTCATTACTACAAAATAAAAAATAATAGAATAATGTGAATTTAAATGGATATGATACACCATTTAAACATCCTATCGTGGGTGTCACTAGTATAGTTCCCCGAGCCAAACTTAGACCTGACCTTAAGCATGAATACTTGTATACCAGACACTACCAACGAGTATTCGGGGTCCAATGTTAAAGAGTGAGGAGACTATACCCTATATATGTGTCCACAAACAAAATTAAAAAACTAAATAACATACACATTAGATCAAGATAAAAGAATAAATAAAATTAAACTGAAATAAGTTTTACAAATATGAAATGCAATAAGGAATCAAACTATCATGTCATACATATAACTAGCCACCCACCAGGAAGGTTACATAACATAACTAAATAAATGATACTTAAAAAAGGATCCATGGAAGCATTGATCCAAACACATCCATCCATATAAAAAAACTCAATAAATCCCACTAAACCAACAATACTCAACATATCCCTCAACCATACTTGTTCCTACAATAAACATGTAAGATCGGATTGGGAACCCATGTGCGATGGTGGCCCAAGCATGGAGTGAGTAAAATAAAATAGGCCACCACCAATGGTGAAAATAACAAACAACAATCATTAAAATAGTTTACTTAAGTTTGTGAATAAGCTAAAGAAAATTAGGTAAATAAAATAGGTTTCATTAATTTAAAATTTCCATTGATCACATTATTAAATGTTCCAAATGATTCATATTTCCATCAATAGATCTTTGGTCAAATCAAATCTTATAATCCATATACCATATGTGTCACTAGATGGAAAACATGGATCCTTAAACTGAGTAACTATTAAGAATTTTGTACACCAGATATTTCCTTCCCAATAACTATGTCACAAGACAAAAAACAAGAAACATCAGTCAACACATCCCACATGTACTCGAAACACCATCATCAAACATCCCACCAATGATATAGAACTCCATATACATAAACTTGTGTTCTAGAATATCGGTATTTTCCTAGAGAAAATATGGTACACCAGGGTTGCTGGAGAATCAGTCTAGCCCACCACGAACTGGGGAGTAATGAATAAATCCCACATACCAAAACCATTAGTTAGAGGTAATAAAACATAGAGCATCAGAACATGAATGAAACTAGGATTCAAAACATAAAGTTTGACCATTACCATTCATTCAATCATCAATAATTATAATTATTTACCATAATCAAGATCGGTTCATAACAAAACATAAACATAATTTCATAATTAAACAATTATATCATTTATTTATTAAAATATTTATCATGGTCCCATGAATAATTAAATCAACACATGGATCAACTTAAACCTACCCCTTCCTATGTTTCAAAAATCACAAAAAATATATCCTTGTGAACACTTGGAATTCAGCCATTTTTTAAACATGCTTCTTCCTATTTTAAAATAAAAACTAGGTAAAAGACCACAATTTTACATAAAAACTATTCAAAATATTCATCAAGTAATTTCCATTGAAAAGGTCACCACAAACCCATTTCATATAAACATTTATATTATATTAAAAAACATTTCATATAACCCACTTGGTGCTCAAATTCTCATCTCAAAGCATGGATAATTTTGAGGTATTGATTTCTCTATTTAACACCCAAAAAATGTTCAAAACCCAACACACATTTTTAAAACCGTTTAAAACGACTCATATGAAAAAACCTAAAATATTAACACATAAAAATATTAATCCTTTAAAAAATCACCACAATCATTTATATAAAATGAAACACCGCATGGGAGACCAAAGTTTTGGTCTTATAAATGACTATTGATCCAAAAAGATCCATCGACAGTCTAAGGAATTAATCAAAATAGAAAAAAAAAATTCATACTCCATGGAAGAAAACAAAACATGCAAGGGTGTTATAGAAAATCCAAAATGCACATGAAGAACAATTAACAAGACTGTGCGTATATATCTTAGTCCAATAACATCATTAGAGAAGACCTCTAAATCATCTCCAAAGAATTGAGTACTTATCGAGGCCTGCGAATGTCTCATCCCTTCTCCTCAACACATAAATGAGATCATCTCGATCACCCATCAATTAAAACAGTACCAAAAAATAGTATATATTTCATTATAATAGTTATAAATAATTAATTCCTTAAACCCAATATTTTCGTAATGCTGGAAAACACATTTTTTTCCCACCTCTTGTAAAAACACCATGAAACCACTATGAAAGGTCCTTAATGGATCCTTGAGACCATTATAACCATATATAAAAACATTAATTTTTATAAGGAATCCTTGTTGAGATCCTCAAAATGAATGATACTAAAATACCTAAGAGAAATGGATGATCCCACAATTCTCCAGTGGAATCATTTACAAATCCCTTAATGCCAATAAATACCCATGAACAAACTCCATAATCTTGGGAGATAATATGGGGAAAGAGCATGTGAACCCCTTAGTCCATGATGTTAAAAAAGATGATAAAGGGGGAAGATTGGATAAAAATATGAGGGAACATTTTTGGCCATTTACCAATTTTAATGAAATATGGGAACCTATGAAATTTATTCACACAGTTTTCCAAACATTGCACTAATCATGCAATTTTCCCTGTCAAATTCCAACCCACTTACACGGTATTCTACACAGTTGAAAAAACTATTTTCCAAGTGTTTGCACCCACACAGTTCTACACCCATTTCTCACATGGGTTTTCCATATGAAATGAAAATCTATTTTCCAACTATGATATCAAAATTTCCTCCCTTTTGCGTCGATGGATATAGTTTTTCTAAAATGATGCATAGCCTGTACACCATGACATAAAATCTCCACAACCATTAATGGTTTCCAGAAGGACCCCATGTAGTTTTTCATATCCATGAGGTAACCCTAAAACCCAGTATTCCTCAGTTAGACATTCACAAAGAAAACATTTTCATCATCAATGTTTCACACAGGTTCTCCTAAACAGTTCACACCAAACCATGAAACCTCTGTAGAAATCTCTAAATATAATAAATTTTTTCTTAAATCCTACAAGTCCCAACTAAACACCTGGTATAACTTTTTATCCTCATTCCTCATCTCATGACACCATAATGAGATATTCTAATTATCACAACTCCATTCTGATTCTTGATTCATAATTCAACCTGTATGCTAATGAAAATTAAAATTCCTTCAAAAATTCATGATCCATCTTTGCACGGGGTCATATAGAGTGGCATGTGTGTCCCATCTATGTGATGGTGTAATCATGTTATGATACCACAAAACCATGGAATATCTTATTTTTGTAACACCTAGAATTATAATGATTGACTCAAAAAGATGAAAATATGATGTATGATGAAGTCATGTGAGACAACCCTTTGTCATTTCTAAATAAAAGTGCAGATAATGGGGGTCATTAATTATTTAGTATATAAAACCAATAATAAAGGCTGACCATTATCAAGTCTAAAAACAATGACAGTGGTTTATCTTTTATCATTTATTTTAGGTGTCATTACATATAACTCATTAATCATATTCATTTAGCACTAATAAAGGTTACTTTTATCAGTTATTTTATCAGGTGTTGATAAAGGAAACAAATATTTATTTTGGGTTCGTATTAGTGAACATACACTACTATAATTCCCTCTTTATTCAAGGTTTCCCTTTATCAACACTATAAAAGGATGACCAAGGGGATCATTTTGTTAATTCTTCCTAAATGAAATTATAAATAACATCGTGAATAATCAAATTTATATATACACATGTATTTATATTTAAATATGATCAACATAAAAATTATTATATATGTGTGAATATAATATATAAGTATCTTTTATATAAATATATTATAATAAAAAATATTGTATATCTAATTTTAATAATCTTAGATATTTTATTTTAAAATTTATATTAATCAAAAAAAGGTTTAAACCTATATTAATATACACTAATTAAAAAATGACTATATAAATATACTATATTAATATTTTATGTAAACAATTTTATAAATACATAAATATACATATAAATTTAAATATAGTTAAAATTTTAATGTATATATTCATATTCATATTAAATAATTTAAAATATTTACATATTATTTGGAATTTGTATGTTTGTGGATGTATGTGTACACCTATATGTTCATGAATGCATGTGTATGTATTTATTTGTATGTGTATATATGAGTATGTATGAACATTTATTTTTAATATGTGTATATCAGTGTCGCTTTTCCCTCTCTATGTGTTTTTATGTATTTGTATACATGTGTTGTGTATGATTATGTGCACATGTATTTATTTTTGATATTGTGAATGTATACATATGTTCATCTATGTTTATCTACATGTATATATTTTTGTGTATGTGTATATAAGTGTTTGTATGTGTGTGTGTGTGTATTGATGTATATTTATGTATGTTTGTGTGTTCGTATGTGTATGTTTGTATAGTTTGTGTATGTTTATGCAATATACATATGTATGAATGTGTATGTGTATTTGTATTTGTGTTATTACATTTATTTATTATGTGTATATGATTGTATATGATTGTATGTCTATGTATTTGTATGTGTATGTATGCGTATGTGTATGTATCTACGCATGTATGTGTCTACGTATATGTATGTATTGTGTATGTTTGTGTATATATAATTTAACATCACATTATATAACATGAAAATTAATTTTTTTTCCAATTTTACATATCTCATTATGGTATATGTGTATATATAAGTACACATATATGCACACATAATAAATAGAAATGACATTATGTTTTTAAAATGAAATTAATTTAAATTTATATAAATATATATATATCATATTTACTATTTTTTCTCAAACATTTCATATTTATTTACACATTTTATACTGTTGATATTTAATAATTTTAATATATTCATAATTATAGAATTTTTTTTAATTTTTAATTTTATACTTTTTGTAGTTAAATCTTTATAAATATATTATTTATTAATTTTTAATTACTAAATACTTAAAAATTTATTGTATTTAAAATAACTATTTAATATTTATCCATTATTAATATTATTTCAACTGAATAAAATTATATTGTTTAATTGATTTAATTTAATTCCAATTATTAAATTTTATTCAATTTCGACAATTAATCTGTTTGAATAATTTTTTGAATTCCATAATTTATATTATTTATTCCCTTTTCATAATATAAACATATTTAATATAATAAAATATATTTATCCTAATTATCGAAAATTTATTAATATAATAAATATAAATGATATCGTTTTTTATTTTTAATATTTGGTAATTTATTTACATTAAATAATTATTATTTTTATTATAAAAATATTTTAATATGAATTTTATATAATTAATTATTTATTGTAATATATAGTTTTAATAATAATTATAATTTTCTAGTAGTATTTTTCAGCAATATATTAGGAGCGGATAAAAGTTACATCTATTAATGCTTATTAGCTAGTGCTAATAAAAGTATGATTTATGAGTGGATTTTTAAACCAGTTTTTTTTTTCATTATCGTACCTTAAAAGAACAGATAAGCCATCATTTTATCAGCGGTTTCTATTTAAGTGCTGATAAACATACATTTTATCATCATTTTTATTAGCTTGGATAAAACCCCATGTTATATTCTAAAATAATCCTAATCATCATCACCCCTATATGCACCTTTCAAATTATTTTAGAATCCAAATCCTATTGTGGGCACCTTCAAATCATTTAGAAAAAATCATCTATTAAATTGAATGTCATTAAATTTTTAGTCATTTTTAATTGACCAATCATCATTTTTTAGATTTTTTGTTCTTCTTGTTTTCATGATGTTTTGGTGCTTGTTTTCAAAATTTCTTGTTCTTCTCCTTGGTTCCTCTCCTTTGAATGATGTTTTTTGCCTCATTATTTGGATTAACACATAAGAAATAATTTCTCAATCTATTTTATCTTCCAAATTTTATATTCCTTTACAAAATTATACATTAATTTCAGCAACACCCTTGAAATTTTTATTTTATAGATTCTCACAATATAGTATTATTTTAATAATAATTTAATAAATTCTTTTATTTCTTAATTTTTTTTAAAAATATCATTAATATTTCCTATTTATACTATTTTCCACTTTGATTCACAATCATTTTTTGTGGAATTATTATTTATTTTTTTCATTATTATTTGAATTTGATTTATATTTTTATTTGAATAATGACAATTAATCTCAATGTTTTCTTATATAAATTTAATAATATTTTTTGGGAAATAATGGAAAATAATTTTTTTGTTGATCAATAAATTATAAATTTTTGAATAATTAATATAAACATTGTTTTTTATTTTTTAATTATTATAATTCCTCCAATATTGTTAAAAATCATATTAGAAGTTTATGTTATTTTCAATAAGAGATGAATAAAAATTTTGAAATTCTTAATTATTTTATAATTATTAATTTTAAGAACATTATTATAGATAATTTTAAAAAAAATTATTATTTTATGTTTCATTAAAAATTAAAATTATTTTATTATTTAATACAACCCCATGGTTTTGAAATTTGAAAATTTGGTAATTTTTATTAAATTTTTCATTTCTCACATTATAACACAGTCTTAGTTATTTTAAAAATACCATAGAATATTAATATTTTTATTTTGATTATTACCAAATGAACAATTATAATTTTATATATTCCATAAATTTACAAATATAATGACCCTAACAGATGTCATTACATTGTTTTAAATACAATTAAATCATTCAAAAAATTATATAATTTTTTATATAAGTTTTGATAGTGAAATAATATTATATATACCATACTATTAATCACATTTACAGAAATCCATAGGTTTCATGTGAAAATTGATATTTGTAGAGAGTGTTTTGACCTGGCCTAGACAACAAATCAATGTAAGCTCTGAATCAGATCATGATAAGAACCAAAGTGTGTTCTCAATCCTTACAGGGTAGTGAGTGTCATCCAAACAACCAACAGCTCGAGACAACCATTTTCCCAACCAGAAAAATCCCACATGGAATACAATAAGATAAAGATAACAAGAGATTAAATATTCTATAATAAAATACCAACTAATGTAGAGAGACAATAATAATTATTTAGTCAAACAAAAGATATATTTCATAGAAAAAAATCAAGGGAATACCAACTATAGAATATACTCTCTGTGATATCTGGGAAATATCCCACTATCTCGAAACTAGCTATGTATTCCCAAAAAACATGAAACAATGTCTCATCACTATGGAACATCTTTAATTCATCTATTAGAAAAAACAAGATCTTCACATCCCCAAGGGAGTGTGAAAGGTGTGAGAAACCTATGTCTAGTAGGTCCCCACTAATTTTTTCCATATAAATATTTTTCCAAATTATACCAACTGACTCAACATATAAAAAAACTAAACAAAAAAAAGATTTTTCATGATTCAAACAATATCATAGAAAAACCATGTCCCATTTTTACAATTCCAAAGAAGATTCCAAATGAAACTGGTAAATTTTTTTTTCTTCAAATAATAAATTTATCAAATAATTAATAATTTATCCTAATCAAAAAAGAATCCAAAATAAAAAAATATTAATGAATAACACCCATAAGATAACACATATCAGGGTTTTCAAGGTCTTACGATCCTTGATAATCAATTCAAGGCATAGTGTACACTTATCATTTCTCTATAACAATATGGTTTAGTGAACATATCAATACCCCTTAAGTGAACCCCTTTGTGGAAACAAGGATAAAGAAAAAAACTATAACCCCTCCTAGGTACCCAAAGTGGACATGGGATGTGTGTGTAAAAATGTTTCAAAATAATTATAACTTTCCATAAATAATTACCCATGAAACGCCTTTTCAATTAAATTGATGATTTTAAAAACATCCAATAATACATTTCATTGTGATGTAAAAAATCATTCTTTTACAAAAAATAATGGAAAATACACTTTTTATAAAAAACTATTTATACATTCTTATCAAGAATCTCAAGGATTATTCAAATCACCATTTATAAAATAATTTAAAAATCCTAAGCATATGAGGTCTATAAAAAATGGTTATTTTTGAAATTATCATGACCTGTTCCCCAGGGCCTATGACGTGACCACCCATAGACCACTTTCTATAGGCTAGGGGTTGGAGACTAGCACCAGAAAGGCATATCCTCAAAATGGCAAGACATTTCCTCAAAACCAGAACAAACATAGATAGGGCACACTATACACAAGAATAACACAGTTGAATAAGAATGGTACAAAAATAACAAAACCCACCAGTGAGTGTAAAAGTAAGTAATAAAAGTAAAGTGGATATAATATAAGCCCAAATGAAATAGATGTACAGAAAACCGGAAAAATAGAACCTAAGGTCATCGTCCAATGATCCCACCTGAATGTTAGGTACAACTTATCACTGTGGATCTACACATCAATCGGTCACCATCGTACACCATCTGGTCCAAGCTCCCCAACCTCGGTCAAAGTTCTCTGTCGTCTTCACAAGACACAACAAGGTGCGAGCATAGCCTATGTAGGGGTATGTATAAAAATACCCAGTAGAGAGCCTGAGACCCCTGAAGGTCTCTCGGAATTCGATAATGGAAAAACAAAAAAACATGATCTCAATAACAAAGCACAAAGAAAGAATAAGCTTAGAATAGGTATAACCTAAGTAGATAAGTACATATTATTAGTCGTAAAGTTAGACCATCTTATTTTAGGATGAGGCTATCTGATGACCCACACAAGATTGCTCAATGTAGATCCACACATGATTCCTAAGTGCTGATCCATGTAGGATCACTCGGTATAGATCCAAAGAGGATCACTCGGTGTTGATCTACACATGATCACTCAGTACTGATCCACACAGGATCACTATTCATTCTTCATGTCTCATCCATCCACAACATTCCCACATAAAGAATGCATGATTCTGTCTGGGATCTAATCCTCAATCAATCGGTCATAATTCAATAGGCATGAAGTCCAACGAAGATGTAACCTGATAAATTTCCCCTTCAAAATGGTTCCAATGCAACAGATGGTGCGTCAACCGAATGATGGTTTCTATTTTATAGGAGTTTTAGTGTCGATGTCCCGTTTAGATTCAGGTAAGATCCAACCCAACCTAACTCCAAATTTTTCTGAAACTCACATGGAGTATCTCAAAAGGTCTGCCTCATCCTAAGGGTTCTGACTCTGTAGACTGTTATTTAAAAAAAATGTCCAGTTTAGGAGACACGCCCATTTAAGCCTAAGTTGGCTGAAAAGGGGTCCAGGTCCGGTCTGACCAGTCAGAATCACCTGACCCAGCCCGCTGGCCCCTATTTGAAGGGTCTGGTCTCAGCCTGGTTTTGTTGGGCCTGGTGTATCCTGCTAGGCCATGGGTTTGGCTAGGCTCACCCTGCTAGGCGTGGCCTACCAGGCTGTGGAGTCACCCAGGATTCTAGCCAGGCACAGGGTTCCACTCCCCTCCCGAATGTCCAATGTTGTTTGGGTCTTCAAAGTAGTGGCTTTTCATGGTGCCTCACCACCTATAAGATCAGTGTGGACTGGAGCACAACAGACCCACGGGCGTGGGTCCTCCCTCCACCATGGCTCGAAGTCATGACCCTCCTCTGCTATACACCACTGCTTCATGCCGCCTTGCCTCAACACAGATGGCGCTGGCCAGAATACATTTGTCCACCTTATAACTTTTGGGTGCATGTTCCCCTTTACAGCCAATGGGATCCGATCACCGCCACCTTTGGCCGCTGGTGCCTCCTCACTGGTGAAGCATCTGTGGGCCACCAGTGAAGCTACAATGTCCCTTTTTTATTCTCTTCCACAACTACGGGAATCCTCAGTTCCACCATTCCATCATATCTTTCGGTCACCCACGTACAACGCCACCAGCACCAAGATTGGCGGACGGTCCTGACCATGTTCATTGGTCTCGTGCCCTCCGGGTCAGCATTATAAAATAAAAAGGGTTTAAAATCATAAAATAGAAGGAACAATTTAACTCTTAAAACAAAACCGCAACCTTATTCTCATCAAAATTCACTGCGGACGAGGAAGGAGTGTCCACGTCCGAGGGTGTTGCGGATGAAGGAGAAGGTTCGCGTCCTTTGGAGCTAATCGTCCAATCCTCCAACAGTCTTCGAAGCCTCATTCAAGGTTGGTGGAAGACACCACGACACTTCATGAGAGGTTCCTCTCTTGAGTGCGCAAAACCCATGCATGAGTTTCATTTAAATAGATGAAATAGAGGATCAACAGACCGCACAATTAATGAGGTTCATTAGTTAATTGAATTAATGATCCTATTAATTCTCCCAAAGGTGTGGTTAAACAACCAACTATAACCGGACATTTAATGGAATGAATAACCAGTGGTCCCACAACTATTGCTCAATAGTTATAATAATGAAATAAAATAGCTTGTTGAGTAATTTTTTTTGAAAAGTGAAAAAAATTAACTTTTTCATCCGACCCTTTCTATCCAAAGTTAATATTTCCTTAAATGAATCCAAGAACTTTTGATTTAGAGGTTCCCACATATTTTTAATCCTAGAACATTTTCAAAAGATATAATTCGTCGCCCAGACGTTTACTAATTGTACCTTAAAAAAGATCAAAATTCTATTCCATGATCTACGGGACTCAAATTCACATGCTGCTAATTTTCACAGACTCATAATAATCACAAATAATTTAAAAAAATTATATAGAATTTCTGTGTCATAACATTCTCCCAACCTTAGGGATTTTAATTCTCGAAAGCTACAACAAATCTAAGGAAACAAATGGGCGTACTGAGCATGAATCTGAGCCTCCCTCTCCCATGTGTTATCCTAGAGGTTCTCATGCTACCACCAAACTCACAACAGAGGAATCAAAAACCCATGAAGGACCAGCTCATATCGATACTCTATCTCAAAAGGGAACTCCGCAAACATATCTCCATAGTCGATGTGAGGCTCGCCTCAGTTGATAACGTGCAATTAATCATGAACGTACCTCCTCACTTGCAAAACCTAGAAAAAATTATACACCCAGTGCATCTGTGGGGGAAGATTTAGATGGTACACCACATTTCACACTCTGCTAAGGATCTGGAAGGGTTTGATGAACCTCATAAACAGATTTTTCCCCTGGCCAAATCACCTGAATCGTCATCATGGTGAGACCCATAGGAAGACCTGATCTATCTCCTTGAACTCTAAGAGTCTCTGTCTCTGATCATCAAATGATTTTTTCGGATCTATGCATTCTTCATCCACTCTTGGATGATCTTCACCTTCGTAGTGGTAGCCTGTTCCAACTTTGGACCGATATGTGGTAACTCCCCTGGGTTTGTGCAACATATATTTTATCTATATGGTTTCCCATACATGGCCTCAAATAGAGCTGTGCTGATGGTGTGGTGATAAATATTATTGTATGGGAACTCCACCAGTGGTAGGTGGTCCTCCCAACTACGACCAAAATTGTGGATGCAAGAATGAAGCATGTCCTCGAGTGACTGTATGGTCCTCTCCGTCTAACCATCTATCTGAGGATGAAAGGCAGTCCTCATGCATAGCTTATTCCTAAATGACTATTGTAATCCCTTCCACAAACTAGATGAAAAATGGGCATTGTGATCTGAGATGATTGTCGATGGAATCCTGTGAAGCCGTACATTCTCCAATACATAGAGGTATCCCAAGCCCTCTACTCCCTGCTCTGGGATGGGTAGGAAGTGGTCTGACTTGGTGAGTCGGTCAACAATCACCCAGATGGAATTCTGGTCCTTGGACATATGTGGTAGCTCTATCAAAAATTCAATAGAGACACCATCCCAATTCTATTATGTCACCTCAAGTGGCTGAGCTAAGCCTTCTAGTACCTAATGCTCTATCGTCACTTGTTGACAAGTGAGGCATCATGATACAAACTCTATCACAGATTTCTTCATCCCTGGAGACCAGTACTGACACCAGAGGTCCTAATACATCTTCACCATGCCAGGATGTATCACCAAAGGGGATGTGTAGAACTACCTCAATACCTCCTCTCATAGAGTCACTGGTTCCATGGTGAATCCTTAGAAGATAATGACATTCTCCCCATGTTCATGAAATCTTTCAGGAGACTGTCCTGAGGATATATGAGCATGTTGGGCCTCACATTTTTCATCCCCAAGCTATTCCTCTTGAACAGAATGATGGAATGGGGGAGTGATTTTCATAGAAAAGAGGTAAGCTACTCCATCACTATCCACAAAGGATATCTGTAACATGGATAGCTACTCTGTCACCTCACTCAACAATGGTAGACCAGAACTCCTGCTGAGTGTGTCTACAACAAAATTCCCCAACCTAGAAGTGTAGACTATCTCAAAGTAATTGTCTTGGGGAAACTCCATCCATCACAATTGTCTCATGTTTATATCCTTCTATAAGAATATATACCTGAGATTATTGTGATTAGAGAAGACAATAAACCATTCACCCATCATGTTGTGTCGCTATATCTTCCTGGAAAAGAGCACTACTGCTATCTTCAATTCAGGGTTAGCGTGGTTCTGCTCATGCTACCTCATCATCCATGAGCCGTAGGAAATAAATCGTATCTCTTTCATTAGGAAACATCCAAGTATGGTCCATGATGCATCATAGTAGACTACATACCCAACACCCTCTTCTAGTATCCTCTATATAGGGGCACACATGAGTCTCTGCCTCAACTCTAGCAAACTCTTCTGGCATCTCTCTATCCACAAAAGGATGTCCATTTATTTTCAAATATGAAAAAGGTTCTATTAATATAGAAAAGTAAGGTACAAATCCTAGACAGTACCCATCCCATCCTAGGAAACTCTTTAACTCAGTCACACTCTTGGGGGGATCCTAAGGAAGAACTGCCTCTATCTTAACTAGATCCACTACAACTCTAGCCTCCATGATAATGTAACACAAGAAGTGGTCCTCCCATATCAAGAATTAGAACTTTAAGAGAATTCCATAAAACTGGTGCTCCCGATGTATATCCAAAACTATCTAGTGGTGTGTGGCGTGATCCTCCTCTGTCAACACATTCACCAATATGTCATTAATAAATACCACCATGAAACGATCGAGGGAAGTATGGAAGATCATATTAATGAGTCCCATGAACATTTCCAGAGCATTGGTCACACAAAAAAGGCATGTCCAAGAATTCATAATGGATATACTGAGATCTGATGGATGTCTTCGGTAGGTCCTCATTCCATACGCTATGCTGGTGGTAGATAGATCTGAGGCCTATCTTTGAAAACCACCCAGCTCCATTCAGTTGATTGATGAGATCATTGATCCTCAAAAGTGGGTACTTGTTCTTAATTGTTACCATGTTCATGTGTCGATAGACGTCACAAAGTCTCAAAATCATGTTTTCCTTCTTGGTGAACAAAACTGGGCCTGCCCATAGAGAAACACAGGGAATTATGTACCCCTTACCCTGAATGTCCCCCAGATGTACCATTAACTCATGAAGCTCCATGGGATCCATATTTTATGATGGGGTAGATAACGGTGGTGTACCCGGGTATAGGTCGATGTATAAGTCTACCAATCTATGAAGATATTCTCCCAGAACATCATCAAGAAAGATATCAGCACACGAGTCAACCACTACAGGACAAATCAAACCCCTAACGTCAACTGGTCTAAGGGAAAGGGCAGCCAACTGATGAGTGATCGGTTTCACCCTCCTCTAAGAAAGTTCTTCCTAAGATGAAAAGGTTCCCTTCTCTCCAACGAAAGAAAACCTAGTCCCATCCTCACAACCACACCAAATGTTGCACCTAAAACAGTCGATCTGAACATGGACTATGCATAACCACTCCATACCCAAGATGACATCATAAGGTATCAACGCTAATACTAGGAGATCCTAGATAAATCTCTCAACTCATAGAGTAAGATCACACTACCGGAACCTATGTTTAATAGTTCAATCCTTTCATGTAGAAGTCTCTAATTATATGGACCATGCCAACAACTCCATCCGGATCTCTGAGCTCCAAACATGTGTCATGAAAATGATATAGTTTCTGGAACCTATGTCTATAAAAACTATAGCTAGGGTGTAATAGACACAAATAATAACTCTAATAATCTATGGAGTGCATTCGTCACAGGCCTCTTATGCATACAGATGAGCTCTCCCCTATCCACTTGCTCCCTGTTGTTGGGGTAGACCACCTAGGGGTAATGGCGGTAGAACCTCAAACTGTCATCCACCACCTACTGCACGACCTTCTCCCCTGCCACGTCCTCCACACTACAGACCTACTTGCTCAAACCTTGGCCACTGCCTCAGCAGTCCCTTGATCATCTACTAATCTTCCACGCAGTGAGTCAAAAAGTGGCGAGCCATGTTTCCATATCCACCACAAGAGTAAAAAAATTTAGTTTTCAGAAAAGATCATCTACCTCTTGAGTTCTGTAACTCTAAAAATTTGTCCTAGGGTTATCCACTAGATGTTCTAGCCCATTTGGACCTCTGTTTCATCTGCATTCTATCTAATGTAGATGACTCAACTACCTGTCGTCCGGTGGTGGCTCTCATAGTCAGTTCCTGCTTAGTTAAGATGCTCTCCACAAATAATGCTCTCTCGAGTACTCCAATCTACGACATGATATTTAGTGATATCATAAATGCTCTGATCTACCACCAAAGACCCTCCTAAAAGATCCATGCCTTGATGAATAGGTCTCGTACCATGTCAGTGGAGTAACAAGAGAGGTTATTGAATCTCGCTATATACTAGGCCACTATCAGGTTTCCCTGTTGTAAGTGTAGTAGCTCCTAGATAAGCACTGAGCATAACATCACCTGTACAAAATCCACCCAGAAGAGGGTCTTGAAGTCGATCAAGGAGAGTGTCACCTCCTCACGCATCTGGAGCTTCAGGCTCCACCATCTCCCTGCTACACCATGAAAGTGGCTAGCACCTAAGATCACCATATGGTCTTCTAGTGTCTCAAATAAGTGAAAAACCCATGACAAAGCCTCCAGATAGTCCTCAGCTACCTAGGGATCAGTCTCACCTTGAAAACTCAAAGTCCTATATCTCTAGGACTTGTGCAATGCGCTCAGTCTGTGTGCACAATCTTCTAGTGGGGCTGGAGGAAATTGCTGCCCCACAGGTGGTGGTGCTTCCGGTACACCACTCGAAGGTTCCATCACTGTAAGAGGTCCCTGTACTAACACCTCATCGCTCGGTGAGCCTTCATCCTATTCACTCTCTAGAATACAGTCTAGTTGACTATGTTGCAACATCTTGAATGAAAAAGGCGCACTGTGGTCAATAAGTTAAACCTAGTGACATGACATAAAGATATCCAAAAGAAACACAACATTTTCAAAACACAAGAAATCGGTGTTTTCATGTATCTAGTAAGAAATCAAAATTCTGGGTCCTGGTGTATGGATACCTCAGCCGCCACACCAATGCTAAACTCCCCAAACTGAAACTCGATCTCTAGACACTTAACACTATTGATCCATTAAAAATAGAGACTCTATTTTCTTTTAGTAGAACCTCACTCTAATACCACTTTGTCATGACACACCCCTCCAAGGCCAGTTCCAAGACTACCCCAAGCATGTCATATATAGGCCAGGGGTTTGTGATAAGCACATGAAAGAAATATCCCTAAAATGAGAAGGCATTTACTGAAAACCTATACACATACAGATAGGGCACACTACACATAAGACAAAAAATAAATGAAGAATGGTACAACCACAACTAAAAACCAGCACAGAGTCTAAAAGTATGTACAGAATGTAAAGGGGCCAAAATACAAGCCCAACTGAAATGGAAGTATAAAAAAAGGGGAAAAAAGCTCTTGAGGTCGTCCGACAAGGATCCTACCTAAAGGGTATGTACATCTCGTCACTGTGGTTCTCCATGTCAACTGGTCACCCCCGTACACCATCTGGTCCTAGCTCACCAAACCCTGTTCAAAGCTGTTCTTCGTCTGTAGAAGACAGAATAAGGTGCGGGAGAATCCCATGCTGGGGTGAGTTTAACAATACAATGTAGGGACCCTGATACCCCAGAATGTCTCTCAAAATTAAACAAATAAAAAACCACAAAGAATGATCTCAATCACAAAACAGAAATAAATAATTAGCTCAAACCATGTATAACTTAAGTATAGAAGTACAGATGATTAGTCATGAAGCTAGATCATCTTATTTTTTAATGAGGTCCTGCTGCTGACGCACATAAGATCACTCAATGCTGATCCACATAAGATCGCCTTGTGCTGATCCACACAGGATCACTTGATGCTGATCCACAAAGGATTTCTTGGGAATGATCAAAATAGGATTTCTCAGTGCTAATCCACACAGGATCGACATTCATTCTCCATGTCTCAAATACCACTGGATTCATACACAAGGCCTGTGTGATTTTTGGAGGATCCTCTCCACAATCCATCATTCTTATTTCAACTGGCACGATGTCCAACGAAGTAGTAACCCGATGAACTACCATGTCATAAGGGTTCCAATGCAACATATGATTTGTCAACCGAATGCTCGGTCTGTATGTTATAGGCATTTTAGTGTGAGGGCCCTGTTGGATTCAGGTACGATCTAACCCTGACAAACTCCAAATATCACCAAAACTCATTTGGAGTATCTCAAAAGTTTATCCTCATACTAAGGGTTCTAGCGCCTTAGACTATTCATCAAAAGGACATACTGTTTAGGAGATATGCCGATTTAAGTTTAACATGAATGAAAAGGGGTCCGAGTCCAGTCTGACATGGTTGGACCAACCCAACCCAACCCACTGGGCCTAGTACGATGGAGCTGGGCTCAGAGCGGTTCGGTTCAGTTGGTCCTGGTCCAGCCCTCTAGGCCATTGGATCGTCTCTACTAGGCCGTGGGCTCGCCCCACTAGCTGCGGTCTAGGCACTCTGGGTCGCTGGTTCGGGTCGGCTCATCGGGCTGGGCACAGCCTGTCGGGCTGAGGAATCACCTGGCCCGCTATTCAGGAGTTGGGGTCCTCTCTAATCCCGAATGGCCAAAGCTATTTGGGTCTTCCATGCAGTGGGTCCGGATGGTGCCGCACCACCAGGCCAGTCTCCGTAGACCTTCCTGCAACAGACCCTTCAGCGCAGGTCCGTCCTCTGCCATGTCGGTTGGTCTTCCCTTTTCCGCGAGTGTAGGTCCACCCTCTTTTGTAGGTTGAAGCCACATACCTCCTCCTCAGTACGCATCCTTTCTTCAATGCGGCCAATGGGAGCTAGCCGCTGCTCCCCTTCAGCGTCGGTGCCACCGCACCAACAAAGATTCGATGGGCCACCAGTGAAGCTCTGGTGGGCCGTTTTTATTCTCTTATATGCCAAGGGGTCACCCAGGATGGTGCCTATTCTAATCAGCCCTCGGTTCAACCTTTCCACCACAAATTTTGGTCTCCCACATATAACACAACCTACATCGTGATTGGTGGAGGGTCTGGGCCATGTTCGTTTGGGCCGAGCCCTCCACGATATCATTATAAAATGGAAGGGGTTAATCATCATCAAAGTAGATGTAAAAATTTAACTATCAAAACCAAACCCCTTCTTCGAGCTCATTGTAAGTCATTACAGATGAGGAAGGA
The DNA here is from genome assembly GCA_963277665.1 of Viscum album. Lineage (NCBI taxonomy): Eukaryota > Viridiplantae > Streptophyta > Magnoliopsida > Santalales > Viscaceae > Viscum > Viscum album. The sequence goes on from OY728156.1 coordinate 1,848,426,893, forward strand.
GTGTCCATTGGTGCTCATCATTGAATCCCACTACAGTCATAGAAACCTCTTTCTAGGTTGGTGGAAAATGCAATGAAACTTCTTTAGACATTTCCATCTTGAGTTCAAAAAACCCATGCCTGATCTTCATTTAAATAGATGAAAGAGAAGATCAATAAACTGCACAATTAATGAGGTTCATTAATGAATTGAATTAATAAAACTATTAATTATCCCATTGGTTCATTTACACAACCATGTGTAACTAGCCATTTAATGTTCTGACAACCCAGCAGTCCCACCACAATTTCCCAACAGTTACAAGAATGAAATAAAATAAATCATAGAGTTATTTTATTATTTTATTGAAACATCCAAAAATGTTTCTTTTTCATCCAACCATTTCCAGTTGAAGTTAAGATTCCATTAAGCGAATATTTGTGCAGAAAATTCAACAGAGCCCTCAAATTATTAATCTGAGAACTGGTTTAAAATATATAATTTTCAGCCAGCACATTTGGTGAACATACACTAAAAAAGTTCAAAATTCCATTATGGGATCTCAGGGCCACAAAATTATGTGATGTCAATTTTTGATCACTCTTAATAATACCAAATAATATAAAAAAAATTATGGAAATTATGGATCTTTACATTATCCCTAGTTTAGAAATTTTCATTCCTGAAAGCTAGAACAAAACTAGGGAAACAAATGGGGGTACTGAGCATACATCTGAGCCTCCTGCTCCCATGTACTCTCTTGGAGGTTCCATGGATGCCACCGAACTCACACCAGAAGAATCGACCACCCATGAAGGAACCACTCTAGTCTATCCTCTATCTCTAATAGAAACTACTCAAATTTTTCCCCATAGTCAATGTCCATCTCTCCCTAGTTGATAACATGCAATGGATCATGCACATACCTCCTTAGCTGCGACAAATGGAAAACATTATGGACTCGGTGCATCTGTTGGGGAAGAGTTATATGGTACACCACCTCTCCTAATCTACCAAAGATCTGGAAATGACCGATGTTCCTCAGAGATATCTTGATGCCCCGACCAAATCTTTACAATCCTCATTGGTGTGTGACCCATAGGAAGAATGATCTCCCTCCTCAAACTCCAAGGGTCTCTATCACTAATCATCTTAAGTCTTATACTGGCTATGTGTAGTATTTATATGCTTCTTGATTCTCTACACCTTCTCAGGGGTAGCGCATACCAACTCTGGACCCACAAGTGCTGAATCTCGTGGTTCTGTCCAGCATAGAGGAGATCTTCATGGTATTCTGTAAGTACCTCAAAAGGATCAATGAAGATGGTGGAGTGATAACTATTGTTGTATGTGAACTACAGCAGTGGCAGGTGTTCCTCCCAAATATGGCCAAAATCTTGGATGCAAGCATGAATAATGTCCTTGAGTGTCTATATGGTCTGCTCCATCGATCCATTTATCTGATGAGGAAAGGCGATGCTCAAGTGCAGCTGAGTCCCAAATGCCTCTTATAATCTCTTCTACAAACAGGATGTAAAACGAGCATCACGATCTGAGACAATCATTGATGGCTCCCCATGAATCTGTAAAATATATTGTACATAAAGTCTTCTCAATCCCTCTACTGATACCTTTTCTCATATGGGTAGGAAGTGGTTTGACTTGGTGATTCAGTCAACGATCACCCAGATGGAATTGTGGCCCCTGGACATACATGGTATCCCTGTCACGAAGTCCATGGAGACACCATCCCACTTCCATTCTATAACCTCATGTGGCTGAGCTAATATTGTTGTTACCTGATGCTCAGTCATCAATTTCTGACAAGGGAAGAATTGTGATATGAAATATTCCATAGATTTCATCATCCCTAGCCACCAGTACTGACGCTGGATTTATTGATACATTTTCTCAACATCAGGATGTACAACCATTGGGGATGTGTCGAACTCCCTCAATAACTCCTCTCGTAGTATCATTGGTACCATGGTGTGTCCTCTGATGAGAACAACGTGCTGCCCACCTTTAAGAAAATCTTTCAAGAGCCTGTCTTGTAAGATCCCGGTTTTTGGAAGGGTGTGTTTTCATTATGTTTTGGTTGAATCCCTTGTTTTGGGCTTCAAGTGATGTCTTTTGAAAGTATGGGAGGCCTTGGGGGTGTTCTGGGGGCTTGGGGCATGAAATAAGGGATATCTGGGCAAGAAAAGGCTGGGCGCACGGCTTGCACATGACCTAGGTAAATCATGCGGCCTGCCCAAGAAAACCGTGTGACCCCTTCTCCTCTGGACAGTATTATGCGCACAATTTGTCAAACCATGCTGCCAAATCGTGAGACCTCTTAATGTTGGAAAAAACTACAAGTTTTCAACTCCAGGCTTTTAAACCCCAACTCAGGATTTTCCTCCATTCATCACCTCTCAACCCTAGTGATGAACTTGTCTGACCCAAGCTTCCCAAGGGTGGTTCTCCTTCGATTCTTGGCTATTTAGAGCACCGTTGGTTGCAGATCGAAGCTTCGGGTAAGGATAATCCCATCCTTGCTTATCTTTTTGGTGTATGGTTTTTATCTTCTCTCCGTCTTGTTCTGATGCTCTAAAACCCTATATTTGGGGTGAGTTTTAGGTTTAAGCTCCAAAGGTTGGTCGAATCGAGGTATAAGGACTTGATTCAGACTGTGTTCAACCGCGGTTTCATGGTAGGTGGTCTACACGTTATATCCCATTGTTATTTGGGTATTTGTGCATGTTTAGTTGTGTTTTTTCCCCTTGGTTATGTTTTTAGTAACCTTGTAATGTTTGGTAATAATGGTGTTTAAAATGGAAAATGGTAACCCTCATGATTCCTGTGGGACGTGTTGAGATTGACTTTACCTAATTTTGGGCCATCCATGGGATGCACCAGCTTTCCCGGACTTCGGGATTGTTATTAAAAAATTGAACGTGTTGTAATAAATGGTACAACCCTTGAATAATATGTTTCCAGAAATAGTTGAACTTGGAATAGAAGTTAGGTGATGCACCTAAACTTGGAAATAACCTAAGGGTTATTTGGAATTGGTTAAAGGGTTGATTCATGGAAATGATGAATGAGTTAAATGGTTTAATGTGTAAACTGATTAAATACTATAACAACATAGGTTTTGGGTTTAGTGTTGAATGCTTAGTGAGATAGGAATTACACATGGGAATTGGGTGAATGGTTAAATGATGCGAAATGGTAATGTGTTAATGGGTTAAGGCATAATGTGAATTCCTGTGTGGTTTTTTGTGAATGCTGTATGGTGGGTTGATGGTTACTTATATATATAAGCATGTTCACATGGCTTGGTAGAGTGAGGTATGACTTGAGGATCTATGCTCATGAGTCGAGTAAAGACCGGTGCTCTGAACTCCACCCTCAATGCACGGGTTAGGAATGAGGACTGAGGATCTATTCTCCTAACAGTTGCATCCACCCGGACTTAGGCTTCGAGGTGAGGATATTATTATTATGAGGGGGTTAGTCCTAGTGAGATAGGATAATGATGGGTTTACCCTTTTTCTTGTGATTGTCGTCATTAAACCCATGTAACATAATGAATGTGATTAACCCATGGATATGTGATGAAATGGAAAGTGATGAAAATGGGTGTGTAATGAATGGTAATGGAAGTGGAAATGGATTTGGATCTAAACTGGTTAATGGAACATGAAATAATTACTGTTAATTATCATTCATATTGTTTTTGCATGAACTACTTGTTTATACTTGATATTTTGTAGACACCGTTGGTGGTGGCCTACTGAGTTGTAATCACACCCTGCTCGGGCCACCGTTGGGTACCCGAGAAGACTTCATGTTTGCAGGTTAGGAGAAGGGAAAGGGTCCTTGCTAGATAGTTGAGTGGACATGGGTAGCACTTGGTGGAGGATCCGAACTTGGAGTCGGGACCATTTTGGGGATTGTGGCAGTCGTCCTTATTTTGTGTTTTTGTTCACTCTTGCACTTATAGTATGACATGGCATATTTATTATTAGAAATGGCTGTTATACATGTTCCTTTTTTATTGGTTATTGTTTCTACTATTTGGTTTATTTATATTGTGGCTTACTCTAATAAAAAGGGGTTATAGTCTCCCCACCTGACCCCATAGACCCCCGCTGCTAGTCGGCGGCCTTTGGTGTACAGGGAGGCGCGCTTAAGGTCATGTAACCACCCTGCTCAGAGAATCGGTTTAGTGGATTCTAAGTCAGGGACATTAAAAAGTGGTATCAGAGGAGGTCTTTCTTCTCTTACTCTGAGGTCTTGTTATTTGGGATAGTTTGCCAAGGGATAAGATGTGTCGGGCCTTGGTAATGAGCTCGTTCTTGGGAGTAGGTAACCCATGTACGAGGGAAAACCCAAGTCACCCTAGGTGGGAAATGTTGTTATTGGTTGTGTATTGTTACAGTTGATGATATTTCACCGCTGGATGATGCACATGTGGTTTGATGTGACTATTTTATGATATTTGGCTTGTGGCCTTAACGGAATGAGGATTTTCATTCATGCATCATTGTAGGCACCTAGGGTGATAGGTGGCATGCATCCTGTTAGGCACATGCACATGATGGGTGTGTGAGGCAGGATGGTAGGGTGCATCATGCATTTCATAAAACCATGAAATAATGAGAAGAATGAAATAAAAAAGTGGATAAATGATGTTTAATGAAACAAAAGGGTTTGAAACAAAGTGGAAAATTATTTTTAAAATGTTGTGTGTGTTTTGTGGTAGTGCTTGGTTGTTTACCCTAGGTGGACCATGACCCGTGGTATGGATGGTCCGGGAGGTGAGTTTGAGGTGTTAATGTCGTTGAATTAGTATAAGAAAGTCGGTTTTTCTGGCTATTAAGGAGTCATTTATGACAGAGTCATGAAAGTTTTATGGTGCACGTTCTAAATCTCGTGCTTGGCATTGTAGAGAAATGCCACCATGAAATCGGTTACAAGTTGGGCAACAGGAGGATGTTTTCAAGAACACTCATCTAGTAGCGGGGCAAGAAAATGTGGTGATCAATGAAGGTAGAGAAGAATAGTTCCAATTGAACTTGGATCGCCTTATGCAGATGATGGATCGGGACCCAGGCCGGGTTGCACCGAGTATGTTTGAGCTGACCAGGAAGTTCCAGCTGGAGCACCCTCCGAATTTCACCAGAGAGGGTGGGCTAAAGGTAGAGGAGCTCTGGTTAGAGTCTGTCTAGAAAATAATGGATCATCTATAGACCCCTATTGAAAATTCCGTAAAGTTGGCCATTTATATGTTGTGGGGCCAGGCAGGGCGTTGGTGGGACATTCAGGATCAGACTGGGCATGCTAAGGGGATGTCATGGGAGGTTTTCCATGAGAAGTTTCTGGAGCATTTCTAACTAGAGACATTGAGGCAAGAGAGGGATACATAGTTTATGAGCCTAACTCCGGGATCGCTATCAGTGATGGACTATACTGGCCGCTTCACTGATTTGAGATGCTTCGTCCCAGTGTTAGATAGGGATGAGCCAGCGATAGCAAGGTGTTTCCCGGATGGGTTGAGACACGGTATCTGGTCTAAAGTAAATATCTTCCGCTTGAAGAAGTTTAAAGTGGAGATGAATTAGGCACTCATCTTTGAAGGAAGCCTAAAGGGAGCTACGAGTGGTTGGATTTTCGTGCCAGCTGGGCAGACAAGTGGTGCATCTTCCGAAAGTCGGAAGGGCCATTTAGAAAGTTTCCACCAAGGTGATCAGAAGAGGGGGTCAGCCTCTCAGAGTGGGAACCAGGTGTTCTGTTATTAGTGCAGTAGGCCAGGGCATATGTTTGGCCAGTGTCCTCAACCTCTAGTTGAGTTCCGTTCATGTGGCAAGATGGGACATGTGCAGAAGTTCTGTAGGAAATCTCAACAGGTGGGTGAGTATGATGGTGGAATGCAAGTGCTGGGTATGGGAAGGGGATCAGTTTCCCCATATTAGGTAGGAAGTTGGAGTTCCATGGGCCGTACTGGCAGGGGCGGTGGACATGGGACTCTAGGGAAAGATCGCTCATGCTAGCAGGGCAGTGTAGCACATTTTACTTAGGCAGGAGCCCAGGGTAGAGGGGCATGTCAGCTTCAGGTAGTTTAGTTTGCGCCTAGTGATGGAGATGCCAGTCTATCGACTATTCAAGATACGATCCTTGTAGATTCTACTTTTTCTAGTGCATTGTTTGACACAGGTGCCACACACTCTTTTATCTCTACTCAACTTGTGGTAGCACTAGGTTTAACTGTGGAGAGGGTGTGTGGAGTTATGTCAATTGACACTCTATTGGGGGTGTGGGTTGAAGATATCAAGCAGTGCAAGGGATGTTCCTTGGAAGTTGGTGGATACCATTTTCTATGGGACTTGTTCATTCTCGATATGTTAGGTTTTGAACTAATCTTGGTAATGGATTGGTTGGTGTTTTATTAGGAACACATAGATTTATACCATCACAGAGTATCGTTCAGGTCATTTGAGGGTGATGCTTATGTCCACCATGGCAAATGGGATGTTCGATCTGGGCATGCAGGGCCGTTTTTTCAATAGGTGAGTGGACTCACAGCTCAAGTGGCATGTCTCATGCTTGATGTTGATGAGGGAGGAGTATAATATGATTTTCCTCCCGTGGTGGATCTGTTTCAGGATGTGTTTCCTGAGGATTTCTTGGGGTTAACACCCGAGAGGGATGTCGAGTTCATGATCGAGTTGCTACCAGAAGTGGAGCTAGTATCTATTCCTCCATACCGAATGACACTGAAAAAACTCCAAGAACTAAAAGTTCATCTTAAAGAGTTGTATCATATGGTGTTTATCCATCCTAGTACATCTCCTTGGGGATCTCTCATTCTTTTTCTAATGAAGGCTGATGGGCCGTTGAGGCTGTGTGTTGACTACCAGAAGTTGAACCAAATGACGGTGAAAAATATGTACCCTCATCCTAGAATTGATGACTTGTTTGATCAGTTGAGGGTTGAATCCATGTTTTCTAATATTGATCTGAGGTTAGGGTATCACTAGATGAGGGTGAGGTCTTCTGACATACTGTGGACAACTTTCCGAAGTTGGTACGAGTTGTTTGAGTTTGTGGTGATGCCTCTCAGCTTGACCAATGCACCAGCAGTGTTTATGGCCCTGATGAACCGAATATTTCATCCCTATATAGAAGGGTTTGCGGTTGTCTTTGATGAAGATACCTTAGTGTACTAAAAACTCATGATGATCATGCCCAACATCTTGACATCGTCTTGGGTATTCTAAGAGAAGATCGACTATATGATAAGCTATCAAAGTGTCAATTCTAGATAGGTGAGGTTCATTTTCTAGGTCACATCATCTTGGAGGCAGGTGTGTTAGTGGATCCAGATAAAGTGAAGGAAGTTGTATCTTGGGAGGATCCCAAGAGTGTTTCTAATGTTCGGGGTTTTCTGGGTTTGGCAGGATATTACCGAAGGTTCATTTGAGATTTCTCTCACTTGGAAGCACCACTCTCGGGATTGACCAAGAAAGGAATCAGGTTCAAGTGGTATGAGGGCTGTGAGAATGCCTTTCATGAGTTGAAGAATCGGTTGATGACTGCACCTATCTTGATCTTACCTGAGCCAGGTAAGATGTACATCGTGTTTTTCGAAGCATCTGGAGTTGGACTTGGGGCCATGTTGATGCCGTATGAACGGATTGTGTCTTATCGGTCAAGGCAGTTTAGACCCCATGATAGGAACTATCCCACTGATGTCCTTGAGTTGGCTGCAATGGTGTACGCCTTGAATTGCTGGAGGCACTATCTGTTGGGAGAACGGTTTATTGTGTTTACCGACCATAAGAATTTAATGTACATCTTCTCCCAACAGGGATCTGAATATATGGAAGTGAAGATGGGTTGAATATATCTAGTCTTTCAACTTTGAGTTGGTGTACACATAGGGAAAGGGAAACAGTGTTACTGATGCTCTAAGCAGGAAGGTTCAAAATCAGGTGGTTTAGGAGTCCATGACTGAGTGGAAGGTGGTGTGTTTGTTTGCCGAGATGCACCTGGAGGTGCAAGAGGAGAGTGGTCAGGTCGTTCTTTCTTCCTTAACGATGGAGTTGATGCTTTTGAGTCGAGTTAAGGAAGGACAGCTAGACGATCCAGAGTGTTTGATCATGAAGGAAAATATTAGAGGTGGGGAGATACCTTCTGGTTGGGCCATCGACGTGGAAGGTGTTGTTCGTGTTCGTGATCATGTGGTTGTACCAAAGTGTGTGTAGGAAGAGTTGATGTGTGAGTTACATGCATCAAAGTGGGCAGTTCATCCTCGTTTGACCAAGATGTACTGTGATCTCCAAAGGTAGTTTTGGTGTCCTGGAATGAAGAAGGATGTTGTGGGATTTGTGGCACGGTGCCTTACCTATCAGCAGGTGAAGGCCGAGCATCAATTCCCAGGTGGTTTGTTGCATACATTTACCATTCTGGAATGGAAGTGGGATGATGTAACAATGGATTTGGTTGTGGGTCTTCCGAGGACGTTGTGGAAGAATGAAGCAATTCAGGTGGTTGTGGATCAGTTAACGAAAGTGGACCATTTATTACCGATTTAGGAGACCTTTACAACCAACCAGTTGGGTGAGCTAAATGTTCAGGAAATAGTGCGGTTACATGGTGTTCCACGAACCATAGTTTCGGACCAAGATCCGCATTTCACGTCACATTTCTGGAAAGGGTTATAGAAGGTGCTTGGTACACAGGTGTTTTTGAGTATGGCTTTCCACCCGCAGACGGACGAGCAGTCGGAGCATATGATCCATGTGTTAGAAGACATGTTAAGAGCTTGTTTCCTGGACTTTGGTGGTTCTTGGGAGAGGAACATACCGTTAGTTGATTTTGACTACAACAACCATTTTTAGGCTACGATTCAGATGGTACCATTTGAGGAACTCTATGGGAGGCCATGTAGATCTCTGTTGTGTTGTCTAGAGGCCTGTGAATCTGAGTTGTTGGGGCCAAGTCTTGTGCAGGAGACTTCAGAGAGAGTTATGTTGACCAGGAAGGGAATGGATATGACACAGAGTAGGCAGAAGTCGTATGCAGATTGGAGATGTAGACCTCTTGAGTTTGCGGTGGGTGATAAAGTGTTCCTTTGGGAGTCTCCAAGGTTGGTTCACCGTCAGATTCGAAAGCAGGGTAAGTTAGTGCCTAGGTATGTGGGACCTTTTGAGATTGTGGAGAGGATCGGACCAGTGGCTTACCTATTGGCTCTTCCACAATGGTATGGTGGGATGCATGATGTGTTTCATGTGTCACAGCTTCGACAATATCACCCGGACCCATCTCATGTGGTTGACGTGGGGGATGTGGAGCTTGAGGCTGATGCGTCCTTTGAGGAGCATCCGGTTCGTGTGGTGGATCATAGTGAAAAGGTCTTGTGATGAAAGATTTCGCCATTAGTGTGAGTACTATGGCCCCATGGAAAAGTTCAGGAAGAAACTTGGGAGCGGGAATCAGATATGCGAGCTCATTGGACCAAACTCTTCTCTTCGGCGGATCGATGAGGCTTGAGAGCTCAGCTCGAGGATGAGCCATTATAAGGTGGGGAGGTTGTAAGATCCTAGTTTTTGGAAGGGTATTTTTTCATTATATTTTGGTTGAATCCCTTGTTTCGGGCTTCAAGGGATGTCTTCTAAAATTATGGGAGGCCTTGGGGGTGTTCCGGGGGCTCGGGGCATGAACGAAGGGAAATCTGGGCAAGACAAGTCTGGCCGCACAACCTAGGTAAACCGTGCGGCCTGCCTAGGAAAACCGTGCGACCCCTCCTCCTCCAGATAGTTGCATGCGCATGGTTTTTCAAACCGTACGGCCAAACCATGCAGCCTCTTAAAAATTGGAAACTTACAAGTTTTTCACTCCATTCTTTGAAACCCCAACTCAGGATTTTCCTCCATTCATCCCCTCTCAACCCTAGTGACGAAGCTATATGTAAGGCTAATCCCATACTTGATTCTCCTTTAAGTTTAGGGTTTGTATCTTCTCTCCCTCCTATTCCGAAGCTCTAAAACCCTATATTTTGGGTGAGTTTTAGGTTGAAGCTCCAAATATTGGCCGGATCGAGGTATAAGGACTCGATTGAGAGTGCGTTCAACCACGGTTTCAAGGTAAGTGGTCTACAAGTTATATCCCATGGTTATTTGGGTATTTGTGCATGTTTAGTTGTTTTCTTGTTTCCTCTTGGTTATGTTTTGAGGAACCTTGGCATATTTGGTAATAATGTTGTTTATAAGGGAAAATGGGAACCCTCACGATCCCCGTGGGATGCGTCGAGATTGACTTGACCTAATTTTGGGCCATCCATGGGATGCACCGACTTTCCCATACATAGGGAATGTTATTAAACAAGTGACTTTGTTATAATAAATGGTAGAGACCATGAAAAATATGTTGGTATGATTGGTCGAACTAGGAATAGATGTTAGGTGATGCACCTAGACTTGGGAATAACCTAAGGGTTATTTGGAATTGGTTGAATGGTTGATTCATGGAAATGATGAGCAGGTTGAATGGGTTAATGTGTAAACTAATTAAAGACCATAACGAGATAGGTTATGGGTTTAGTGTTGACTTCTTAGTGAGATAGACATTACACATGAGAATTGAGTGAATGGTTAAATGATGTGAAATGGTAATGTGTTAATGGGTTAAGGCATAATGTAAATTCCCGTGTGGTTTGTTGTGAATGGTGTTTGTCAAAGGACAATGGAATGATGGGTTGATGGTTACTTATATATATAAGCACGATCACATTGCTTGGTAGAGTGGGGTATGACTTGAGGATCTACACCCACGAGTCGAGTAAAGGCTGATGCTCTGAATATCACCCTAAATGCATGGGTTAGGAATGAGGAATGAGGATACATTCTCCTAACCGTTGCATCCACTCGGACTGAGGCTTTGAGGTGAGGATATGATTATTATGTGGGGGTTAGTCCTAGTGAGATAGGATAACAATGGGTTTACCCTCTTTATTTTGATTTCCAGCCTTAAACCCATGTAACATAATGAACGTGATTAACCCATGAATATGTGGTGAAATGGTATGTGATGATAATGGGTGCATAATGAATGGTAATGGAAGTGGAAATGTATTTGGCCTTAAACTGGTTAATGGCACCTGAAATAATTACTTGGTAATTATCATTCATATTCCTTTTGCATGCACTACTTGTTTATACTGGATATTTTGTAGACACTGTTGGTGGTGGCCTACTGAGTTGTACTCACACCCTGCTCGGGCTGCCGTTGGGTACCCAAGTAGGATTCATGTTGGCAGGTAAAGAGAAGGGAAAGGGTCCTTGCTAGATAGTTGAGTGGACATGGGTAGCCCTTGGTGGAGGATCCAGACTTGGAGTCAGGACCGTTTTGGGGATTTTGGCAGTCGTCCTTATTTTGGTTTTTTGTTCACTCTTGAACTTATAGTATGACATGGCATATATATTGTTGGCAATGGTTGTTATACATGTTCCTTGTTTATTGGTTATTGTTTCTGCTATTTGGTTTATTTCTATTGTGAATTACTCTAATTAAAAGGGGGTGAAGTCTCCCCACTTTACCCCATAGACCCCCGCTGCTAGTCGGCAGCCTTTGGCGTACGAGGATGCTCTTTAAGGTCATGTAACCAACCAGCTCGGAGCACCAATTTAGTGGCTTCCATGTTGAGGATGTTACATGTCCAAATGATATCTAAGCACGTTAGGCATCAGAGAATACACCCCCAAGAATTTTCTCTCAAACTCACTAAAGGAGTGGGGGATTGAAAGTCATAGACTATAGGTAAGATGCTCCATCTCTATCCATGAAGTATATCTTCAACACATCAAGTTGTTCTGTCACCTCACTCAGTAACTGTAGACCAGACCTCCAACCGAGTGCGCCTGCTACTACATTCCTCTTCCCAATAGTATAAGCTAACTCAAAGTCATTGTCTTTGAGAAATATCAGCCATCACTACTGTCTCAGGTTTAGGTCACTTAATGAGAAGATACACCATTACTCTTGTGATAATAGTAGATGATAAACCATTCAGCCATCATGTAGTACTACCACAACTTCAAGGAAATGACCTCTACTGTTAACTCTAGGTCATGGGTAGCGTAGTTCTACTCATACAACCTAAACTATCATGAGCCATAGGTGATCACTGCTCAATCCTACATTAATAAACATCCCATTCTAGTCCCTGATGTGTCGTAGTATAATTCATACCCAACACCCTCTTCTGGTAGCCTCAAGATGGTTCCACTCATCTTTATTTGCCTCAACTCTGAGAAATTCTACTGGCATCTATCTGTTCAAAAGAATGGTTGTACCTTCTTTATAAAAGCTGAAATGGGTGCTTCTATTCTAGGAAGTTCAGTTAAAAATCCTTGGTTGTACCCGAACAATCTCGAGAAACTACACACCTTAGTCACACTCCTGGGAGGTTCCCAAGAAAGCATTCCCTCTATCTTCACTAGATCCAATGCAACTCCAGTCTCTGAGATAATGTGCCCCAGGAAGTGGAACTCCTGTATCTAGAACTGGCACATTGAGTTCATTCCCTAAAGGTAGTTCTCTCAAAGTCTATCCAGAACTATCTGGATGTGTGTGGAATGCACCTCCTCCATTGCTAAGGACACCAAGATGTCGTCAATGAAGACCACCACGAAGCGATCATGGTAAGGCTGGAATATCCTATTCATGATTCCCATTAACATTACAGGAGCATTGTCCATACCGAAGGGAATCACCATACACACATAATAGTCATACTGACATTCTAAGGTTGTCTTCGGTATGTCCTCCTCCCGTATGCTGAGCTGGTGATAGCCTGATCTGAAATTCTACCATCGAAAACCACCGACCTCCCTTTAGATGATAGAAGAGATCATCGATCATCGAAATTGGATACTTTTTCTTCACGTTTACCGTGTTCAGGTGATGATTTTCTATATAATTCCTCAAACACCCATATTCCTTCTTGGTGAACAAAATTGGGGCTTCCCATAGAGAAACATTGGGCCTTATGAAGACTTTACCTTGAATGACCTCCAGTTGTACCCTCAACTAAAGAATCCATGTAGGGGCCATCTAATATGTTTTTATAGATATTGGATTCATCCTAGAGTACATGTAGATTTAGACGTCTACCTCACTATGAGGAGGTAGTTATGGAACTTAATAAGGAAATATATCAGCATACTGGTCCCCCACTACATGATAACTCGGACTCCTCACATCAACTGATCTGAGGGAAAGGATAGAAAAATGATGAGAGATTGTTGGAAACCTCCTCCATGAAAGCTTATCTTGATCTGAAAAGGTTCCCTCCTCCCTAGTGAATGAAAACCTGGTCCCATCCTTGCTACCAAAACACACTATGTACCTAAAACTGTCAATCTGATCATGGAATGTGGATAACTAGTCCATATTAAAGATGACATCATAAGGCTTCAAATATTATACTAGGAGATCCTAGTCGAAGCTCTCACCTCCTAGTGTAAGCTCACACTATCATAACCAGGGGTAATCATAGAATCCTCTCCCGTATGAGTCTCTAATTGCAAGGATTGAGCCAACAGATCCATCAGAATCTTCGAGCTCCAAACTAGTGTCGGAAAAATGAAAGGGTGACTGACACATCTGTCCATGAGAACTGCACCTAGTGTGTAATAGACACAGATTATACATTTAATCATATCTAGAGTTTTTTGGTCATATTCCTCTACCTCTTGAAGCTAATCTCGCCCTTTTCCACCTACTCCCTGCAGTAGGGGTGGACCACATATGGGTGGTGGTAGTAGAACCTCAAACTGTCATCCACCACCTACTACACGATCTGCTCCTCTTCCACCTTCACCAACCTATGGACATCCTTGCTCGATCCTAGGAAGCTTCCTCAGTGGTCTTTTTTATCCTTTTTTGATCATCCATGAGGGGATTCAGATAGTCATGAGCCATGTGTCCATGTCCTCTGCAAGAGTAACATACTTTAATCCATAAAAGTCCTCCTCTGCCTCATGAGCTCTACACCTCTGACACTACATTCGGGGGTAGTCCTCCCAATGGTTTAGCCTGCATGGACCTCTGTAGCATCTTCCGATTTCCAGTTGTAGATAACTTCACTACCTATCATCTGATGGTTTCTCTCACTGTCGGTGCCTCCACAACTAAGAAGCTCTCCACCAATAATGCCAGCTCCAACACTCTAACCAATGTGGGGGATATTGAGCGATATCATCGACGCACTAATCTACAATTAGAGACCCTACTGAATGGTCCGGGCCCTGAAAAATGGGTCTCATATGATGTTGGTGGTGTAGCAAGAGAGAATATTGAACATCGTTGAGTATTTGGCCACTGTCAGGCTGCACTGTTGTAAGTGCAGTAGCTCCTGTATGTGCACTTATCGTAATGTCGATGGTATGAACTCCACCCTAAAGAGGGTCTTGAAGTCCAACCATGAGAGTTTCACCTCTTCATGTATCTGGAGCGTTAGGCTCCACCATCTTCTTACTGCACCCTGAAAAAGCCTACTAGCTAAGATCACCATCTGGTCTGCTGGTGTCTCAAGTAAACAAAAAACCCGTGCCATCACCTCCAGCCAGTCCTCAACTACCTAGGGATCTATCTCACCTCAAAACCATAGAGTACTATATCTATGGAACTCATGAAACACACTCAGTCTGTGTGCATGGTCTGTTAGTGGGGATGGTGGCAACTGCTACCCCATGGGTGGTGGTACTTCTAGTACACTAGCTGAAGGTTCCATCGCCATAGAAGGGACCGACATCGACGCCCCATTGCTCGGTGGGCCAACATCATGTTCTGTCTCTAGAATCCTTTATGGATATCTACGTGGAGGCATCCTGGAAGAAATAAGTGCACCAAAGTCAATAAATTATACCTTGTGAGCTGATTCAAAGAGATAAAAAAACACAACATTTTCAAAACACACGCAATCAACATTTTCATGTACCGAGTCAAAAATTAGAATATAGGGTCCTGGTTTATGGATACGTTGGCCGCCTCACTTATACTAGACTCACCGAATTGAAACTTGAACTCAAAACACATAACACAATAGCTCCATTGAAAACATAGACACTAACTTCTTTTGGTAGATCCTTGATCTGATACCAAATTATTACGAACTTTCCCCCAAGGCCTGTGTCAGGACTACCCCAATCCCTCCTTCCATAGGTCAGGGGTTCTTGACTAGCACTGTGAAAAAAATATACCTAAAATGGGAAGGCATTTCCTCAAAACCACTACACACACAAAAAGGGAACACTGCACAAAATCAAAACACTATGGGAGATGAATGGTACAACCAAAACTAGAAACCACCACTAAGAGTAAAAGTATGTACTAAAAGTTAGGGGGAAAAAATACAATCCTAACAGAGTACAATAAAGGAAAAAACAGCTCCTGAGGTCGTCCTCCAAGGATCTTACCTGAATGGTAGGTATATCTCATCACTACGTCTCTCCACATCAACCGCTCACCCCCATAAGCCATCACATCCTATCTCCCCAAATAACAGTCAATGATGTCTATCGTCTGCACCAGACACAACAAGATGTGGGTGATGCCTTTGCTGGGGTGAGTATAACAATACCCAATAGGGACCCTAAGACCCCTGAATGTATCTCAGAATTTATAAGAGGAAAAACCACAAAGCATGATCTCAATTACAAAGTTAAAGGAAAGACTCACCTCAAACCTGGTGTAACATAAGTACAAAAGTATAGATGATTAGTCGTAATGCCAAATCATCTTATTTTGTCATGAGGATCTACAGATGACCCACCCAAGATCACTCGGTGCTTATCCACATAGGATTGCTTGGTGCTGATCCACACAGTACCTATATTCATTCTTCCCATCTCTTCTATCCACTAGATTCCCACACAAAGAACACACAATTCTGAGAGGATCCTCTCATCAATCTATCAGTCATTTTTCAACCAGAATGAAGTCCCATATATAAAAAAACCTAATGAAATTCTATCTCATAAGGGTTTCAATGCAATATATGGTGCACAAAATTGATGGTTAGTCTTTAAGTTATACGAATTTTAGTGATAAGGTCCCAATTGGATTTAGGTACGATCCATCCCGGCCAATCACCAACTTCATTTGAAATCTCATGTGGAATATCATGAAAGGTCCACCTCATCCTAAGGGTTTTGGCACCAAAGACTGTTCGTCAAATGGATTTCCGGATTAAAATATACTCCCATATAAGTGTAAATGGGCTGAAAAGGGGTCTGGTTCTAGTGAGACCTGGTCAGACCAACCCAACCTGGCCCGCCAGTCCTGGTTCAATGGGGTTGGAATCGACCTGATTTGGATGGGCCTGGTCCAACCAGCTAGGCCATAGCTCGACTCGCTTGCCATAGTATATGTCCGCTGGGTAGTGGGTGTAGACCACGGTGTCACGGGGTCTGCTCGGCTCACCTGACTGGGCGCAGCCCACCGGGCTGTGAATTCCCCCCGACCACTAGATAGACTAAGACAACTTTTCAGCCAATTACACTTAAATGGGTGTATCTTTTAAAAAAAACATCTCTTTGATGAACAGTTTGTGGCACTGGAACCGAAAGGATGAGGCATACCTTTGGAGATACTCTACATGATTTTTAGAGAAATTTGATGTTTGTCCTGGTTGGATTGCACCTGAATCAAACTGGGATATCGACACTAAAATACCTATAATTTATAGACCATAGGCCCTGTTGATGTGCTGCCTATTTATTTGGAACCCTTATTACATGGATTTATATCTAGTTACATCTTCGTGGGACTTCCTACGAGTTAAAATCTGACTGATGTCTTGAAGAGTGGATCCACTCGGAATCATGCGTTCTTTGTATGGGAATCCAGTGGCTGGATGAGACGTGAAGAATGAATAATGATCCAATGTGGATCAGAACTGAGAAATCCTATGTGGATCAGCTCTGAAAGAACCTGTGTGGATCAGCACTGAGTGATCCTGTGTGGATCAACACCAAACAATATTATGTGGGTTAGCAGTAGAGCCTCATGATAGAATAAGATGATCTAGCTGTATGACTAATCATTTGTACTTATGCACTTAAGTTATACCTATTTTGACTTGATTCTTTCCTTGTGCATTGTGATTGAGATAATTCTTTGTGGTTTTTCCTTTGTGGAATTCTGAGAGACCTTTGGGGGTCTTGGGTTCCATAATGGGTATTGATATACTCACCCGTACGCAGGATTTTCCTGCACCTTATTATGTATAGTTTAGACGACAGATGACTTTGATCAAGGTTTGGGGAGCTAGGACTAGACAGTGTAAGGGGGTGACTGGTTGATTTGGAGAGCCGAAGTGATGCATTGTACCTACCATTTATGTAGGATCTTTGGAGGACTACCTCTAGAGATGTTTTTTCTTTTTATTGTGCTTCCATTTCAGTTGGGCTTGTATTCTATCACATTTACTTTTAGTACATACATTCACACATAGTTGTGGTTTTTAGTTGGGGTTAAACCATTCTTCTTCTCTTCTGTTTTCCTTGTGCGCAGTGTGCCCTGTTTGGGTGTGTACAGGTTTTGTGGCAATGCCTTCCCAATTTAGGGATATGCCTTTTCGATGTTAGTCTCCAACAACTAGTTTATGGAAGACATACTTGGGGTGGTCATGGAATTGGCCCTATGGGTGGTTCATGACAAAAACAACTTACTTTGGGAATAATTAAAATTCTACAATTAAACAATAAGGTTTTATTGTTAATAAAGAAGAAAATTTTATAGTGATAATAGAATTCCATGAAAAGGATCCATGAAAAAAATTTATAAACATCAGATTAACCCATAAAAGAGGGATTATATGGAACAACTGATTTCCCAATGAAATTGATGACATGAAAATCCACATACTATATGATTATCACACCATAAGAAAAATATGAATAAATCAATAAAAGAAAAAATGACATATGAATATTTAACCAAATATCATAAAGTATTCAACTAAATGTATTTTAAATTCCAAAAATTCCACAAAAAAATATTGTAATTTTAAAAATGAAATCAGAATGTCTTGGGTGGCTTAGAAAAGTAGAAAACTGAATCAAATAATCATTAAGAACCCTCCTTATAATGATCACATGAGTTTTCTTATATAGTATTAACACCTTCCTCAAAAAAAGTTTCCAAATTGGTCATTTAAATTTTATAACGATATGACATCACAGTGTCATGGAGGTTCCCCACACCCTTGGTGGTCTCAGTCTCATAACACCAAGAGGTTTAACATGCCCAATTAATTATCAATAGAATAGAAAATATATCCATTTAGGGTTATCCATGACCTTTAACATGGAATTGGTGGGTCCTTATTTTTAAAATAATATAAGGTGACCAAAAATGATCTATACTATGGAAAATTCAATATACAAGGTGTGGTGGATCTTCTTGTGGAGTTCAAGCACCACCCTAGAGTAAAATATCTTGAACCACAATTTTGTCTAGCCTGTTTTCACCTGAAAATGAAAAAAAACCCTCCATTTAAGTGATGATTACATACCAAAACATCCCGAAATAGATTAGGCCAACCCAATACAAAGAAATAGAACATACCTCATGTCATGATGTGACAACCCTTCCATCATAGAACATTTTTCCCTAAAATGTCACACAGAATAATGAATATCCACAAAGATAAAAGTAAATTTCCCCCTAATCAATGATTCTCAATAAAATTAATCTAGAGAATATAATCCAATTTTCGTAAAACATTGAAAAATAAAATTTACTTCCCACAAATAAAATTTATTTTAAAATAAATGTTCTCTACTAGATTTTACAAAACTAATACCTCTTATACCATCTCCATTTTCTCCTAATTCAGAAAATAGGGAGGATCAGGATAACACCTCTTAATTTGAGATATTAGGAATACATCATAAATATTTGTCAATTGAGATGGTAATTCCAACTAACAAGTTTCCCATCAAATCTTGATAGTGAAAATAAATGGACTAGGATATCTGGAAGTAAATTTACCTTTTCTGCCTACCGAATGGGGACCCAATTGAGGGAAAAATTCATGAAAACTCAATAAAAAATAGAACACACTAATGGATGAATTTTAGAATAGGTATAAGATTTAAAATTACTTAAGGCTATCACCAAGTGATGATGTATAATACAAATTCTTTTTTATGTGTATGGAATGAAACTTCTTCCCACTAGAGTGGTTGTTCCCACCATTGACCTACAATGCAGTGAACTACACGAGGGTCTATATAAATCTTCCAAAGTATCCATTCCAGGAGAAGATGGGTAAATGTTATTATATTAAAACCCATCCAATCTTAGATGGCTATCCCATGATCCTCTAAATTCTAAGATATGCTAGTAGTCAATATCCTCCAAAATTTTATTTGTATACTCGGTTTGGCCACAAGTATATGGTTGGTAAGCTATATTCAACTTGACCTGAGTCCCTATTACATCTGGGAGGGCATTCAAAAACATGGATGTAAACCTATTATTACTATCAAATGAAATAGTAGAGGTAACCCTATAAAACCCCATTTTTTTACACACAAAATTCTTCCCCAAAATTTACCAAATATTTCTTCCATGGTAGTGTCCTTAATCAGAATGAAATGATTTGAATTTGTTATTAAATATATTTCTAACAAAATATAATTCTTTCTCTAGTGAGTATATGGTAATACGACCATAAATCCCATATGAATAACATCCCATTTCTATACCGGCATCGAAACAGGTTTAATTATTATAGAATTCTCCTGGTATTCTGGAATAATCCTCTGGTTGGTGTAGAAATTAGACACATAATCAGAAATGTTTCACTTTTTACATGACCACCAGAAGTGATTTCAAATTTCTTAGTACATATTCTATGTTCTAGGATGAAAACCTAGTAAGGACAGATGAAAATTATGAATTATAAAATTTCTTATCGACGATGTAATGATGAACTGATTCCCAAATAAAGAATTACATCTTAGGGGATAAAACATCCATGAATGGTCTTTCCACTATATAAAAATTTCTGGATTCATCTTAACTCATAATACTATTTTTGATCCAATAGATTGAACTCAAGGAGTGATTTTGTTAATTGAAAATTGGTCAGAACTATACCTAAATCATCCTCCTACACATCCGTATACAACTAAACAAATATCCTTATATTGACACACTCTTTTTTTTCTTCCAGATTAGTATTTGATGGAAATTTTGGACTGATAGAAACATCAACAAAATTATCCTTATTATGGGTGTTGGTCATTTCAATGTCAAATAGATATGTTTAAAACACCCAAAATCACATCCGGAGGTTCTTGTCCTCTTTATATAATATATAACGTAATATATTTTTCAAAAAAAATAAAACCTCTCACATAAAAGATAGTTCCACCAATAGTTGAGAGAATGCATAATAGTGATGTGTTCAGTGTTATGCGTGGGATAATTCCTCTCATGTTGATGATGCTGATTTATTCCAACAAATAATCATCTTACATAATAACTAATCAAAATCATGCAACCAAAGAATCATAATAACCCACATAGTCCATTATTTGTTCTGGAAAGATCAAAATAGAAGTTGATGTTTGATTCCATTTAAACAAATCAATATAATAATGAAAATTTTAATCCCTTGAGATATTCTCCCCTTTTTTGGCAACATCATTCTTGTTTGATACTATTATTGATAATTTTTTTTTGAGATAATGATAATACCATATTAAACCTAGGAAGATCTCTATTTTGAATAGTTTCAATGGTTCTTAACCAGATAAGATAGTCACTACATTTTTGAATCAAATAGGAGGCCCTGATTGAAAACCAAAAACCCTATGAATTTCACCACTTTGATCAAGAAAGTTTATTTTAATAAATTCAAATAAAGGTAGTCACTCCTCTTGGTTTCATAAACTAAATTCAGATAATCCACATGATTCTTCTCATTTCAGGAATACACCTGAATATCTTCCTTTAATTACACAACCAATGTATCATGACATTGGAGGAATTTTGAATTTATCAAATCCTTACAACTACAAGATCATTAGTTAGGCCAAATGGAATCATAAGATATACATAGAGACTGTACATTTTCTGGAAAATGGTATTCAATATATAAAATCTTTATGCATCAATTGATGATAATCCACATGAAGTTATATTTTCCAAAACCACCATTCCACCTTTAACTAATAAATTATATAATACACATATTTAAATTTATATTTATTCTTATCTTTTAGCTAGTTCAACTATCAGTATTCTATATCTTGATAAGTTGAACCATCATCCTTATTAGTAAAGAGCACATATAACGTGCATGGAAGAAAACATGGAGGAACAATATCATTCTCTAATACATAATACAAAATTAACTTTATCTCTTTCCAAAAATATGATTCTTTAAAATTAAAGGGTATATAAATTAGTTGTGTACCGGGTACTATCTATATGGATAACTCTATTTCCTTTTCTTGAAGATATATAATGAAATAATATGGGGATACCATATGAAAATCCAAAAAAACATAGGTGATATTAGCACAAAATGATAAATCAACAAGTTCAATAACATATATATAAAATAGGTTCATATGTTGATGGTGTCCTAAATGATTGAACCTTTGATCCCCCTATCTTTGAAACAATTGAGAGATTCAATCCTAAATAATGAATGAATCACCATAATAAAAAAAATCATGCTGGGATTAGTGAAAAACTGTCCAATCCATTATGATTAGAAGATATAAAATATCTACATTATGAACATTAATGTCCTAGAAAATATCAATGAAAACACTCAAAATAGAATATGGAGGACAAAATACGACTATTCCTTCCACAAACCAATAGGAAATCCAAGTTCCCTATCATAGGAAATAAGCTATGATGGAATTTTGAAATAGTACAAAAAATGGGATGATATAATGAAATTTTATTGACATGTATAAAAATAGATTATATAGGATAAGAATATAAAATGGTTCCTCTCAATGTAAGAGGACCCACAAAAACATCTCTTGGTATCTCCTCTACTAAGTCAAACTACTAAAATCTAGAGGCTTGTGTCTTTAGACCAATAAACTTATAAGATATTAATTGCATCATAGTTATATTTGGATATAATTACCCATAACCATATCAATTTTTAGATGGATCATATCTTAATCTCTATACATGACCTTGGTGACTACATACATTGTAGGTCATTTTAGGTGTGGGGTAGGATTGTTAGGTGTTCCATACCTTTCCAAACTAGTACTATGTCAAGGGTATAATTCCATCCACTACATATGGATTTTTAATAGCCCACTACTAAGATATTCCTATGTAACCATTATTATTAATAGGGCACACCCCCTTATTCACATTCATTCCACTATAATATCCATTTTTTAAGGGGAAACCCAAGAACCTTTACATTCCCACCAAATCAATGTCTTCCATTCAAGGCCTATTGAACATTTCATCATTGGTTGGGAGATCTAATATATAAAAACATGATCAAATAATTTCTTCATATGCCTTTTATATATTTATGAGACTTTGTATTGTCATTCATCAACACCATATGTGAAAAAATAACCAACTCAATTAAATTGAGTGTGACTCTATCTCCGATTGATCTCCCTATAGAAAGGAAATTAACTCTATAAACATATATATAATCTTGTATTTTAGGTAGACCCGTTGAAATAAAATGGTCCTTATGACCGTATACTCTATTCCCATGAGCATATTTGGCTAAACCGTTGTTTACCACCACCTCCTATATAGGACCCTTGTTCTCAAACACCACACATTTAACACTAATCGATTCAAGTATCTCTTGTATGTCAGTGACTAGATAAATGTTTTCTATCTAGTACACCACCACCTGAGGTTAATTAGTATCTTTAAATAGTTGAGTCTTGTAGTGTAGGAACTCTTCCACTCGATTCATTTCTCCTCGGGCTCTTGGTAGCACAAATCATGGTTATGAATAAGAATCACATCATGGTCCTAAATTTGAGAATATTACATGATAGACTCAATGAGTTTCTAATCAAGAGGAGAATTTACATGACTAGAAATACCCACTACACCCTTCCAAGGAATCCCTATAAGGAAATATGGTTTCATGGTTCTACTTGATAATAATATAAAACGACCATCATAAAATCATGAATTCAAAATTTACACCAAAATAATATAAGTAGAAACTAATTTCTATATTTAAACACAATATAGGATTCAAATAACCCAATATTTCAAGAAAAATTTACACACACAAGTTAATAATTCCATGGATCTTCAAAATCATATTTTATAATAACTGTTATAAAAATGTAGCATGTATGGTTCACTAAACAAATAATAGAGATAAAATAATGTTCCTTGGAAACACATGTAATTATCCAATAAACAGAGTGGTATTTATACATAATATGAAATAATTATTTATAGTAGTAATTTATGTTTTAGGACATGGTTCTATGAAATTAAAAGTCACCAATATTAGATAATCTAATAATATAGTGATCATATACCACAAATTATTTTCAAAAAACAATAGATTACATGAATAACGACTTACTTTGTACCAATTTAACTATAAGGAAAAATAGAAAAAATAAAGGGGGGATAAGTTATGAAAGGTATGTGAACCAAATATCTCAGGGTAGTCACCCAAAAGTAGAAAAAATTCCCAAAGTACTTTAATACTGTCATACAATTTAAAACCATTGAATGGTAGTGACTAAAGAGGATTAATAGATGATAAAAAAATTGAATAACATATATACCCCCAAAATTATGCTACAATTTTATCTCAATATGTATAATTTCTTCCACAAAAAACAATACACAAAATAGGCCAATCAAATTTCTAAGACATATAACTCCACAATGTGGTTGAGGTTCTCTACACCCATGGTGGTCAATGTAAAACCAGACCAAGAGGACAAAAACACCCATTGAATACATTGTAGACCTCAAAACCATTCCTTTTGTGGATATCCATAACCTCCACTATGGTTGTGTTGAATTTTATTGGTCACAGTGTACATGGAAACAACCAATGTGCTACGCCCAATACGACATCCTACACTGGATGTGGTGGATCTGACCTTGGTGTACAAGAACTATCCAAGAGTAAAAATGCTTAGTCTACTGAAAGGAATATCACTTCTTATACCAAGAAAAGTGAAACACCATCCTTTTACGCCATTCAAACCAACCAATACACCCCAAACCTATAAATATCATACCCAAACACAAAAAATGGAACATAGGTCAAGACAAGATGTGAAAAGCATTGAATTATCTATCATTAATAATATATTTCAAAACATATATATATTTATGATATGTCACTTATTATATAAAAAAATTATTAAAATACATTATTTTAACATAATTATTTATATTTATATGTTCTAATATGTTGTTGATGGAATGAATATTTATATCAAATATGATAATTATATGAGTGTATATATATATAATATAATTTTAGGATAATAAGATCATACAATATGTGTTTTTTAAATATGAATAATACTGAATCAAATAGGATGGATATAAAGTAAACATGGATGGATTATTATCATATCAATAAAGTATGTAGATGGGGTTAAAGTGTTAATAATGTTTTCAAATGATCCTGCATATTGACCCAATAAAATCATTTGTCCATGTTTATGTTATTTTACTTCAACACTAATTATTCTATTATAGCTAGAGGAGATCATGGTTCATCATAGAATAAATGTAGATTTAAATAGTGGACTAAACATTAGGTAAGAATGGAATGGTTCTAGTGACTAAAATAATACTACATTTATTGGATCATATTATATGATTACATGTTTAAATTATGATTAGGATCTTATCGAGGATAAGATAAAAACAATAAATGTTTATTAATATTGAATTAAGGAAATGAAAATGATTGTTTAATATGTACATCATGATTTTACAGTGTTGTTTATAAAGATTAAGTGTTTTGAAAAGACACCATTGTATATTGGTTGTACTAAATATACAATATTTTATACCATTCTAAAGTAATATAATATAAAATTTGGAAACAAATTGAGTGAAACTATATTTATTAAAAAAAATTACTTTGGAATGATATTTTACTAGAACATAAGGATCATCCTCTCTTAACATACGATGTTCAATGAATTTAATGCCGAATAGGCGTGACCTATGAATGATTACATGCCTATACGATTTATTTTTTATTATATCGTAAGGACCAAAAATCATATAAAATTCCCAATGTGTGGTTAATATCGATACAAGAATGATGAATAATGAACTTAAAATATTTATTGTACTTTCCAATCATTCAAGGGTGTAGTTGCATATTTTCATCGGAGGACATTTCATGGTAATTAATGTGATGTGTAGAAAAAGAACCAAGATACCAAAATTCATCACAAAGAAGACTCCCTTGAGTGGAATAAAATTGTAAAAAAGTACCTGAATTTGGGAATAATACATGAAACATTCATCTTGTACTATCAAAAGATGGATTTAATCCCCACTTTTACAAACAAACTCTGAAAACACATGGATATTTATTTTGGTAAATTATAACTTCCCACCATGGTTATGTATGATGCGAAAATAAATTTATTTTTCACTATATAAATCAGGACTAAAATTACAGTGTAATGATATTTATGTTTATTTGAATCTAATGATAAAATATTTAAAAATAATGTGGGATTCAGGTTTTCCATTATATGATTCTTATCGAAATGAATATTTAACATTAATATCCATGTCTAATGATATGAAAAATTACTTTCCTACTTATGAATATTTTTCAAGATATAAAATTAATGTAATATTTTGGTGTATCATTTTTAAAAAATGTTACATACTTTGTTAGGTTTAATCATTACTCAAAGGCTATGTTTCACAGATACCATAAATTTTTACCCGAAAGATACAAATACTTATCATGGAAATGTTACCTGATGGAAATTTAGACATAGGTACAAAATTATCTCCAGTAACAGGCCATAAACTATTTGAGGATGTAAAGGATATGGTCACTAATTTTGGAAAATATTCCTCAAAAAATACATAGAGATACCATTTGGAAAATTGATTTTTTTCTTCGAATCACTGTACTAGAATTTTTTGAAATCTAAGAAATATATTGATGACATACACAAAAAAAAATGTTTGTGATTGTGTAACTGAAATGTTTTTAGATGACCCTAGAAAAAAATTATGTAATTAAATCTATGATATATATGGTTTACTTATGGATGCGAGAATATTTGTAACTAGAAATTGGTAAATGCTATACATTTGTTCCTCCAACTACGTAGAATAACTATAAAAAAATGTGAGATATAAATATTTCAACATACTAAATGATTTAAATATTCCATGATATTATTGATAAAATATTAGTAACATCATTTCAATGACCCATTTAATGGTAAAGTGAATATAATCACATTATTTTCATTTTATGAGGCAACTATATTTATATTTAAATATTAATAAAAACTCACATCATATATTAACTATGATTTTTTATGTTTATAAGATATATACAGTAATGTTATAGACTGAACTAATTTTCCAAATATAGAAAAATAAATTATTGTCATATTATTTGAATTGGATTTTTTCATCCAGTGACCATTCTCAGATATAAGGGTTCACAAAGTAAGAGAGATCTGGTAATGTGGTTTTGAACTTTATAGATGGATTTACAACATTGAATGGTATATTATTATTTTCAATAGGTATGTTAATAAATGATGTTAGCATCATGTTTTTATTTTATTGTGATATATTTTTGTGGAATATATTAAATTATATATCTAAAACTTTTATAATGTCAAGAACATTGGTCTACTAAAATCTCTTTATAGTGAGTGACATGTGAGTAAAGGAATTTCAATAATAGATTTCACTGAAATAATAATTATAGATAAGGATTAGGCTCATCGTTACATTTTAAATTATGGTTTCCATGTTTCTATCCCTGATAAAATCCATGATTTATTTCTTAAAAACTTCAATCCATTAACTGATGGATGAAGGATATAAAATACACACAACCAGAAGTTTATAGAAATATTTTGTGACCATATTTGTAAAGATCTTGTTTTATGTCTAAATTCAATTTCGAATCAAAATCATTATCTAGATAGAGGACCATGTTTTCATGTATTATCTTATAATTATCATCTAATGAATGATTATACGTTCTATATAGTGGAATATTATTATCGAAGAACCATGGATAATATTAGAGTTACTATAATAGAAAATCATTGAATATATCTTATCCCATGGGAAAAATAAAATTTATACAAATATTTCATAGTTTTGAACGATCAAGAAAATATTGGAGTTGGATTATATAACATTCCAAGTGCCAATATTTCAATGAATGTGGGTTGATAACTAGAGTGCAGTTGAGATCAATGAATTGGGTTTCATGAAATTTGATATATATATGGAATGTTATAGGGATAAACCATTCATTATGGCATTATAAGTATTACATGTATCTTATATCTTGAATCTTATTAAAATAATTTTGTCAATTTTTATATTATTAAAAAAAAATAAATACAAGGTAAATTATCAATTAAACTTATGATAGATATTTAATTAGGATGTAACAAACATTTCATGGTGGCCCAATATAGATGGGGTCCTATATGTTATAGGAGACCACAAAGAGTGTATTTGGACACTCACTAAAGTGGTCAAATCCCTTAAATATTTAAAGAAATAGATATTGTTCAATAACCTGGTTAATTTTTTAAATATCCATTTGTTACCTTGTTGTATTAGGAATTCACTAGAAAATTTCCAAAAAATAAATTAAATATTCAACTACTACGTAGGATAATTTTCTATCTACATGATGGTGCTTTAAAACATAAGGTACAATAGGTTTCTAAACATGGTGATAATCCAACTCTCAAGGAATAATTGGTTTCTCCAAATGTTAATGTTACTAATCCAAATAAAAAAAAATATTGAAAATGTTAAAACTAAAATAATGGTGTAAAGTGAGGTACATATGTCTAATTAAATACATGACCTTAATAGAGTGACAATCTTAAGAAAAATTATTAATGTAAAAAAATGAATGAAATTCAAAGTAATATGGAATTTGTACAACCATAATGTTTACCCCAGTAGGTCTATTTTCATCAGTTTCATTAGCGTTACAACTCGAACAAACATTCCAATTGATGATGATATGTTACGAAATGTTTTCTTATGATGATAACACTAATTTGGTAATAGATTCAGGTAACATTATAATATAATTTCTCTATTTTACTAAAAAATAATATTATTGAACATTGATTTATTTTTGACTCTCTCTTACAGAGTTCACTTATACTAGATTAATATGGAATAAAATGTGTAATAATGGTTGTATCAAATATCATAGATCATATCAGACATTTATTATGAGGAATAATATCGGGCCTGCACATGAGAAAGTAAACTGAAACCCAATATAGATATATGCACATATGATTAACCATGAAACATGGATTGTGTTTATTGGATGTTGTGAGGAGGAATCATTTTAGGTATATTTTTATTTCAAATGCATTAAATATAAATAATTTTATTAATCATATTCATTAATAATTTTTAATTTATTAAACAATAACTCAGGGTTGAAAATTTGAAAACTGTATTCAAACTAAGGAAATAGTAACTTAATGAAAGGATGATGAACACTTAATGTGAGAAATTTTTTATATATTTTAAATATACAATAATAATATAATGTTTCATAAGGAAATAATATAATTATGTTCAATTTTCTATTGGTATATTTATGAATGAAAATCCAAACCTACTATTATTCTACATCATCTTCTACTGAATGTGGATTTTGTATGAAATGACATAATCCAGGTAGATTAAAACCTAGAAACAATATGGGAATCAGGTGTAAGTATGAAATAATAAAAAATTACTCTTCATTATATCAATATAATTTAACAATGAATACTTATTTTCCTATATTTTTTTAATCCAATTTACTTATAAGAATCATCAGTGACATTACATGATGAGTTACTAATTTTAATGGCTTGATGTGTCTATATAAAAATTTCAACATCATATATGTGGGATTAAGAGTGTCGCCTCAATTTTTTTTGTCAAAATAAATTCATAAGGGGATATATATAAAAAATGGATGAGATTTAAACATGAATAATTTTTGTAAATGAAAATATTAATTGGCGGTATGAGTTGTTAGATTTATTTATCAGAAGAAATAAAATAGATGAAATAAAATTGAAAAAACCACTTGATTAAGATCCAACCCCCCATGTTTGAGGTTATTGATAATCATCCATGCTCTACCTTACTAGAAAAAAAATCAATTTTATCAAACTAGTTTATGTCAAATGTGAATGAAGAAGATACAGATACCTTCCCTCTGCTAATATTTTATATGGTGACATTGATTGTGATTTGTACCTATAAACAACCACCTATAAGTCTATTATAGTGGGTATATTTTACAATATCCAAAGATATATATAAACAATATAAAACATACAAAATATTATTTGAGTAGGTATTCACTTATATCCAGATCCATGTGATAAGATACATATTCCCCTTAATGATTTTCACAATTACATCATTGAAATTTATAGTGGAATATTTCATGAATATATATTCTACCATATAAAAATATATGTTGATAATGAGGCATATCATTTTCAATTTATTTTCTATTAAAAAACTACCAAAAATAAAAAAAAATTGAATAAGGAAATTCTATCACAGAAATAGAAAATGAATAAAAATAGAATGTCAAATGAAATCAATCTAAATGATCAACCAATCATCCCAAAATACCTTCATAGTATACCTTTACTATAGTAGATCAACTCGCACATTTAATAATATTATATGTCCAATATTCCAAGATAGTAATATTGGCTTTAATTATCTTGAGGAAAAAATTTATAGATATAATATTATAGACAATGTTAGTATTAATTATTAATAAATATTTCAATGTATGGATGAATGGGAATCTAAATTGTAAATTTATACAAGAGGTGTATTTTTAAAATTAGTTTGTCCAAATACAGAAATACGATGTCAATAATAGTTCATTTCAATTCATATTTTTTTAATGGTGTAGATATTAGTACTACATGTTTGAGAAAACTTGTAAGAAAAAATTTATAGTGACTAATTTGAACGTCACATGAACACAATAAAAATCCATAGAAAATTTTGATCATTAAAAAATAGTTGACCAACAAGTTTTCATTATTTTAAAGAAAAAAACAGATGAAAATATTTATTAATAATCATGACTAATGGGTATAAAGGTATAATATAATCATATCCAATATATTTTCATTGCATAATTTTTATATTTTTTATTTAAAAGGAGAAATGGTTTCTCATTCCAATCACTTTGGATCCCATAAATATAAATATTTCAATTCAATGTATAGATTAAAAACAAATCAACCAAACATGATGATTCATATCAGTTTATAATACAGTACAATCAATATTTTATAAGGAAACATTACTTGATATGTTTTATATTATATTTCGATGAATTTTTTTTGAGGTAGGTTTGTGTTTAAATATCATCAAAATTATATTAGGGGGACATTCCATGAGCACAATATACATATTTATTTCTATAATAGGATAAGTATTAAGGTATATAAAATAATATGTCCCTATGAAAACAAAATATATATATATATATATATATATATGTTTGTGTGTGTGTGTAATTAATAATATATGAAATTGTTCATCAATTCCTGGTACAAACTAATGAGAAATATTTTTATTATTAAAATAGAGAATTTATAAATTATATTGTATTCCATGAACAAACTAGCATCCCTGGAGTGTTATTTTTAATGATAATTACCATTAATTTAAAATATTAATTGATTATTTTGTAATTTATATTTCTCTAGAACTACATATAATATCAACAATATACATATTTAAAATATGAAAAATATATTTTTAGAAATGAGTAGGAAGAATATATGGTGTTAAAATTTATACAGACATCATAAATTTTTGGCTTCCTTTCAAATATTTCATTATTTTTATTTAGAAGAGACAATAAATAGTTGGTTTATCCAATTTTTATTTTATGCATTATTATCAATTTATATTTCGTTTATTTGGATAATTATATTTTAATTATAATCTACCACTTATTTGGTTAATTTTTATAGTGATAATGAAGAGGTGATTTAGAATTAATTTTTTTTAAGCATTTTGTGCCTATAAAGTGCACAGAAGACCTCCATACAATGTTCATGATTCCTCTTGAAGTATAAAATGATATTTTTTTCTATAATAAGGAAAACAATATATATATATATATATATGGAGGCCTTTTATTCTCTGTATAGTCCAAAAAAAAATCTTATAAACCATTTCTAGATAAAAGCTTCAATAGGGTTGAAAAACTGTGGTACGTGTTTAATGTTATCTCCCCCGACATGTTAGTTTTTATATGATTTTTATGTTCAATGTAGATTAAATGAATAATTTTTAGAATCCAATTTTTTTAATAATATTAAGGTGAAACAAAATTAAGAAAATAATTTATAAATTAGTTTTTATATATAGTAATCCACCGCTTGTTAAACCAACAATCAATGTACCTGATATGAATTTTTTTTGTGATTTTAGATAAAAATTTGATTCATAGTTAAGCATATGTGGCACAGATTGAAAAAAACAAGAAAACTCCTACAATTTATCTTGATGCATAATCAATGTATTTATAAGTTATTTTTGATGCATCAGAATTGAATACATGTCATCCTAATATACATTGTTCCTAATATGATAGAAAGTGCATGTTATGATTTTAAACTAACATTTTCAATCAAAAAACACATCACATACTCAAAAAATTTAAATTGATAATATTATATTCATAACATTGGAAAAAAATATATAGATCATTTTTTACATGTGAAAATCAAACACAAAACAATCCTACACATGATAGGCATAGTATGTCTCAAGGAAAGTGTTATTATTTTGAAAGAGACGATATAGTGAAACATATCCTTCTACTTTATAAAATTGAGAAAATGTACTCATATTGCCTTTATAATTTCTATAATGATCCATAATTTATTTTTATGTATATTAATTTACATCATATCAATATAACAAATGGTGTCGGATATATGTCGGAATGTGCATGTCATTAATTAACATGAATATTTTTATAAAAAATGAACTTCACAAAATCAACATTGAGATCAAAAAATTGGATTGTAAATATAGTTTTTCAAAACCATCCATATGTAATTTTTAATGTATATTAATAATTTAACCATTAATATGATACATGGTATTCCTAGTATGACTCAAATTCTATGTTTCCATTTTTAAAGGAACATTTTAGTTCAAAACAAGCATCAATGATTCAGACCCATGGAAAAAAAGTTGAATTGTCCTAATAATTTAGGAAAATGATACGTAAGTGAACTTCTATGTATAGGAATTAGTCACACATCAATTTGATAAACGATGTGCCTAGTATGAATGAAATTGAGTGTTTTTTTTGAAATCAATATATTAGTAAAAAAATTCCACAAAAAAAGTGATGAAATACTCAAATTTTATTATAATTATGTTGAATTATTCATAAGTGAGTTTTGATTTATAGTAATTATGATCATGTCAATATAACACACTGTGTCACTTATATGACTCGAACTGTGTGATTTTAGTTTATAAGATAAATTTGAGTTAAAAAATGTTCCATTGACTAAAATATAATAAAACACACATTAATTATCTTGATAATATTAAAAAGAAGTCTAAATGTTATTTATGATATATAGGAATCTTCCGCAAATCAACTTGATACATGTTTTTCTTGGTATGACTCAAAGTGATTATTTTTTTAAAAGTAACATTTGATGTCAAAATGTTTATAACTAACTAAAAACTTATAAAACCCCCTATATTTCCTTTATAATTTAATAAAATGATACATATTTCATTATTGATGTATAATAATCAGTTCAAATAAATTTAACACATAGTGTAGCTGGCACAACAAATGGTCTTTTTTTGGAATGGACATTTTAGTACAAAAGAGCCTTTAAATACATAAAACTATGAAAATTGGAATTGAATCTATTTATACAATAATATATTAATGCAGAAGTAAATTTTATTTAATATTAATACCCTGAATATCAATCATATTCATGATTTACCTTGTACAAATCAAAGTGTATTTTTTTACATATAAAATAATACATTAGTTCAAAATATGCTTTATGGATAATAATTATGGAAATACACTAGGATTATCTTGATAATTTTATAAAATGATAAATAATTAATTTTTTATGTATTTGAAATATCTAAACATAAATAAAACACATGGTGTAGCTAGTTTGACTGAATTTGTGTGTTTTTATATAAAATATATATTTTAGTACAAAACACTCTACACATACTCAAAACGAAGAAAAGAAATATTGGATTGTCTTGATTCATTAGGAAGATGGTGCACCTATCATTTTCTGCATTTTAGAATATTACATACATTATTTCAACACACAGAGTGCCCTATATGATCAAAAGATTGTGTTTTTATATAAAAAGAGACATTTTAGGTCAAAATTCATGTGAGTAACTGAAAACTAATAAAACATACTCTAATAGTCCAAAAAAATTAGTAGAATGATCCATAAAAAAATTTGATTAAAATTAACTAGACACAAATCAATCTTATGTATCATGTGCTTCAACGATCATAAATTCAATTTAAATGTAACAATTTTGTTCAAAGGGTCTATCATTAAATTAAAACCAAGAAAACACACTCATATTGTATAGATAATTAAGAAAAATTAACCAAAATTCATTTAAAATATTTTTGAAATTGACATCACCTCACCCTATAACGTTGTGTTGATGGTATTCTAAAAAGTGTGTTTTTATTGAAAATTGGTATTTTAGTACAAAACATAGCTCACATAGTCAAATTAGAGAAAACACACTTTGATTTTTATGATACACTTGGAAAATGATCCATATGTGATTTTAAATATATATGAATCCTCATCATGACAATTTAGAACATGATATTCCTAGATTGATGCATAGAGTGTGTTTTCAGTTGAAAAGTAAAATTTTAATTCAAAATATGTGTCACTGAAAAAAACTAATAATACACACTCTAGTTGCCATGTTATTTTATAGAAATGATCAATAGATCATTTCTAATTAATTGTAATTAACCTCATATCAATCAGATACATGATGTGATCAGTGTGACTAAAAGAGCATGTTATTATTTTATAATCGACATTTTAGTACAAAAAACACATCACATAATAAAAAATATATAACACACTCTTATTATTATCAAATTTTATAAAAATTATCCTTAGTAATTATTGATCCAATATGATTAAATGTGTGTGATCTCAATTTAAAAGTGAAAATTATGTTCAAAACATGTCCCGCTAAATGAATACTATGAAAATTCACAATCATTGTTGTAAGATCCTATCATTTTTAATGATTTCATGACGTTTTCCCTAGTAGTCTTTTTCCTTGTTTGGATTCTATCGTTTTTTGGGATTTTTCATTGGTGTGTTTGCATGAAATTTGGATATTTTTAAACCAAGTTTGGGAAGTGCATAGTTAGTGTACAGTTTCTTAAGACATATGTGTAACTCCCCAAACCCAAAAACCAGTTGCTGGTGCATTAATTTAATACATTGGTATGAATACAAGGAATCACGTCCCAAAGGACTAATCTGTTTATTAGTCTTGGAAAATAGATTACATACATGAACGTTACATTATACATTTAAACAAAAAACAAATCATAAATAATCCTTTGAGAACACCGTTATTCACCTAGCTTAATCCTGCATATCAATCATAATACACTTCTTGGAATCTTGAAAAAAGAAAACATAAGAAAGGGGTGACATAATATGCTTATTAAGGGTATATAATTTAGCAGAAGCTATAAATTTTAAATAAAATTTGTAAAAAAGATAACATCCATTTAAACATAAAATTGAACATAATATGGGGAAAATAAAACAAAAATTACAATATGAACATGCACATGGATACTCCACTTGTCAAAAAAAACATGTAATAACTAATTTCATAATGAGGGTATGAATAATTTTGGATAACATAACCACATAGTCATGACCTCGTGCCAAGAATAATTTTTTTTTGTAAAGGCCTTGTGCTAGGACACAGGTTTGTCCTATGAGACCTACTGATGCATCAAGTGGCTATAGTGGGCAATTCCTGTCACTTACACTAGTATAGAAAACGATTATCATGGCAGAATTTTTTATGTCGGTTATATATAACTGATGTGGAAAACCTTGATACTGGATTTTTCACGTTGGTTATTTTATAACCGACGTGATAAATCCATAATGGACTTTTATCACAATGGTTTTTTTAACTGACGTGATAAATATCCAAGATTGGATTTATCATGTCAGTTATTTTATAACAAACGTGATAAACCACCGAGCCTCAATTTATCACATCGATTATATTATAACTGATGTGATAAACTTAAAAAAAGTGGTTTACCACGTCAGTTATAAAATAACCAACGTGATAAACCTAAAAAACACAGTTTAGGACGTTGGTTATTTTGAAACCGACTTGATAAATGTAAAAAAAGTAGTTTATCAGGTCGATTATAAAATAAACCACGTGATAACCTGAGGCTCGGGGGTTTATCACATCGGTTATAAAATAACCAACGTGATAAACCTAAAAGAAACGAGTTATCAGGTCGGTTATTTTATAACTGACATTATAAACTTAAAAAAAATCATTCTATCCTGTCGTTTATAAAATAACTGATGTGATAAACCGAGTGCCGATGGTTTATCATGTCAGTTATAAAATAACTGATGTGATAAACCTAAAAAAATGAGTTATCACGTCAGTTATTTTATAACCGAGGTGATAAACATAAAAAAATCATTTTATCATGTCATTTATAAAATAACCGACCTGATAAACCGAGTGCCGATGGTTTATCACGTCAGCTATAAAATAACTGATGTGATAAATCAAGTCTTGGTGGTTTATCATGTCAGTTATTTTATAACCAATGTGATAAATCCTTTAAATGATTTATCGGGACCCGTATGCTTATCTCTTTTCTTCGATCTGTGGCTTTCATCTTTTATCTCTCGCACGGAAAATTTAGAAACCCACCTAGAACTCATTCCCTCAATGTCGGTTTGTCTAGATCCTTAATCATCTTTATTATTAGCAAATCTCTTAGATTGACCCGTAATCCCTAAGTAATACTTTCAACCCGCCCCGATTTCATTTCTTATTTTTTGATGATGCCCTAAATTGATTTTTTTATTTCGTCTACTTTGATTCTAATGTTCTAGTTTATAATCTATTTTATCACCAATTTATGTATGTTTTCAATACATCTTGAAAGTTAATATGATGATTGAATCAAATTGATTTTTTTTCTCAAATGCACAAGTGTTTTCTATTATGAAACTTTTTGTGAATAAATTCAAGATTTTACATCTTTTTTTTATTATGGGTTGATCCATTGAGGGGTTTGTATCATCATTTTCTCATTATGGGTTTAGCCAACAAGGGATTTGTATAATTCCATGTTTATGGTTTTTTTTAATTCTTAATTGGTTTACATGTTATTACAAATAATAACTTTTACACATGTTTGATTTCATTTTTTATATTTGAAAATTGATTTTCATCCAAATTATGATATTTTTTATATAAATATAAACTTTTCTTTTCATTATAAGATGTCTAATTTTGATATCTGTTATAGGTAATAATGAGTCGAAGTTGGATTAAGACACATCTAATGAGTAATGAATATGAGGAAGGTGTGGATGATTTTTTTGAATATTCTAAATGAAATGTTCCAAGAAATGACATTTTTTTCTATCCATGCCTGAAATGTTTGAATATGAAGAAATTGAAAAGTAGAGATATCAAAGATAATCTGATTTGTCATTGTTTTAATCCAATTTATAGACCTTGGATATGGCATGGTGAAACTAGACCAAATGTCAGATCTATTGATGATAATGATTTGCAAGATGATAACTCAGATGGAATTGACGAAATGATTCGTGATAATGCAACAGAACAAATTGAGATAGTACTGACAGTTGAGAATCTATATGGTGATGATGAAAACCCATTGTATCCTAGTTTTATGAATTTTATGGTTTTGTTGGTAGTGTTAGGATTGATTATCCTGAAGGAGAAACATTGATGGAGTGACAAAAGTTTTACGGAGCAGCTACAATTGTTGAAAAACATTCTTCCAAAAGACAAAAATCTTCCAGAATCACATTATAAGGTGAAAAAAATATTATTCCCAATGGGAATGGGATACCAGAAAATACATGCATGTCCAAATGAATATATAATATATAGGAAGGAATACAAATTTCTGTTAGAGTGAACTAAATGTGGGACATCACGGCATAAGTTGAAAGAAAAAGCACAAGCTGATGTAGAGATTACAAAGATCCCTAACAAAGTATTTTGGTATCTTCCTATAATTCCTTGTTTGAAACGTTTATTTTTCTTACGCACATGATGCAAAAATATTAAGATGGCATGCTGATGAGCAGATATGTGATGGAAAAATTTGTCATCCAGGTGATTTTCCACAATAGAAGAAAATTGATGAGTTGTATCCGACATTCATAATTGAAAATATAAATCTCAGACTTGGATTGTATACAGATGGAATGAATACATATTGAAGTATCAGTAGTACACATAGTTCATGAAAAATTTTATTAGTAATTTACAACCTCTCTCCTGATGTTTGTATGAAGCACAAATATGTCATGTTGAGTTTAATGATCTCTGGTCAACAGCAACCTGGAAATGATATTGATGTTTTCTTGTCACCAATGACTGATGATTTGAATCTTTTATGGGAGGATGGTGTGAGAGTGTATGATTCTTATAAAATTAAATATTTTCAACTGCATCCAGTGCTTATGTTCACTATACATGACTTCCCAGCATATGGAAATTTTTCTGGATACAGTGTTAAGGAGCATAAAGCATGTCCAATTTGCGAACAACAAACTTCATATTGTCAATTCCATCATGAGAGGAAAAAAGTCTACATGGGTCATCAAAAGTTTTTTACCTATAGATCACTCATAGAGAAGACTAAAAAAGGCATACAGTGGGTCACAAGAATTATATATTGCTCCAAAACCTTTATCCCCTGATTAGTATTTTGATAGGGTGCAAAACCATGATGTGACATTGGGAATGACACATAAATCTGGTAATGATAGACTTGTTTGGAAGAAAAGGTCAATATTTTTTGAGCTACCATCTTGGAGATATCATGAAGTGAAGCATAATATTAATGCCATGCATATGGAGAAGAATATCTATGATATTTTGACTGGAACATTTTCAAATGTTAAAGGAAAGACTAAATATGGATTGAATGTAATATTAGACTTACTATTAATGGCAATACGTTTGGAGTTAGCTCCAACATCTGATGGAAGACGAACATTTCTTCCTCCAGCTTATCATATATTATCCAAGAAGGAGAAAATTAGCTTCTGTCAGTGTCTTGATGATATCAAAGTGCCTTAAGGTTATTATTCAAATGTAAAAACCTTTGTCTCTCTGAAAGATTCTTCCAATGCTTACCATTTTTACCATAGTTTACCATGTTTAACATGTTTACCATATTTTACAATATTTTACCATATTTTATCATAGTTTATCATGTTTTCCTTTATTTAAGTAATATATTTATTGATTTTGTTTCAATTACAATTACAGTACCATGTTTACCATGTTTACCATTTTTTATCATGATAAACCATATTTACCATGTTTACCATTGTGATAGTTGAATTTGTTTATTTGTGAATTAATGTTTCCATTTTTGATTTCAAGGACAAAGACAGATCAATTAGTTGATCAACCACATGATTATGAAGGTGATCAACATGATAATTCCTCTAGGTAGGAACATTTACATGATAATGTTGATATTCCCCAATCGTCTTCATGTTCTCCTATAACAACTAAGAGTTCAAGAGTTGGTAAACATGGCAGCACATGTTTAGCAAAATTATCAGTTGCTCGTGCCCATGATCAGGGGATAGTAGTTGAATTTGATTACAATTTTATTCTAAGAGGTCCAAATGCAAAATATTTTAAGAGTTTTGTTTCAACTCAAGGAAAAAAGCAATGTTATCATTTTGTACAATGATTGGAAAAGTGTGGAAAAAATGATAAAAGCTCAGTTGTGGGAGACTATTTTTGTAAGATCTTATTCTACTATTTGAATTATCTTTTAAAAAATATAGTATAATATAAACACTCTCTTCTTTATCAGATGACACTTGATATTACTGACAGTGGAGGAATCAATAATAATTGTTTATCAATGGCAGCTAGAAGATGGAGGGATTTCAAATCGACCCTCACATCTCATTTCATTTATGGTAAAAGAAATCATGACAATCCACGTCATATATATTCTTTCATAGATGAAGACACATGGAGCAAATTTGTTCTATGTAGGGGACAAGAATAATTTTTGGTAAGTGCAATGTAACCTTTTATAAGTTTTCTTATATAACCAAACATATTAATAATTTGTTAATGATTTCTTATTTTCAATTTACAGCAAACAATGAAATCCCATCAGGATATCCAAGCTAAAAATGTATACCCACATAGCTTATCTCGGGGAGGTTATACAATATTGAAAGAAAAAATGATGGAAAAAAAATTATCAAAACTTATAGCCGAGTCTTCATGCTTAGGAGAGGTTGTTCCTCAATCCCCTCCATCTAGACATGAAAAATGGAAGAGGGTTCATATGGGAAAAAAGGGGAAATATCTTTCAGATAAATCAAGGATCATAGTTGAGAGGATTGTAAGATATTTATTTTATTTATTTAAATTGTTGTCTATGAATTACATACTTTGAATCAATATTTTTTTTAATTAATTAATATATGATTCTCTTGAAGAGAAGAGCACACAAGGGGAATTTACAGCTACTGGGAGGCATGATATTTTATCTGAAGCATTGGGAAAGCCCGAACACCCCAGTCGTGTATGAGGATACCCGATGGGTGTATCGGTAAGAAAAGTATTTCCACGTTCTTCAATGTCTTACATTGATGGTGTGTTTAAAAAAAATATATTCTTTGGAGGTTGAAGTTCAAAATATTAATGCGATGATGGAGGAAAATATCATAGCATCAATACAATTTATGTTTGCAGACATGCAAGGACAATTTCAAACTGCAGCTCCCACTCCTCCTAATCCCCCTGCAGACCCCATTTTTTATCCTCCACCACTAGAAGCAGATCCCACTCCCCCACATCTGGCAGTAGCTCCCACTCCTCCACCTCAGCCTGAGGCCTCTATTTATCCAACTCAATATACGTACCCTATTGTTTATCCTACTCCTTCGCCACAACTTCCTACTTATTGTGAGTTGAATAATGATGATCTTCACCATCATATACTAGCATATGGGTTGGTATATTGTTTAGGAGATATGGTTCATCATCATCCATTAGAGGTAAAGAATCATAGGTTCATTGTATAGGATATTATAGATATATTAGCTTGAGTTACAGTACCTACAGATGAGGTAATGACAATTGGACATAGTATCGACCACTTTTTAGTTTGGCCATCAAGACTTCTGTGAGTCATTTCTGTAGAGGTATGTGTGTTATATATTATATTTTATTTATTAATAAAGTTTTTTAGCTTTTTAAAACAAATATATTTATCAATTTATTTATAGGAATACTTTAATGGTAAAGAAATACTTTATAGACAACAACAAAGAAAAATGGCTATGACATCAGATACAGATTCTAATAGTCTAGAAAGATTATCAAGATATTCAAATTTATTAGTAGATCATTATTCATTTCCATTGGAAGGTCATGTTTTTGGAAGCGCAATAAATGTGTGAATTTTGAAAAATGATATCATGGAGCTTGTCACTGGAGACAAGTTGGGCGTTAATGTGGTGTATATTTTTTCCATGTAAGTCTTAACACAATTTTTTCCCAGTGTAAAATTTATAAAAAACAAGCACATATTTCTATTTTGTATTAGGTATATTTATAAAATGTGTGATAGGAATGAACAGACAGATGTATATGGGCTCATGGACTCGCATTTTCTTTCCCCTGATACACATTCATTGGATGAGGAAGAAAGAGTAATTTATGTTACTAAAAGATTTGAAAAAAATATTATCACACAATGTTAGATGATTCCTTATTGTGAGAGGTATGAAACATATATTTGATAGTGTTCTATCTCTTTTAACAAAAAACTACTAACCTAAATTTTTCCTTCATATCAGTGATCATTGGATATTGGGTGTTTTTTGTCCATGGGAGAAAAAACTATATTGGATATGCTCTATCTATGGTGATGTACGGAAAAGTTTTAAGAATTCAATGGAGAAGTATGTTTCAATTTCCTAATAGTTTTTATATTATAATGAATTTTAAATTTATATCACTCATATTATTTTCTAATAGGGGATGGACCAACTTTCGAAAAACAAAAAACAGAAGGCATGCCAAAATCAAATATGTACAAGTGAAGGTAAATATCCATTTATAATTTGTACTTTTGGATGTATTACATAAAAATTTATATTTAATTGACACTCATTTAAACAGAAATGTCATGAACAACAAGGAATCATCGAATGCCGATATTATATGTTAAGATTTATGTATTAAATAATTACAACGAGAAAACTTTTGAAGTTTTACTAGGTTAGATTTTATTATGAAAATTTCCATAATATTTCAGTTGATTTATTAATTTTACATGTTAACTAATTTCCATTAACTTTGAAGCTATTTGATGACCCTAATCTGTATAGTGCTCAAGAGGTCAAACACTTACAAGTGGAATGGTCAAATTATTTAACAAGTTTGATTGGATTTTAGTTTGTTAGTACTGTAAAATGTAATTTTGAAAATTGTAACTGTAATTGTGTATTTGGTGACTGTTTTAGTTGGATTTATGTTTTTTAGTTGACACTGTATGTTTTAAATGTTATCAATGTAAATGCTTAATTTTTTTGGTTCTTATTTTGATCTACTTATGTTTTTCTGGTATGAATTCTTAGTTTGGTTTCTGGTTATTTCTAGGGAGAGCAGAGGACTGATTTCTTTTTTTTAAATGGGTTTTCCACGTCGGTTATTTTATAACCGATGAGATAAAGGAATTGGGGGGGGTGTTATCACGTCGGTTATTCAAATAACCGACGTGATAAACCCATGTGGAATGGTTTTTCACGTCAATTATTTCATAACCGACGTGATAAAGTCCTGGGAAATGGTTTACCACATCAGTTATTAAATAACCGATGTGTTATACCATTTCTAAGGGGTTTATCAAGTCGGTTATTAAATAACCAACGTGATAAACACCCCACTGATTTATCACATCAGTTATTAAATAACAGATATGATAAACCCTACCCTTCTAGATTATCACATCGGTTATTTAATAACGAATGTGAAAAACCCTCCCCCATTAGTTTTTCACATTGGTTATTAAATAACCAACGTGATAAACCATCGCCCAGGAGATTATCAAGTTTGTTCTCAAATAAGTGACGTGATAAACACCCATTTCACCAGTTTATCACGTCGGTTATTAAATAACCAACGTGATAAATCCTCCCCCACTGGTTTTCATTTCTGTTATTTTATAACTGACGTGATAAAGGACAAGGAAGGGTTTATGGAATCAGTTATTTGAATAACTGACATGATAACCCCTAGGAAATGGTTTATCAAGTCAGTTATTTAATAACTAACATGGTAAAAACCCCGCCACTGGTTTTTCACGTCAGTTATTCAATAACCGACGTGAAAAACACCTCGATGTTATGTTTTTATGTCAGTTTTTAAATAACCGATGTAAAAAACTATATTTATAACGTCGTCCATATTAACGTCGGCTAAAAACCGACGTAAAAAATGAAAAATAACCGACGTAAAAAACACTTTTTTGCACTAGTGTTACTATTTTAATGCATTCCTCATTCGAAAAGAGTGAATCATAAATAATTATACGTATTAAAAATAAAATAAAAAATGTAAATACTTTTACTATAAATGATGAATGGTATAAATACAACACATCCATATTGAAACATATCAAAAATCATCCAGTATAATATAGAACATTTTAATATAATAAATAAAACACAATCATGAATAGTATCCAGTAAAGGATATTGACATAGTAGAAAATGGTCCGTAAATCTATTTGAGAGAAATATCCCTTTTTCATGAAATCATTTAAAAGTCACACTATTTAAAAAGTAATAAATTTAGATTATATTTGTTCATCAAAGTTTCTCATACCACCATCAAACTTTTGATAGGAATTTACATTTTAATACGTTCATGTCCATGTAAATAAAACCAGAAAACAATTTTGAAAATGTGGACATTAATGAGAATGATTTAGAAGAATAAATTTTTCTACCATTTATAATGATGTTTTATTTAAAAAGTACTTTAAAAAAATCCCTTTGAAAACTCTTTTATGAAATATGGACATGGATAATAAATATTTCCTAGTAAAAACATACACATAAAAAATCTTGGATAATAATGAGATTGATGAATTAACCCTTACCTTATAAATTCCATTGTTCGAGGGTACATTTAATGTAACGCCCTGACCCTAGTTACCCAGAGTCGGTGCATTATTACATAAGATTGGCATGATCACAAGAAAGATCAAATCTCGAAAGACCGATTGGTTTAGTAGCCTTGGAAACACTAGATATATTCATATGTCTTACATTACATCATAAAATGAAAAACTACTACAAAAACATATTGTCTCCATAAACCACACTCATATCCCCACATAATATCCCTACAGGTCATTCATAATTTACTTTTTCACTTCCTGGGAAAAATAAAACAGAGAAAAGGGGTGAGCTCAAATGCCCAGTAAGGATAACAATATACCGGAAACTTTCATAAATAATAATAAACATTTAAGGCTATATATAACTAAAACAACAGCCTTTTAAACTTGAACTTCAACATAGTATGGCAAAAGTAAAATGAAATAATTCCATTTACTTGTTCACATGGATATTCTACTAATCGAATAATCACATGCAATATCAATAACCACTTTCATAATGTTGGAATGCATAATGCCAGACTATCATAACCACATAGCCAAGGCCTCGTGCCAAGACTACAAATAAGATTTTTTCAAGGCCTTGTGCCAAGACACTAGTTTGTCTCATGAGACCTATTGATGCATCGA
This sequence comes from Viscum album, assembly GCA_963277665.1. Lineage (NCBI taxonomy): Eukaryota > Viridiplantae > Streptophyta > Magnoliopsida > Santalales > Viscaceae > Viscum > Viscum album. The sequence continues at coordinate 1,848,471,333 of OY728156.1, forward strand.
GGAGCTATAGCGGGCTCCACCCGTCACATATTAAGTCTAATGCATTCCCATATGAAAAGTTTTAAACATAACATAAACATTCGTATTAAAACTAGCATACAAAATGTCAATAATTTCACCATAAACTATGAATGGTATAAAAATAGCACATCCACAGTCAAACATATCACAAAACCTTCAATACAATATATAAGTTTTGTATCATAATAAATCAACTTCAAATAATCGTAAAATCCATCAAAGGATGTTGACATAGATGAAATCAAAACTCTTTTTAGAGAAATATCTCTTTCTATTTTTGAAATCATTTAAGAGCCATATATAAAATAAAACATTTTCATTGAAAATATTCTTATAAGCTTGTAAGAAAAGCTTTGAAGATTTTATAACGGCAGAAAATAACCGCACCCTCCATATAAGTTAAAAAAAACATTCTTACCTTAATTCTGTCGAAAAGGTTAAAAAGGACCTTGTTTTGAAAACGACGGAAAGATTCCTCTTATAAAAAGTCAAACAAGGTTATAAATGACTTTAACCCATATTCTTGTAAATAAAAAAAATGTTTTGAAATACATTTTTAAGAAAACATGGATGTGGATGATAAAGAGATCCCAATAGATTATTACATATAAACAACCTCGGATAATGAAGAGATAGTGAAATAACCCTTACCTTGTACTTTTCCTTGGTTGGGGTAGGTTAAACTCCTCAGGTGTTAACTTACTCATTTTATTTTATATGTTTTGTTACGTAAGACATGTTTGTAAATGATAGGTTGTATATTATTCATATCCAAAATGATATCAAGTCCTTAAACATCATTTTTTAAATCATCAAATGATAATTATACTTGAATGGATACGATGGAGAATGAATCTCATCGCGTTCGTGGAGACGGTAGTCCGTACGTACGCAGGAGCGACAATATCATTCTTTTGATACTAAAATAATATATAAATGGATGGTATATCATATATACAGAATCATTAACATGTTATATTTATTATTTACATGAGTTACACATCATTATTATACCCATCCAAATAATAATATATTGAATAACAATTACACCACGACGTGGAGACGGTAAGCCGTACGTACGCACGTATGGTGACATGTTATTCAAAGGGTGGATAGAATACTGAATATGGTTGTACCATATTTATAATAACATCACAGTATATTTGATATACTGGAGTTATTATTTTAGAATGGTAAGAACAAAGAAAGAAGAAGTGGAAGAAGAAAGGAACTTGAAAAGGGGTGGTGAAAACATTACCTCTTCTTCGGGTTCTTCCTTTTGATTTGATCAAAAGGGCTCCATAGGTTGGCTTTCTGATCAAACTAAGGCCTCTAGGTTGTAGTTAGGGATGTTGGGAGAGTATTTGGGCAGAGTTTGGCCGAACCAAAAGGCTTTGAAGGTGTGAAGAAAAGAGAAGGAGGAGTTCCCTTTTATAAGAGGGGTGAGGGGCACCTTTGGAAAAGCTAGAAATATTAGTTTATAATAAATTCTTATTCGGTTTCTAATGGCTCAAATGTTTATTATTTAAATGTCAAGGTGGGGATGGTTCGAAAACAACTCAACCAATATAATTTAGACAGGTTTGGGTACTTATATTAACCTTATCTTTAAGTATTAACTCTAAGTTAATTAGTTTCACTTTTACAGTGTCTCTTTGTATGTTTATATAATATGGTTAATAAACTTACTATATACATCCAAGAGACCCCCAAGTGGTCCATTAATGATGAACCTATCATGATACAGGTCTCTTGGCCGAACCTTAGATTTTTAGAAATTTAATATCAATTAATAATATAATATTTGTTTTAAGAACTCTTTTATGTCAATTTTGACACTATTCAATAGTTGATTTTTTTGAAACTCATAACAGATTGATTACTTAGAAAAAAGTAAATTAAAGCAATACTAATATATCATATTATCCTAGAAAATTAGTTTAATTCATTAAAAGTTTCATATTATATTTATTTGGGTATTTATAATATCAATTATTTTAATTTTTCACTATTATAGTAATTAAGTCATCATCATTGTGTCATAAATAAATTAAATTATTTAATGTATAAAAATTATAAATAAAATATAATTATGTATGAAATCTCTTTATATTTCTAATGAATATTTATAATCTAAAATCGAACATATATAACTTTATGTAAATGTTGTTTTTCTAAAAGATATATGCTTGTGTCATTTTTGTATTCATTTTAACTTAATTAAAATAAAGTGTCCTTATCACCTACAAGTGGCACCATGGGGTCCCAAAATCGACCCAAAGATGCCTATGGTCGAACATGTATCAACCAATAAGGATAGGACACGTTTTAGGGTAATTAAGTATTATTATAATATTATTTTTTAACCCTTATTTACCGGATTTACCCTTAACCATGGCAAATAAAATATTTACCGGAGTAATTATTCAAAATTTCTAAAAATAAAAATTACCTATTTACACAATTTGAACATCCTGATTCCAAATATGGAATCTATTTTTCTAAATTCAAAACACAGAAGTGGCGGAAATTAATTTAAAATTAATTCCCGCTGTCAAAACAAAAAGCGTGTTTTAAGAGATAATAACTATCAAAAGATTGACACTTGTTTATGTTCGGTTTAATTTTAAAATTATGTCCAAAGACCAAAATTATATTAAATGGTAAAAATATATTCTAAATATACTTTAAAACCACTCAAATTCATAATTTATCACTATTAATTATTTTGATTAAAAAAGTTGTTTTTAATTAAAATTTAGTAATTTTCACTATTCATCAAAATATGAAAGTTATCCGAAAAGTACCAAAATTTCACCTTAGGCTAAATTAGATATTCCGAATCCAAAAATGAAGTCCATTTTGAAATATAAAATATATATAATTTCAAAAATTAGGTATTACTATTCATAACGGCTAGTTTGATTGGTTGTGGCGTGTGTTAAAACTCAAGGTTGCGTACAACACACGCTACTGTATTATTCAAAGAAAGCGTACCATGGAAGATTGGGATGTTTCATTTTAAATTTTTGATGTCCCCATTTAGTCAAAAAGTTTAAAATATTGTATTTAAAAAGTGTTCACTATTAAAAGTTGATAAAAGTGCAATACTGAAAATGAATTTGTTCTTGCATTATGTCTAAGATACTCATAATATGGAAAAATTATAAGGATTATATAAAGTTTAAAATTTAGTTAATACTATTCATAACCTCTTTTGAATGGATTTTTGGTAAGTCATGGTGCAATTGAACTCGGTGTTGCATGTAGTGCAAGTTATTGAATTATTTTGAAGAAATAACACATTATGAATTCTTGGGGTGTTACATTCTCCCATCCTTCAATAAATTGCATCTCGCAATTTGAAATTGTTCTTCAAAAATAAAAGGTTGAAAGTAGAAAATATATTTGTGGGAAAACCCACATCGGAAATTGGGTTACTAAAATTTAGTATTAATATGAGGAAAAGAGAAATCAAAGGGTCACCACCAAATTATGATCTCGATTAGGAGAACATTGGTGGCAATTAGAGACTTATAATTGGAGGAAAAACGTAAATATTTATAGGTAGTGATTGAGGTCATCAATCACAAACAAGTATAAAATTGAGGTCCTTAAATTCATCAATCTATGATGATTTGAAATACTATCGGTTCAACAAAACATAGGGTATTAGGATAACACATTTTTGACGTTTCAAAATATCTTAGTTGAAATCCCACATCGAAAAATGAATTAATGAGGCCTCTATTTAAAATAAAGTGTGGAAAGTATGAAGATTACCGAAAATAACACATACTAGGTTTCCATGTAGGAAAATATGGATATGGAAGAGAAATATAACCATCAATTATCTGATGGAGAGTGGTAGAGAACATGGCTATGAAAAGGCCAACAATCCCAAAGCCATAAATTAGTGATGATTTAAGGTACCATCTAGGACACCATTTTTGTTCTAAGTTCCTTTTATTAATGTTGTGGAATTTATTTATGAGATTGGCTAAGATCATAAGGAGATATACTTACTTTATAATTAGAGTTTTATCCATTACTGAATTTCTACCACAAACCCATCTTTCACTATAAAAGATTATAGAACGTAAATTTTTTTTCTATTTGTACTATTCGTACAGGGTTCCAAAATAAATGAATTTATAATTCATCTACCAGATCTTTTAAAAAAACTACATTATTTAATCCAGGACATCTCATGGGACAGTGGTAGGTGATACACCCTTGTCGCCCTTCGGTTGCGGGTTCAAGTCTCGCAGCCTTGCCGGACGTGACGGGTTGCCGCCCGACCTCCGGGTTGTCCTTTTATGGCAATACAAAATAATCCAAACTAGAACTATCCAAAATACTTCTGTCCAAAATCACAGTCCAACATTTATAAGGAAGGTAAACATAATGTAGATCCTTTTTACCCCGTAATAGCATATGAATACCTCCATCATGTATTCTTTTAATACACTAAAACATCCTGAATTAACATATTCCTTATTGATTAAATTCATGCTCCCTTATTCCATATAGAATGATGGATATACTTCATCAATCCAAAAATGTTTTAAACCCCAACAATGATGGAATATACAAATCATTAATCAGTTTCAAGGTAGTCAATAATATCTAATATAATTTATCCAAAACAATCATGTATTATTCCAAAATCACTACCTCGGTATCTGAAATATATTATGGTTTATCATTCTCTCAACCATATATTTTCCAAAAATTTATCCTTCCATTGAGTCACTTTTCTTTGTTCCACACAATCTCAAGTCCTAAATGAAATATTACTACAGTACAATCCTTATATACTCCATAATTATTATAACAAGTACATTGTTGATACAACACTCAAATGACATAATCAACATAAGAACTCTAATCATTCCTCTTCATCTGTGGTAGTATCATAACTTGATTATTATCCAATAGCATCATTTGCGGCATAGTCTGATGACTAGGACATAGGTTCGCGTAGTGTCCAAACTCCTTGCAAATGAAGCATTGTACATTTGAAACCATTTTCTTACCCTTGCAGTCACGTAATTTGTGCCCTTTTCCTCCAAACTTATAACAAACTCCCATTCCTTTCAGGCAAGTTCCAGGGTGTTTCTTCCCACAGTTATCACATATGGGAAAATTCTTCTTTTCCCTCTTTCCTTTATCCATCTTTCTCTCTTCTATCCTTTTCTTCTCTTGCTTCCCTTCAAAGCCATAGGACTCAGTAAAATCGTTACTTATCTTATCAACACATGATATTATTTCTTCATATGATGATAATAAATGGGAGATTATTTCTCTTATAAATTCTGGCTTAAGGCCATGAAAGATATGATCCTTCTTTCTCTTTGGATCATGTGCATTTCTGGAGTTCTCATTCCTTCTACTGGGCGCCATTTCTAAACAATGACAAACACTAGATTAGTTTATGAATAACAATACCTAATCCCAAACTTGTAAAACACATAACATAAATTAAATAGTTTATGGATATAATCCATAATCATAAAAATGTCTCCTTTGAGGAAGTATATACTCATAAACCCTTCATAATTATTTGTAAAGAAAATGAGAGTTATCCTAAGCATATCCCACGGGAGTGTCGTAACCAAGAGTGCAGCAAGGCCCATTGTCGTGCACCAGTTCCCGTTCGAGTCTAGCTCAAAGCGGTGTTTTCGGGTTTTACCCCTAGGTACATCTATGCCAGAGCCGCCTCTACCTGCTCGTATCCAGACAGAGATGTATTGCTCGGAAAACTCACAAAATCTCTACAATACCAAAATTCTAGGAAGTTCTTATATACTAATCCTCAAAGTTCATCTTAGGTCCACGTGCTCTAATCAGAGTTTATCTAAATCTAGCTTCCAAGGTTTGTACTAAACTTCCTCTAATACCAACTGTAACGCCCCGACCCTAGTTACCCAGAGTCGGTGCATTATTACATAACATTGGCATGATCACAAGAAAGATCAAATCCCGAAAGACCGATTGGTTTAGTATCCTTGGAAACACTAGATATATTCATATGTCTTACATTACATCATAAAATGAAAAACTACAACAACAACATATTGTCTCCATAAACCACAGTCATATCCCCACATAATATCCATGCAGGTCATTCATAATTTACTTCTTCACTTCCTGGGAAAAATAAAACATAGAAAAGGGGTGAGCTCAAATGCCCAATAAGGATAACAATATACCGGAAACTTTCATAAATAAGAATAAACATTTAAGGCTATGTATAACTAAAACAAAAGCCTTTTAAACTTGAACATCAACATAGTATGGCAAAAGTAAAATGAAATAATTCCATTTACTTGTTTACATGGATATTCTACTAATCGAATAATCACATGCAATATCAATAACCACTTTCATAATGTTGGAATGCATAATGCCAGACTATCATAACCACATAGCCAAGGCCTCGTGCCAAGACTCCAAATAAGATTTTGTCAAGGCCTTGTTCCAAGACACTAGTTTGTCTCATGAGACCTACCGATGCATCGAGGAGCTATAGCGGGCTCCACCCGTCACATATTAAGTCCAATACATTCCCATATGAAAAGGTTTAAACATAACATAAACATTCGTATTAAAACTAGCATACGAAATGTCAATAATTTCAATATAAACTATGAATGGTATAAAAATAGCACATCCACAGTCAAACATATCACAAAACCTTCAATACAATATAGAAGTTTTGTATCATAATAAATCAACTTCAAATAATCGTAAAATCCATCAAAGGATGTTGACATAGATGAAATCAAAACTCTTTTTAGAGAAATATCTCTTTCTATTTTTGAAATCATTTAAGATCCATATATAAAATAAAACATTTTCTTTGAAAATATTCTTATAACCTTGTAAGGAAAGCTTTGAAGATTTTATAACGGCGGAAAATAACCGCACCCGCCGTATATGTTAAAAAAAACATTCTTACCTTAATTCTGTCGAAAAGGTTAAAAAGGACCTTGTTTTGAAAACGACGGAAATATTCCTCTTATAAAAAGTCAAACAAGGGTATAAATGACTTTAACCCATATTCTTGTAAATAATAAAAATGTTTTGAAATACATTTTTCAGAAAACATGGATGTGGATGATAAAGAGATCCCAGTAGATTATTACATATAAACAACCTCGGATAATGAAGAGATTGTGAAATAACCCTTACCTTCTACTTTTCCTTGGTTGGGGTAGGTTAACCTCCTGTATAATGGTGAAATAATTGTTATTAAATTATACAAGAATCATATATATTAATATGATATCATATATGATCTTTTAACATTGATTTGTTAATAATATCTTAGAATTATCGTCGTTTCGGGTGTTAACTTACTCATTTTCTTTTATATGTTTTGTTACGTAAGACATGTTTGTAAAGGATAGGTTGTATATTATTCATATCCAGAATGATATCAAGTCCTTAAACATCATTTTTTAAATCATCAAATGATAATTATACTTGAATGGATACGATGGAGAATGAATCTCATCGCGTTCGTGGAGACGGTAGTCCGTACGTACGCACGAGCGACAATATCATTCTTTTGATATTAAAATAATATATAAATGGATGGTATATCATATATACAGAATCATTAAAATGTTATATTTATTATTTATATGAGTTACACATCATTATTATACCCATCCAAATAATAATATATTGAATAATAATTACACCACGACGTGGAGACGGTAAGCCGTACGTACGCACGTATGGTGACATGTTATTCAAAGGGTGGATAGAAAACTGAAAATGGTTGTACCATATTTATAATAACATAACATTATATGTGATATACTGGAGTTATTATTTTATAATGGTAAGAACAAAGAAAGAAGAAGTGGAAGAAGAAAGGAACTTGAAAAGGGGTGGTGAAAACATTACCTCTTCTTCGGGTTGTTCCTTTTGATTTGATCAAAAGGGCTCCATAAGTTGGCTTTCTGATCAAAATAAGGCCTCTAGGTTGTAGTGAGGGATGTGGGAAGAGTATTTGGGTAGATTTTGGCCGAACCAAAAAGGCTTTGAAGGTGTGAAGAAAAGAGAAGGTGGAGGGCCCTTTTATAAGAGGGGTGAGGGGCACCTTTGGAAAAGCTAGAAATATTAGTTTATAATAAATTCTTATTCGGTTTCTAATGGCTCCAAAGTTTATTATTTAAATTTTAAGGTGGGTATGGGTCGAAAACAACTCAACCAATAGAATTTAGACAGGTTTGGGTACTTATATTAACCTTATCTTTAAGTATTAACTCTAAGTTAATTAGTTTCACTTTTACAATGTCTCTTTGTATTTTTATATAATATGGTTAATAAACTTACTATATACATCCAAGAGACCCCCAAGTGGTCCATTAATGATGAACCTATCATGCTATAAGTCTCTTGTCCGAACCTTAGATTTTTAGGAATTTAATATCAATTAATAATATAATATTTGTTTTAAGAACTCTTTTATGTCAATTTTGACACTATTCAATAGTTGATTTTTTTGAAACTCATAACAGACTGATTACTTAGAAAAAAGTACATTAAATCAATCATAATATATCATATTATCCTATAAAATTAGTTTTATTCATTAAAAGTTTCATATTATATTTATTTGGGTATTTATAATATCAATTATTTCATTTTTTCACTATTATAGTAATTAATTCTTCATCATTGTGTCATAAATAAATTAAATTATTTAATGTCTAAAAATTATAAATAAAATATAATTATGTAGGAAATCTCTTTATATTTCTAATGAATATTTATAATCTAAAATCCAACATATATAACCTTATGTAAATATTGTTTTGCTAAAAGATATATGTTTGTGTCATTTTTGTATTCATTTTAACTTAATTAAAATAAAGTGTTCTTATCACCTACAAGTGGCACCATGGGGTCCCAAAATCGACCCAAAGATTCCTATGGTCGAACATGTATCAACCAATAAGTCTAGGACACGTTTTAGGGTAATTTAGTATTATTATAATATTATTTTTTAACCCTTATTTACCGGATTTACCCTTAACCATGGTAAATAAAATATTTACCGCAGTAATTATTCAAAATGTATAAAAATAAAAATTACCTATTTACATAATTTGAACATACTGATTCCAAATATGGAATCCATTTTTCTAAATTCAAAACACAGAAGTGGCAGAAATTAATTTAAAATTAATTTCCGCTGTCAAAACAAAAAGCGTGTTTTTAAGAGATAATAACTATCAAAAGATTGACACTTGTTTATGTTCGGTTTAATTTTAAAATTATGTCCAATGACCAAAATTATATTAAATGGTAAAAATATATTCTAAATATACTTTAAAGCCACTCAAATTCATAATTTATCACTATTAATTATTTTGATTAAAAAAGATGTTTTTAATTAAAATTTAGTAATTTTCACTATTCATCAAAATATGAAAGTTATCCGAAAAGTACCAAAATTTCACCTTAGGCTAAATTAGATATTCCGAATCCAAAAATGAAGTCCATTTTGAAATATAAAATATATATAATTTCAAAAATTAGGTATTACTATTCATAACGGCTAGTTTGATTGGTTGTGGCGTGTGTTAAAACTCAAGGTTGCGTACAACACACGCTACTGTATTATTCAAAGAAAGCGTACCGTGGAAGCTTGGGATGTTTCATTTTAAATTTTTGATGTCCCCATTTAGTCAAAAAGTTTAAAATATTGTATTTAAAAAGTGTTCACTATTAAAAGTTGATAAAAGTGCAATACTGAAAATGAATTTGTTCTTGCATTATGTCTAAGATACTCATAATATGGAAAAATTATAAGGATTATATAAAGTTTAAATTTAGTTAATACTATTCATAACCTCTTTTGAATGGATTTTTGGTAAGTCATGGTGCAATTGAACTCGGTGTTGCGTGTAGTGCAAGTTATTGAATTATTTTGAAGAAATAACACATTATGAATTCTTGGGGTGTTACATTTAACCTCATTTATAATGACCATATAATGTTATTAAATTATAATAAAACCATATTCATCTTTATGATATCATACATGATTCATTTATGGTTTTTACTACACATTTAATAAAAAATTCTATGTAAAAATAACGTTTCAGGTAATTATCACTTTCTTAATCGTACATGTTTTACCCTATTATTCTTGATCGTATCCCTTATATCATGATTTAATTGCTTCAAGAATATAAATTTTTTTTATGTATTATATATATTCAGAATATTAAAATTTATAACATATAGATATTTGAAATGTAAAACAGCGTTTATGAAGATGGTAGGCCGTACGTACGCATATACACCGTTTATGTTTTCATATCATATTAAATGGAAGTATTGAATGAGATATATGTAAATATATATATATATATATATTTAAAGTATCATTATTATGTTTTATATTACATATTTATTAAGAATATATATTTTTATAATTAATGTTGAATGGTGAATGGGGAAATGAATCTCATCACGTCGTGGAGATAGTAAGCCGTATGTATGCACGAGCAATGATATCCTTCTGTTGATGGTGAAATAATATGTAATTGGATGGAATATTATATATAAAGAATCATTATAATTTTTTATTTATTATTTACATCAATTATACTCTTTATTATACCCATCTAAATAATGAATTGTTAAATTACAAACTACACCACGACGTGGAGGGGATAAGCCGTATATACACATGTATGGTGAAATTGTCATTCATAAGAAGGATAGAATAATGAATATGGTTACACCATATTTATAATAACATCAATGACCATAGAAGGTACTAGAGTTATTATTTTGGTATGGAAACAATAATGAAAGATTAAGTGGAAGAATAAAAGAACTTTGAAAGAGGTGATGAAATAATTACATCTTCATCGTGTTCTTCGTTTTGATTTGAAAAAAAGGGCTCCTTAGGTTCGTTTTACCTTCAATGTAAGGACTCTAGTTTTATTTTAGGGTAGTTGGGAGGATATTTATGCTGGGTTTGGAAAAGAAAAATGGCTTTGGTGGTGTGAATTTAAGAGATGGTTAAGTACCCTTTCATAAGGGAGGTGAGGGTCACTTTAGGAAAAGTCTGAAATATTAATTTATTATAAAATCATTTTTGGTTTCTAATATCTCCAAATGGATTTATTTCTAGGATTAGGTGGGGATGATTCTAAATCATCTTAACCAATATATTTTATTCCAATTTAGGTCACCATATTAACCTTATCTTTTAGATTTATTTATTCATTAAATAGATTCAATTTTACGATGTATTTTGGTATTCCTATACTGTATATTTAATAAAAATACTATAAAATGCCAAGAGAAACTAATGTGGTTCAGTAATGACATATATAACCTTATCAATGTCCTTTTGAAAAATAATATATTTTTTCGAATGTTATTTCATTTAATAAAATAGTATTTGTTTTAAAAACTCTTTTATGTCAATTTTGACACTATTTTGTATTTGGTTTTTTTGAGTTATAACAACTTGATGACTTAAAAAAATACATTGAATCATCAATAAAATTTAATATTCACCTAGGAATTATTATATGGAATCAAAATTATCAATTTAAATTTATTTTGATATTTATAATATCAATCATTTCAATATTTCATTAAGAAGGAAATTAATGCATCATCATTGTGTTATAAATAAATTTTATAATTTGATGTATAAAAATTATAAAAAAATTATCATGATGTAGGAAATATTATTATATTTCTATTAAATATTTATAGTTGAATTTATATTATGCCTAACCCTATATTAAAAATGTTTTAGTTATTAAAATTTGAATTTAACACTTTAACTTTTCTTTATATAAAATAGAATAAATGTCATAATCTAACCCAAATGGATCAAAAGGATCTTCTTTTTGTCTTAAGGTTGATTTTGGTCGAAATAAAATTATCCAAAATAATTAGGATATGTGTTGGGGTATTTTTAATATTATTTTTACCTTTAATTAACTTATTTACTTTTTACCATGGTAAAAAAAATTCAAAAGTTACTATTCACATAATAATAATTTCATCTTATTAAACCATGTTTTACTTACAGATTTATACTATGCCTCTCATATTATTGAAATTCAATTCACATAAATGGTAAAATTGTATTTTATGAAAATTTGCAAATGTGCCTAGAAGATGGGTAAATGTGCCGGGAAGGTGGGTAAAAAGACATTAAGAAGTTCAACAATATTTTATACATCGAATCATATTATAAAATGACTTAGATGAATTATAGTGAATAAATATAGGTATTTTGTATCTTTTTTGACATTAAAATAAATTTAAATTACAGATAAATAGTTAAATGAAAAAGTCGCTTTTTATGTACTATGTAACATTTTTCACAATTCATCCAAAATTGAATGTTTTCTGAAAAATACCATAAATTAAACATAACATAATTTTGATACTAAAAATTAATAAATGAAGTCTATTTTTAAAAATAAAATTATTAGGAGTGTCTAAAATTAATTTTATTATTGATCACAAAAGGACCTAAATAATTGTTCTTTTAAGAAAATAGATTTTGTAAATATATAACTATTATAACAAAACATATACATTTCATTATAAATATGTTTTATTTATGTGAAAATATTATAAATATCTTTTAAAAAATCTTTGTTACTATTCATATTACAATAATTATAACACTAATGTTTTGTTTGGAAGAAACTCAATCTTGCGTATAACGCAACCCAAGTCGGTGTTGCATGCAATATAAGATATTAAATTACTTTAAAGGGATAATGTACTATTAAATCTTGGGGTCTTACATTCCCCCCTACTTCATAAAATATCATCCTCACAATTTGAAATTCGTCTTAAAAAATAAAAATTTTAAAATAGAAAATACATTTGTTAGAAAAGCCACATCAGAAATATGGTTAATAAAAATTAATCTTAATAAGATAGAAAGGAAAATGAAGAAGTCACCACTAAATAAGGACTTTGAATAGGAAAAAATTAGTTTCAATCAAAGACACATAATTTGAGTAAAAATATAAATATTTAATGGGGGTCTTTGGGGTCATCAATCACAAACAAGTGAAAAATAAATGTAAAAAGGAGGTCCTCATATCCATAAATCTATGATGATTTAAAATACCACTACTTAAACACAACATAAGGTATTAGGATAACAAATTTTCTATTTTATGATCATTTCCCTAAAGTATAAGAATAAATTTATTCATAGAATAAGAAAAAAATAATACATGGAAATCAGAGTTCCATCCTTTGACTAATTTCTACCACTAACTCATCTTTCACTACAAAAGATAATATAACTCAAAAATACTCTATTTGACCTAATAATATGGGGTTTCAAAAAATGTATTTATAATTCATCTGTAAGACCATTTAGAAAAATGCATTACACAAACATAGACATCACGTAGACCAGTGTAAGGTGATTCACCCTTATCTCCCTTTGGCTACAGGTTCAAGTCTCACGGCCTTGCCAGATGTGACGAGTTGTCGCCCAACCTCTTGGTTGTCCTTTTTAAAAAAAATCCAAAAATAATATTAATACGTGTTTTAACCTTAAATAATACTATCCAATATCCATCTTAATCCATTCAAACCTTTAGAATTATCCAAAACACTTCTGTCCAAACGCACAGTCCAAAATTAATAAGGAAGGTAAACAAAATGAAGATATGTTATCCACATAATAACATTATAATACCTCTATATTATATTCTCTTAAAACATGGTAACACCCTGAATTACCATAAAACCTTATTTGAATATGTATGTACTTCTTAATTCCTTCTGTAAGACATAGAATTCTGGATATACTCCTTATATCCACGAATGTTGAAACAACCCGCAATGATGGAATAAACAAACAGTTAATTAGTTTCAAGATAGTCAAGAATATCCATTATAATTATACCAAATAAATAATCTCTTATTCCAAAATCACTACCCCAGTATCAAGACCATATTAAGGTTTATCTTTCCCTCATCCATGTATTTTCTGAAAATATTAACTTGCTATTGCGTCACTTTTTATAGTACCATACAATACCAAATCCTCAACAAAATAGTACTCCAGTACAATCATTATATACTCTATAATTCATATAACTTGTACATTGTTAATAGAATACTCAAATGACACAATTCATTAATAATACCATAAATTCACTAATCATTCCTCATCATCAGTGGTTGTATCATAATGTGATTATTATCAAATATCATCAGTTGTGGTATACTATGATGATTGGGACATTGATTCATGTAGTGTCCCAACTACATGATGAGGAAGCATTTTACATTTGAATCCTTTTTCTTACACTTACAATCATGTCTATGGTGGCCTTTTTCTCCACACTTATAACAGACTCACATACCCTTCCAATACACCCCATGGTGATTATTTCCACAGTTATAACATATGAGAAAATCCTTCTTTCCCTTATTCCCTTTATTTATCTTTCTCTCTACCATCCTCTTCTTCTATAGCTTCCCTTAAAATCCATATGACTCAGATAATTCTTTAATTTTCTTATTAACATGTGATACTATTTCTTCATATGATGAGAACACATGGGAGAATAATTCCATTCTAAATGTTTGCTTAATACTATGAAACATATGATCCTTCTTACTCTTTGGATCTTGCGTACTGCTGGATTTCACATTCCTTTTACTGGAATCCATTTCTAAATGAAGAAATACCCTAGGCTAGATCATATAAAAATGTATAATCCAAAAAATAGAAAAATTATTATTAATTAAATATTTTCACACATCTAGTCCCATAATCATAAAAAAATGTCTTTGCTAACATATTTACTCATAAATACTATATAATAGTTTGTAAAGAAATTGTAAATTATACAAAATATATCCCACAGGAGTATCAAACTAGATGCGTAATAAGGATTTTTGTCATGTACTAGGATTCCCCAAATCAAGCCTAAAACTCATTGTCGGAGTTATCACTCTTAGTTACATCTCTTCCAAAACCATATCCACTATAGGAACTAATGTATTTCATGGAAAACTCACATAATATTTACATTAACAAATTTTTTTGATGTTCTTCTATACCAAGTCTCAATGTATATATTAGGGAAGTGTTTCTTAATCAGAGTTTATATAATATATTTCTAAGGTTGTTTCTAAGATTTCTCTAATACCTATAGTAACACCCAGATCCCAGAAGCCCAGAGCCGGTTCATCACATTAATACATTGGCATGATTATAAGGAATCAAGTCCCAAGGGACCAATCAGTTCATCAGTCTTGGAAAATAGATTACATACATAAATGTTACATTACACATTCAAACATAAAACAAAACATAATTAATACTTTTATAACTCCATTATTCCCCTATCATACACCTGTATATCAATCATAATAAACCTCTTTGAATCCTAAAAAAACAAAACATATGAAATGTGTGAGCTCAGATTCTCAGAAAGTGTAAATAAATTAGAGGAATCTATAAACTTTTATGGAAAAATGTGTAAAAAACAAAATCCTTTTACACAAAAAATCGATCATAATAAAGAAAAAATAAATCAAACATTACCATATAAACATGCACATGGATATTCTACTATTTGAATAATCACATGGAATATCATATTTCATAATGAAGGAATGCATAATGCTAGACATTATAACCACATAGTCCTAGCCTCGTGCCAAGACTACAAATAAAAAAAATTCAAGGCCTAGTGCCAAGACACTAGTATATATCATGAGACCTACTGATCCATCGAAGTGCTATAGAAGGCCCACCCAACACTTACTATGTCCAATGCATTCCATGTTTAGAAAGTTTGAAACATAACAATAGCATTAGTATTAAAACTATATTATAAAATGTTAATATTTTAACCATAAACCCTGAATGCTCTGAAAACAACTCATTCATAGTTAAACAAATCATAACTTATTCAATACAATATAGAACATTGTATTGTAATAATTAAACATTAATCATCATTAATATCTAGTAATGTATGTTGACATCATTAAAAATTATTAGTAAAACTCTTTGAGAAAAATATCACTTTTTTCATGAAATCATATAAAAGTTACACAATTTATACAAGAATACATTTAAATGAAATTTTTGAATCAAATTCTCACATACCACTTTGAAACTTTTTATAGGAATTAAGATTTTAAAACATTCATGTCCATATAAATAAATCTGTAAAACCTTTTTGAAAACATGGACATTAATGAGAATGATTTAGAAGAATAAATATTTAAACCATTTAAAATAATGTTTCTGTTAAAGAGTAACTTAAAAATAATACTTTTGAAAAATCTTTTATGAAACATGGGAATGGACAATAAATATATCCCAGTAAGAACTTACACATAAATAATCACCTATAATAATGAGATTGAGGAATTACCCCTTACCTTGTAATTTCCTTTGGTTGAGGGTACGTTTAACCTCCTATATAATGACCATAGTATGTTATTAAATTATAAAAGAACCATCTTCATATTTAGGATATCATACATGATTAATTTATGGTTTCACATTACCCATTTAATAATAATTTCTATGTTAAAATAACATTTCCGGTAATAATAACATTCTTTATCATACACATTTTAACTTGCTATTCCTAATAGTATCATTTATGTTAGGATATAATTGCTTCCAGAATATAAAAAATTAATTATGTATCACATATATTCAGAATATAAATATGTATTATATATAGATATATGAAATGGAAAAAACCTTTTATGGAGAGGGTAGGCTGTACGTATGTATAAATTCAGTTTCTGTTTTCATGTCATATTAAATGGAAGTAAGTGAATGAGACATATGTAAATACATACATACATACAAATAAATAAATAAATAAATATATATATATTTCTAGTATCATTATTATTTAATATATTACATATTTATTAATAATATATATTTTTATAATCATCGTTGAACGGTGAATGTGGAAATGAATCTCATCACTTCGTGGAGATGGTAAGCCTTATGTAAGAATGGGTGACGATATAATTCTATTGATGGTGAAATAATATCTAATTAGATGGTATATTATATATAAAAAAAGATTAATAATTTTTTTTTTATTTTTTTCATCAATTATACTAATTATTAAACCCATCCAAATAATGAAGTGTTGAATAACAAACTACCCCACGATGTGGAGATGGTCAGCCGTACGTACACACATATGGTGACTTTATCATTCATATGATGGATAGAATAATGAATATTGTTGAAACATATTTATAATAACATCTCAGTATATAAATGTTACTTTATATTTTTTTTTGGTATGGAAACAACTAATATAGAATAAGTGGAAGAAGAAAAGAACATTGAAAGAGGGGATGAAATTATTACCTGTTCATCTGGTTTTTCCTTTTGATTTGAAAAAATGGGATCCATAGGTTGTCTTTTTAATAAAATTAATGCCACAAGTTTTATGTGAGGGTAGTTGGTAGGTGATTTGTGTAGGTTTTGGCCGATCCAAATGCTTTGAGTGTATGAATTTTAGAGAAGGAAAAGTACCCTTTTATAAGGGATGTGAGGGGCACTATAGGAAATGTTTGAAATATTAATTTATTATAAAATCATTTTCGGTTTCAAATACCTAAAAATGGATTTATATCAAGTCTAAGGTGGGTATGGGTCTAAATACTCTCAAATAATTGGGTTTAAACATGTTTATCTTACCATATTAACATTATCTTCAAGATTTAACTATAATTTAAATAGTTTAACTTTTACCAAGTCTATTTGTATTTCTACACTATATGGTTTAAAAACGTACTATAAAATTCCAAGAGAAACTCAAGTTTTTCATTAATGACATATATATCCTTATCTATGTCTTTTGGATGAATATTATATTTTTGGGATAATTATATCATTTAATAAAATATTATTTGTTTTAAAAACTCATATTTGTCAATTTTGACACTATTTAGTATTTGGTTTATGTGAAAGTCATAACAACTTGATGAATTAGATAAAATAAAATGAATCATCCCTAAAATGTCATATTCACCTAGAAAATTTGATTATGGAATCAAAAGTTTCAATTTATATTTATTTTAATATTTATAATATCAATTATTTTAATATTTTCTTAAGAAGGTAATTACTACATCATCATTGTGTCATAAATAAATTTAATTATTTGATGTCTAAAAGTTATAAATAAAATACCACTATGTAGGAAATATTACTATATTTGTAATGAATATTTATATTCTAATTTTTATTATGTATAACCCTATATTAAAAATGGTTTAGTTATTAAAATTTGATTTCAACTCTTTTAACACTTCTTTTAATAAAATATTATAACGATCCTAATCTAACCCAAATGGATCAAAAGGAACTTATTTCTTCCAAAGGTTGATTTTGATCGAAACACACTTATCCTATAGAATTAGGACATGTGTTAGGGATATTTTGATATTAATTTTACCTTTAATTAACTTATTTAATTTTTACCATGGTAAATAAAATTCAAAAGTTATTATCCACCAAAAATTATTTTAATCTTATTTAACAACATTTTACTTACTGATATCAACTGAGTCTCTTGTATTTTTTTAAATTCAATTCATATAAGCGGTAAAATTATGTTTTATGAAAATTTGCAAATGTGCCTAGATGGTGGGTAAATGTGCATAGAAGGTGGGTAAAAAGATGTTAAAAAGCTCAATAAAATTTTATATATCTAATATTATTATAAAATTACTCCAATGATATAAATTAGAAAAATTCAAGTATTTTGTATCTATTTGGATATTAAAATAAATTTAAATTTAAAATAATTATTGAAATGGAAACTTGGTTTTATGTAGTATGAATTATTTTTTACTCTTCATCAAGAAATGAATGTTTTCAGAAAAATTCCAAAAATTAACTCTAACCTAATTTTGAAATTACAAAATAAAACATGAATTCTATTTTACCAAATTCAATTTTTTGGACTATCTAAAATTAATTTTTTTTATTGTTCACAAAAGGATATAAACAATATTTATTTTTATAAAATAGTTTTTTTAAATATATAACTACTTAAACAAAAATAATACATTTCTTATAAAAATGATTTATTTATGTGAAAAAAATTATTAATAACTTTTAAAATTTATTTTTTTATTAATCATATTAAAATAATTATATAAATAATGTGTTGTTTCAATGAAACTCCATCTTGAATATAATGGAAGAGAAGTCAGTGTTGTGTCACTACAATAAAAACTCCATTTAGCGGCGGTTGTTTAGGGGTGGTTCTTGGAACCGCCGCTAAAACATTTTTTAAAATGGTTTCCCGACGTTTTTTAATAAATCGCCATGAAACCTTAGTTTTTTTTACAGTGCTTAAACTTCCCCCCCACCCCGGCCCTTCTTCTCACCTCGTGACCCCGTGACCCCCGCTTCCCCTGCAAACCTAGCCCCCCGTGACCTTGGAAACCCCACGAACCTCACGACCATGCGACCCTGGCGACCTCGCGACCCCGACCCCCCAAGACCCCGCGACCCTGGGACCCCGACGACACTGTGACCCCAGTGACCTATACGAACCCTAAGGTTTGAATTCTAGTAATTTTCTAGTAGGTTGAGTTAAAATCACTCAAGAACTTGTATAGAGTAGGTTCCTGAATCTTAATTAGTTGTTGTGTTCATTTCTATTTCAACTAATTTCAGTGTTTTTCATGTTTCTTTGTCTCAGCCTTTTGTAGTCCATTTGTTTTGTTTTGGAGTCCGCAACAGCTCCTGTTTTTTTCCATCATATCGAGTAAGGGTGAAATTTTATTTTCAAATTATGGTTTTTTGATTTCCAATAAGTAATGAATTGTATTTATCAATGCTATGGTATTAAATAAGAAATTTCTCTAGTCAAAACGTGATTGTGTAATGAATTTTCATTTTGTAGTAAATGATTATGTTTAGTAAAATTATATTCATTTGATGTAACATATATTTTTTATACAATTTATATTTTTGATTGTGGACCTTATTTTCTATAAGGGATCATTTAATGTATTTTGATTACGTTTTAGTTAATTTTAGGAAATATATTGTAAGGGATTTAATATTTACTATTATGCTAAAAATTATTTTAAGGGATCATTTCATTTTTATTATTTATGTCTTATGTTAACGTTTCTTTAAATCTTGTTTTGAGAATTAAGAGATAGGGTTTAGTTTTTCCTTAAAATTTTATCTTCTTATAATTGAGTTCTATTTAGGGAATTATATTTTATCATGTTTTGATGTTCTAAAGTAAGTGATTACTTTTATTTTAAAACATTATTCATGAATTAATAATTTTGTTAGAGGAATTTAATATATATATATATATATATATATATTCATCTCAAATTCCATGTTTTATACATAAGTGATTCACGAATTTATTTTTTTAGAATTTAAATTCATATAAATATATTAATGTGATTTCATGTTCGTCATACATAAACATATATAAGTATATTTAAGTATTAAATTTCAAACTCTATGACTAATTGCTTCAAGTGATGTAAGTGGGTTCATCATATATATATATATGTATATATTATACAACATATGTAATTAATTTATATATGTGTGTATATATATAAAAGAATTTTTTAAATCGGTGTATATGGGTGTATTATATATATATATTAGGGATAAAATGTTTATTGGCATGTTATGAGGTTTACTACAACAGTAATAATGAGATGAAGAAGACTCCAAAACCAGGTCTCACCCACTATCAATCTCCACTCATTGGGTAATGACACTGCACCCAAGGTGGACCCCACATACTCTCATCCATTAATATTCATCATCAAACTCTAATTGTATCCTCACATACACCTAACAATAATTCACTATGCCTATCAGTGTCCCTCTTGTGTGGTTCATGACCCCTAACCAATAACACAATGCCTCACACCTCCTCTTATACTGGTTCTCTCTTATCCATGTTGTTTTCATCATGATTTGACCTTGATTCTTGTCAATTCCTTCATCTTAGGCCCTCTTATTACTTCACAATTACCTCTTCCTCTATTTTCTCATTTTCATCATTGTAATTTGGTTTGGAAAAATCCTAGGTAGAGTTCTATCAAAAATAAGTATTTTTGAATCTTGAATTATAAAGAATCTATGGTGAAATATTTCTAGGACTATTTATATCTAACTTTTCATACATATTCATGTGTGTGTGTAACTTCTATATTTTCATTCTAATTCTAAGATTGTGATTTCTAGTTATTTGTTTCCTCTTCTTCCATTAATGGACATTGGAATGTTGTGACTTTTTGGGGATCACATGGAGATGTTTTGAGTTGTGAATATGGTTGTGACTTTTTTGGGAAATTTTATTGTGAGATAGTTCATCTAGGTTTATTTTGTATTTAAATTTTATTTTTATTTTATTTCTTTATATGTTATCCAAACTATAGGATTTTTCATTAATATGTATAGTCTTGGATGAAAGTAATCACTTTCATTGAATATGTATCTTTGTATTATTCATTATTTTTTGAAATGGATAACCTATTTATTTATAAGGCCTACTTGACTATAATGAATTATCACACATAGGTATGGAGTTCCTTATACTTTTGATACTCAATCATGGAGTCCATCAAACATGTGTTACTCAAGCATAACATCTCTTTACTTTGAATAAATTTATTTTCTGTGTTGAAGTAAATGATATTGAATTCATTCTAACTTATTACAGTGTTTTGGATGAATATAATTCTTCCAAGTTCCCAAATACAATGTTTAGAGAGAATTCCTTCTGGGATCTATTTCCACCTATGTGATTTTGATTATCTTATTATGTTGTCCTGGATGATTGTACAAACACCTCACATTTCATCTCCTATTTCCCAACATGATTCTACTATGAAACTTCAAACACCAAGCCCAAACACATCAACTATTCTTCAAATACCCTACTATGATCCCCAAACCACATCAGCCGCATCTTGAACGCCCATAGTTATTTACAGCGCATGGAGCACAATGGCAACAAGATCCCCCGACGTGGTGCACGACGCATGGCAATATTAACTTGTGGCACACAAAAGAGGTGTATACATATATCAACAAGAAATAATAAAAAATTATACAATTTATATATAAACACAAATATTTATGTCAATAATTCATATTCCATACATAAAAGAAATGAAGTCAACAATGACACCTAAAATTAAATATTAAAAACTATATATCTCAAAAAATCATATATATCAATTCCTGAAATATTTTAAAAAGCAAATATCTCAAAAAACCAAGATGGGAGTAAAAAACCATATATCTAAAAAAACAACAGGAGTATTTTGAAAAAATAAGGGGTGAGCAACATAAATAAAATTGAATTAAAAACAAAAAAAAGTTACGGATTCACACAGAAGGTGAACCTCCTCTAGACAACATTGCCTATCTAAGTCGTAGTAGTTGAGGGATCTTGGCTAAGTCGTGGTCGACTGGGTTATGGTGGTTGGGGGATCTTGGTTTGGTCATGGCAGTCAATGTGGTCGAACATAGGCTGGGTCGCTACGCTCACGGGAAGAGTGTTGGAAAGAGTCCAAAGGGGAGGTCATTTTTTGACAACAAAATAGGTATTTTCAATCGGGACATAAGAGTTGGAAGGTTAAAAAAATACAAAAAAAATAAAAAAGGGTCCATGGCGTGCGCCATTGGCACAACATGGCGTGTGCCATTGGTACAACATGGCATGCACCATTGCACAATATGGATCCCGCCATAATGAGCCATCTTAAATGAGCTATGGCGAAGCCAAGGCGCAACACACCACTCCCTGGAACTAGCCATGGCACAATGGCGCACCATGGCGTGCACCATTAATAACTATGTGAAGTCCATTTCTGATGTGGTATCCACCTTACCACATCAATTTTTATGCAATAACACTAGAAAGTCCTTATCTAGATGAATTATACCAAAGGCTCTCAATCCCACCCACCAATGTCATGATAAGTCAAATCCCACAATGAAGATTTTCACCTCCTTGGGTAAGAGATTCACATCTAGATTAGATTCCCCTATCTATCCTGTCATTCTATCATCCATTAATGGGGATTTTTTTCTCGGATGGAATTGGATCTAGATCTAGATTTTGATAGATCTAATATGTTTGATCTTGTGTCTATGTTTTAGATATAGATCTTATTATTCTTCTTGTTTTTTATAATCCCACTTTAATAGATCATTTTTTATTGGTGAGTATCCATTATCATTATTGAGGTAAGAGGTCTAAATTCAATTCTCACAGAGTTAAATTATAATTGTATATATGTATGGTGGAATTTCAATTAGCATGTTTGACAATTAAATATTGGATTGGATAAATTAATTTTTTGAATCATGGAATTTATAAATTGAATTTAGTAATTGTAATTTTTAAACTAGTGGATTTTGATTAATTTTTTTTCATAAATTAATTAATTGAATGCGTTGATTTTTGAATTTAGTAATTTATTTAATTATTTTATTAACAATATTTTGTGATTGGTCAATTAATGTGTTTACGAATAAATTGAATATGAGATTTATGAGATGGTTTGATTTACCTTAATTGGTTAATGGGAAATGGGATGAAATATTGATAATTGTATTAATGGTGAGTATACATATTATTCCTTTTGATTAAAGCATCAAGTCACATTTTTTAATGGAAATGGTATACCATTATATAAAATGTTGATTATAGGGTTTATGTAGATTAACCTTGTAAAATGTGATCTGTGTGATAAATTCTGATTGATTGATAAATAGATTTTTGGGCATTGATTGATGCTCCAAATAAGTATAAGGAACTAGACATGGTGTTCTAGACCCAAATTATGGCATATGATATTGAATGTGGGACACATACATCCACTTGAAATGCGTACTTGTGTGTTGTATATGATAATGAGTGTGGGAAATAGCATTATTATTCAAAAAGTATACTTGTATGATTGTCTGATGAACATGTTCTTGGATAGGGCCTTATGCTTCAAATTTCAATGAAGAGTTAAAAATTGAATTCTAGACAAAAAATGTTGGAATTGTACTATGGTTCTAATCAGCCGAGATATGAATGGAAAATGATTGTACAATGAAATACCATGATTATAATGATTTTTGATATTCCATATGTGACATGGCATAGATTCTACCACATGCCAAAGTAGGCATTGAGCATATGGGTGTCCTCGAGATCTCAGGGTTTCATGTGTTTAAATAAAAAATAATTATATATATGTAAACTTGTTACCATATTTTTTATTCATTATAAAGATACATATATTTTTGTTGACTGGATATCATTTTAGACCCTATCGGGGGTGTCCTACTGAGTTGCAATCACACCTTAATTGTGATTCTAGATCATTATATAAAGAGGCTTCATTTGTTAAAAGTTAATAATATGTAAATTTTTCTATGTTATATTGTAGGATCCCGGTTTTGGAAAGGTATTTTTTCATTATGTTGTGTTTGAATCCCTTGTTTCGGGCTTTAAGGGATGTCTTATGAAAGTATGAGAGGTCTTGGGGGTGTTTTGAGGGCTCGGGGAACGAAAGAAAGGAAAAATGGGCAAGACAGGCCTAGGTGCACGGCCTGCGCATGGCCAGGGAAAACCGTGCAGCATGCCCAAGAAAACCATGAAACCCTCTTCCTCCAGACAGTAGCATGCACACGGTTTTCACACGGTTTTTGAAACCATGCGGCCAAACCGTGTGACCTCTTAATGTTGGGAAAAATTAAAAAATTTCCACCCCAGGATTTTAAGAACCCACTTGGGATTTCTTCTCTGTTCCTCGCTCTTCACCCTAGGAACGAACCAAATAACCCAAGAGATCCAAGAAGTTGATCTCCCTCATTTCTATGGAAGTTTCGGTTCCGTTGGATGCGGATCGAAGCTCCGGGTAAGGCTAATCCCATCCTTACTTCTCTTTTTGTTATAGGGTTTGTATCTTCTCAATCTCTTATTCCGAAGCTCTACAACCCTATCTGTTGGGTGTGTTTTAGGTTAAAGATCCAAAGTTTGGTCGAATCGAGGTCTAAGGACTCGATTGAGAGTGCGCTCAACCGCGGTTTCAAGGTAGGTGGTCTACAAGTATGTCCCATGGTTATTTGGGTATTTTTTCATGGTTAGTTGTGCTCTTGTTTCCACTTGGTTATGTTTTGAGTAACCTTGGCATGTTTGGTAATAATGGTGTTTAAAATGGCAAATGGGAACCCTCACTATCCCCGTGGGATGCGTTGAGATTGACTTGACCTAATTTTAGGCCATCTGTGGGATGCGCCGACTTTCCCAGACATAGGGATTGTTTTTAAACAAGTGACCTTGTTGTAATAAATGGTAGATCCCTTGATGAATATGTTGGAATGATTGGATGAACATGGAATAGAAGTTAGGTGATGCACCTAGACTTTGAAATAACCTAATGGTTATTTGGAATGGGTTTAATGGTTGATTCATGGAAATAATGAACGAGTTAAATGGGTTAATGTGTAAACAAACTAAAGACCATAATGGGATAGATTATGGGTATAATTTTGAATGCTTAGTGAGATAGGCATAACACATGGGAATTGGGTGAATGGTTAAATGATGTGAAATGGTAATGTGTTAATGTTTTAAGGCATAATGTGATTTCTCATGTGGTTTGTTGTGAATGTTTTGTCTAAGGGGAAATGGTAAGGTTGGTATATGGTTACTTATATATATAAGCATGTGCACATGGCTTGGTAGAGTGGGGTATGACTTGAGGATCTATGCCCACGGGTCGAGTGAAGACTGATGCTCTGAACTCCACCCAAAATGCATGGTTTAGGAATGAGGACTGAGGATCTATTCTCCTAACGGTTGCATCCACCTAGACTGAGGCTTTAAGGTGAGGATATGGTTGCATCCACCCAGACAGAGGCTTTGAGGTGAGAATATGGTTACTATGAGGGGGTTAGTCCTTGTGAGATAGGATAACAATGTGTTTACCCTCTTTCCTGTGATGGTTGGCCTTAGACCCATGTGACATAATGTATGTGATTAACCCATGGAAATATGATGAAAAGGTAAGTGATGATAATTCGTGTGAAATGAATTGTAATGGAAGCAGTAATGGCTTTGGCTCGGAACTGGTTAATGGCACCATAAATAATTATTTGGAAATTATCATTCATTTTCTTTTTTCATGCGCTACCTATTCATAATGGATATTTTGTAGACACCGTTGGTGGTTGCCTACTGAGTTGTACTCACACCCTACTCAGGCCGCCATTAGGTACCCAAGAATACATCATTTTTTCAGGTCAGGAGAAGGGTAATGGTCCTTTCTATATAGTTGAGTGGACATGGGTATTACTTGTTGGAGGATGCGGACATGGAGTCGGGACCATTTTGGGGATTTTGGACATTTTCTTTATTTTGGGAATTTGTTCACTTTTTCACTTGTAGTATCACTTGTCATATTTTGTTGTTGGAATTGGATGGTATACATGTTCCTTGTTTATTGATTATTTTTTCCGCTATTGGTTTATTTCTTTTGTATTTTACTCTGATAAAAATGTTGTATAGTCTCCCCACATGACCACATAGACCACCGCTTCTAGTCGGCAGCCTTTGCCGTACAGGGAGGCACACTTAAGGTTATATAACTACCCAGCTCAGAGCACGAGTTTAGTTGATTCCGGGTCGGGGACGTTACAATGTGTTATCAGAGGAGGTCTTTATTATCCTTATATGATGTCTTGTTATTTGGGATAGGTTTACAAGGGTTAAGATGTGTCGGGCCTTGGTAATGAGCTCGTGCTTGGGAGTAGCTAACCCATGTATGAGGGAAAACCCATGTCACCCAAGGTGGGAAATGTTGTTC
This sequence comes from Viscum album, assembly GCA_963277665.1. NCBI lineage: Eukaryota > Viridiplantae > Streptophyta > Magnoliopsida > Santalales > Viscaceae > Viscum > Viscum album. The sequence goes on from OY728156.1 coordinate 1,848,498,270, forward strand.
TTGGTTGTGTGTTGTTACAGTTGATGATATTTCACCATTGGGTGATGAACATGTGGTTTGATGTGACTGTTTTATGATAGTTTGGCTCGTGGCCTTAACGACATGAGGATTCTCATTCATGCATCATTGTAGGCACTTAGAGAGATAGGTGACATGCATTGTGTTGGGCACGCGCACAGGGTGGGTGTGTGAGGCAGGAAAGTAGGGTGCATCATGCATTTCATGAAACCAAGAAATAATGAGAAGAATGAAATAAAACAAGTGGGTAAATGGTGTTTAATGAATGTAAGGGTTGAAATGAAGTGTGAAATGTTTTTGTAACATGTTGTGTGAGTTTGGTGGTAGTTCCTGGTTGTTTAACCCATGTGGACCATGGCTCACGGTAGGGATGGTCGGGGCGGTGAATTTGAGGTGTTGATGTTGATGAATGAGTATATGAAAATGGGTTGTTGTGGCTAGTGAAGAGATTTTGTTGACATTGTGAATGTTTTGTGGTATGCGTGCTAAATCTTGTGCTTGGAAATGTAGAGAGATGCCACCACGACGACGGTTACAAGTTGGGCAACGAGAAGATGTTGCTGAGAACACTCCTCTGGTAGAGGATCATGAAAATGTGGTGATCAAGGAAGGTAGAGAAGGCCAGTTCTGAGAGAACTTGGCTCAACTTATGCAGATGATGGATCAGGACCTAGGGTGGGTTGCACTGAGTATGTTTGTGCTTACTAGGGAGTTCCACCTGTAGCACTCTCGGACTATCACTGGAGTTGGTGGGATAGAGGCAGCAGAGTTCTGGTTAGAGTTTGTCCAGACTAAAATGGATCATCTAGACACCCATATTTAAAAGCAAGTAGCGTTGGCCATTTATATGTTGCGGGGCCAGGCAAGGCATTGGTGGGACATTCAGGCTCAGACCGAGCAGGCTGAGGGGATGTCATGGGAGGTTTTCCAGGAGAAGTTTTTGGAGAATTTATACACAAATACTTTGAGGCAAGAGAGGGATGTAGAGTTTATGATCTTGACTCAGGGATCGCTATCGGTGATGGACTATGCGAGTCGCTTCACTGATTTGTGGCACTTTGTCCTAGTGTTAGCAGGGGATGAGGTGGTGGTAGCAAGGTGTTTCTAGGATGGGTTGAGACATGAGATTAGGTCTCAAGTAAATATCATCCGCTTGAAGAGGTTTGTAGAGATGATGGATCAGGAACTCATCTCTGAAGGGAACCTGAAGGGTGTTTCGGGTGGTGGGCTTGTCGTGCCAGCTTGGCGGAAAAGTGGTACATCTTCAGAAGGTCAGAAGCGATGTTTGGAAAGTTTCCAACAATGTGGTCAGAAGAGAGGGTCAGCCTCTCAGAGTGGGAACCAGGTGTTCTGTTATCAGTACAATAGGTCGAGGCATATGCGTGGTCAGTGTCCTTTACCTCCATTTGAGTGCCATTAGTGCAGTAGGATGGGGCATGTGAAGAGTTTCTGTAGGAACCCTCGGTAGGCAGGTGAGCAAGATGATGAAAGGTAGGTACTGGGTGCAGAAAGGGGATCAGTTTACCAGTATCAGGCAGACAGTTGGAGCTCCACGGGCCATACTATCAGGGGCGGTGGATGTGGAACTCCAGGGGAAGATCGCTCACACCAGTAGGGCAGTGCGGCGCAGGGTGCTCAGGTTTGAGCCCAGGGTAGAGGGGCAGGCCAGCTTCAGGCAGTTCAGTTTGTGCCTGGTGATGGTGAGGCCGGACCATCAACTATTCGAGGTACGATCCTTGTATCTTCTATGTTTTCTATTGCATTGTTTGACACAAGTTCCACACACTATTTTGTTTCTACTCAGCTTGTAGTAGTGCTGGGTTTATCTGTGGAGAGGTTGTGTGGAGTTTTGTCAATTGACCCCCCATTAGGAGTGCAGGTTGAGGATATCAAGTATTGCAAAGGATGTGCCTTGGAAGTTGGTGGGTATCATTTTCTATGGGACATGTTCATTCTTGAGATGTTAGGGTTTTACCTAATCGTGGGAATGGATTCGTTGGGGTTGTATCGGGAACACATATATTTTTATCATCGTAGAGTATAGTTCAGGTAACTTGAGGGTGACGCTTATGTCCTCCCTGGTGAATGGGATGTTCAAGCAGGGCGTGCAGGGCCATTTTTCAACAAATGAATGGACTCACATCTCAAGTGGAATGTCTCATTCTTGATGATGATTAGGGAAGGGGGCACTCCAATTTCCCTCCTGTGGTGGATCAGTTACAGGATGTGTTTCCTGAGGATTTCTCAAGGTTACCATCCGAGAGGGATGTTGAGTTCATGATCAAGTTGCTGCTGGGAGGGGAGCCAGTTTCTATTCCGCCATACCGAATAGCACCGACAGAACTCCAGAAACTGAAGGTTCAACTTGAGGAGTTGGAGCGTAAGGGGTTTATTCATCCTAGTACATCTCCTTGAGGATCTCCGGTGCATTTTTCAAAGAAGGCTGATGGGTCGTCGAGGCTGTGTGTTGACTATCGAAAGTTGAATCATATGACGGTGAAAAATAGGTACCATAATTCCTAGAATTGATGACCTGTTTGATCAGTTAAGGGGTGAATCAGTGTTTTCTAAGATTGATCTGAGGTCATGGTATCACTAGTTAAGGGTGAGGCCTTCTGACATATTGATGATAGCTTTCCGAAGTCAGTATGTGTTGTTTGAGTTTGTGGTAATGCCTTTCGGCTTGACCAATGAACCAACGATGTTTATGGATTTGATGGACCAGATCATTCATCCTTATCTAGATTGGTTTGTGGTCGTCTTTGTTGACAATATCTTAGTGTACTAAAAAACTCAAGACGATCATGCCCAACATCTTGACATTGTCTTGGGTACGCTAAGAGAGAATAGGCTATATGCCAAGCTATCAAAGTGTCAATTCTGGATAGGTGTGGTGAATTTTCTAGGTCACACCATCTTGGAGGTAGGTGTGTTAGTGGATCCAGAGAAGGTGTAGGCAGTTGTATCTTGGGAGTCGGCCAAGAGTGTTTCAGATGCTTGGAGTTTTCTGGGTTTCGCCGGGTATTACCGAAGGTTCATTCAGGATTTCTCTCACTTTTCAGCACCACTCTCAGGCTTGACCAAAAAGGAATCAGGTTTGAGTGGTCTGGGGCTTTTGATAATTCCTTCCAAGTTGAAGAAGCGGTTGAAGACAACACCTATCCTGATCTTACCTAATCCGGGTAAGAATTCCATCGTGTTTTGTGATGCGTCTGGAGATAGACTTGGGGCTATATTGATGAAGGATGAGCGGGTTGTGGATTATGGGTCAAGGAAGTTGAGACCCCATGAGTGGAACTATCCCACTCATGACCTTGAGTTGGCTACAGTGGTGTACGCCTTGAATTACTGGAGGCACTATCTGTTGGGAGAATGGTTTACTGTGTTTACCGACCATAAGAGTTTAAAGTACATATTCTCACAACGGGATCTGAATCATCGGCAGTAAAGATAGGTTGAATATCTCCAGTCTTTTGACTTTGAATTGGTGTACATGCTAGGAAAGGGAAACAGTGTAGCTGATTCTCTAAGCAAGAAGGTTTAGAATCAGGCGGTTGAAGAGTCCAGCACCGAGTGGAAGGTGACGGATTTGTTTGCAGAGATGCACCTGGAGGTGCATGAGGAGAGTGGTTGGGTCACTCTTGATTCCTTAATGATGGAGTCGATGCTTTTTAGTCGAGTTAAGTAAGGCCATCTTGATGATCCTTAGTTTTTGATCATGAACGAAAAGATTAAAGGTGGGGAGGTACCTTCTGGTTTGGCCGTCGATGTGGAAGGTGTTGTTCATTTTTGTGATCTTTTGGTTGTGCCAAAGTGTGTGCAAGAAGATTTGATGCTTGAGTTCAATGGATCAAAGTGGGCAGTGCATCCTAGTTTTACAAAGATGTACCGTGATCTCCGAAGACAGTTTTGGTGGCCTGGAATGAAGAAGGATGTTGCGGGCTTTGTGTCATGGTGCCTTACTAGTCAATAGGTGAAGGCTGAGCATCAATGCCTAGGTGGTTTGTTGCATCCATTTCCTATTCTGGAATGGAAGTGGGATGATGTAAAAATGTATTTTTTTTCGTGGGTCTTCTGAGGACGCTGTGGAAGAGTGATGCAATTTGGGTGGTTGTGTATCGGTTAATGATAGTGGTTCATTTCTTACCAATTCAGGAGACCTTTACAGTCGACCAGTTGGGTGAGCTGTATGGTTGGGAAATAGTGCGGTTGCATGGTGTCCCGCGAACCATAGTTTCGGACCGATATCTGTGTTCCACATCGCGTTTCTGGCAAGTTTTGCAGAAGGCTCTTGGTACGCAGGTGTTTTTGAGTATAGCTTTCCACCCGTAGACGAACAGGTAGTTGGAGCATACGATCCTAGTGTTGGAAGACATGTTAAGAGCTTTTGTATTAGAACATGGTGTGTCTTGGGAGAGGCACCTATCGTTAGTTGAGTTTTCCTACAACAACAGGTTTTAGGAAATGATTCAGATGACGCCGTTTGAGGCACTCTACCGGAGGCCATGTAGATCTCCGTTGTGTTGGCTAGAGGCCGGTGAATCTGAGTTGTTATGGACAAGTCTCATGTAGGAGACTTCAGAGAGAGTTAAGACGATCAGGAAGTGGATGGATATGGATCGGAGTAGGAAGAAGTCATACGCAGATCAGAGGCGTAAACCTCTTGAGTTTACGGTGGGTGATAAAGTGTTCCTTCAGGTGTCGCCAAGGTTGGGTCACCGTCGGATTCGAAAGCAGGGTATGTTGGCACCCAGGTATGTGAGACCTTTTGAGATTGTGGAGAGGATTGGACCAATGGCTTACAAATTGGCTCTTCCAAAGTGGTATGTTGGGATGCATGATGTGTTTCATGTGTCACAGCTTCGACAATATCACCCTGACCCAGCTCACATGGTTGATGTTGAGGATGTGGAGCTTGAGGCTGATGCGTCCTTTGAGGAGTATCCAGTTCATGTGGTGGATCATAGTGAAAAGGTCGTGTGAGTCAAGGTTGTTCCATTAGTGCGAGTACTATGGCGACATGGGAATGTTCAGAAAGAAACTTGGGAGCGGGAATTACATATGCCGGCTCAGTGTCCCAAACGCTTCTCTTCGGTTGATCAATGAGGCTTGGGAGCTCGGCTCGAGGATGAGCCATTATACGGTGGGGAGGTTGTAAGATCCTGGTTTTTGGAAAGGTATGTTTTCATTATGTTTTGGTTCAATCCTTTGTTTTGGGCTTCATGGGATGTCTTTTGAAAGTATGAGAGGCCTTGAGGGTGTTTCAAGGGCTTGGGGCATGAAAGACAGGAAAACTGGGCAAGACAGGCCTGGGCGCACAGCCTGCGCATGGGCAGGGCAAACCATGCATCCTACCCTGGTAAACCGTGCAACCCTATTCCTCCAGACAGTAGCATGTGCACGGTTTGAGCACGGTTGGTCAAATGTGCGACCAAACCGTGCGGCCTCTTGAAGATGGGAAAAATTACAAAAATACCCACCCCGAGATTTTAAGATCCCACTCGGGATTTCCTCTCCATTCCCCCCCTCTTCACCCTAGGAACGAACCAAATCGCTAAAGAGGTCTAAGAGGTCGATCTCCCTCATTTCTAAGGCATTTTTGGTTCTATTGAGTGCGGATCGAAGCTCCTGGTAAGGATAATCCTATCCTTTCTTCTTTTTTTGGTTTAGGGTTTATATCTTATCTCCCTCTTGTTATGAAGCTCTAAAAACCTATTTTTTGGTTTAGTTTTAGGTTGAAGCTCCAAAGGTTGGTTAGATCGAGGTCTAAGGACTCGAATGAGAGTGCGTTCAACCGCGGTTTCTTGGTAGGTGGTCTACAAGTATATCCCATGGTTATTTAGGTATTTATTCATGTTTAGTTGTGTTCTTCTTTACCCTTCGTTTTGTTTTGAGTAACCTTGGAATGTTTGGTAATAATGGTGTTTAAAATGGAAAATGGGAACCCTCACGATCCTCGTGGGATGCGCTGAGATTTACTTGACCTAATTTTAGGCCATCCATGGGATGCGCCAGCTTTCCCAGACATAGGGATTGTTATTAAACAAGTGACCTTGTTATAATAAATGGTAGATCCCTTGATGAATATGTTGGCATGATTGGTTGAACTTGTAATAGAAGATAGGTGATGCACCTAGACTTGGAAATAACCCAAGGGTTATTTGGAATGGGTTGAATGGTTGATTCATGGAAATGATGAACGTGTTAAATTGGTTACTGTGTAAACTGATTAAATACCAAAATGTGATAGATTATGGATCTAGTGTTGAATGCTTAGTGAGATAGGCATAACACATGGGAATTGGGTGAATGGATAAATGATGTGAAATGGTAATGTGTTAATGTGTTAAGGCATAATGTGATTTCCTGTGTGGTTTGTTGTGAATGGTTTGTCCAAGGGGAATGGTATGGTTGGTTTATGGTTACTTATATATATAAGGATGTGCACATGGCTTGGTAGAGTGGGGTATGACTTTAGGATCTACGCCCACGGGTCGAGCAAAGACTGATGCTTTGAACTCCACCCTAAATTCACGGGTTAGGAATGAGGACTGAGGATCTATTCTCCTAACGGTTGCATCTACACAGACTGAGGCTTCGAGGAGAGGATATAGTTGCATCCACCAAGACTGAGGCTTAGAGGTGAGAATGTGGTTAATATGAGGGGGTTAGTCTTGGTGAGATAGGATAAGTATGTGTTTACCCTCTTGCCTGTGATGGTTGTCCCTAAACCCATGTGACATAAGGTATGTGATTAACCCATGGAAATTTGATGAAATGGTATGTGATGATAATTGGTTTGAAATGAATGGTAATGGAAGTGGCAATGGCTTTGGCTATGAACTGGTTAATGAAACCATAAATAATTACTTGGAAATTATCATTCATTTTCCTTTTTCATGCACTACCTGTTCATATTAAATATTTTATAGACACCATTGGTGGTGGCCTACTGAGTTGTACTCACACCCTACTCAGGCTGCCATTGGGTACCCGAGCAGAAATCATGTTTACAGGTCATGAGAAGGGCAAGGTTCCTTTCTAGATAGTTGAGTGGACATGGGTAACACTTGGTGGAGGATCTAAACTTTAAGTCGAGACCATTTTGGGGATTTTGGAAGCTGTCCTTATTTTGGGATTTTGTTCACTTTTTCACTTATAGTATGACATTGCATATTTTATTGTTGGAAATGGTTAGTATACATGTTCCTTGTTTATTTATTACTGTTTCTGATATAGGTTTATTTTTGTTGTTGATTACTCTGATAAAAAGGGGGTATAGTCTCCCCACTTTACCACAAAGACCACCACTACTCGTCGGCATCCTTTAGCGTACGGGGAGGCACACTTAAGGCTATGTAACTACCCGGCTCAGAGCACCTATTTAGTGGCTTTTGGGTCGGGGATGTTACATATATGTATGATTCAAGATATAAGATGTTTTAAGGGATCAAAATTTATTCAGGACCATCTTGGGAGTTTTCATTTTCATTATTTATTTTGGGAATTGTGTATTGGCACATGACACATATTTATCTTGAAATACCTACTATTTAGTTTTTGTTAATGTATTTCCTATTTGGGGCATCATATGATATTTTTTTGGTTTGGTTATTGGTTATATAATTTGGTTAAAATAATTTTTCCTACTTTTGTAATACTTTGATAAATAGCGTATTGTCTTTCTATTATCAAAATTAGTTCCTCACCACTATTTGGAAGCCTATTAAATATTGCGAGGCACACTTGAGGTCATGTGGCTTACCGGTTCGGGGAACTAGTGTGTGGAACCTAAGTTATGATGTTACAATTTGGTATTAGTGGTCAGTTTCATTTGGTTTTTTTTATTTTATATTATTTTTTCTTACTATTTGGGAAAGGTTGGTTTGAGACTAAGAAAAGTTCATCCTTGGAAATAATCTCATGAATGGGTGTATCTAACCAAAATATGGGTGAATACCCAGGTACCTGGGGCTGGATTGTTGTTATTAATATGTGTGGTTATAGTTTCATGTTATTTATTCCTGACTGATGAACATATCATGTGATGTGATTACTGTTTCTATGATTTTATGACATTTTACTCATGCTCCCATATGACATTAATGATGATTATTCATGAATATTTATATGAAATATGTATTATTATGTGATATACATCAATTTAGGAATGAAAGGGAAAATTGGATTTTTAGGTTTTTTTAAATGAAAAATCATTTCCATTGTTGTGTCTTTAAAATGAAATTGGCTCCTAACATGAATTGAAAATTTTGAAATTTAACAAAATGTGTAAAATGTTTGTCTAATATGAAACATGAATAATTAAAATTGGATTACCCATGTTAAATACGACTTAGATTTAGGATTGTTAAGGGTAGTGATAACACCTCTGTTTTGATTATGTGGCAGGGTTTAGAGGAATAAATTGTTATATATTATTGTGATTACCTATTAATTGATTTTGTTAACGTTTATTTATGTGAAAAAATAATTATGTTTTTAATTTTAGAGATATTCCTCCATGAAGACACATTTTGGGAGAAAGAAGAGAGGTTGTGACTGGAAATGGTCATCGAACTGTGGAATCTGATGAACTAATAGTTCCAGGTGAGGATGTTATAGAGAAATTTTAAAATAAGTTCTCTCAATTCATGTAGTTTATGAAAAGTGACTAGTGGAAGGATGTAAAGATTATATTTGACCTATCATAGGTGCTTCAGTGGTAAAACCCTCCAATGTTCATAGGAGAGGGTGGACCTGAAGTATATGAATTTTGGATTGAGTCTATATAGACTATACATGACCAAGTGGAGGGTAAATCTTTGATGATATTAAAATTGGAATATTTTATGTTATTTTTTCAAGAGAAGAATTATAGGGTCTTCTAGTCTCGGGTTGATAAAATGGACAGTATGGAGTGGAAGAACCTTCATGGGATGTTCTTTGAAAACTTTTACACTAAGATGCTCAGGACTGAGAGACCAGCTATGTCTATGAGGTTTTTTAGGGGAATATTTCTATGATAGACTATGAAGGTTACTTTAAAAAATTGATAAACATTATTCTAGTGTTGGATTAAGAAGAGTAAACTATGTAAAGGATGTTTTAGGTTGGTCTGAAATGTTAAATTACGTCCCAAGTGAATATCATCAACCTGTTTTTTTTATAAGGGGTAAATTAGATTCTCATTTATAAGGGGATCCTAATGGAGGCTTTTGATGGTGGAAAAGTGGTTTATTCAAAATAGGTAAGAGGTATTACTTAAGATTACATGAAGCATCAATATGGGAATTTTGAATTGATCCAGGGAGATCTGAGGGGCTGGGAGGAAGGATAAGGTACATTGGACCATACTTGGGTGACCTATCACCATTGTTTTAGGCCATGTCACTTTCATATGTAGTTCCCCTGGCCAGTGAAAGATTTCAAATCATGTGGTGGGATCAGATATCTATATAGGTTATGTATTAATTCATGATAGATGGTTAATGATGTAGGATACATATAGAACCAAATTTGGGGGACGAGATCTTCTACATTGTATCAGTCTTCATGATAGATTTCAATTAGCTGTGGCGGTAGAGTCAATGGAAGTAATTCAACTTCGAAAGAGTGCCTATATTTGAAGAGTTTTGTGGCTCATTGGACTCACACTACATTACATGGTAGATGGTAGGATAGTTGTATGAAATTAATCAAAAAATGGTTGATATAAATACAAGACCATCGATAGTTAGAGGTATTATTCATATCACTTATATGGAATATGGTGCCTTATTTGATAATGGTTCCTCTCATTCTTTTATATCTACAGAAAAATTGAATGGGTTTATTTTAGAAGTTATTTTTCTCAATTGGGATATGGTGATTGATATACAAATGGGGGGTATGGTTGATATAAATATTCTTTTCCAAGGGGTATCCTTTTTTTATTGCGGAGTGTTATTTTCTCATGGAAATTTACATTCTTGATATTTTAGTCTTTGACCTAATTATAGTTTTGGACATGTTATTAGTATACCAAGACAACATAGATTTTTGTCTAAGGAGACTGAATTCTATGTATTCTTAGTGTGAAAATTATATTAATCATGGAATGTGGGATATCGAAGAAGGATGTGCAATTCCAGTTCCTCAACATCTAGGGGAGATTACCTCCAAGGAATCAAGTCTGTTTCTAGATGACGGGGGTGAAAAGCATCATGTATTTCCACCCATAGAGGAAAGGTACTTGGACATTTTTACTATGGCCTTCTTAGGATTTCCACATGAGATAGATGTGAGATTTAAACTACTATAGAACTTTTTTATCTACTGCTAGTGTTTTATAAGAGATTGCTCAAAATTCTAGTATAGAGCACCACTATCAGCATTAAAACCCCCGCTATTACATCGGGTCTTTAACATTTCAAATCAAATAGATATTAATTGGTGACCTATAATAGTGTTTTTTACAATAATTTTTAAAGGGGGGTCTTTATCAACACTTTTTTAGAAGCACTAATAAAGACCCCGACCCTTTATCAACACTTTTTTATTAGTGTTATTAGATATATAATTGAGAAATTTGTATTTCAATAAGAATAATATATAAATAAATTAATAAATTAATATATTTATATTGATATAAAAATAATATTATTTTTAAAAAAAATTTATATTATATTTGTTAAATAAGAATTTACACTTAATATATAATATATTTTGTGAATATAGATTAAAAAAAATAAAAAATACATTTTTAATTAATAATTTTCTTATTATTATAATGTAGCAGTCATTTAATATCATTTTGATGATAAAAAATTTAAAAATAATAATAAAATATCTAAAATAAGTTGAAAACATAACTCAAACTAAAAATGTCCTTATGTTTTTATCTGGTTGTCTATTTGAGCTCTACTAGATACCAAATTTAAACCACTGATGAGATATATGCCTTCATTGAAATAGGTAAACATATATCACATTTTTTGTGGCCAAAGAAGAATCATAAGGCCTCAAATACATAATTTTTAGTTGGGGTACCCCAAATTCATAACATTCGACGGATTGTTAGCCTCATTTACAGGGGTCTTATTCACTTTTTTTGGTGGAGACTGAAATCATTCCTAGGTCTTAAACTCATATTGATGTTTCGGTTTTTAAATTTTTTTATTTTTACAACGTAATTATATTTATAATTAAATATATACATGGTTTCGTGTATTTACAAATAATAAATTAATAATACAAATACACATAACGACATATTTATGAAAAAATATATATTATAATATATGGAAATAAATAAATAATCTAAAAATGTATTTTAAAAAATATGAAACAGTTTTTTACATTATATATAAATATGTATATATGGGTATTAATTATGAGAGATATATTTATATTATATTCATGTATATATAAATGAATATAATGTATAATATTTTAAAAAAAAATATAAGTATATATATATATCACACAAACACTTATATTGTGTACTTATATTTTAAAATAATTTTATAAATATATGTATATATATATATTTATATATATAGAGATAAATAATTAGAAATATCATTGAGTAGACAGCAAAACAACATTTTGATATGGTAAAGGGGTTACATCTTTCAAGGGGAGGTGCAATGTTCAAATCCAAGTGGGTGCACATAAGGCTAGAAATTTGAAAAGTGCTTATAAAAGGTGGTGGGGTGAAAAGAACAAAGAATGCTTGGGTGGAGTGATGTTAAAGGGGTCATAGAATCACTGATAAAGGGCTTGGGCTCATAAGTGTCTGAAAAAAATATAATTTTACCCACTTTAATAACACTGCCTTTATCAACACTAATAAAGTGTTGTTAAAATCCCCCTTTAACTTCTCTATTAAAAGGTCCCTTTAAAATCACTAAAAGGGTGAAATTAATGGCCCCATTTTATAGTGCTTTTTTAATGCTGTTAAAGGGATATTTTAATAAGGTTGATAATGGTTTGTGGCTTTTATCCACATTCATATTTTCATCTCATTGTTAGAGATAATAAAGGCATTTTCAATTTCTGTTAAAGAACTAATTTTTTTTATTAGTGTTACAATTGAGCTCTGGATGGGGTCTTAGCTAGTTTCATTGTATCTCAAAAAATTCCACAAATATTGTTTTGGGATCTTCAAACCCAACTTATAGAGTTAATGGATATGGGGTTTATCCATCTTGGTATGTAGCCTTTGGGTTATCCAACAATTTTTTCTACGAATACTGTGGGGATTTTTAGCTATGTGTTTATTATCAGATGTTGAACTAGATGACAATGAAGAACTGGTATCCTCTTTTGTGTATTGATGATTTTTTTGACTAGTAGAGGGGGGAATGTGTTTTATCTAAAAATGAATTGATATCGGGGTATTTTTAGTGGAGAGATCAATGTTATAAAATAATACTGAATATTTTCAGAAAAAGGAATGGTATTTATGAGTTCTTGATGATTTCATTTGGGTGTATGAATGCACCGATATTTTTTATGGACTTGAGGAACCAAATATTCCATTTGTACCTGGATAAATTTGTTGTAGTATTTGTGGAAGAAATCTATGTGTACTCCAAGACTCATGAGGATCAATTCCCAATATCCTGAAATCATTCTTAGTATACTGAGAGATCGTCATCAATACACCAAGATATTTATATGATTTTTTTTGATAAATTAGGTACACATCACGGGTCAAATCATCCTAGTGGAAGGTGTGTCTGTGGACCCAGAGAAGGTTCAGGAAGTTATATATTGGGATAAATCTATGATAATTATTTAAATTAATAGTTTTCTAGTGCTGGAAGGATATTATTTGAGGTTCATCAATAATTTTTCCCATTTGGAAACACCACATTCATGATTCACTAATAAGGATATAATATTTTAATGGTTCATAGAATGTTATAATTCCTACTAGGAATTCGGTAGTTTCCTTAAAACAGAATGAATCATAGTCCTACTAAATTCTGGGAGGATTATATACATTATAAAGATACTTATAGGATTGGTCAAAGAAAAGTGATGATGAAGGGTGATCCTGTGGTGGCATATAGGTCATGAAATTTGAGGCCACATGAAAAAAACTACATTACCCATGACCTCGATTTGGATTTAGTTGTTTATACTTTAAAGTTTATAATACATTATATACTTGGTGAAAGTTTCGTTGTGTATACATATCACAAGATCATTAAGTGTATATTTTTAAAACAAGATTAGAATGTTCAAAAATTTAGATGAGTTAAGTATATTAATTTTTTTATTTTGAACTAGTATATATTCCCAAGAATGGAAACATTTTTGTTGATACTTTCCAAATGATTCATCAGACTCTTGAAGTTCAAGCTTCAATTGATCACTAGAAGATGATGAATTTACTAGATGATATGGTTGTTGTGGTTCACAAGAGACCAGAGAAAATGAATCTTATTGTATTTATAATATACTCTACAAATTTCAATCAGATTAGGGAAATGTAGTATCATGATCTAGAATAATTGGCCTTAACAAAAATCCATGAAGGTGGGGAGACACCTTCTAAATAGAAAACAAATATAGAGGAGATCACCTATGTCAGGAATTTGGGGTTTTTTCTTATCAGCATGTATGAGGAGTTGATACATGAATATCATTCTTCAAAGTATATTGGGCATTTGTGTTTAACCAAAATATACCATGACATATGTCGAAATTACATGTGTCTATGATTGAAAAGGGAGATATCATGGTTTGTCACATGATGCTATGCCTGTCAATAGGTGATGGATGAGAAATAATAACATTTTGGTATTCCCAAGGCATTTGCCATTCCATATTGGATGTGGGATAATTTAATTGATGATTTTGTGGTGGGTATCCCTAGGAAGACTTGGAAGTATTATTATATTTGGGTTATTTTGGTATAGCTAAAAAATTTAGCACATTTCCTTCATATTCAAGAGAAATTTTCAGTGGATTAGTTGGGATATATGTTTGTTCAGGATACATTCCATCAACATTTGGTGTGATTGTGTATTTTTTTAAAAACACGACTCTTTTTTTACATAAATCTTCTAGAAAAGATTTAAAATGGAACTTTCTAGACATGTTTCACTACGTACAACATTCTACCCATAGAAATATGTGTAGTTAGAGCTTACTATATTGGTTTGGGAGGATATTATTCCTTCATGTACTAATGTCCGAACCTGGCTCCTCACTAAGATAGTGGTTGGACTGGTGTGTCACATAGCCTCAAGTATGACTCCGTGTATTCTATAGGCTTGTAAATAGTGGAGATGGTCTTATAAGGTGATACTAGGGGGACTATACCATCAAAACAGAGTATAAAAATATTAATGTAAATAAATACCAACAACTTAATCAGTATTGAATGATCAACAATGTAGTGGATGAATAATAACAATAACTAAATATAACAGATGGAAAACTCCATTGTACAATGATGCAGGCATGTCTGGATTCTAATAAAAAAATAAATATTATACAATAAGAATCAATCGATACAATATAATAAAATAATAGAGAAACTAATGAAAACATAGAAAATCCCAATGGATGACTTCCATGAGCTTCCTGAAAACCAATTCAGTTATATTCTCTTAACTCCATGATGAATGAAATGATGTACTTTAAATCAACCATGGACCTACTAACATAAGGAATACTCAGGTATACCATTTATGTAACATCCCAAGTATGTAATGAATAATAGATATTTTTATATATGTCTATTAATTAATTATATTGTGTTTTACAGGCTTGAAATGAAAATAAATCCAATCTTAAGCATGAAATACACTAATATTCTTAAAAGATTGTTTTACTGCCTTTTGATAGAAAACCCTTTTTAAATCAAAATTTTGACAATTTTGTAATCTATATTTGTCAAAATAAACATATTAATTATGATTGGGACATTGAAATTTACATTGGATAAATATTTGGTATTTTTCTGACAATGTTCATTTTTTGATGAATAGTGAAAAATACTGCATTTTACATCAAAAATGATTTTTCATTAAATTTAATTATATGGTTAGATTATATTTTTAATTGGTATTAAAGTGTAATATGAATATATATTTACCATTTAATCCAATGGTGGTCATTAGGATTAATTTCTCTTTGAAATTGGTCATAAAATAATGCCAATGTTTTCATAGATATCATTTAAAAAAAACCGCTATTTGTTTTGAAAACCGGAATTATTTTTAAATAAATTATTGAAATATCTGTGTTTGGAATTTGGTAAAATGGATTAAATATTTGGAATCATAAGTTCCAAATTATGTAATCAAGTCTCTTTTGTTTTTGGACATTATGAATAGAAACGACGATAATTATCTTTAATTATCTTGATTAATGAGTAATCAGGTAGTTAAGGATAATAAAATAATATCATAATAATAAAACAATGACACCAAAATGTGTCCTAATTCTACTGGTTGTGTCATGGCCGACCATGGGATGTCTTGTGCCAAACTTGGGGGCCCCATGAAATCACTTTTGTGAGAAGGTGACTTTTTATCTTTTTATTTTTTTAAAGAATGTTAAATGTAACAAAGAATGTATCACCTAAGAAAAATATATTTAATTTTGTGTACATAAATGATATTTTAGACTATAAATAGTAATTGAAAAGATAAAAAGATTTTCTACATCATAGTATTTTGTCATAATTTTTAGACATTAAATTTATTAAATTATTTATGACATCATGATGATGCAGCGATTACCTCATTAATAAAGGATTTCAATAAAATGAAATGATAATGTAAAATCTATGACCTACACATGTCCAAAACCTATTTGATGGGTGGATTTAGAACCCTTATAAGCTTTCCCTCAAATTAAATCAATGTGGGACCTTTTTAATCTGAAAATCATTTTCAAAAAAAGTAACATTTCTTTACTTTCCAAGAGTGCCCCTCCTCTCCTCTTATAAAAGGCCCCCACATCTACCTCCTTACCCACACATCCAAAGCCTTTGGCTCAGCCAAACCCTGCACATTTTGTCTCTCCACTTACCTCTCTTACTACGTGAAGCCTCACTTTGCGCATAAGTCTTCTCAAGTAAGCCTTTGAGCTCAAACCAAAGAGAGTTATCCGATTTTAAGGTAATGTATTCACTTGAGTCCTTTTGTTTTATTTTGCTTCTCCAACCCCCTAAACTCTTTTTATTCATTTCATTTTTAAAAAATACAGTATCTTCAATATACTAGGATGTTTTTATAATAATTAATCGAGCTACACTTAAACACACCTACATCTAATGGTTAAAGAACATACTGTTTCTGTGGATGGCGAATTTATGCCTCCCGAAATGATGATTGTTCAACATTCCTTTAACACCTTCAAAGGTGGCCATTAAGATGTCACTATATTTATATATGATATATAATATGTTTATGTTTTCCTTAATCTTCTGTATTTTTCATTTTTGGGCTTACCTCTATGGTTTCCATTATGGGTAAACGCGATATCTTCATTTAAGGAAGTGCAGACTACCGCCCCCTCAAAGTGATTTGATTCATTAATACCATATGTGGGACGTATAAAGGATGGATTTATGATATTATATATGATATTATATTGGAATTATAATATACCTTTATATCATTATGATTCCATTCTATAAAATACGAAATAGAAATGAAAGTAGCGTTCATGCATACGTACGGCTTACCGTCTCCATGAACGGTGTATTTTATTTCTTACCTCTAAATGATTATGTAATATTATAAATGCATGCATGTACTGAATATATATGAAATATATGATATCTACATCATGAATACCATTCTGGATATAATGTATACATGAACAACTTGTAATTATAAAGGGCTTATTTTTGACTCAAGTACCAATGATCGTTAAAACGACCGTTATTAACTTAAATAATTACATAGTGTTCATGACATGGAAATAAGTGATATAAAAGGAATAATGAACTTGAAAAAGGTTCTTAAAAAAGTAGAAATTAACTCAAGTTTATTATTCAGGACATTAAAGAATGATCGAGTCAAGTCGGACCCGAGGTATGGGACTTCGTCTCAATATCCTTTCATTGAGGCATATTTTGTTTTATACACAACCTTCTTTTATATGGTGTATAAACCCCTTTGACTTTTACGTTTATTCAAAAGGAATATTTTTTATACGAAGAATTTACTAAACGACAAAAGGGAATATTTTTGTCGTATGTATGCGGCGACAACGACTTCTCCGCCGCCGTGACCGTTATTTGAGTTTCGGCTTCCTCTACAAGCCATACCTTCTTTTTAAAAGAAAAATAAATACAATATTTTACTTTTCTTTTATTTTGGTATTAAAAAAGGTTTTCATAATGTTTATATATCAATGTTTTGTATTGATATCTTGTTAATGAAAGGTGGAAATGTTATGTTTCCTTTATGCATGTTTTATGTGATATTATTATGTTGAGGTTCTTGGGCATTATTTTGAAGATGGGTGGTTCCGTGATAAACTAATGGCGGGTGAGCCTGATATAGCTCTCTAGTGCATTGGGTAACGCGAAGGAGTTAAATGTTAAGGTTTCTCCGAAGAGATTTAGTGAATATACTGTGATGGGTATTCCAAACGTAACCAAGAGGGTTACTCCCTACGTAAGAATGTTATGAATTCATCAAGTTACCTTTATGTCTTATGATTTCTATGATTTATTCATGATTTGATGAGGTATGTTAAAGTGCTTATGTTTTATGGGTAATGTATGATTTCATTCTTATGCATATATGAACTCATGTTTCCTTTCCATATTTTTTTTATATAACCCATACTGAGATTTTTATGCTCATACCAAGTCTTTTTTTGAAATGTTTTTGACAGGTCAAGGGAAAGGTACATGATATGATGATAGTGTCAAGGAAGTGTCAAGAAAGAATCCATGTTTTATTTTAAATATGTTCCATTGATGGGAAAAAAATGAATACTATCTTTATGTAACAACTTTGTTTAAATGTGGAATGTAATGCAAGTTTTATGATCTAATTCTCTGAAACTTTAAACCCGAAAAGATCCTCAATGTGTAATCTTGTAATAACTCATGATTAAGTAAGGTTTAAGGCCGGGGACTTATAGTTGGTATCAACGGTCGGTTTAGATAACTTTAGGAGTTAGAATTCTATTAAATGATTATCCAAAAATATATATATTTTTTTTAAATGATATAGCATTTGAAGATTACCATGTTGCTTCATCTAAGAAATATTTGTTCAGAATGGTTTTCCGCAGAGGAAACAGGGAAGCAGTGCTAGGAAGGCATGCAGTAGGAAATAACCTTTCGAATCAGCATCCTGAGATGGTCGGAATTGGAACTGAACAGTTTGTTGCAGTAATGGCACAATTGACTCAAGCGATAAATGGCAGTGGTATCCATACACAAGATCAGCCAGATCAACCGTAGAGGAACATGTCAGTGGTAGAAGATTTCATGAGGCAACATCCCCATAATTCAGAGGATCATCTAACCCTGTGCTAGCTGAAGGGTGTATTAAATCACTGGAGAAGATTTTCGATGTCATGGGGTGTTCCGACAATCAAAAGGTTAGTCTTGCTATTTACCGTTTGGAGGGTGAGGCAGATCAGTGGTGGTCTATGGTTAAAAATATCAGGGACGCCGATTAGATTGATGCTCTTGACTGTGATGAATTCAAAGGTATGTTTCTTGAGAAGTATTTTCCTAAATCTGTTCGACTTAGGATGGAAAAGAAATTCTTGGAATTGAGGCAAGAGAAAGACTCAGTGGCTGCCTATGAAGAAAGGTTCACTCGATTGGCAGGGTATGCTCCAAATTTTATCCGAGACCTTGATAGTAAAATCAATCGTTTTTACTCTAGATTAAAGCCAAAATATCGAATGGCATTAGCTTATCGTGAGTTTAAAAGTTATGAAAATATTTTTTGATGTGATGAGAAGGTGGAAATGGAGTTTTTTGATGATCAAGTGTTCTATAACAACCAACAGATGAAGAGACCAAGGTGGTAGGAGAAAGGGAAGAATTATTCAAAAAAGTCTGATGGTGAGAAATCTAAGTTTCCAGTTTGTGATAAATGTGGCAAAAGGCATGCTGGGGAATGTATTCTGAATTCTGGAAAGTGCTACCGATGTGGTAAGATGGGACATAAGGCTCATGATTGCACTGAAAACGATCAAGGTGAAGGTAAGATCAAATTTGATTTACAGTTAGTGAAATGTTTTAAGTGCAATGTGATGGGTCACTATGCAAACGAGTGTCCAACAATGAGCTTGAGTGATGGGAAGCAGTTAGACTACAAGCAGAAAGGGATGGTGAAATCATTTGCAACTACTTCAGCAGATGTCGGGCCATCAAATGAAGTTGTATTAGGTACTTTGTTTTTTCAGATTATGTCAGTGTGTTGTTTGATTCAGGGTCTACACATTCTTTCATCTCTGAAACCTTTTCTAGTGAAATGGGAATACCATCTCAAGAAATGACTCCTGAACTTGTGGAAAAAACACCTGGGGGAAATATTGAGGCAAAAAGAATTTATAAGAATCTTCCTATCCTTATCTGTGGAAAGAACCTACTTGCAAACCTTATTGTTCTACCTTTAATAGAGTTTGATGTTATCCTGGGTATGGATTGGCTCTCTATTTACCATGCTAAGATTGACTGTAGAGCTAAATAATTTTCTTTTCAGAAAGACTTTCAGTTCGTGTACAAGAATGAACCCTTACTTTTGATAACTTATCAAGAGGCCAAGAATCTTGTAAAAGATGGAAATGAATGTTACCTTGCACACATTGTTGAAAACAAGGGAACTGTTTAGATTAATGATGTTCCAGTGGTAAATGAGTATCCTAATGTTTTTACTGATGAGTTGCCTGGAATAATACCAGATTGGGAAGTTGAATTTACTATTTACTTAGTTCCTGATGCTAAGCCAATTTCAAAACCCCCTTATCGAATGGATCAAATTGAACTTTTAGAGTTGAAGGAGCAATTGCAAGATTTATTAGAGAAAGGTTTCATTTGACCTAGCACATCACCATGGGGTGCTCCTATTTTATTTGTTAAAAAGAAATATGGTTCAATGAGACGTTGAATTGATTATAGAGCCTTGAACAACATCACTGTTAAGAACAAATATCCTTTGCCTCATATCGATGATTTGATTGATCAGCTCCAGTGACCTCAGTTTTTTTCAAAGATTGTCCTGAGATCGGGGTACCATCAGCTGAAGGTAAAGGAAGAACATGTTTTGAATACTGCGTTTCGTACAAGATATGGCCATTATGAATTTGTAGTAATGCCTTTTGGGCTAACCAATGCACCTGCTGTATTCATGGACCTAATGAATAGAATTTTCCATGAGTTCTTAGATAAGTTTGTGGTGGTTTTCATTGATGATATTTTTGTGTTTTCTAAAAGTAAAGAGGAGCATGAATGACATTTAAGGGTTATCTTGTAAACCTTAAAAGAAAAGAAACTATATGGAAAATTCAGCAAGTGTGAGTTTTGGTTGCAACATATTTCTTTCCTTGGTCACATTGTTTCTAAAAATGGGATAATTGTTGATCCTGCAAAAACAAAAGTTGTGGAAGACTGGCCATGACCCCCAAATGTAAATGATATTCGTAGCTTCCTTGGTTTGGCAGGCTATTACCGAAGGTTTGTTATAAATTTTTCACGGTTATCTAGTCCAATGACTATGCTAACTCGGAAGGGTGTTAAGTTTATATAGACAAAAGAATGTGATGATTGTTTTCAGGAATTGAAAAGAAGATTGGTGAATGCTCCAGTTTTGGCACTACCTTCCAGGAATGGTGAGTTTGTTATATACAGTGATGCTTCATTGAAAGGACTTGGTTGTGTGCTAATGCAGAATGATCAGGTAGTTGCTTATGCTTCACGTCAGTTGAAAACTCATGAGGTAAATTACCCTACACATGATTTGGAATTAGCTGCTGTTGTTTTTGCTTTAAAAATTTGGAGGCATCATTTTAATGGAGTAAAGTGTGAAATATATACTGATCACAAAATTTTAAAGTATATATTCACTCAGAAAGAGTTAAACATGAGACAGAGGAGATGGCTAGAATTAATCAAGGATTATGATTGTACAATTCATTACCATCCAGGAAAAGAAAATAAAGTGGCTGATGCTTTGAGTCAAAAAAGTAATGCTTCATTAGCAATGTTTCATTTGGAATGTGATCCTTTGGTTAAGGATTTGATGAAC
Source organism: Viscum album (assembly GCA_963277665.1). Lineage (NCBI taxonomy): Eukaryota > Viridiplantae > Streptophyta > Magnoliopsida > Santalales > Viscaceae > Viscum > Viscum album. The sequence goes on from OY728156.1 coordinate 1,848,519,521, forward strand.
TTTGGCATAGAAGTTGTTGGTGCAGGATGTTCTTCTGTTTTGTTTCAGGTATCAGTGAGATCATCTCTATCAGATAGAATCAAGCAAGCACAGAAGCAAGACAGTGAGTTACAGAAAAAGGTAGAGCTGGTTTAGAAAGGTAAGTTGCCTGAATTCAACATTGATAATGATTGCGTTTTGAGATTTGGGAAGAGATTGTGTGTGCCTTGTGATTCACAGTTGAAGAGAGAGTTGTTATGTGAAGCTCATAGTTCTCCGTTTTCAGTTCATCCAGGCAGTACTAAGATGTATAGAGATCTTCGGGAGTATTACTGGTGGGATGGAATGAAAAGAGATATTGCTGATTTTACTATGATGTGTTTGACTTGTCAGCAGGTTAAAGCCAAGCGGCAGTTACCGAAAGGGATGCTTCAGCCTTTACCAGTGCAAAAGTGGAAATGGGAGAATATATCCATGGACTTTGTTGTGGGATTACAAAATACATCTCGAGGTAATAATGCAATCTGGGTTATTATTGATCGCTTGACCAAATCTGCTCATTTCCTTGCTATACGAGATACTTTTTCCCTAGATCAACTTTCCCGTTTGTATCTTAAAGAGATAGTCAGGTTACATAGAGTTCCTCTCTCCATTGTATCTGATCGTGATCCCAGATTCACTTCTAACTTTTGGAAAGGCCTTCAGATGTCGTTGGGTACTGAATTAAATTTTAGTACAGCTTTTCATCCTCAATCAAATGGGCAGTCGGAACGAACAATTCAGACCTTCGAGGATATGCTACGAGCTTGTTCGATGGATTATCAGGGATGTTGGGACCAAAATCTTTCTTTGGTTGAATTTTTATATAATAACAGTTTTCATTCTAGTATACAGATGGCACCATTTCAGGCATTATATGGGAAGCGGTGTCGAACTCCAGCTTTCTGGGATGAAGTGGGTGAAAGGAAGTTTATGAGACCAGAATTGGTAGAAGAGATGTCAAAGAAAGATTAGCTGATTCAAAAACACATGAGAACAACTCAGAGTAGGAAGAAGAGTTATGCAGACAACAGGAGGAAGGATCTAACTTTTGAGGTAGGTGATCATGTTTTTCTCAAAGTCTCAACATGGAAAAGTGTGATGCGATTTAGTAAGAAAGGAAAGCTGATTCCATGGTTCATTGGACCATATGAAATTCTGGAGAGAGTTGGATCAGTTGCATACCTGGTGGCTTTACCTCCGAGTTTATCTCAGGTACACAATGTTTTTCACGTTTCGATGTTGAGAAAGTATATGCCAGATCCATCTCATGATTTGAGTCCAGAGGTAGTTCAACTGGAAGAGAACATATCTTATGAGGAACAACCGGTCCAAATTCTTGACCACATGGAGAAAGTGTTACGGAATAAGGTGATTAATCAGGTAAAGTTTTTGTGGAAAAACTACATGATGGAAGAGGCAACATGGGAATCTGAAAATGCAATGAGGGATAAGTACCCCCATTTATTTGATAAGTAAATAAATTACGGGGACACAATTTTCTAAATGGTGGAAGGATGTAACATCCAAAGTAAGTAATGAATAATATATATTTTTATCTATGTCTATTAATGAATTATATAGTGTTTTAGAGGCTTAAAATGAAAAATAAATCCAATCTTAAGCATGGAATACACTAATATTCTTAAAAGATTGTTTACTACCTTTTGATGGAAAACCCTTTTTAAATCAAACTTTTGACAATTTTATAATCTATATTTGTCAAAATAAACATATTCATTATGATTGGGACATTGAAATTTACATTGGATAAATATTTGGTATTTTTCTGACAATGATCAATTTTTAATGAATAGTGAAAAATACTGCATTTTACATCAAAACTGCGTTTTCATTTAATTTAATTATATGGTTAGATTATATTATTAATTGGTATTAAAGTTTAATATGAATATATTTTTACCATTTAATCCAATGGTGGTCATTAGGATTAATTTCACTTCGAAATTGGTCATAAACTAATTCCAAACTTTTCATAGATATTGTTTAAAAAAAACCCGATATTTGTTTTGACAACGGGAATTATTTTTAAATCAATTATTGCAATTTCTGTGTTTGGAATTTGGTAAAATGGATAACATATTTGGAATCACAAGGTCCAAATTATGTAATCAAGACTCTTTTGTTTTTTGACATTATGAATAGTAATGACGGTAATTATCTTTAATTATCTTGATTAATGAGTAATCGGGTAGTTAAGGATAATAAAATAATATCATAATAATAAACAAAATGACACCAACATGTGTCCTAATTCTACTGGTTTTCTCATGGCCTACCATGGGATGTCTTGTACCAAACTTGGGGGCCCCATAAAATCACTTTTGTGAGAAAGTGACTTTTTATCTTTTTCTTTTTTTAAAGAATGTTAAATGTAACAAAGAATGTATCACCTAAGTAAAATATTTTTAATTTTGTCTACATAAATGATATTTTGGACTATAAATAGTCATTGGAAATATAAAATGATTTTATACATCATATTATTTTTTTTATAATTTTTATACATTGAATTTATTAAATTCTGTATGACATCATGATGATATAGCGATTACCTCATTAATAAAGGATTTAAATAAAATAAAATGATAATGTAAAATCTATGACCTACACATGTCCAAAACCTATTGGATGGGTAGATTTCGAACCCTTATCACCTTACCCTCGAATTATATCAATATGGGTTCTTTTGAATCCGAAAATCATTTTCAAATAAAGTAACATTTCTTTACATTCCAAGAGTGCCCCTCCTCTCCTCTTATAAAAGGCCCCCACCTCTACCTCCTTACCCACACTTCCAAAGCCTTTGGCTCGGCCAACCCCTGCCCATTTCGTCTCTACACTTCCCTCTCTTACTCCTTGAAGCCTCACTTTGGGCAGAAGTCTTCCCAAGGAAGCCTTTGAGCTCAAATCAAAGGGAGTTACCCGATTTTAAGGTAATGTATTCACTTGAGTCCTTTTGTTTTATTTTACTTCTCCAACCCCCTAAACTCTTTTTATTCATTTCTTTTGTAACAAATACAGTATCATAAATACACTAGTATATTGTTATAAGAAGTATTCGAGATACACTTACACACACCTACATCTAATGTTTAAGGAACATACTGTTTCTGTGGATGGCAAATTTATGCCTCTCAAAATGATGACTGTTCAACATTCTTTTAACACCTTCAAAGGTGGCCATTAATATGTCACTCTATTTATATATGATATATAATATGTTTATGTTTTCCTTAAGCTTCTTTATTTTTCATTTTGGGCATACCATTATGGTTTCCATTATGGGTAAACGCGATATCTTCATTTAAGGAATATTATAAATTCATGCATGTACTGTATATATATGACATATATGATATCTACATCATGAATACCATTCTGGATATAATGGATACATGAACAACTTTTAATTATAAAGGGCTTATTTTTGACTCAAGTACCAATGATTGTTAAAACGAACGTTATTAACTTAAATAATTACATAGTGTTCATGACATGGAAATAAGTGATATAAAAGGAATAATGAACTTGAAAAAGGTTCATAAAAAAGTAGAAATTAACTCAAGTTTATTATTCAGGACATTAAAGAACGATCGAGTTAAGTCGGACCCGAGGTATGGGACTTCGTCTTAATCTCGTTTCATTGAGGCATATATTGTTTTATACACAAACTTCTTTTATATGGTTTATAAACCTCATTGACATTTACGTTTATTCAAAAGGAATATTTTTTATACGAAGCATTTAATAAACGACAAAAGGGAATGTTTTTTTCGTACGTATGCGGCGACAACGACTTCTCCGCCGCCGTGACCATTATTTGAGTTTCGGCTTCCCTTACAAGCCATACATTCTTTTTAAAAGAAAAATAAATACCATGTTTTACTTTTCTATTATTTTGGTATTAAAAATGGTTTTCATAATGTTTTTATATCAATGTTTTATATTGATATCTTTTGATTGAAATGTGGAAATGTTATGTTTCCTTTATGCATGTTTTATGTGATACAATTATGTTGAGGTTCTTGGGAATTATTATGAAGACAGGTGGTTCCGTGAAAAACTAAGGGCGAGTGAGCCCGATATAGCTCTCCAATGCATTGGGTAACACGAAGGAGTGAAATGTTAAGGTTTCTCAGAAGAGATTTAGGGAATATACTATGATGGGTATTCCAAACGTAAGCAAGAGGGTTACTCCCTACGTAAGAATGTTATGAATGCCTCAAGTTACCTTTATGTCTTATGATTTCTATGATTTATTCATGATTTGATGAGGTATGTTAAAGTGCTTATGTTTTATGGGTAAAGTATGATTTCATTCTTATGTATATATGAACTCATGTTTCCTTTCCATATTTTTTTATATAACCCATACTGAGCTTTTTATGCTCATCCCAAGTCTTTTTTTGAAATGTTTTTCACAGGTCAAGGGAAAGGTACATGATATGATGATAGTGTCAAGGATGTTCCAAGAAAGAATCCATGTTTTATTTTAAATATGTTCAATTGATGTGAAAAAAATGAATACTATCTTTATGTAACCAATTTTTTTAAAAGTGGAATGTAATGAAAGTTTTATGATCTAATTCTCTAAAACTCTAAACCCGAAAAGAAACTCAATGTGTAATCTTGTAATAACTCAAGATTAAGTAAGGTTTAAGTCTGGGGATTTATAATTTCAATGGAGTCCAGAGTAGGGTGTGGGATAATAATCCCAAAAGGTTACCACCCATGGTGTCTATGACTGAAATTGGATCGGGAAATACAATGTAAATCTTTGTGAAGGTATATGGAGAGAGGTAAAAGAAGTGATTAATAAATAAAAAACAACCCTCCCATGTTCATAAAGGACACCAGGTGGCTATACCTGATTCGAATCACAGCCAAAATATATGCCTAATCAACAACTTTATATATATTAATAATTATATATATATAGATTGATATATATTTCAACAACCTATATAATCCATGTTTGTGTAGATTCCTAATTAATCTAAACATAGAATACTAGTTTCTAGATGGACCTAGGTGTAACCAAGGGATATATAATCTGTATAGATGTTCCTAAAAGCTTAAGAAATAGGGTACATTACCAAAATACCAAATGAGTGAGATATTCCATAAAATCACACATGATATGGTTAGTGTTCCATCATACCAACACTCTAAACAGAGTTTATATTCCCTCATCCCTTGTCCCACAAGTATTACTAGTGTCAGATGTCATGAAATCAACACCCGATGTAATGGATTGTGATTTTCTATGATTCTAAAAAAATTCTTATCATCATTCATAGCCTATATATAAGGCATTGTCATATTATTAATAAAATTCCATGATGAAATATCATTCATGCCTTACATTAAAAAATCCCCTATAATGGTATCATATTAAATATAGTTTGTAATAAGCATTCTACGATTGGTGTGGCCTTACCACCCTTTATAATTAAATCACAGTATATAAACCTTTATGAAACATACCATTCAATAATATCATGTCACATCCTTTAATTAAAACATTTCATATAAGTAGTTCATATTAATTTATATTGAGAGTGTGTTCATAACCAAATTTTATTTAGATTTTCATTAAATAGTCTACCATAACTAATAAATAAATCCATCATGTACATGATAATAAAATAAAGACATATCATTAAACAATTATGTATATAAATACATATTGTTAAGAAATCACTATAATATCAAACAATTTAATTAAAAAAATTCAAGGAAATTCATTTAACTAGATTCAAGGGGTATATATAAGGTACCATAGTTAACTAGAAAACTACCTCAATGTATAATACAACTTAATAAGAAATCCACTCCATTTTTAAAACATTCCAAACACTCAGAATGATACTAGTTCATTAAACACTTTCCATATAAAGAGACACCCCCCTATTTAAGAATATCTTTAGGGAATGTCCTAAATATTCCATTTAACTGACGATGGAAAAATTCCAAAGAAAACACCATCGCCCTAAATCCTAGAAATATTTAGACAACCAATATCCACATTTTAGTTTTGATGGAAACACACCTCATTCGGGGGGTTTTATTAAAAAAACATGAAATCGTTTGTCAAAAAAATCACTAAAATAGATAATCATCACATTTAAATAATTACACATTAATTCGACATGGATTTATATCTAAATAAACAACTAAAACATGAAAATTAAATTATTAAATTCTTCCCAGAACTTCGATGGTGGCGATATCTCTTTGGAAATTGATTTCACAGAGTAATTCCAGTTTTTATCCTAGCCAAATTATTAGAAGGAATTTCATCCATTTAAAAAATTGACTATAAAGGGTAAAATCAAGTTAGAACACCCATTGGGTTTCCATCAAAGAAACATAAAACCTCTAACTAACAAAACATGTATCAATAAAGAAGTACCGAGTTGAAATGGTAAATTTAATATGAAGAACCCTATTTATATGAAATGGAAGGAAATTATTTAGCATGTGGTGCAATGGAACTATTAAATAATTGATGGAAAATAAGGAAAAACAAATTTCACCACCAACCTCATTCGTAGGAATGTCTACTCTTCCAATATCAAACTATGATTTGATCTGGATTAGAAGAAGTCTGGGAAACAAAGTATTTCCCTGTAACTATTTAAAATGATTTCAAACAAAAATAGTGCAAGAGAGAGGATATTATATTATGAATTATTTAAATGTACTTGAGATATTAAGGATGTTGATCCATAGATAAGGACATCAAATGAATTAGACAACTGAAATAAGAGATATCATGATGCCTAACATAGGCTTGGAGAGGATAAAACCCACCAGAGAGGAAGGATTGCATGTTGGAGGGAAAAAAAGTAAAGTAAAATATTTATAAATTTTTTTTTTGTCTAGATGGTTAATTTTTCTAACAATAACCACGTCTTAAGGATTGGATGCATGGTTTTGGAAAACCGTTTTCTTACTGTGTGACACTCCCAACATAAAAAGTAATTTCCCATGGTTTGACCCGCTTGGTTACCCTAACTGTGCTCCAACTATGTGATGATTAGTTATTAGTTACTACTTATATGGAAGAATCCATGCATTCATGGCATAGTGGTTGGAAAAAATATGTGTATAGAATGCATGAAATTTCAGCTTCTCCCCTATAACTACAAATTATTATATTGGAGGTCCCAAGATTTTTAAAAAACTGTACACATATTCCAGAAACTCAAAACATTTAATTTATTACCCAAAACTCTAAAAACATGATGATTCCTCCATGTTACATCATATTACTTCACCCAAATCCAAAAATTACACATTGATGTGTTCCCACATTGATAATTACATTACAAAGATTGATTTTAAAATAATTCTATCCACTAAACACCCAGAGATAATATTGATTTTCGTAGTTATCCTTGGCTAAAAACTTGAGAAGATACAACCTCCCTACCTTAGAACATAACATCCCTGAGAATGCATTTTAAAAAACATAAACATCTCCCAACCTATATAGTTGATGAATTGCCATTCAATTGATTGTGTTTCATTTACTAATTCCCAACATTCCTTTAAGAACATGTCAAGAATATGCCATTAAATCCACCAAAACCTTAGACAATAGTCATATTCTATATGAAATATGAAAAATTCACTTACATGAGCCCATTTATCTATATACATGATCATGTCACGATCATAGCATGTAACTAGACAAATGTGTTTCCCACCATCGGCATCAACATTTTATGGTCAATTCCGAACCACATAATCTCTACCATTGTAATTTTCATACAAAAAATACCCCTTATAATTGTGATGATTATCATGAAATGATTTGTTCAATAGGGAAAATGTGATTACATTCAAGTCCATATGAGGGACCTCATCATAAATAATTAGCCGAATTCAAATAATCCAAGCTAAAAATGGTCCAGTGTTCATTCCATGTAATATATAGCGAACCAAATTTAAAACCAGACCCACCTTATTCATAAAATGATTCATAATGAGGTTCATCACCATATATATTCATTAATCATGAAGTCTAACATCATAAGCCACTTTTGAAAATTTACCCCGAAACACATAGCTTAGATGACCAATGTCTTACAATAGAACTACAACACCATTCCCTAGGCATATAGTAGATTCCACATAGACTCTCAATAAAGTCCAAAATCCAGATTCAGTAACATTCCCGAATAAAACCATTATATTTTCATTTAAACCATTCAGACTCTACAAAAAAAGAGTGTAATCTAGATCAACTCAAATAGAATTATTAACCCATTTTAAACAACACCTCTGAGACAATATAAAGTCTGTAATAACACATGATTAATTTAAATTGGAGTCCATTAATATAAAAAAATATTTCCATAATCTAATATGACAAGAGATATATTGGAAAAATTCTAAGACGTCCACATCTGATCATTGACTATTCCCAGAGCAGCATCTTCATGATTGTCTAGTTCATGGTTGAAATAGTTGTCATCCAATAATCCATCCAAATAATTCCTTCTTGGGAACCCAAGGGTCACTAAAGAATAACCAAGGCTCAATTGGAACCACACGTCTAGCGTAAAATATCACGAAAACCAAAAATCAATTCCAACGGCCATTTAAACCTTATGATAACACAAGATTGACACTCTCTAGTGTATTGAGGGTAAAGTCAAGATAACAGACATGTTTATCACTTTAAAAGAAGTATAGTAAAAGGAACCCATTATATTCAAATGAATAAATAAATTTAAATCCACTCTTAATTGACTTCATGAATTGATCTTGGATTTAACTACTTATGAATTGGTACAAACCAATCAAAATCCTTCACCACTTGATTGATTTCATGATCATTCATTCTTAACCTCCGAAGTCCACCCAAGACCAATGGAATTCTTCAAAGGTTTAATATACAACCAAACATTTCATTATCGTTCTACTGAGTAAGAAAAAAAAAGAATCAACATTCATGCCTCAATGACATTAAAGCTAGATCAACTATAACAAAATGCTTCACTTTGGTTGTGTTACTTATAAACGGAAGAAAAAATATTTCAGATTTGATATGACACTAACCTCCATACAAGTATTGAATACCTCGAGGAACAAATATATCATCAACTAACAAGGGCACTAGATCCAATCTACCTTTAATGCATGTGTGACACACCATTGAATCACACCCACACACATCAGATCATATAATGAAATAAAAATCCAACCTGACCAGTGTCTCAAAACACCATTTACTCTAAGAAAGTCATCATGAGCATTAGGACAAAAATTATTTCATTAACTCATAGGTCACTCTACTGTAGATATGACCTAAGAAATTAATCAAAAGTACAACACTCAAGGATTTTATAGAAATCAACCAGTTCGTTACACCATGTATCACTTGATGGGCACCATGTACATGAATGCATCCAACCTCAATTTTTTAGAAGCAAGAAGAAAAAGATTAGATACTACCTAGAGGTATATAATCACTATGCATAACGTATCATATGGCCAATGTAGGAACCAGATAAAAATAACATTATCCCCTATGATGGTATAATGGACTGACGACCTACTGAGTCACATAGGGAAAGAGAAATATGGTCACAATTACCATCAACCAGCCAATAATTCTCGATTTTTGTCTAAACTACTAAAATTGAACAATATATGATTCTCTTGTCCATAAAAAGGGTTTTGTAAAACATGACCACCCATTTGAAGATGGGTTTCATTGAGAAACAAATAGTCCCAAAAGGTATAACGACGCCTAAACGGTACCATAAAAATAAAAAATCATGACATTATCAAGGAATATTAAACTACAATGGGGATATGAACCATGTGCTACAACTTAATAAATAAAACATCAAACATAACACTAGGTCTTTCCAAATAGAAGGTTGTTAGGATCAATATCCCTTATTTAATCCATTTCTATAATGAAAAGGTCATGCGTAAAATGCTCACATTTTCATTACAAGGATTCTCATGATAAACATAAACATCTCTTAAATGAGTTTTTAAATAGAGGATTCCACCTAGGGTTCCATTTTAATGTATTTAAATTTCTTTACATTTATCATATAACCATTTTTAAATATTTAAATACAGAACATCTAGGTTAAAATGAAATTATTATCAAACTAAGTTTTTCAAAATTTAAAATATTATTAAATCCTATAATAATTATGGAATATATCATATAAATTTATTTTTAATAGATAAGGTTACCTACAAGGGACCCATTAATTCCACCCAAGTTCATTACAATGAAATAAAATAGAAGTTTCTTAACTATAAATACTAAAGAAACCTTAACGAGTTTTAGCATAAGATACATGCACAAACAGACCTAAATGTGTCTATTCATACATTTAAGAACATATCCAATTAATTATATATTAAAATTAAAATTCCATTGCATTTCAACAATTCTGAAATATTTACCATGATCAAATATAGTGGTTCAATTACATGGACTTAAAATTCCACAATATACAAATAACCCATTATAATTATAGAATTAAGTCTATCTCTTATTTAATAATAACCAATACCATTTTAAATTATAACATGCTTATATATATATATAACTATTCACTCATATGGTTGGTCATTTACCAATCCATAAAGTTACCAAAAACCATAATGCTTCGCATTTGTCTCCCATTTCATTCGCAATAAATAAATTTATCCCATGCAACCCATTTTATGACATCATAACTAGGCTTGTTATAATAGATAGTAAACAAAAAGAACCATGATAATAAATAAAGAAAACAATACAAGGAAAAAATGATGAATAACTAGGCAGTATGGCATATAAAAGTAAGAATGCTAATGAAATACCTAAATGTTGTAAAACACTATGCATGAGACTAAATACCTAACCTGGAATATAACCGACCTACTAATAAACAAAATAACGTTTTAATACCCAATGAAAACAATCAAAATTAGCATGAAATTAACAGATGAAACAACATGGAATGAAATATAAATAACATATGATTTTCTTATATTCCTCTATATGTATGCTTCATGTAATTCTTAATCCTTTCTATAAAATCCAAGAGAAGAATTAAATAAATTACATAAATAAAATATAGGATAATTACACTATTCACTCAATGTAAAATCTTAGGGAATTGTAATTGAAAATAGAATGAACCTCAATTCACATCCGTGGACAAATGCTTATTTCCAGATGGGTTGTGTGATCATCCTGGATATGATTATTTACCATGCTCCGACACATTCATAGTCTCTTATATATCATCCCAAAATAGTAAGATAATGAAAAATAGCTACGATTCCAATTTGTAACTTACTGAACCAAATCACCTCTAAGATGGTGGTCAGACTAGTGGTTCCAATAGACTCAAGTATTCCTCCCCATATGAAAGATGATTCTGTCTAGAAGTGATGCTTGTAGGAGATTATAGTGAAGAAGATATACCATCATACTAAAGGGGAACAATGGAAAAGGAAATAAAATTAATAGTATAATTAGAAATAAATGATCTATAATGTAGAAAAATAATAATAACAATAACAACAACAACAATAATAATAATAATAATTGAATATAATATAAAATAAACACCAATGTAAATTGTTTCTTGCATATCCAAATGCTAATATGTAACTAAATAGCAGACAATAAATAGGTAGTGATATATTACAGTAATGGAATATCGAAATAAATGAAAAAACTAAAAGGCCTAAAGGGAGATCTTTAGAAGAATCGAAAGATCCTTCTCGGTCCTGTGATCCTAACCCCATAAGTAAGAAAATAAGATCATGAAATCAACCATGGACCTGTGAACAGAATCTCTACAGGAGTACCCCAAAACAATGGCATCTTAAGTAGGGTGTGAGATATTAACCCCAGTAGGTTCCCACCAATGGTGTTTTTGAATTAAAATGTGCCTAAAATACAATGTAAAATATTGTGAAAGTATAAAAAGAATGGTAAAGAATCATCAATGAATAAATAAATAACTAAATTCATAGTTTTCTAAAGGACACCTGGATACTATACCTACTTTGGGTCATAGCCAGAATACATATAGGATCGGGAACTATTTATATTTGTATATATTATTATATATATATATATAGTTATGCATTTCAGCCACCTATATTAACCAAGTGTGTGTTGACGCCTAATGGATATATACCTGAAATACTTGTTGTTGGCTAGACCAGGTTGTAACTTAGACATCAATAAATAGTCTAAATGATCCAAAATGCTCATGAAATAGGGTAGATTCCATGAATCCCAATGTATTTTGATATTAAAGTAACTAAACACTCATTATGTTGAGTTTATTATATTTCAATCACTCTAAAGAGTGAGTAGGACACCTCAACCCATGTCTCACAAGTATTACTTGACTAACATGCCATGAACTCAACACATGATGTATGGGACCAATATTTTCAACAATACCCATAAATACCTTTCCATCATCCACAAACTATATATAGGGATTAATAATATTCATCTGTGAGTCAATACGACTCATGATTTACATTTATCAATCCTTTATAAGATAATCAGTTTAACAATAGCATGTGTCAGACATGATACAATCGGTGTGGTCTTTCCACACAATATAATTCAATCATGGTTTGAAAACCATCATGTAATTACCATTGAATAATATCATGTAATGTCATTAAATTATGTAATTTAATAAAATTAGTATTTATTTAATTATTACATGGGTCATGACTGTATGACCCATTTTATTTCCATTTCAGTTAAACACACATAAAAAATAATGAAGTTAATACATCATATACATGATAATATAATCATGAAAAATATTTCAAAAAAATTAGGGAAGTAAATCCATCATGTAAATACATTCCATTCATTTCAAACTATATAATTAAGTATTTCATGGAAATTCATGAAACTATATTCAAAGGGAACTTAGAAGGAAAATCAGTCAATAGGTATATTAACATAATGGGTAGTCCAATTTAATAAGTAATAACTTAGTTTATTAAATAGGAATAACAATCAGAAGGATCTTGGTTCATTAATAAGTTTCCATATAGAGTGACAACCCCATATTTAAGAATTACTAAATGGAAAATTCTATGAAATCCCATTTAACTAACCAATAAAAACTAAAATGAAAAAAGTGATGAGATAACACTATTCTTGATTTCAATAACCAATCAAAAAATTTTAGTTTATAAGATAGAACACCAAATTCAAGCGGTTTTATTATAAAATCAAAAAATTGTTTCTCAATAATTCTTTCAACTAGTTAAGAATCTCATTCAAATAATGACACCTCAATTCCCAAATGATGCATATTTAAATAAATAACCCCAACATGTAAATTTGATAATGAAATTCACCAAGGTACATAGGAGGTTCCAACTTCCATTGGTCTATTTATAACAAGTGGAAATTCATATATTAATCCTAGCCAAACAATTATATAGAATATCAAGAATTTACAAAATTTAGTAATATGTAGAAAATCATGATGACACGCCCAGGGAGTGACCATGAAAGAAGAATCCAACCAATAATTGTCCAAAAATGGATCAACAGACATATATGAAGGTGAAATTGTCAATTTGATATGGAAAAATTTTTTAAAGAAAAAAGGTGGTCAGCCAACGAAAAAATGGAACTATTCATAAAAAGATAGATGAATGAGGAATAAGTCATAGACTACCTACCTCTTACTTAAGAAGACATATTCATCAATAACAAGCCCTCATATGATCTAGTTTGGATGATGTCTAAGAATTTTTAATTTTCCCTAAATGTATCAAAAATTATCTCACACCTAAATAATGCATCCTTGGGGAGATTAATCTATTAATGTTTCAAAATGGGCCAAAAAATTATTGGTGCAGGTCCATAGAGTCTAACATATAACAGATCAGTAAACTAGAAGGGGAGTTATCATGAATCCTACTATAGACATGGATATGATAAAATCCCTTAGAGGGGAGGGCTCATGACATGGTGGGAGAAGAAGAAATGGAATTGAAACTAAAATCCTCATTAATTATAAGATATAAAATTTTCCCTGAAAAACCAAGTCACCTAGTTTAGCCTAAAATCTTGGCCAAACTGTGCCCCAAACATTTTTCAACCCTAGAATAAGAAACTAATTCACACTGTTTGACTATCATAGTTAACCTAACCATGTTCTAATCATGGGATGCATAGTTCTTCTACAATGAATATGTTTCATTACCCATGATGTTTAGAAACATGATTTTGGAAAACAATGTGATGCCCATGCATGGTATTTCAACATATCCATTGATGCAACATGGTTTGATGTTGGAGGCTACCTGATTATAGACAAACTGTGAATCTTTTTCTGACCCACAAACTCTTTGTATCCGACATAGATGATCCCAAAACATGATTATTCCTCCAAGGGACCTCTTGGGCATTACCCAAGTCCAAAAACAAAACATTGATGTGTTCTAACTATCTGAATTATGATATGAATCATGGGTTTAAATAATACCTTCAAGTAAAATCCAAAAACTCAAATTCCTCTTAAAATTTCACCTTGGATCAAATCATGGTAGGTTAAACTTATGTCGTAGACTCTATTAGTTATTGAGAGAAGCACCATGAACTAGTATAGTTCTCCAATAAAAAATTATATCAGGTGAATACTCATATGGAATCATATGATGATCTTTATGGTAGACTATGTATATCAACCTTATGCTGGTTGGAGGCAGGTGATTTGGAATTATTGGGACAGAGTCTCATGAATGAGACATCGATGTAGGTTCAGCTTATTCTAAAGAGTGTGTCTATGGATCAAAGTATGAAGAATTCCTAAACGGATAGATTCTAATGACCACTTGAGTTTCTAAAGGGTGATCATGTATTCATGTGAGTGTCATAGTGATTGGGTCACCATAGGATATGGAGATAGGTGATGATGGTACCCCTTTATGCTGGTCCGTTTGAGGTTGTGGAGATTATTGAGCTAGTGGTGTACATATTGGATCTTCCATAGAAGTAATGTTTTATAATGACATTTTCCAACTGTCAAAACATTGGTGGTATCACCCAGAACCTCATCATTTTATAAATATAGATTCTATTGCACATGATACTAATGTGTACATTGAGGAGAATTTAGTAAGTCTATTGGATCATTGTGAGAATGTTTTAGAGGGAAATATTGTGGTAGGTGTTCTTCTATTATGGTTGGAATGCCGTGTGTAAGAGGAAACATGGGAGAGATATATGGATATGCAGTATCAGTGGCCTGATATTTTTTACCTTATAATCCTAGATAATATTGTTAGAACAGTTTGAAGATGACCTGTTATATGATATGGTGATTGTAGGATCATGAATTTTTTTGGATTTTCATATAGATTGTATTTTTGTATTAATTTTCCCTATTTTTATTATAATTTTTTTATTTATGCTGGGCGTGTTTGTGTGATATTTGGGTGTTTTAGAGGGGTTTTGTGCAGTGATCGGTCAGTGCATGTTTTTCCAAAACCATACACCATACCCCCAAAAATCATACAACCCTAGGTAGATGAGGATCTCACAGATGTCACATGGTCAGGAAAATTGTGTTCTCTATTAGTAGTAATACCGTGAACACTAGGAAGAGGCTCATTGTTAGGTGAAATCACATGGAAAACCACATTCCATGAGCAGGAAACCAGGAGCTCATAAATTTAATCCCCTAAATATTCAATACAAATTTCTTAATCCTCATTTCTTGATGAATCAATGCCCATTTTGATGATCTTCACCTCTCCCAATAAGATATTCTCATCTTAATTAGTTTACCATCTCTATCCCTCACATATTGCTCTCCACTTTTGATGGTGTGTTTTCCTCCATTGGAACTTGAGCTATATTTTATATTTGATAGATCAAATCCATTTGATCTTAGATTTAGGTTTTATATATAGATTTTATTATTCATTTTGGTATTGGTCTTTCCTCTTCAATTATATATTTTTCACTAGCGATATTTCATCATCAATTTGAGGTAAGTGGTCTAAATTCAATTCCCATAGTCCCGAATTCCAATTTCATGTATGCATTGGGAAATTTCAACTGGCACATTTGAAAATTGTATCTTGTAATAAATTAATCAATTGACTAATTAATTTATGGCCGGAATCAATTTTCGAAGTTTGGCTCGGGTACGTTCAGTGAACGAACGAGCGGGAATTCCTAACTTTTGATCCGGTGCTCGGAATTGAAATCCGAGGACACCGATGAACTCGCAGCGCCGATATTCGCTTAAGGAGACCTTTTCCGAAGTTGCGTTTATAGCGGGATGAATGTTAGTTTTTGGGAGAATTATAAAAAAATTGAATAAAAATGTGGAACACTTTTTATTTTATTTTTTGTTAGTTAACTTCTCCCAAAGGGAGTTAAAGGTGGGACCCACATCCACTTAACCTCCCTTGGGAGGACTAAGTGTGGTGGGGCCCACACGAAACCCAACTTTTCATCTCCTCTCAAAACTCCTTTAACCCCTCTTTAATTAACATGACAACTTGTTATTTAATTTGGAGTTATTTTATTTGAATTTCAAACCTTTGAAATTCAATTTGATTAAGTGTGTGAATAAAATAAGTCTCTAACTTATTTTATTTGGTTAGATTTCTATAGCCTTCTTGAGAGATTTTGGGTTCTTCTTCTTCTTCTTCTTCTTCTTCAAGCTTGACGAAGAACGCGAAGAACCTTCGAGCTCCGACGAAGAAAGCCGCTCCTCTCTTCTTCGTAGTCGTTGTTTCCGAAGATCGACGACGTCTTCCATGTCAATGAAATGGAACACCGCTTCCTCCTCGGACTCCCTTCGTCGGCTTACGAAGGCTCGCCAATGACGTACCTCTTCGTCATCGGATTTGACGAACGATTACCGCGACGCCCGACCTCCGCGACGTTGTCTTCCGCGGGTCGTTGACGATCTTCGAACTTGAACCCAAGGTAGGGGTTTGATGTGGTTTATTTCCTTACTCTCGTTCATGGTTCTAGAATGATAATCTTATGATTAAATATTTAAGAGCTATCATCTAACGAGAGGGGGGTCGGACCGCACAAACACGGCCGAATTCCCCCTCCTTTATTCTTGGTTATTTATAAAATCTTGTGGATGAACGAGAAGGCGTGGTGCCGTCGCACCACGCGGGAATCGCCCAGCTTATTTACGCGACGCCATCGCGCCGCGCCACGGGAAGTTTATCATGAACGCGACGCCGTCGCGCCGCGTCGAAGGGGCGCGGTGAGACGGGAAGACCGGTGGCTCGGAGGTTCCGGGCCGCGGTGAGACGGGAAGACCGGTGGCTCGCCGGGCCGCCGGCGTCGGAAACCGGAAGGGGACCGGCTTTCCGATCCCATTGGAGATAAACCGGCCAGCCAGGTGGCCGGCTGGAAGGTCAAAGACTAGGGGAAATTAATTCCCCCGGTCAACTCTCAAAAGCCCCCCCCCCATTTATGAGGGGGGGGGGATTCATTGAGGGGGGGCAGGCGGCCCCCCGGTTCTCCTCAAGCAGGCCCCCACGAGGGGGGCCGGTTCTCCAAAAGGTGCGGCTAAAAGCCGCGCCGCCTTTTGAAAATCGGGGACTTGCCCCCCGCGCGTGGCACCAGCGGCGCCAGGCCGCGGCGCCGCCGGCCAGGCTGCGCCGCCGCACCGGACCGCGCCGCCGTTCCGGTCCGCGCCGCCGCCGGCCGGGCCGGGTCGGAACCGGGTCGGGTCAACCCAGGGGGGGTCGGGCCGGGTCGGCCCGGACCCGGACCCCCCGTTTTCGAATTGACTTCAGTCTTTTGCTCATAACTTGAGCTACGGACCTCCGATTGACGAACCGTCTACGGCAACGCGATCCATGGATCGAGATGGTTGCTTTGATATATTACACTCAGGGTTTCGGAACACTTTTAGTTCGGCTGGGTTGGTTCGTACACGAAACCAACCGGGCCTTCGGAGCGGAAACGCTCATATCTTGACCTACGGACGTCCAATTGACGTGCCGTCAACTTTGTTGTGTTCCTCTTAGTGAGACGGATCTTTTGGCATATTCCGCCCGAGGTTTGGAAGTAGGTGGAGTACGGTCGGGTTGGTTTTGCCTTAAAAACCAACCGGGCCCCTGGGACGAAAAAGCCAATAACTCTCAGACCGGGCGTCCGATCGACGCGCCGTCTGTTGTGTTGGGTTCCTGTTGACGATACGGAACTTTTGGATACATCAACTCTGGACTTTGTGACAGTTGATGTATCTGCCTCTCGGCTCATGGAGTGGACCCTCCTGAACGAGCTTGCTGTGTGCGGGAACCCTAGTGCTGGCTGCGACTGTTACTGCTACTACTACTGCTACTACTACTGTGACTGCGACGACGACAGTACAAAGATCCTGTGTGGATTCGACGACGAATTCAGCACTCAGCAATCCTACGTGGATCAGTGCTACAGGTCCTGTGTGGGCCCGATCCTGTGTGGGTCCGATCCTGTGTGGGTCCTTGCGCTCAGCGGTCCTGTGTGAACCAGCGCCTACAGGTCCTGTGTGGGCCCGATCCTGTGTGGGTCTTTGCGGGGGTTAGTTACCTATCGATCCTTCATGGGTCCGACGACTTAGATGGATCAGAGATCATCTTTATCGTCCTTTGAAGAAGTATGACTGTGTGAGCTGAATCCTGTTTCTTTCCTGTGTGGATTTCGTTTTTCTTTCCTGTGTGGAATACGTTTACTTTCCTGTGTGGACTGAGTTGTACTTGGGCTCGGAGGTTGGAGCGTATTTGAAATTGATGACTTAGGTATATGTATGGGCATATACCTAAGCAGTGTCGGTTGTTACCTCATAATTGTACCTTTCTTTGTGGTTTATCCTTTGTGGATTTTGAGAGACCTTCAGGGGTCTCGGGGTCCCTACTGAGTAGCTTATACTCACCCCTGCACGGGCTATGCCCGCACTACGTTGTGTTGGTTGCAGACGACGGACATCGTTGATCTTGGCTGAGGCTTGCAGAACAGGACGATACCTGGAGGTGGACCACTGGGCGAGACGTACTAGGAGCGGACGGTGGGACCCGTGGAGCAGTGGAGCTATCTGTACCCATCCTTCAGGTGGGATCTCCAGTGGACAACTCGGTGTAGCGGCTTTTACTTACAGTTGCTGTTTTCCCTTTCGAGTTGTACTTTACTTTCAGTTTGGGTTTGTATACTGGCCCATTTACTTTTCCACACTTTCAGTTGTACTCTGTTTTTACTTAGTGTTTACTTTCTGCTTGCTTACTCTTTGGTGTTTGTTTACTTTACAAAGGCAATGCCTTCCCTTTTTACCGGGAATTACGCCTTGGTGCTAGTCGCCAGCCCCTGGCCTATGGAAGGCGGGCTTGGGGTAGTCACGGCACGGACCCCGAGGGCGGGTTGTGACAAATTGGTATCAGAGGAGTTCGGTTCTACCGCGAACTCTGATCTTTTCTATGTGAAGCAATAATGTTTAGCGTATTGAGTGTGGTTCTCAGTCCAGGGAGTCCAGTGTTGGTGCGGCGGCTGACGTATCCGTACACCAGGACCCTGACTTCTGATTTCCGACTTAATGCACGAAAACATTGATTGCGTGTGTGTTTCAAAGTTTTCTTTGTGATTACTTATACCAGCTCACCAGGTATACTGTTCTGACCGTGGCGCACCTGTTTCCTTTTCAGGATGGCCCCACGACGGCAGCCAGCTAGGGTTCCGAGAGTCGAGTGTGACGACAGCCCACCGAGCGACGAGGCCTCGGTGCATGGCCCTTTGTCAGTAGTGGCACCGGCGGTAGCTCTACCCGTCGAGCCACAGATGCTTCCAGCACCAGCCGCTGACGATGCACGTCGCCTCAGCGCACTGCATGAGTTTCAGCGCCAGCGACCACCCAGGTTTTGCGGGGAGACGGATCCCCAGGCAGCCGAGGACTGGCTGGAGGCAGTAGTACGTGTGTTTAGGCTAGTGAGGACACCAGCAGACCTCATGGTGATCCTCGCTGCGAGCCTACTACACGCAGCAGCAGGACGATGGTGGAGCTTGATGCTCCAGGTGCACGATGAGGCATCTCTTCTATGGACGAACTTTGAGAGCCTCTTCCTCTCGGAGTTCATCCCAGCCACCCTTCGTGCGGTGCGTATCCAGGAGCTTCTTCAGCTGGGGCAGGGCAGCATGACGGTCGATCAGTACTCGGCGAGATTTACCGATCTCTCGCGCTACTCGACCGACATGGTACGGGACCCATTCTTCCGAGCCCGGACCTTTGAGAAGGGTTTGAGACACGAGATCAGGGCATCGCTGATCTCCCTCATCATACCGACTCAGACAGGAGTACTGGAGCGGGCCCTTCTAATCGAGAGCTTCCTTGCTGAGTCTACACCAGCGCAGCGACCCACCGCAGGGCGGCACGTGGCAGAGTCATCTGCAGCAGGCAGTCGACGGATGACTCAGGGGTCCAGACAGACCAGACCCTCAGGCAGACGACCTCAGTACACTGGCTCAGCAGTGCGGGGCACACAGCGAGGAGCCAGTCTTTCGAGAGGCAGACAATGCTACTCGTGCGGCGGGCAGGGCCACATGGCTCGTGACTGCCCGACCCGCCGTGCCGAGGAGTAGCAGACAGTTGAGGGACTACCGAGGCAGAGGCAGAGGGTCGACCGTGGCGGTCCGCAGGGAGGAGTCGGACGAGGCAGAGGAGCTGGACGAGCAGCCGGTGGTGGGCGACGCTTTGAGGCTCTGCCACCACCACCACCAGGAGGTCCACCCCGACCACAGGGAGCTGGCGGGCAGAGACAGGCACAGCTCCAGGCAACAGAGGCCTACGACCACGGCTCACCCGAGATGATTCGAGGTACTATCTGTGTCTATACCACCCTTGCTGTAGTTCTTATAGACACATGAGCGAGTCACTCTTTCATAGCCGCTGCCCTTGTTCGGAGCTCGGAGATTCCGACAGAGCCGCTGGCTCGATCCTTATGGCTAGAGACTCCTACAGGAGCAGACTCGACGATTACGCATTGGTGCCGGCAGTATGAGCTCACTCTAGGAGGCGAGAGCTTCGGCTGGGATCTTCTTGTAGCAGCGTCGAGGCCTTACGACGTCATCTTGGGCATGGATTGGCTATCTACGGTCCATGCACAGATTGACTGTTTTAGGCGCAAGGTGCGTTGTGTACGCACCGACGGGAGCAGGTTCACCTTCACCGGCGAGAAGGGAGCCTTTGCAGCACAGGATGGACTACCGCGGAGGAGAGGACAACCCATTACTCATCAGTTGGCTAGCCTCATCCTTGGAGCAGTTGACGTGCGGAGTCCTGGTTTTCCTACAGTGGTGGATCAGTTTGCGGACGTTTTTCCCGACGACGTTCCAGGGCTACCTCCTCACAGAGAGGTAGACTTTTATATTGACTTGTACCCTGGGACAGCCCCGATATCCACTCCAGCATATCGGATGGCCCCCGCCGAGCTTCGAGAGCTACGGGTACAGTTGGAGGACTTGCAGGACAAGGGGTTCATCCGACCCAGTGTTTCACCCTGGGCTTCCCTGATATTGTTCGCCAAGAAGGCGGACGGGAGCCTGCGACTTTGTGTTGACTATCGTCGCCTGAACCAGGTGACAGTGAGGAACAAGTATCCGCTACCGAGGATTGATGACCTCTTTGATCAGCTCAAGGGAGCACGGTGGTTCTCGAAGATAGACCTCAGGTCAGGCTATCATCAGCTCAGAGTCAGAGACGAGGATGTGCAGAAGACGACCTTCAAATGTCAGTATGGCCACTATGAGTTCTTGGTTATTCCTTTCGGTGTAACCAATGCTCCAGCAGTGTTTATGGCCCTCATGAACAGGATCTTTCAGCCATACCTTGATCGGTTTGTCGTGGTCTACATCGATGACATTCTGATATACTCTACGACTGAGGAGGAGCACGCCTATCACTTGCGAGTTGTACTAGACACACTTCGAGAGCACCAGATTAATGGTAAAATCTCAATGTTCCAGTTCTGGATACGTGAGGTCCACTTATTGGGACACGTTATCTCTGAGGCGGGAGTTGCAGTGGATCCTGCGAAGATCGAGGCTGTGTTAGCACGAGAGCCACCCAGGAGCGTGACTGAGGTTCGGAGTTTCTTGGGACTAGCTGGATACTATCGGAGATTCGTGTCGGACTTCTCTAGAGTTGCGACACCACTCACAGCTTTGATGAAGAAGGGGAAACCCTTCGTGTGGTCAGACAGATGTCAGCAGAGCTTCCAGGAGCTGAGACAGAGATTGACTAGCGCACCTATCTTGAGTTTGCCTGAGGAGGGAGTAGGGTACGTAGTTTACTGCGATGCATCAGGGACTGGACTCGGATGTGTTCTGAGGAAGGAGAGGGCAGTGATCGCCTATGGATCACGTCAGTTGAGACTGCATGAGCAGAACTACGCTACCCATGACCTGGAGTTAGCAGCAGTGGTCTTCACTCTGAAGACATGGCGACACTACCTGATGGGCGAGCGCTTTACAGTCTTTTCCGATCATCAGAGTCTCAGGTATATCTTCTCGCAGAAGGACCTGAACCCGAGACAGCGGCGATGGCTCGAGTTCCTACAGGACTATGACTTTGAGATAGTCTATACTCCTGGGAAGGGGAACGTAGTAGCCGATGCCCTCAGCAGGAGGACGGGCATTCAGCTACTTGAGGAGGCGACGAAGCAGCTATCCTCTTTGCAGATATCGTTCGTGGTTAGAGATGGAGCAGCCTTCCTCCAGTCTCTCACAGTCACCCCTCCACTACTGCAGCGGGTCAGAGAAGCACAGCGTGAGGACGCTGACTGTGAGACACGGCGTGTACTGATATCCTCAAGACAGGCACCTGATGGTTTCTCCCTTGGAGCAGAGCACGACATCCTTTTCAGAGGACGTACCATGGTACCAGTCGCTTTGCGAGAGGAAGTGCTGAGAGATTTTCACACTTCTCCTTTGGCGGTATATCCTGGAGTGGCGAAGATGTACCAGGACCTCAGACGACAGCACTGGTGGCCGGGCATGAAGAAGGCAGTAGCAGAGTTTGTTTCTCGATGCCTCACCTGCCAGCTGGTGAAGGCAGGGCATCAGGTACCAGCAGGCTTGGTACAACCTTGGAGGTTCCAGAGTGGAAGTGGGACGGCATATCTATGGACTTCGTGACTGGACTTCCACGCACTTCCAGAGGTCACAACTCTATCTGGGTGATTGTTGACCGACTCACCAAGTCGGCACACTTCTTACCCATCAGAGAGCAGGGCTCAGTGGAGAGCTTGGGACGTCTCTACGTTCAGGAGATTGTGCGGCTCCATGGCGTGCCATCATCTATCGTCTCTGATCGAGATGCTCACTTTACTTCCCGGCTTTGGAAGGGGTTACAGGAGGCGTTCGGGACGCAGCTATGTCTGAGCGCAGCCTTTCACCCTCAGACGGATGGTCAGATGGAGAGGACCATTTAGATTCTCGAGGACATTCTCCGCGCATGTGTCCTCGACTTTGGTCGTTGCTGGGAGGACCACCTACCCTTGGTGGAGTTTGCGTACAACAACAGCTACCACTCCACCATCGGGATGGCACCGTACGAGGCGTTGTACGACCTACCTTGTAGATCTCCATTGTGCTGGACAGACCCTGGGGAGTCATCACTGGTGGGACCGGAGATGGTCCAGGCCACGACAGAGAAGGTCCAGGTTATCCAGGAGCGAATGAGGACAGCTCAGAGCCGACAGAAGTCATATGCTGACAGGAGGCGGAGGCCACTAGATTTCGAGGATGGAGACCACGTCTTCTTGCGGGTCTCACCTCGACGTGGTATTCGGAGATTTGGCCGAGGCGGAAAGTTATCTCTGTGCTTCATCGGATCCTTCCAGATCCTCAGCAGGATTGGCGAGGTGGCTTATCGCCTGGATCTACCACCTCAGTTGCACCGGGTGCACGACGTCTTCCACGTGTCTCAGCTGAGCAGATACGTTCACGACCCGACGCACATCATTGACCATGGGGAGCTTGACGTTGACGATGGGGCGACTTTTACGGAGGTTCCGGTGGAGATAGAGGATCGACAGGAGCGGGTCCTACGTGGGCGATCGATTCCTCTTGTGCGCATCAAATGGCAGCACAGGAACCTCCAGGAGAGCACATGGGAGAGGGAGGCTCAGATGCGTGCTCAGTACCCTCATTTTTTTCCCTAGTTTTTGATGTATCTTTACGGGGACGTAAAGCCCTGAGGTGGGAGTAATGTAAAGACCCTTAAAATTCAAGGGAAATTTTTTCTTAATTTTCTTTGGATTTTTACAAGAGCGCAGTTTCTGACGGCACCTGATTCCGAGGCCCGGTGTGCCCGGAATCAATTTCCGAAGTTTGGATCGGGTACGTTCAGTGAACGAACGAGCGGGAATTCCTAACTTTTGATCCGGTGCTCGGAATTGAAATCCGAGGACACCGATGAACTCGCAGCGACGATATTTTCTTATGGAGACCTTTTCCGAAGTTGCGTTTATAGCGGGATGAAAGTTAGTTTTTGGGAGAATTATAAAAAAATTGAATAAAAATGTGGAACACTTTTTATTTTATTTTTTGTTAGTTAACTTCTCCCAAAGGGAGTTAAAGGTGGGACCCACATCCACTTAACCTCCCTTGGGAGGATTAAGTGTGGTGGGGCCCACACGAAACCCAACTTTTCATCTCCTCTCAAAACTCCTTTAACCCCTCTTTAATTAACATGACAACTTGTTATTTAATTTGGAGTTATTTTATTTGAATTTCAAACCTTTGAAATTCAATTTGATTAAGTGTGTGAATAAAATAAGTCTCTAACTTATTTTATTTGGTTAGATTTCTCTAGCCTTCTTGAGAGCTTTTGGGTTCTTCTTCTTCTTCTTCTTCTTCAAGCTTGACGAAGAACGCGAAGAACCTTCGAGCTCCGACGAAGAACGCCGCTCCCCTCTTCTTCATAGTCGTTGTTTCCAAAGATCGACGACGTCTTCCGTGTCAACGAAAGGGAACACCGCTTCCTCCTCGGACTCCCTTCGTCGGCTTACGAAGGTTCGCCAACGACGTACCTCTTCGTCATCGGATTTGACGAACGATTACCGCGACGCCCGACCTCCGCGACGTTGTCTTCCGCGGGTCGTTGACGATCTTCGAACTTGAACCCAAGGTAGGGGTTTGATGTGGTTTATTTCCTTAATCTCGTTCTTGGTTCTAGAATGATAATCTTGTGATTAAATATTTAAGAGCTATCATCTAACGAGAGGGGGGTCGGACCAAACAAACACGGACGAATTCCCCCTCCTTTATTCTTGGTTATTTATATAATCTTGTGGATGAACGAGAAGGCGTGGTGCCGTCGCACCATGCGGGAATCGCCCAGCTTATTTACGCGACGCCGTCGCGCCGCGCCACGGGAATTTTATCACGAACGCGATGCCGTCACGCCGCGTCGAAGGGAATCGAAGGCGCTGCGGCCGGAGTGGGGCCGCGGCGGAGGGGGCGCGGTGCCGTCGCACCGTGCCGGACGACGAACACTGCGGACGGTTCCGGGCCGCGGCGAGACGGGAAGACCGGCGGCTCGCCGGGCCGCCGGCGTCGGAAACCGGAAGGGGACCGGCTTGCCGGTCCCGTTGGAGAAAAACCGGCCGGCCAGGTGGCCGGCCGGAAGGTCAAAGACCGGGGGAAATTAATTCCCCCGGTCAACTCTCAAAAGCCCCCCCCCCCCCCATTTATGAGGGAGGGGGGGGGGGGGTTTCAATGAGGGGGGGTAGGCGGCCCCCCGATTCTCCTCAAGCAGGCCCCCACGAGGGGGGCCGGTTCTCCAAAAGGCGCGGCTAAAAGCCGCGCCGCCTTTTGAAAAGCGGGGGCTTGCCCCCCGCGCGTGGCACTAGCGGTGCCAGGCCGCGCCGCCGCCGGCCGGGCCGCGCCGCCGCGCCGGACCGCGCCGCCGTGCCGGACCGCGCCGCCGCGCCGGACCGCGCCGCCATGCCGGTCCGCGCCGCCGCGCCGGACCGCCGCCGGCTGGGCTGGGTCGGACCCGGTTCGGGCCGACCCACGGGGGGGGGGGGGGGGGGGGGGGGGGGGGGGGTCGGCGGGGTCGGCCCGGACCCGGACCCCCCGTTTTCGAATTGACTTCGGTATTTTGCTCATAACTTGAGCTACGGACCTCCGATTGACGAACCGTCTGCGGAAACGCGATCCTTGGATCGAGACGGTCGTTTTGATATATTACACTCAGGGTTCGGAACACTTTGTGTTGCGCCGGGGTGGTTCGTACACGAAACCAACCGGGCCTTCGGAGCGGAAACGCTCATATCTTGAGTTACGGACGTCCAATTGACGTGCCGTCAGCTTTGTTGAGTTCCTCTTAGTGAGACGGATCTTTTGGCATACTCCGCCCGTGGTTTGGACGCAGGTGGAGTACGGTCGGGTTGGTTTTGCCTTAAAAACCAATCGGGCCCCTGGGACGAAAAAGCCAATAACTCTCAGACCGGGCGTCCGATCGACGCGCCGTCTGTTGCGTTGGGTTCCTCTTGACGATACAGAACTTTTGGATACATCAACTCTGGACTTTGTGACAGTTGATGTATCAGCCTCTCGGCTCGTGGAGTGGACCCTCCTGAACGAGCTTGCTGTGTGCGGGAACCCTAGTGCTGGCTGCGACTGTTACTGCTACTACTACTGCTACTGCTACTGTGACTGCGACGACGACAGTACAGAGATCCTGTGTGGATTCGACGACGACTTCAGCACTCAGCGATCCTACATGGATCAGTGCTACAGGTCATGTGTGGGCCCGATCCTGTGTGGGTCCGATCCTGTGTGGGTCCTTGCACTCAGCGGTCCTGTGTGAACCAGCGCCTAGAGGTCCTGTGTGGGCCCGATCCTGTGTGGGTCTTTGCGGGGGTTAGTTACCTATCGATCCTTCGTGGGTCCGATGATGTAGATGGATCAGAGATAATCTTTATCGTCCTTTGAAGAAGTATACCTATGTGAGCTGAATCCTGTTGCTTTCCTGTGTGGATTACGTTTTGCTTTCCTGTGTGGAATACATTTACTTTCCTGTGTGGACTGAGTTGTACTTGGGCTCGGAGGTTGGAGCGTATTTGAAATTGATGACTTAGGTATATGTATGGGCATATACCTAAGCAGTGTCGGTGTTTTACCTCGTAATTGTACCTTTCTTTGTGGTTTATCCTTTGTGGATTTTGAGAGACCTTCAGGGGTCTCGGGGTCCCTACTGAGTAGCTTATACTCACCCCTGCACGGGGCTATGCCCGCACTACGTTGTGTTGGTTGTAGACGACGGACATCGTTGATCTTGGCTGAGGCTTGCAGAGCAGGATGGTACCTGGAGGTGGACCACTGGGCGAGACATACTAGGAGCGGACGGTGGGACCCGGGGAGCAGTGGAGGTATCTGTACCCATCCTTCAGTGGGATCTCTAGTGGACAGCTCAGTGTAGCGGCTTTTACTTACAGTTGCTGTTTTCCCTTTCGAGTTGTACTTTACTTTCAGTTTGGGTTTGTATACTGGCCCATTTACTTTTCCACACTTTCAGTTGTACTCTGTTTTTACTTAGTGTTTACTTTCTTCTTGCTTACTCTGTGTTGTTTGTTTACTTTACAAAGGCAATGCCTTCCATTTTTACCGGGAATTACGCCTTGGTGCTAGTCGCCAGCCCCTGGCCTATGGAAGGTGGGCTTGGGGTAGTCACGGCACGGACCCCGAGGGCGGGTCGTGACAATCATGAAGTTGATAAATACAATTTTGGTAATTTTGATTATGTAATTTAATGATTGGAATTAATTAATTTGTAAATCAATTAATGGAATGATGTGATTTTTGAAATTAAATATTAATTGAATCTTGATTTGGTTAATTAATGGTATTGCTCCATTCACCAACTAATGTGTCTATGAATTAATTGATAATTGGATTTAGGAGATGACTGGCTAAAACATATTCGGTTAATGGGGTAAATGATGAAATGTTGATAATTAGATTAATGGGGAATTTTCATATAATTTCATATTATTAATGTATTTAATCATGTTTGTTTTGATAATGTAAATGGTATAACATGATGTAAAATATTTATAAGGGGGTTCATGTTGATTAACCATGATAAATGTGACATGTATTATATATTAAGATTGATTGATAAATGGGTTGTGGGATATGGACCGATTCATTAAATACCCAAGGGATGATAGACATGTATTTCTATAACCAAATGCACGCATGTGATAATGAGTGTGGGGCACATACTATATCTTCAAAATCACACTTGTGTAATGCATGTGATAATGAGTGCGGGACACAAACTGGTGGTTCAAAATAAAAATTGTGTGACTGTTTAATAAATGGATTGTGGGAGAAGGACTGATTCTTAAAATAACATCAGGGGATAGAAATAAAATTTATTTCACAAAAAAATTTCATTGTACTATGGTTCTAATCACCTTGATATGAATTGAAATTTAATGTTTAATGAAAAACAATGATTATAATGAATTTTTAAATTTCATATGATATATGTTTCAAACTCTGGAATGTGCCCAAGTGATTATTGGGGGTCCAGGTGTCCCCAATAACCCATGGGACTATGTGTCTAAATAGAAAATAATTGAACATTTATAAAAAATTTTCTTATTTTTTTTTTATTATTTATACAACATCATACTCTGTTGTTGACTAGAAATTGTTTTTAGCATTTTTGGTGATGGACTACTACGTTGTACTCATCCCCTACTCAGGATGCCTGATTGGTACCCAAATAGACTTCACATTTGAAGATTGGGATAGGGAAAGAGTCTTATGATAGATGGTTATGTTGGGATAGAGAATGGATTGGGGAACCAAACCTGATTCAGAACCCTCTTGGTTTTTTGGTGTCTTTTTTGGGGGTTTCTTATTAACACATGACATGAATTTGGGTAGACATATCTACTTTTAGGTTTTTGGTATTGCATTTCCTATTTTGGACATCATGTGATTCTGGTATTGTTTGTTTATTTGTAATATAGTTTGGTTAATATTATTATTTCCTCTATTGAGATACTATTATAGAGAAGATATACTATCCTCGTGATTAATATTAGACCATCACAGCTAGTTGGAGGCCTCTGTCATATAGGGAGTCAAAAATGTGTTCCTGTGTCTAACATGATCAAGGCACTGGCATGCGTCACCTAGGGTCTTACATTATAGTTGTCTGTGTACTTTAAGATAGTGATCCATTTATAAATATTTGACATTAAGGGAAAAGAAGCAAGTTAGTCTACACCATGGTATTCCCAAAATTAATCAATGATCATGCATTCAGTTCTAAATTAAAATTTTAGTTCAAAATGAACATAAAACACTAAAAAATAAAAACTCCCTTTGGTTGTCTTGATAATATTGTAACATGATACATTTGACAATTTTGATGTATAAGATATAGTTCCACATCAATCTGAAAAATGATGTTCATTGTGTGACTGAAAGTGCATGTTTTTATTTAGAAGCAACTTTTTAGTACAAAAAACAACACGTAATCAAAATTGAGGAAATGCGATCTAAATTAATTGATAAATAATAGAAATTACCCACAATAAATTTTTGATGTGCTGGAATCATCATCAAATCAAACTAACAAACATATTCCTAAATATGACTACAAGTGCACATTTTCAATTAAAAAGTAACATTTTAGTACAGAAAATGTGTCATATATTCAAAATTAGACAAAACTACTTGAGTATCTTTTATATATTATAAAAAATGATACATATATATTTTTTATGTGTAATCATTAACTGAACATGAATTTAAAACATGGTTTTCTAAATATGACTCGAAGAGTGTATTCCCAATTTTAAGGTGTAATTTTATTAATAAATCATATTATATTTAGGTTTTATTTATATAATTATAGTATTACTTTTTGAATCATAATTTATTATTATAGTTTCACTCTTATTATTATATTTATGTAGGGTGGTGTGTTCAGAAACTGTAAATGTGATTGGTCTATTTTTAAAGGGTGTCCCAAAGAAAGCGGAAGTAGTGGTGTTTTTGAATTGAATAGAAAATTTAATGTTTTAAATAAATTTTAAAAACCAATGTGATTTAAGTATATTTATTTTTTTATTTCTTATTTTTTTTATAATTTTAATATATTTATTATTTGAAATTATGTTTTAAATTTATTTTGAATGGGTTATTATAATGTTTTTAAACATAGAAACACATTATTATTCCCATGGCATTTATCAATGAAATTCTTAGAACTAATAATTTTATGTTGTATCAATTTTATAAAAAGTGTTAATACATGGACTTTTTAATACTTATGAAATAGTACTAATATAAGCACCCTTCACTCATGTAATAAATTTACTAATAAATGATATTATTTGTTATATTTTTTAGCATTTTCAAGGGGTTATTTTATATAAAAATTAAATAATACATATAAAAGAATATAGATTTTAATTTCCATTATAAGATCATTTTTTATCTAGAACAAAATAAACTATTTCCCTGTGGGAAAATGTAAGCTGTGATATACCATTTTTGAAAATAAAATATATTTAATGGGATGCTTGAAATTTATCATAAATATTTTGGATTAAATATTAGTTTATTTATGAAAAATAATCTAATATTTTAAAAAGTTGTATATATATTAACTTTTGGGGACATTTCAAATAATCTTTTTCAAAACATTTAGAAAATTTTATAACTACTTCAAGAATAAACAAAATAATTTTTTATTTTACTAGTGATTACAATAGAAAACCACAAGTAGTAGTAGGAGACCATTTTAGTGATGATATATCATAGACACCAATAAGAATGATCACAGGGAGTTAGAAACACAACTATTTAAAAACATTTCATCCTTCAAATGTACTAATTTTTTATATTTATTTAGTCAAACATTTAATTATTTAATTCCTTATGGATATGATTTAACATATCGTTGAATATTAAAAATTAATTAGTTGAAAAAAAGTATACAATTTATTTTCAAAATGTATATGTGTGTTTTTAGGGCATGAGTGCTCAATGATCACGTATCATGATGATACATTAAAAGGAAGTGGATGAATGTTTCTTCAAGTAGAACAATATGAGACATTATAGAGAATCTACATCAAATAAATTGAAACTAAACATCGAAATTTATAAAGATATAAAATTATTACCTTGTTGGAAACATGGTCACAAATAAGATATTATTAATGAGTTTCATATGTGGATACTTGTAACTCCATAAAGATTTCATGGGTGAAATTTATTTTATAAAACTAATGGATTATATTTTCAACGGTTATTATGATATCAACTACACATTTAAAAATTGTTTCAACATGTATATTCTTTCAAAATTTAAGTCTACATGATTGGTGAATCTAGAAATCTATACTAAAATAATGATGCAAATAGTTGCTACATCGAGAGGTGGATATAATAGATCACTTAAATTTTCATGTAAATAATCATAAAAGATGAATATTTCCATATTATTGTGTCTTCTATAATAATTGGTGTTAATTGAAAATATTTTTTCTAATGAATAATATAACATGATAGATTTGATACACACAGATTTTTTATTTATTATGATATATAACATGTTTGAAAAAAAAATATGAGAATAAATATTTTATATTAGATAATGGAATTCATCCACAATATTTGATAAAAATTGAGGGATTTTATTGCCATAAATAAAGTCTTGATCATTTTAGATAATAAAATCTTATTTTATGTAATATTATTCAAAATAAATTAAACAAAATTTAGGTTATTGATATAATATTAAATTAATGAATATTACCGTAATGTAAATATATATTATTTCATAATAAACATGATATTGTTTATTATAAAAATATATTGGAGATTAAATAATTATTATAATCCTAATGAGATATAGTTTTTTACATGATAATGTTCATAGTAAAAATTTATTTAATATAATTGTTTGGTTAAAAGTAAAAGTCACTTTATAAACTACAATAATTTAGGGTATTTTGGTAAATAATGGTCATACTATAAAGAGTGAAATTTATTTTTTTTCTCCAAATTCTCCAAAACAATATGAATGAATGAAAATGTTTTGTGGTAAAGACAATATACCTAGAAAGAATTCTATGTATTTAGAACATGATATGCTATTAACATCAAAACATTGAATGTAATATAGTAATGAAATTTTAATATTCTTCTCAATCAGTAATGCCTAAGGATTTTGAATCCCAATCACACCAGAATTCAAATAAGATAGCATCCTCTAAGGTAACCCACTAAA
Organism: Viscum album; assembly: GCA_963277665.1. Taxonomy (NCBI): domain Eukaryota; kingdom Viridiplantae; phylum Streptophyta; class Magnoliopsida; order Santalales; family Viscaceae; genus Viscum; species Viscum album. The sequence continues at coordinate 1,848,551,875 of OY728156.1, forward strand.
TATGTTTAATAGGAAAATTTACCAAGTGGTAACTTTGAGATATGATATGAATTAAATCATTATATATTGAGATTAATATAACCATAAAAATATAGAAATCATAATATATCTCCAGTTTTGTATCATAAAATATATGATGAGAATAATTATTATGCATAATTTTCTAGAATTCTTACTTATAATTAAGAATATATGAAATATATCGTATTATAAAAAAATTATCCTACTCATTATACATATTTTATGACAGGTGTAAATAATACATGACCTTAAATTATAATTGTTTATGCAATTTATTATATTTAATTACCCAATATTGATTACAATTGAGGGGTAGTATAGGATGTGATGACATTAGTGCATTATAATGTGGTTGATTTAATATAGATATTCAAAAATTAATCATGAGGTATAAAAAGAATTTTTTATACTGAATGAGCTATGTAATATACCACATAGAGTGTTTTACAATGTCTTTATTCTGTAATAGGATTTCAAGACTACTGTTTCATATGCATTACCATATCATAATAAGATACATATCAAAAAAATTTGTACATTGATACCTCTATTCTACCAACATATAGTGTTCTACTCAAGTGATGGTTTGGTATGTTATTGTTCATGTCATCAGTTGAGGTTTAAAAAATATGTGATCTATTAAAATTTGTCCCTTAATTTAGATAACATGAGTAAATGTAAATCCATATGATGATACATAACATGTTATGTGCTATGATATTTTATTCGGGGATTTTTTTGTTCACATTTATTTTCGTGAATGAAAAGTTATGTGATCGTCAATTTATATAGTGTATAATTATAGAATTTCGAAGTTATATATAATTAATTAACAAAATCTTGTCCCATGGTCACTCAGTGTCTTATATATTATATTATATGACTAAATATATTTTTTATATGATACATTTTGCTGATAAATTCATAGAGACACATTTATCTAACGAAGATTATGTCATTTCCCATTGAATATTTAGTATATATAAAGTTTTTCTAATGGACACTCTTCTCCTACACTTATGGATTAAAGACTGCATATTTACTTTCAAAGATACAATATTCCCCAGTGGAAATATTTTTTAGTTCTATGAATGATTAATATATTTTTTACAATGTGTTTCTACATTACTTTTAGAGAAACTCCCAAAATAGATTCATAGATGCACTATCATTCTTTTTAATAGTGTGGATATATTAGTATGCATCATTTTTTTGTAAAATACTTTTATATATTATTAATGATATAATCATAGAGGTTCTCATGTTACTAAGTTATGTTAAGTATCATGTTGTAATAAATGATTATAATATCTAAGGTGAAATTATTTTAGCATAATAGATAATGGTGGAATCTGATAGGAAGGTTCATGGCCATAACATCCTACTGAAGGTGAATACAGGGAAATCATATTATTTGAAATAATTGAATAAAATAATTATGATAATGTGGTGTTGTTTATTTTATAATTGGATTTAATATATAATTTTAAAATGTTGCTAATACAATTTCTTCTAGTAAAGATGATTTAAAATTATTTAGTTTTTTCAAACATTTTGATGGAATATGTCATTGGGTCACTCTATCACCCATTCTCTTTTTCCATTAAATGGATGATATTGTTAAAATTTCAAAAATAATATTCTCAAAAGAGTGATAGAACCCATTAGTGGGTAATAAAATATACAAGGTTTATCTCTATAATATTTCCTAAATGAAATGATATTTATTTAAAAAAGTAAAAAACATTCCGTCTATGGTTTCAAGGAGATTTTATGATAGTACAAAAGGTGGAGTTGCAAAACATAAAATTTATAAAATTATTATTCACATTTTGTCTCATTGCATGAATAAATAGACAAAACTGATTTAAAGATGGCTTTGGTTTACCAATGGAATATTTTCCTCTGTGTAACAAAAAAAATTGTATATGAAAAAATCATATTGACTACATCACTGAGATGGTCAACAAGGTCATGGGAAACATAATCAATGGAAGAAATCCACTCATCCCATTTAGTTGTAGATTTAAAATCATTAAAAGAATCTTAGATTCTTTGAGTATATAATTTTTATCTTTTATAACTTTTTTTGAAGGAATTAGTTAGTAATATAGTGAAAACAACCATATTTTACACTAGATTGCATTTCTAGGGGGTATTGCCTCATGGTTTTCTGGAAACATCTAACTAATCATATCAATTTCCTTGTTAATAACAACTGGATCCTTGATGATGTAAGGTTTTTAATTGAATTATTTTAATTAAAATAGAGATGAGTGCATTTACTAACTTAATACAATAATATAAATATCTAAAATAATGTAGAATGCAATAGATAATAATATTAATTAATAAAATCTTAAATAATGAGTGTAGTGAGTGTTCATAGAGAATAAAATAAATAAATAAATAAGAGAGAACAATGAATTTGTAGAATTACTTGTTATAATGATCCTATATTAACTCTTCACACTTTGAACCTTGTATAATGTACTTCCAAAATGGTGTATATCACCTTTTAAACATAGTGAAAAATCTTACAATACTTATGTTTTCACACATAGTGGAATCCACCTAAATATTCCTGTTATGGGAATAAAAAAACCCTAAATTTTCATGATATTATAAAAAGGAAAGACATTTTAGGAGCAGTCCTAACCTAAAAATGCCTTTAACTAGACCATGGCACAACTAGTGGATATATTTTTCTTAATGTTATCATATCCCAAACAAATACATTTTAATACTAGTATAAATATGTGTAAATAAATATATTGTGAGAAAATAATAGTATAAAGAAAATAAAAAACATTTAAGCCACTAAATGTGAAGAAGATGTGATTGCTTGTGTATAAACAGTATACTTTGTCCCTTCAGAGATGTAGTGGAATTATTTAAAATTGTATAGACCAGCAATGTCTCAACAATCAATATTAATAGTTATTTGAATAATGTATCATTAAAACATTGTAACACTTCGATATATTATATATGAATTATAACTAAATTATATCTTCATCATTTATATAAATTATTATTTAATTTATAAATAAATTATTATATGTTCTATTGTCTTTCTAGATAATCATTAATGTCAAATTCAAGTTATTATTTCCCTAAATGTATCTGTATTCTATAATAACAATTTTTATAGTAATTCAGTCACTTTAAAATATTATAGTTACATGTACATGAAATATCACATATCACATATTTTCAAATTAACAAACATCAATATAGTATAGTATCTTCTTGAAAATATAATATGTCTTATTTTATAATGTTATCTTCACTTCAACATATACTTTCATAAACAAAGAACAAGGAATTATTTATACAAATAGTCTCGATATCTTCTAATAATTCCATTCAACCATGATATGTAACCATTTACATCAATACCTGATAATATGTTGTCCCCATATCAAATATATTGTTAACAAACTACCTATAACATAGTCCAACATAAATTCTCAAAAATATGATATTAAGAGTTTATATTATGATATTATCCAAGATATATTTTAAATTATTGAGACATCTATCCATTTTCTCATGCGATCTACCATCAAACACATTGAATCCATTTTTAGTAATATTTCCTGCATGTATGAATAATTAATAAACAAATAATCTATTTTGAACAAAGTAAAATAATTAATCTAGATTTATAATTAAAAAAAGTTGAAGAGAAAGTGTATTATAATATATAATCTATCACACTGAATTTGTATTATAAAATAAAATCATAGCCTCTAAAGTATAGTTATATTTAAACCTCAACAAACATTGAATATTCCTATTTGATATGAGGTTGCACAAATGTTATATTATGTTAGAGATAGGTTCTACATACATGAAATCATGATGATTCAAAACTAACATCAAACATGTGGCACTTTGTTTTGATGTGAAAGAACCATCCATCTTACACTAAAATCATAATATGTTTTTTAAACTTATTTACTTCTTAATGACTATGAGATAATATATATTTCACCTAAATTGAATTATTTTCTAAAGATATCCTAGATGGAATCAGATTACATTGTACGATAATTATTCTATCACACCGTAACATCACATTTATCTCTATAGAAAAATCATTCATTATACTCATCAACTATGGAGATCTCCTTTAATTCAATGATAAAAATAAACCTATTAATATTACAGATTTACTCCAAATAAGAAAATGTAGAGTTGTAATTCCTTATATAAAAATAAAATAATCATAAATCATAAAACTCAAATTTCATGTATATAATACTAAAAAATTAACCTTGTAATATATAATTAAATAAATAATTAGAGTTACATGTAATTATAAAATAACATAAAACAATGCATAAAAAATATGCATAGAACAACTAAAAATGTTTTATAATCAATTTTATCTTATGTACAACCCTATATTAAAAATGTTTTAGTTAATAAACTTTGATTTTATCTCTTTTAACTCTTCTTTTAATTAAATAATAATAAATGTATTAATCTAATCCAAGTGGACCTAAATGATAATATTTTATTCCTAATGTTGTTTTTGGTCGAGATACACTTGTCCAATAGAATTGGGACATGCGTTAGGGTAATATTAAAAACATTTTTACCCTTAATTACCCTATTTACTTTTAACCGTGGTAAATAAAAGTAAAAAGTTACTATTAAAAAAAAATTATTTTCATCTCATTGAACCAAATTTTACTCCTTGATATTAAACATGTCTCTTAGATTTTCAAAATTCCACTCACAGAAGCGGTAAAATTAAGTTTCATGTGAATTTCCAAATTCTCCTAGGAGGTGGGTAATAGACGGTGAAAAGTTCAATAAACTTTTTATATATCTAAAATTATTCTAAACTAACTCTAATGAATTACATTGAACATATATAGGTATTATTTATCATTTTTGACCTTAATTAAATTTAAATAAAATAAATAATTATTTAAATAAAATATTTGGTTTTAAACTACAACTCAGTGTTTTTTCACTATTAATCGAAAATTGAATGTTTTCATAAAAAATACCAAAAATTCACCCTAAACATATTTCAATATTCCGAATCCAAAAATGAAGTCCATTTTGAACGATAAATTTTATAAAATTTTAAAAAGTGGTTATTACTATTCATAACTTCTAGTTTGTTTGGTTGTGGTGTGTGTTAGAACTCGAAGTTGCATACAACACACACTACTGTATTATTCATAAAGAAGGGTACCATGGAAGCTTGGGGTGTTACATTCACCCCTCCTTCAAATAATTTCATCCTCAAAATTCCTATAATACTACCGCATGAAAAGACTAGGGTGGTTCTTCATCATAAGTTCCTTAGGATCCCACATTTCCTCTTCCATCTTATGGTTTCTCCATAGAACTTTTACCAGACGACTCGTCCGGTTTCCCAGCACTTGTTCTCTTGTATCAAGAATCCTGATGGGCTCTTCGCAATAAGATAGATCAGGTTCCAGTTCTAATTCCTCGTATGTGAGTACATGTATTGGGTCATGTATGTATTTTCTCATTAGTGATATGTGGAACAAATCGTGAACTTTGGAGAGACTTGGTGGCATTTCCAAACGGTAAGCTACAACCCTAATTCGTTCTAGAATTTCGAAAGGTCTAATGTACCTGGGACTCAATTTACCCTTCTTACTGAAACATATAACTCCCTTCCCTGGAGATACTTTCAAGAAAACATGATCTCCCACCAGAAATTCCAAATCCTTCCTTTGGTTATCTGCATAGCTCTTCAGCCTAGTTTGAGCTGCTTTAATGTGGTTTTGGATTACCTTTACCTTTTCCATTGTTTCCTCCACCAGTTCTGGGCCAACAAGTTTTCTTTCACCAACGTCATCCGAGCAGGTTGGTGTGTGACATCTTTTTCCATATAACACTTCATATGGTGCCATCCGAATACTTTAATGGAAGCTATTATTATAGGAAAATTCTACAAGAGGTAAATATTGATCGCACATACCCTAAAAGTTAAGTGAGCAAGATCCCAACATGTCTTATAAGATTTGAATAGTCTGTTCGGATTCTCCATCTATTTGAGGGTGGTAGGCAGTGCTCAAATAAAGTTCAGTATCCAAGGCCTTTTGAAGACTCTTCCAGAATCTTGAAGTAAAACGAGGATCATGATTAGAAAAAATCAATAGGGGTACTCCATGAAGTCTCACAACTTCATTAATATATAGTCTTGCTGGATGTTCCAGTTGTAGATCTTCTCTTATATCAAGAAAATGTGCTGACTTGGTAAGACGATCAACAATAACCCATATTTCATCATTCCATCTAGGAGTCTTTCGTAGTCCCATGAAAAAGTCCATCATGATATTATCCCATTTACACTCAGGTATGGGAAGAGGTTGCATGACTCCTCTATGATGTTGTCTTCCAGCTTTCACTTGTTGATAAACCATACATCTTGACATAAAATCAGCAATCTCCCTCTTCATGTTGTCCCACAAAAAATGTTCCCTCAAATCTCTATACATTTTGGTGCTCCAAGGGTGTATAGAGAAATTGGATATATGAACATCATCAAAAAATTCCATTTTTATATCAGGTATATCGGGAACACAAAGTCTCTTCCCAAATTTTAAAATTCCTTCTTCATACACAAAGTCTCTCAATATCCCATCATTCACAGCCTTAATCTTCTTTTGAAATTCATCCTCATCGGTCTGAGAACTCTTAATCCTTTCTAGTAAAGATGGTTTGGCAACCACATAAAAAAGAATTGATGTTTCACCTTCCATGGTTATTCCCATGTCCATCTTCACTAGATCCATGAAAATTGGATCCCTTTAAATTCTCATATTATTCAAAACTCCATGATCTTTTCTGCTCAAAGCATCTACCACCTTGTTTTCCATCCCCGGGTGGTAGTGTATCGTGCAATCATAATCTTTGAGTAATTCAAGCCATCTCCTTTGCCTCATTTTGAGTTCTTTTTTTGAGAAAATATACTTCAAACTCTTGTGATCACTATAAATATCACATTTTTTACCATAGAGGTAGTGTCTCCATATCATCAAAGAAAATATCACAGCTGCTAACTCGAGATCATGAGTAGGATAGTTTTTCTCATGAATTTTCAACTATCATGATGAATAGGCAATAACTCTATCATTCTGCACAAGGACACAACCAAGTCCTTTATTCAATGCATCACTATAAATAATGAACCCATCATTACCTGATGGTAGATTCAATATAATAGAATTGAATAATCTTTTCTTCAGTTCTTCGAAACATTCTTCAAACTCTTTTGTCCAAACAAATTTAACCCCTTTACGTGTGAGCTTTGTTAATGGGTTAGGCAACTGGGAAAAATTCTTGACAAAACGTCGATAATAACCTGCTAAACCAATAAAACTACGTACCTCAGTTATACTCGTCAGTGTAGGACATTATTGGATTTCCTTGGTCTTAGAATGATCAACAGTGATTCAATCATTAGTGATAATATGGCCATGAAAAGAAATCTCCTGAAGCCAGAATTCACACTTGCTAAACATCCCATATAATTCATGTCTTCTCAGTGTCTTCAGTATAATGCGCAAGTGATTTTAATGATCTCCGTAGGTTTTGGAGTATACCAAGATACCATATATAAATACCACCACGAATTCATCAAGATATTCCTTGAAAAATCAATTCATTAGATCCATGAATATAAAGGGTGCATTAGTCAATCCAAAAGGAATTACTGTAAACTCGTAATGCCCATACCTGGTTTGAAATGCTGTCTTAGGAATGTCTTCCTTCTTCACACACAACTGATGGTATTCAGATCGAAGGTCAATCTTTAAAAATTATTGAGCTCCATCCAGTTGGTCAAATAAATCATCAATGCGAGATAGGGGATACTTGTTTGTTATTGTTATAGCATTAATTTCACTGTAGTCGATACATAACCTCATAGATCCATCTTTCTTCTTAACAAAAAGGATAGAGGATCCCCATGGAGAAACACTAGGGCAAATAAATCATTTATTACTCAATTCCTCTAGTTGTTTATTTTGTTCCACTAAATCTACAGTGGCCATTCTATAAGGGGTCTTCGATATGGGTCTTGATCTAGGAATTAAATCAATGGAAAACTCAACTTCTCATTCTGGAGGATGTCTTGGTAAATCTTCCGGAAATACATCTACATATTCTTTCACAATAGATACATCCTCTATTTGATCATTACTTTCCTCACCCACGGTCATTTCATTCAATTTCTCCCCAATAATTGAATTTATTTGAGCTACTGGGAGTGGTTCTAGATAAGAATTATGTGGTGACGATTCTGCTCTAAAGATAATGTGTTCCTTATCATCATCATCAAAAATTGTAACCTCTGTCTTCTTAAAATAAATCTTTGCATCATGGTCCAAAAATCCAATCCATACCGAGGATTATATCAAACTCAATCATAGGTATGATGATGAGATCAGTAGATACAGAACATATATCTGCTCTAATGGGGATTGATTCACAAAACATTGTTGCAATGATACTTCCCTTAGAAGTTTTAACTGACAAATCCCTTTTTAAATAAAATTTGAAATATCTAATTTTATTAGAAAACTGGGATGATATGAAGCAATGCGATGATCCAGAATCAAATAATGCATTTTCTAAACATGAGGAATCCATTACATTACCTTCCACCACGTCTTTAGGAGCTTCTACCTTAGCAGTAGTGATAGCATAAGATTTTCCTTGATCCCTTGGACTTTTCTGAGGTAATTTCCCCTGAAACATAGGACATTCATTTTCATAATGTCCCATATCCCTACAATTGTAGCACTAGACATCGGTATCTTCCTTCTTCCCCTTGCAATCACAAGTTTGGTGGACTTTTTCAACACACTTGTAACAGACTCCCATTCCTTTTAAGTAAGTACTAGGGTGTTTCTTCCCACATTTACTGCAGGATGGATATTCAACTTTTCCATTATTCCACTTATTTCCATTCCCAGAGTGATCAGCAGATATCTTCTTCTCTTACTTTTCTTTAATGTAATAAGACTTAGAGAATTTATTTTCTATCTTGATAGCACATGAGATAATATCTTCGTACGATGAGAAGGATTGTGACACAAATTCTCGATGAAGAAATGGTTTTAACCCATCCAAGAAACGATCAATATTAATTCTTAGGTTACGTATATAATCTCCAGCATACCTTTCTAACCTTGTAAAGTTAGCCTCATACATTGTGACATTCTCATCCTCCTTTTGTCTCAGACTCAGAAATTGACTTTCCATATCTGCTCGATGGTCACGAGGAAAATATTTTTCTAAGAGAGGATCTTTAAACTCTCTCTATTCCATATTTTATACTTCATCATCTTCCTTTGTGTTTTGTTTCAATGACCACCATTGATCAGCATCTCCATTGAGGTGATAAACTGCCATTATAACTTTCTCCCTTTCGCTACACCCCAAAGCCTGAAATATTTTTTCTAGGGAACTTATCCATAGATCAGCTACCAATGGATTTGTACTTCCATTGAATGTTGGTGGTTGCTTCCACATGAAGCGATCTAACATTAATCCTCCATGTTGTGGATCAGGGTGCTCCATACGGGTAAGGTTACTATTCATAACCTGAGTGAGTTTTCCCAGTATAGTGATTAGTTGATCAGTACCAGTTGCATAACCAGCTCCACTATAATTATCTTGAGAAGGAGGGAAATTCCTACATGGAGTGCATGTATTGATACAATTTCCATTCCTTCCACTAGGCGCCATTTCTAAACAATGGCATAAACTAGATTAGTTTATGAATCAAAATACATAATTTCAAACTTGTAAAAAAGTTAACATAAATTGAACTATTTATGAATATAATCCATAATCATAAAAAAAAGTTTTCTTTGAGGAAGTAAATACTATTAAACCTTTCATAATGGTTTGTAAATAAAATGAGAATTATCCTAACTAGATCCCCCAGGAGTGTCGTATCCAAGAGTGCAGCTAGCCCTGTTGTCGTGCACTAGTTCCAATTCGAGTCTAGCTCAAAGTGGTGTTTTTGGGTTTTACCCCTAGGTACATCTGTGCCAGAGCCGCCTCTACCTTCTCATTTCCAAACAAGGATGTATTTTCCGGAAAACTCACAAAATCACTACAATACCAAAATTCTAGGAAGATCTTTTATACTAATCCTCAAAGTCCATCTTAGGTCTATGTGCTCTAATCAAAGTTTATCTAAATCCAGATTCCAAGGTTTGTACTAAACTTCCTCTGATACCAACTGTAACACCCCGAACCCAGTTACCCAGATTCGGTGCATTATTACATAACATTGGCATGATCACAAAAGATCATGTCTTGAAAGACCGATTAGTTTAGTAGTCCTGGAAACACTAGATATACTCATAAGTCTTACATTACATCATAAACTCAAATAAAACTACAACAACAACTTGTCTTAATATCCCATCAAACTATCCCTATAGTTCTATCATAAATTACTTAGAATCCTGGGAAAAATAAAACATTGAAAGGGGTGAGCTCAGATGCTCAGTAAGGATAACAATATAGCAGAAACTTTCAAAAATAAATATATACATTTATGGAAATGTACAACTAAAACAAAGGCCTTTTAGACTTGATCTTTAGCATAATATGGAAAAGGAAAAAATTAAATAATTCCATTTATTTATTCACATGGACATTCTACTAGTCGAATAATCACATGAAATATCAATAACCACTTTCATAATGATGGAATGCATAGTGCCAGACTATCATAACCACATAGCCAAGGCCTTGTGCCAAGACTACAAATAGGATTTTGTCAAGGACTTGTTCCAAGACACTAGTTTGTCTCATGAGACCTACCGATGCATCGAGGAGCTATAGCGGGCTCCACCCGTCACTTATTAAGTCTAATGCATTCTTCATATGAACAGGTTTAAACATAATATAAACATTTGTATTAAAACTAACATACGAAATGTCAATAATTTCTCCATAAACCATGAATGGTATAAAAATAACACATCCACAATCAAACAGATCACAAAACCTTCAATACAATATGGATGTTTTGTATCATAATAATTAAACTTCAAATAAGCTTAAAATCCATCAAATGATGTTGACATAGATGAAATCAAAACTATTTGAGAGAAATACCTCTTTTTTTGAAATCATTTAAGAGTCACATATTTATAAAAGAAAACATTTACTTTGAAAATATTCTTATAAACTTCTAAGGGAAGCTTTGACGATTTTATAATGGTAGAAAATAGCTGAACCCTCCGTATAAGTTAAAAAATACATTCTTACCTTAATTCTGTTGAAAAGGTTAAAAATGAACTTGTTTGGAAAACGACAGAATGATTCCTTTATAAATTTAATATAAAAAGTCAACAATGGTATAAATGACTTTATCCCATAGTCTTTCAAATAGTAAGAATGATTTGAAATACATTTTTAAGAAATATGGATGTGGATGATAAAGAGGTCCCAGTAGATAATTACGTATAAACAACCTCAGATAATGAAGAGATTGTGAAATAAACCCTTACCTTGTACTTTTCCTTGGTTAGGGGTAGGTTAACCTTCTTTATAATGGTAAAATAATTGTTATTAAATTATAAAATAGTCATATACATTAATATGATATCATATATGATCTTTTAATATTGATTTGTCAATAATATCTTAGCATTATCATCGTTTCGGGTGTTAACAGATTCGTTTTCCTTTATATTCATTGTTATGTGAGCCATATTTGTTATGGATTGGATGTAAATTATTCATATCCAGAATGATATCATGTCTATAAAAATTATTTTTAATCATAAATGAGAATTATAATTGAATGGATACGATGGAGAATGAACTCATCGCATTCGTGGAGACGGTATTCCGTACGTACGCACGAGCAACAATATCATTCTTTTGATATAATAATAATATATAATTGGATGGTATATCATATATATAGAATAATTATCATGTTATATTTATTATTTACATGAATTTCACATCATTATTATACCCATACAAATAAAAATGTTTTGATTAACAATTACACCATGACGTTGAGACGTTAAGCCGTACGTACGCACATATGGTGACATGTCATTCAAAGGATGGATAGAATACTAAATACGCTTGTACCATATTTATAATAACATCTCAGTATATATAAGATACTAGAGTTATTATTTTAGAATGGGAATAACAAAGAGAGAAGAAGTTGAAGAAGAAAGGAACTTGAAAAAGGGTGGTGAAAACATTACCTCTTCTTCGAGTTCTTCCTTTTGATTTGATCAAAAAAACTATTTAAGTTGGCTTTATGATCAAAATAATGCCTCTATGTTAAATTTATGGAAGTTGAGAGATTATTTGGGCAGGGCTTGGCCGATCCAAAAGGCTTTTAATGTTTGAATAAATGAGAAGGAGGGGTTCCCTTTTATAACAGGGGTGAGGGAACCTTTGGAAAAGATAGATATATTATTTTATAATAAATTCATATTCGGTTTCTAATGGCTCCAAAGTGGATTATTTAAATTTTAAGGTGGTTATAGGTCTAAAACCATCCAACCAATATGTTTTAGACAGGTTTTGGTCAATATATTAACCTTATATTTTAGTTTTAACTCTTAGTTAATTAGTTTGAAATTTCCATTTCACTTTGTACTTTCATATTATATTGTTAATAAACATACTATATACATCTAAGATACCCCCAAGTGGTCCATTGATGATACACCTATCATGATATCAGTCTCTTGGCCGAACCTTATATTTTTAGGAATTTAATATCAATTAATAATTTAATATTTTTTTTTAAAAAAACTTTTATGTCAATTTTGACACTATTGGGTATTTTGTTTTTTTTATAAATTTACAACAGCATTATTACTTAGAAAAAAATTTATATAAACAATCCTAATATGTCATATTAACCTAGAAAATTATTTTACTTTATAAAAAGTTTCAAATTACATGTATTTGGGTATTTATAATATCAATTATCTTAATCTTTCATGTATACAGTAATTACTGCATCATCATTGTTCATAAATAAATTATATTATTTGATGCCTATACATTATAAATAAAATACCATTATGTAGGAAATATTATTATATTTCTAATTAATATTTATAATAAAATTTATATAATGTAAAACCCTATATTAAAAATGTTTTAGTAAATAAACTTTGATTTTAACTCTTTTAACTTATCTTTGAATTAAATAATAATAAATGTCCTAATATAATCCAAGTGGATCTAAATGATAATATTTTATTACTAAGGTTGTTTTTGGTCGAGATACACTTTTCCAAAAGAATTAGGACATGTGTTAGGGTAATATTAATATCCTTTTTACCGTTAATTACCCTATTTACTTTTAACCGTGGTAAATAAAAGTAAAAAGTTACTATTCAACAAAAATTATTTTCATCTCATTGAACCACATTTTACTACTTGATATTAACCATGTCTCTCGGATTTTTGAAATTACACTCACAGATGTAATAAAAATAATTTTTATGTGAATTTCCAAATTCTCCTAGGAGGTGGGTAAAAGACGAGGAAACGTTCTATAAACTTTTTATATATCTAAAATTATTCTAAACTAACAGTAAGAATTACATTGAACTTATATAGGTATTATTTATCTATTTTGACTTAAATTAAATTTAAATAAAATAAATTATTATTTAAATAAAATAATCGATTTTAAACTACAACTCAGTGTTTTTTCATTATTCATCAAAAATTGAATGTTTTCAGAAAAATACCAAAAATTCACCCTAAGCTAATTTTGATATTCCGAATCCAAAAACTCAGTCCATTTTGAATGTTAAAATTTATAAAATTTTAAAAAGTGGGTATTACTATTCATAACGGTTAGTTTGATTGGTTGTGGTGTGGTTTAGAACTCAAAGTTGCGTACAACACACACTACTATAATATTCAAAGAGAAGAGTACCGTGGAAGCTTGGGGTGTTACATATAATATCATTAACTCAATTTTTTATACATCCCAAATATGAAATTAACAAGTCATATCACTTTGAGGGGGCAGTAGTCCGCACTTTCTCAAATGAAATTATCGCATTTATCCATAATGGAAACCATAAAGGTATAAAATAAATGAAATATAAAGAAGCATAAAGAAAACATAAACATAATATATATCATATATAAATACAGTTTCATCATAATGGTAACCATGTTAGGCAGTAGGAGATAATCGAACAATCATTGTCTCGTGTGGCGTTAGTTTTCCATCCACTAAAATAGTATGTTCTTCACCCATTAGATAGAGGTGTGTGTTTGTGTAGTTAGAATACTTCTCATAAAAACATCCTAGTATATTGAGGATACATGGGTTGCTATAAAATAATGTAATAAAAAGAGTTTATGGGTTAGAGAAGTAAAATAAAAGAAAAGATGTTAAGAGAAACTATTACCTTTAATTTGGGTAACTTCCCTTGGTTTGAACCAAAAGGAATTCTTGAAGTGCCTTATGCCTAAGGTAAGGCCTCTAGGAGGAGTATAGGGATGTAGGGAGCTTAATTGGCCAGATTTTGGACATTCCTAAAGGCTTGAGAGGTGTGAGAAATTGGTTTTAAGTGGTATTTTTTTATAAGGGAGAGGATGGGATCTTTAGGAAAGTGTGATACTATTATTTTATTATATAATGATATTCGGTTTCTAAAGGTCCAAAAATAATTAGAGTCAAATATACGATGACTAAAAGTCGAAATAAAATCATCCAATACGAATTGGACTGGTTTTGGATTATATTTTAATCGTTATAGTCTTATTTATTTAAATCATTTATTAATGAGGTAAATACTGCATCATTATTGTGTCATAAATAATTTAATTTATTCGATGTCTAAAAATTATAAAAAAATACCCTGATGTAGGAAATATTTTTATATTTCCAATTAATATTTATAGAAAAAATCATTACTTATATAACACTATATAAAAACTAATTTACTAAAATATTTTTGTTTTTGTAATTTTTGCCTTTACTTTAAATTAATTAATCTAAAGTGTCATTATCATTCATAAGTGGCTCCATGGGGTCCCAAAATCGACGCAAGGATGCCCATGGTCGGCCATTACTCCTAAAATCAAGTTAGGACAAGTGTTAAGGTAATTTTTAATTATTATAAAATTATTTTACCTTGAATTACCCTATTTACCTTTAACCGTGGTAAATAAAAGTCAAAAGTTACTATTCACAAAAAATTATTTTTATGTTATTGAACCACATTTTACTTTTAATAACAACCATGTATGTCATATTTTTTACATTCAATTCACAGAGGTGGTAAAATTTCATTTAAATGAAACAGTAAGTTTTTTCAACTACTACAATGTGGTTTCACTATTCATAAAAATTGAAGTTTTTCAGAAAAATACCCAAAATTCAGCCTAAGAATTATTTGATATTCCAAAGTCAAAAATGATGTTTATTTTTCCAAATTCAAAACATAGAAGTTTCATTAATTAATTTAAAACTAATTCCCATTGTAAAAACAAATAGCGTGTTTTTAAGAAATAATTACTATCAAAAGATTGATAGTTGTTTAAGTCGACTTTCAAAGTGAAATTAATTCTAATGACCAAAATTGGATTAAATGGTAAAAATATATTCTAATTAAAATTTAATGTCAATTAAAACGATAATCTAACTATATTAATATATTATATTAAAACTCGGTTTTGAATTAAAATACAATATTTTCACTATTCATTAAAAAATGAGCTTTATCGAAAAAATTCCAAAGAAATTTACACAAAGTAAATTTTGATTTCCCCATTATAAATAAGGATTTTATTTTGTCAAATATTATGTATTAATGTGACCAAAACTATATTTAATTAGTGTTCTCCATTAAAAGGTAGTAAATCGACCTTTTAAAGTAAATTATTCTTGAAATTAGATTCATTCACATTTTAAGCCTCTAACTTTTATTGGATAAATGTAAATACAATTATTAAACATGTATAATAATATTGTAGCTAGTTTTTTTCATTCCCGCCAATACAACGACTAGGAGTTCACTACCATTTAAAATAATAATATTATATTATTAGTGTGCAACATAAGATTTCAAAGAAACCTGTTGTTGCGTATCGGGTATGCTATTGAACATAGCAACCATTTTAAATTAAAATTAATATTTAATTCACAAATATTAATAAATATAAAAATATATTATTTTTTATTTACCTGGGATGTTACATCTATATATCATACCGAAATTATTTTATGAAAAAGTGAAATAAAAACTATTCTTAAAATAAAAATAAATCACACATATAACAACAAATAAACCTTTTTTATTAACTAGATATGATTTTGAAAAAAATATATTTCATTATCAAAATTTTAATGTATAAAGAGTTTACACTTTTAAGATCAGTTATCATATAGATCATCAACTTATAATTAATACTAACATTGATATATGGTGGAACTATAGGATTCAAATCATTTCAATTCCTAAAACAAACTATCACTGAAAAAATTATTCCCATTATTTTTTAATTGGATAAGATATAGTTAAAAGTGACAAATAAACCTAAAATAGGCAATTCCAGGAAACCAACTATTGTTGAAAATAATGTATAATGTAAAATATAAGAGTGAGGTATGTTTAATTATTAATGTTATCATTTTCTAAGAAAATCAATAAGTAATGTGGAATTCAGTGAATAAGAAGATTAAACAATTAAAGATTAAAAAATTAGTGCAATGAGTGATCATTGTGACTAAAAAAATAAACAAGAAAAAGAGAGTAAAAAATTTATATTAGTTAATATAAAAAAGATCCAACATCTACACATTAAACTATCAAAACGAGATCCTGGACATTGATTATATTGTGAATCAATTTTCGAAGGAGACAAAAATCTTTTAAAATAATGCCTTTTACACACCAAGAGTAACATACTCAATAGTAACATTTACAGGTCAAAATATATCCAAATTTTATTTATTAGGATACTAACCAATGAAATTAAAATATTTTTCATAACACGAAACAATCCTTTAACTATAACAACATATAACTTGATTTGGTTTGTTCTTGTGAGAATATGAAAACACATACCCTTTACTAAGTGTATAACAAAATTTTAACAACATTAATGATCAAAATATTATAATATATTGAAAATGAAAAAATAATATAACCAAAAATTGATTATTATATTAGGATACTCTTGTTGTAACAATGACATTTATGCCCTCACAGATATAATGGAATGATTAATCTTTGGGTAGTCAAATAATCCATTAGAAATAGAGAGATTAGAACATAGTAGTATAATACATTTATTAAAAAGGCATCTGATAAATATCTTCTATGTGAAATGAAAATAAAAACATATTTTTTTTCAATTTAAATTTATTTTTTATTGGCTAAATCATTTTTCATAAACATGATGATATTTCTAACCAACAATTTTTATTGAATTTATATTGTTAGATATTTAAATCTCCCTACATTATATAATTACTATGATTAGTGTAATTAAAACATATTAAAATATAATCCTTATATATAAAATATAAAATATAAATGTATATTATATTCCCACACATCACTATAATAAAGAGTCGTTGTTAAAACATTACCTCACATAGGTTTTAAAATTATATTATCTTAAATAAATCCTTTCACAAATAATTAACATGGAATTCTGCAAGTAATTTAATCTCACTATATTACTAAAAATACATTAAATCATAAATCATATCCTTGATCATCTTTCCTTCATAATAATTCAACATTATATTTTATCATTCATCAACACATAATATTTTTATTCTTGTGTTTTAGTCTTAAATAACTTCTCATAAACATGTTCATAGATATTTTAATATTATGTTTTTCAAATGTCATAAAAAATAATTGATAAATTTTGAAATTTTCTTATTTGATTCTTTATAAAACACATTAAAAATACATCAAATAAAATAGTCATTATCTAAAATTTATTAGTTAATATATATAATAGAGTGAACTGTAAAAAATAATCTTCAGCAAGTTATAATTCCAAATGTGAAGAAAAAACAACACAACATGACATCTATTACATTGACTTCGTATAATCAATTAATTTCATGAATTTTAAACTCTCATTATGTTTTATAATAAATTTTCATGTATTATACTTAAATATAATAAATTTTCACTCAACCCATCTAACATTAGAGTGATATTCTCTTGACATAGAGACATAATGATTTATACACTACAAAAAACATACAACATTCTATTCTCACATAAAAGAGATGTTCATCTAACTCCATAATAATTTGTTTTCACATTATCATATTAATTTAATAAGGGGTATGAAATATCACATAACATACATTACTACATTCATATCTGAGTGTGATAACTACTTTTCTTACTTTAGTTAGTGATACAATGATTATAACGCAACTATAAGTTCACATCCTTCTCCATGCATAGCCATTACAAAATATTCATCCACAAAAATATCTTTATGAAAACTAATCTTATATGGTACAATAATTAATTTGTGAAAAAAATATTAATAGTGTTATTAATAATCCACACATATTCATATTAATCAAACATAACACCTAATTTAAAAATATAAAAATAAAAATTCTTTAATTGTAAATAAAAAAATCAAGCATAGAATACAAAAAAATAAATATTATACTAACAAATGAAAAAATAATTATAAGAATAGGTGAATATAAAAACAAAGATTATAAAACAAATAGGGAAGGATCCAATCAAAAGCTGAGTCTGTGAACACAATGTTGTAAAATCTTGCTTGATAATACATCGTATTCTAATCAATATGGTACTATTTTTTGGGAAGAAAATATTGTAGACTGGTATATGTTTTTTGGAATGTCAAACTATTCTTTTCAATCATTAATTTAGTTTCTAATGATCACATAAAATCATGGTAGAACATTTTATAATGATATTAAAAAGATTTGAAATTATATTCTAGAAGAATAATGTGGTGGTAATCTTACTATACATCCTAGTATTTCATTTTCCATAACATGTATTCATGATGGCGAGGAAGCACCAATGTTTCATAAATGTTTTACTTGATTTAATGTGGATGTAGTTTTTCTAAAATATTCACCTTGTTGAGAAGGATAGTATTTAACTCCAGTATGATCTATCATTTTTAATACATTACACTTCCACAATATCACGTATGCTTAAAACATATTTTATTAATGGACCAAAAAATCATAAGATAGTGTTATACCTTCGAAATTCATATTAAAACATTATAATTCTTATTGTAGATAATTTCTCACTAATCATTAGAACCTATAAACTATATCTATCTAATAAAAATACCATAGTTTTATTGGATGATTTAAACAACATGTCACTTATGTATTCCATTTTACCAGGCATGATTCCTCCTTAAAATGGGTACAAGATTTATTGAATTAATTATGATCAATAAATTATTAAACAATATCCTTACAAAATAGACACTATATTTACCATTCATATTTGGAAGTTTATGTTCATATTTTTATGGTAATAACTGACTTATATACTGTTTTAGAGTCAAAAAATAGTACTTATCACCATGAAACTCCAATTTGAATGAAATTATAGAAAAGAAAAACTCTTTTTCCAATTAATGAAATTGTTCCTCAGATATAGGTCCTTGAAGAATCCATATCAATACAAAACATACTACCTCTCTTTATCTCATATAGGAACTACACTAAAAATGAGGTTCATGCTAAAATGGTGTGTTTCATCAACCCATTAAAGTGGTCAAATGAAATATGTATGAAAGTATTGTCAACCCAACCACATGGAGAGAGGGCATTGAAGTAGATGGTAATAGTTCAGTTATCCTTGCCTTTAGAGCATTAATTAATAACAAAAACCCTCTCATCTGGGTGAAAATGGAGTTTATAAATAGAAACTACCATTATAGGGACTTCAACATCACTGTATCTATAGAAGAATCAAAATTTTAAATTAATATTAAAATTATTGTATAGAAAAACCATGAAACACTTGTTAGTTTTCAATATTTTTAGTATGTTAAGGTAGATGATGGGGGAAGGATATTGTTATTTTACACAATTAGAATGAGGGTAATATAATAACACACTGTTTAGAAATAAAATAAAATATGGTTGTTAAATATTTGGGGTTTTCATGAATTAGTTACCTACCATTGTATTGGGAGTGTATACTGGTTTGTGATCCTCTCAACATTTACTACATTAAACTCCCTTGGTGTCTCTCTATTTGATTTAAACAGTTGACTATAAAAATAATGTTTATTATAATACTAATTTAAATATGTATTAACAAATGGTTAAAATTTATGATAAATTATCGTAGAGTAGTTATATAAGATTTTCAAAATCAGTTTTGGAAAAGATTTCACATGATGTTACATATATCTAATAAAAGATTAAAATGGAATATGTCTTTTATAGATTAGTCTAATTGGGAGATTGAAAAAACCACTAAATAACAACCAAATAATTGGTGGTATTAACAATCTAAATGATTATTATGGAGTAAACAATATCATACTAAAGAAAACTATATCATTTTGTTATATATTGTCATCTATGTGTCATATTAGAAGTCATAAAAACAATTATTTTACCCATTTAAAGACTTCACTATTAGTTCATGATATGATGTAATGATATTATATTTATTTAAAACCTCCATATTGATATATCTGTCATAAAAGAATCTATGGGGGTTCAATAACATGTTAGAAAATTTATAAATATTTTAAAATGTTTCTACATATATTTAGTTATGAAATGGAATAAATTGAGTTTTTCGAATATATTTCTTCAAATAAATATTTTTTCAAAATATTATTTTATAGGAAAAAATGAACCAAAAATATATGTTAACTATTAGAAGAAAATTATTATGAAATTATAAGATTTATAAATCCTCGATTAAATAAAAATATAGTAAAAAATAATTTTTTATAACTTTTAACAGATAAAAAAATAAATATGAATTTTTATTATAATTTTTTTTCAAATAACTATTTATGGTGTCAATAAATTGAATCAACCACTTTATTATAATTTTATGATAATATATCATATTATAACACATAAACAACGATGTTTACATTGGTTTTATTATTAGTTGATATGAAAAGATATAAATAACAATTAATGTTTAAAAATATCATTAGCCAATAAAATAAATTTTCCATTACATTCATATTTATCCTTAAAAATAAGAATATGTTAATTTAAAATATTAAATTTTTAAAAATAACATCATTTTTAATTGAAAATTTCATTATTTCCTAATTGTTAATTTTTTGTATTTTCAGGAAATCATTGATTATTATTCGAATAGCGAAAAATTAGTTTTTTCTAAAATTATATCCATTATAACTATAAAAAGAATAATGTGTAACTCAAAAAATAAAATAAAACATATTTCACGATCAAATATTTTTAATGGGGTAAAACTATAAATTTATCAATATTATTATTGTAGCACCCTATGATTTTAAAATGGTGGAATTATTTTTGATATCATATATGAAATTGAAGACCAATCATAGAAAATAACATAACACAATGAGAAATTATGATATAATCCTTCTTATGTAAATTAAATATCTTTGATATATTTATATTTTTGAAAATCCAAGTTTGAACAAAGAATGATACTCTATTAAAAATATATTATTTAAACATGACCATTATAACCTAGCCGATAAGTTGGTGGGTATGAATATTAATATCTAAATTTTGAAAATTATATGGTTTAGACATGTATAAAAAAAATAAATGGATATTTATTTATTATAAATTAAATAAGAATCATTAAAAAAAATTATCACTCTAAAACCCATCTTTTCAAAAGGTGGGCCATCCATGCTTTTTACACAGAATATAAAATTATTTGTTTCACTTTTAAAATTTTTATTTATTTAAATAAACATTAATTTTTAAGTCTAAATCTAAAAATTATTTTATAGTTAATTTATTTTGTTTTCTAAAAAATATTTATTTTTTTGATGAATATGGTACAATACTAATTTTTTTTGAAAAATAATTTTTCATTTAAATTAGCTATTTTCTTATATTATATATGAAATTGGTTTTAATGAAAAATTTGTTAAATTATATTATAATTTCACTAATTTAGATGACTAAAATACATTTAATATTAAATATTAACATTAATAAATATATATTTAGTATACATGAAATTATTATACATATTTAATTATTATATTACATATAACATCTTGTATACCATTCTCTATGGGGACATGATAATGTCTCTTGTGTTTACGGTGGACTACCATCACACAAAGCGATGTAATTAGTTTTTCTCTTATGTTTTTGATGTAAGGTAGTATGGTTAATATTAATGAATATAAGTAATATTTATGACCTTAATATAATTTTTAAAATTTAATATCACATATATCTTCTTAACTTCCTATACTTTTGAGAACAATAACATCGATCGTGCATACTTGTAGCCTACCACTTCATATTACAATATCAAATTTATTTCACATTAATTTAACATATATGTTACTAATAATGTAATTGATTAATATAAATTATATATATGAAATAATAATAATTCTGTAAAATTAATTAACATTTAATTTCTTTTCCATTAATTTCATCCATTTAGAAAATGGTAAAAGGGTTGATCCGTATGTACGATTAATGTGTCTATGAATAGTGTAGTATATTTCATATCTATAACTATTATATAATACATAAATTACATGTGTAATGAATATATATAAATTTAAATCATGGATATTTCTCTGAGGATTTTAGAAACCTGACCAAATAAAAAAACCTAAATTATGAAAACCAAACATACATGAAAAAAATGAAAAAATCACAAGAAACTGTGATTTTTATAAAGAAATATTAATAGAATGATGGTAATAGAAAATAAGTAAATAATATATGTTTCTAAATATATATATTTATATGGTTATATAATATATTTTTATTAAATATCAATTTAGTATACATATGGTTTTAATATGTACAAAGTAAAGAATACCTTATGTAATGGTTTTCTCTTCCTAAGTGTAGTACAAGGAGATTTATGCCACATTCATCACATATACCACTGTCTATAGTATATAATTCCCATTTTGATATGTTATATAATAAATATATTTCTTTTCACGAAATTTAATTTTTTATTTTATATTATTTCTTTCATGGGGAATATGATTCAAATGTAACTAAAGTGGTGAGGGTATATTTCACAGCCCCATCATTATTTGGGACTATTTTTGTTTAAATCACCCTTAATGGATTTTATTTGTATTTATATCATAAAAAAATACATTGAAATATACTATAGGCAATATTGAAATTTTATTATAATATTATCATTTTTAACACTTTTTTACTTAAAATGGTTTAGATGTGTTTTTATGAAATTTCAACAATATTTTTCCTTTAGAAAAAAATGTTTTTACATAAAATTAAATGTATAAAAAAATACTAAAAAATGACTTCAGAATCATCCAAATGAATTAATAAATATGTTTTCACCCAATTTTATACCTTTACAAAAAAAATTTGATGGAATATTCTTATTTTTTTTCTAAACAGTATTTTTTTGAATTTTAATAAAATTTTAATGTGATTTGTTTAACATGAATGACATGAATATAATTTTATAACTTTATTACCACTCAATTTTTTAATGATTATTTGATTTTTTTCAAGGATTATTTTCATGAAAAGATATTTTAAAATTTTTATTGTAAAATATTTGTATTAGTGTATTTTTTTCAAAACACAGAGGTCACTTCTCTCTAAAATGTCTTATTGATATTTTCATTGTATTTATATTTATTAATGAAATTAAACAGTTATTATACTAATTATACATTATGAAACTGTTTTATTTATATCGTAATTATTATTTATTTTATTTTCAGGACATGTTGGGCAAGGTATGTACAATTTTATTACCATTCCCCATATTAATCTAAATGGATTATGATTATGTTTATTTTATTTGGGTAAGTATTAAAATTTTATATGTTTGTTTTTCAGTATGATTTTTTATGTTGATTTTGTCTAACCACGTTCATTTGAGAAATGAATTGGACATAGTAGATAATTGGTGGGGCATAGATATATGCTACAACTTGATGCATAAATAGATCTCATGAGAAAGATAATTTGAAAATTTAGATGGGATTTTTACAATAGATTTAAAACCTACTATGGAAGGGCATGAAAAAAAGATTTTGATGTTTGAAATTATTCATCCCCTCAATATGAGATTATTTATCTTTATTCTATGTAGTTGTTAAATTAGTTAGAGAAAACATGATTATGATTCAATATTAGGTGATTATTTATATGGAATTATGTGTTCATCATGTATTCTTACAATATCATTATCAGTAAATTCATTTAAGGGAATTAATTTTAGAAATATAAATTCCCATATTTGATATTTTTATTTATTCATGAAATATTTTAAATTATATATACCTGTAATGATAATTTTATATTAGTGTTTTTATGTTTCTTTCTATAGGATTACAATATGTGTAATATTGCTGACATGGAATGTTATATTAGAATAAATAATGATTCACTCAAAACATACTATATTGTATTTTATGATTCAAATTATAAATTGAGATTAATTTATGTATCTAGTTTACGAAGACAAATAAACTACATGGTCCTTTAGAATATGAATACTTGTATCTTATACCAATAATATAAATTAACAACCAACTCTATGATACTAGGGTGGGGTTATTACAGTTCGAGTCAATGGAAGTTTAGTAGAAACCAAGAGAAATAAAATTTTGAAAATGTAGATTAGGGAACGAGAAAAAAATTATAGAAATTGAGTATAATTAAATAATAACATCCTAATTTTTTTCTAGTATAGAGATGATGTGGGTTTTATTATCAATAAATCCATGTGTAGTTACTACAAGTGTACATGGTTTTGTTATAGATATATCTACATGTCATAACATTGTAAAAGGTGTGATATGATTGGCATGATTATTTCTTGGTTCTTGAAAATAATACATAATATGCACTTGTTTTGACACTCTTGGGGGTATATTATTATTATAATTACAATTTAAATTAAAAACCAATGTGAAGGATATGAATTTTTTTTAAAATTTGAAAAAATTCCAAATGAAACCACGTTTATTAGAATGGGATAATCCATCCCTAAAATTTTCAGTTTATGTTATGTGATTTGATAATTTTGGGAGTATACATTATGTTTCATAATTTTACGATCTAATATAACGTATTCCATTGTTTAGAAATGGTTCATAGTGGAAGGAAGCAAAACTGTATCTGTAAATGTACATAAAAGAGTAAACATGGTCATTACTTTGAGGGGATTAAACAAATCATCCCAAGGGATATAGTCCCAGAAAAATTCTCATCATTTGTTTTTATAGTATCACGTGATATTAAAATAGATAATGAATTTGTTAATTATTATAGTTTAGAAGAGAAGAAATTGAAGAAGTGTACAGTGGAGGAAAAATGAATAAGGGGGAAGAAGGTAAAGAATGATTTTCCCACATGTAATAATTGTGGACAGAATCACCTTGATGCTTCCTAGAATGTAACAAGAGTTTTCTATTACTGTGGAGAGAAATAACACCGTCCTCGTGATTTAATTGGTAAGAAATAATATTTTTGTTTTAAATTTATTAGCTATAAGGTGAGGGGGCACAATACAAAATAATTCTCTACGTTTTAAGGGAATATACCTCAGTAAAAGCTATGGGATCATAGTCAAGATTGTTTTATAACCATAGCAGGCATGGAATGATTAAAATTATTTGGAATTTTTATTGAAAAATTATATTATAGGATTTTTTTCAATGATATTATGGCTTTATGAATTTTTAAATTTATAAGTATTATAATTTAATACTTTTTCATTATGTGTTTGAGAGAATATATTGAGTGGTGCTGATGACCATGGAATAAGATTCAGTGGAAACATTAATATATTGTTAAATATGTGATTGGGAGAAGACAACCATTTATAGATTCTTGATAAATTTTTGTTCATGGGATATTAATAGTGACATTTTAATTGGTTACTGGATTAGTGGTTTATGTCTTGTTTTTTGGGGTTTACTACATGATTAGATTTACAGGCCATATTCAACAACATGAGATTTTGTTTTATGAATAATTCATATTTCCACTAATGATATATTGTTAATAAGGTATTAAAATTTTTTTAATGTGAAATTAAGAAACAATTTATTTTTTCTATATAATATAATTTATATGTAGTGAGCTTATGAATTTTTGGACTTCAAATTCAGTCAGCTAGTTTTGGAAGAGTCTTTAGTTAAATATTTATGGAATATATTTTGTTTTACATTGGATGTAATTTCATAACTTGTGGTAAAAAAAATTTACATGGAAAATATATATAGATATGATGAATTAATTTTCATTCTTTTACTGAGATAGTTATTTTTTTAATTGTTATCTTTACTGCTTCACACATAAAAATTCATATTGAATATTAATTTTTTAGAGTAAAAGATGATGTAGTATTTGATTATTGTACCTAAAAGACTAATATTTTTCCTAAGACGTATAATTATACCAATTAAATATATTTTATTCATATCTCATCCTAGATGATAATGAGATTCCTGAAATCTAGAAATATATCTTGAAACTAAAATTTTATCCTTGTACCTTCATTTTGGATGAATCAAATTTCATTTTAACTCATAATAGCCAAATCTATTTTTTTTGTACTTTCATAAATCCCACATGGAAAAGTGTGAAATGTGTTACACCATACAATACCAGAATTCAAAAGATGGGTTCAAATTCCAAATTCAAAATAGAAAACGTACATCTTCGGGAAATAAATAACCAAATCATACACTGCTAGTACACTCGCTAACACTTTCATTATCACAACACAGTAGGTATCATCACGTTGTTGCCATCCCTACCAAACGTCGATCCATTATCATTCCCTCCTCTCAACGCTATCATTGCAGTAACTACACCCATCGCCAGAAAACATAACCACCTTCAAACACCATACCAACATAACATCATCCATCATCCACACCATCCAAATGCCACACCAGAATGCCGACGACAGTCAGTCGTCTTCCCCCAAAACACCCAATTTACAGAACAAACTCACCACATGAGAATGCTTAACATAAATCTGTTGACCATCAAAACCCAACATTAATAGAAACCACTCCAAAATCATAAAAGGGGTTCATTTCTGAAGAAACATCGAGTAGATAAATGGTATTAGAAAAATCACCAATCCTTTATAGATGACTTGATAAAAAAATCTGAAAGAAACTAAAACAACACAGTGACAATGCTGAAACATGAACGTCAAGGAAGAAGAAATAAAGAGTATATCGTGCAAGGGGAACCATCAGCCATCAGAACTCTCCTCTAAAAACCTCTAAGATGCCACCAATCTGGATCCGACTAGGAGAGGAGCTGAGGGAATTGAAGACAGGGTAGTGGTTTGAGTAGTCGAGGGATCCAAGTGATAAAATCTTGATTGGAATAAAACAAGATCCAAAGAGGAGAACAAGATGATGTAGGAGCGCGCCTGAAAACTATTGACCACCAAACAAAAAATCCCAAAATCAAAATCAACCACCTCTCTAAATCTGACTTGGAGAGGGGTGGTGGAAGACAAGATCAGAGTAGGTTGGAGTGGGCTGAGGCTTCCACAATGAACCACCTTTGACAGCCACACCATGAAAGATGAATGAACCTCAATGGAACGAAAACTAAAATTCAAGGAGAGGAGAGAAAGCATGAAAGATAAAAAAAATCAGAGAAAGAAATGGGCCGAAAGGAGTAGCACTATCATGATTAAACCCAAGGGGAATGATATTTGGGGCAAACAGAGAAAGAGACGGGTTAGAAAGAGCCGCGTCGTCAAGAGGAAACCATAGGGGGAAGAAGACTACGCTCGGGGGAGCACTCTAGGGGAGAACATGGCCATTCTTAACTCATCATAGATTAATTCATTTTTATCATTAAATTTTCTAGATCATTCACTTTATTGTGATCAATTTTCTTGATCACTATCCATTAATCCATGTGTGTTAGTATTTTCTTCCATATTTATATTTCTACATTCCACCAATGTTCGCCTCTTTGAAAACCTAGTTTGTGTTATTATAGATGTCCTTTCTTTATCCATTACTCTCTTGTCAATAGAATGTTTTATTAACAATTTTTAACAATTTTGGGTTTTTAGATGGGTATTTCCCAATTTCAGACCGTTTATAACAGAAATCAATATAAAATTATAAGGTGAAAATTTTATTTGGTGGTAAAATACAACATTATAATATTTTGAAATAATAACATCATATTCAAAAGCATATATGTATTGGAACAAAAAGAATATAAAATAACATAACACCATGATATTTTATGATATGATTATTTTTAAATAAATTCAATCTTTTTAATTGCCTACAATGCTTGAAACATTGGGTTTTAATGAAATGTTACCCTCTATTAAAATTATATTATTTAAAAATGACCAATATAACCAAGATATTTAGTTGGAGGGTAGAAATTATACTGACTAAATTACAAAAATTATATGTTTGAAAAACTTGTAAAACATATAAAATTTATATATATAAGGATAAATAAAAAAAGAATTATTTGAATGTGAAAAATAAATGGCTTTTTAAAAAACTATATTTTTCTACAATTTTGTTTAGTCAGGCTTTGAGAACAAAATTTTAAACTAATTCATAAAAATTCCAGAAACCAAATTATACAAGAAACAATTAAAATCCACATCTTAAAATCATATTTTGGGGAATTGTTTTTGGAAATTTTGTAAGGGATTAATTTTTTGATGAATTATGAAATATATTTAATTTTTTTTGAAAACCACATTTTTATTAAATTTATTTATAAGGATAAATTTGGTTATACTTTTTATTAAGTAAAGTTAGTAAAATTTATTTAAAATTTTAATAATTTAATTCATAGATACTTTTTCATAATGAAATTTGATTTTAAACGCTACTATACTTATGAGAATGTTCTCTTTTGCACCCCGCTTTTCTTCACCTATGCGAGAATAATTTCAAATTTAATTCTCCCAATTATATGATTTCAATATGGAAAACTGAATTTCATATCTTGATTCATAATAATTCATATTATTTTGGAAGCTAGATTTAATTTTTTTTCAAAATATTAATTGTGATATAATGAAAAAGTAATTAGATAGGTATATGTAAAAGCAGGATTAATGGGGTTAAAATAAAAGTATATGGGTTAACACGACCTTCTAAATTGTATAAAACCATTTTTAAGGACATATTTCGACCTTATAACATCTAATATTATATAATTATCCATTATGGAGGGTTTCTTCCTGGGAAAAATGTGGTTATACTTGAATCATATAAAAAAATAACTTTTGTCTCGTCTCCCCCACTTATAAAGTGACACCACCCCTCCTCATCTCTTTCCTCTACAAAGAAATTTTTTTGGACAATACCTAAAACAATCCATTCCTATAGCATATAAAAACCTAATAGAGGTATTTTTTATGATCATAAATCCAAACTACGATGGATTTTAGTGAAAGCCTAAGGATGGACCCTGAAGTAGAGGTAATGTTCTTAAACGACAATTTTCATTTCATTCAGTCTTCCACCACCATAGAATAATAATAAAAAATTATAGAATAATAAAAAATGTATCATAAATATACTAAAATGTTATTATGTTAATTTTTTTAACCTATATCCATTTCTACTACGATCTAATGTGAAATGAAGCCATCTATCATGTGTATGGAAAACTTTCGCTATGCGCACCGATATAATTTATTTTCTATCACTAACATTAAAGAATATAAGTAATGATATATTTAACATATTTTTATGATATTTATTACATTTTAATACATTTTACATTATTATATCACATAAAAATTCATACCTACCATTCAATGGGGGATATGATAACGACGCACGTGTGTATGGTGGACTACCTCAACAAAAAGTGATGTGATTCATTTTCCAGTTACGTTATACGTGTCTTTTATTAAGAATATTGTTGGGAAAAAATCCCTCATGGCATCATTGAAGCATTTTTGAGGTAATTGTGTTTATTGACAAAGTGGACATCTGAGTGGTGATTGTTGACAAAGATAAACAATGACATAAAAATTTGTTGACAAAGAGGATTTCATGATGGAATGTCGAGTTCAAGAGCTGAGGTCAATGATCCATGTTTGATTCAAGAACGTCGACAAAAGGAATGGATGATCTAGAGGCAGTACAAAATAACAGATATAAGGTGGTGCCGTTTTCCAGTGTTTGCCAAATTTTTGGGCCTGAAAATAGACAATTGAAGAAAAGTGTTTTTGGCAAAGGGACTTGAACACCAAGGAATTGGAGTATAGGAAACATATGCGCTATATGTTTTTAAAGATAAGAAGATAAAAATATGGATAAGGAAATATGTTCGTGCAAATTTGGGAGTTTATCGCGCAAGTGTCTAAGAGGACAGAAGACTTGCGCACTGAGACTGGGTGGCGCAGGTGACTTGCACGCCATCACGTAGGGTGGTCAATTTTCCTATAAATACTAGACCACCCCTCTTCATTATTAACTGGAGCTCAACACTTTGAGAAATCAGATCTCCCATCGCGCAGGTGTGGTGGTCAGGCAAGTGGTGTGTGTGGTCGTGCAGGTGGGACTTGCGTGCCAGGGTGATAGTTGTGCACCAGTGTTTGAAGCTACGCACCAGTGTGGAGTTGCGCACCAATATTGGATTGGGTGTAAAAGGAAGTGAGTCATGCAGGTTTGGAGTTGAGGAAGCTTGAGTCGCAAAGGTGTTTGAGGAGGACTTGCGCGCAATTTGTGACTTGCGCGCCGATACTTGCGCACTGAGTTAGACTTGCATGCCAAGTAAGGTTTATTTCCTGCAGTGATTTTCGGGCTGCGTGGAAGCTGGAAGTTTTCCCAATTCCTTCGGTGCAAAGAGATATTCTTCTACGGTTAAAAATTGGGCTTCAACAGGGAATCTACTTACAGAGGAAGATGAATTCATTCATGAAAATGAAGAGACCAACATGTCTATAAACTGTGAGTGTATTCCTTCTAAGAGTAGTGAGGAAAGGAAGAGAAATAAGGTGATCCTCTCCACCGGCAGTGAGCCAGTGAGAGAGAAATAGGGAGTAACCCTTGGTGAAGTAGTGAGCTGACCCTAAATATTGTAAAGGTAGTGAGCCTGGGCATAGAAGTGATCTATCCTAAACATTGTATCCACATCTAGTGAAGAATAGTTGAATTTGGTACGACCAGAATCTTGTCGGTGTATGCTCCTTGGACATAGCCCAGTGATGGTGAACCAAGGAAAAATCTCTGTGTCTGCCTGTCTGCTTCCCTTCATTGCATTCAAAGCATCATCATTAGATAAAAAAGTAAAGAAGTGATCATAGTTTACACACAAGAGAAAACAAAGTGACCCTTGTAATAAAGAGGTCAAGATCCAGTGGGGTAAGAAGAACTTTGAAAAAGAATATCCATACCCTAATTTAGCCCCCCCTCTCAGGGTATATAGGCCCCTATTGGTCCTAACAAATATAATAAATATAAATGTTATATATGGAATTGTAATTAATATAAAAATTTAATATCACATATAAAATCTTACTTTCCAATCTGTTGGAAAATAATAATGTCCCTTATTTGTATGTATTGACTACCGCCTCCATGAAATGATGTGAAATATTTTTCATTTTATTTTTACATATATGGTAATAAGAATTTATAATATTATTATAAATTGTATATATTTGATAATAATTATTCTATAAAGGAAAATTAACATTTATTTTACATTCATTCCATCCGTTGATAAAAATGGAAACAGTCTCCTTGTGTACGTACGTCGAACCGTCTACAAGAATGATTTAATCCATTTTCTGTCTCTAACTTCTACAGATTTCAATAAAAACATATTAAACAGTTATATATAATATATTAATCATTTTTAACATTATTTAGAATATAGAACCATGATCAATGAAAAATTATAGAAATTTCCGAACCAAAACATACACGAAAAAAGAAAGAAATTAACACCCAAAATAGCGATTTTGACAAATAAATGTTAATGAAAGTATGATGAAAGAATATAAGTAAATAAAATGTGATATTTAATATTTATTTATGTTTATGTAGTACATTAATAATGAACCAATTTTTATGACATAATAGTTTCAAACATGTATGAAAGAAATTTTACCTGTGGTAAGGTTTGTCTCGTCACACTTTTACTTTCATGAGGCAAATTTAATATTAATAACTTATTACATTTTGTAGTGTAATAATGAAACTTTTGATATGTTATATAATGAAAATATTTCTCTTTATAGTATTTAAACTTTCATTTTATGTTATTTCTCTAATGTGGCATATTATCCAAAAAATTTCAATGTGGTAAGTGTTTATTTCACTATCAAATAATTATTCAAGACTGTTATTATTTAAGTTTCCCTTGGGGAATTATTTTCTATCTATCATTAAATCAATATATTTTCTTAAAATCTATTCATTTATTATTTTTTAAATAAATATTACAATTTTTTCACTAGTTGGTATTTAAAATGATAAATAATTTTTTTAAATAAAATAAAATATTATTTATCTTTTTTTTCAATAATTAATTTTTTTCATCTCATTGATTTATAAAACTTTTATAATAAATATTTTAAAAAAACCAGCACATGAATTAGTAATTAAGAATTTAACAATTCTTGAATTCTTATAAAATTATTCAATCATAATATTTAGGTCACATTCCAAACACAAACAGTTTTATATATTCAAAAAAAATTGAATAGGATATTTATTGTAATGTGTATGACATGAATGAAATTTTAAACTGTCCCGAAAAATAAATGTTTTAAAGAATATTTTTAATGTTGACAAGTTTATTTTTAATTAAATGTATTTTTTGTTTTTTTACTTTTCTTTTAAAGGATGATTCTATAAATGAAAAGGTTATTTTCCTTATGAAATTCTTTTATAGTCCATTTCATGTAATTTCAATTCATAAAAATAAATAACCATTTTGTGTACATATGTTACACTTGAGATATGTTGTATTGATATCATCCCTTTTATTTATTTTTATGGTTTAATATCTATTTGAAAAAGGAAGTAATTTTTTTTATCATTCACTATAGTACTCTTGTTGGTTGATTATTATGTTTATTTGATGGGGGTAAGTATAAAAATTTTATAAGTTA
Organism: Viscum album; assembly: GCA_963277665.1. Lineage (NCBI taxonomy): Eukaryota > Viridiplantae > Streptophyta > Magnoliopsida > Santalales > Viscaceae > Viscum > Viscum album. The sequence continues at coordinate 1,848,585,249 of OY728156.1, forward strand.
ATTTTTAAATAAAATTGTTTTTTTATTATGTTTCACAATTTTTATATGAAGAATGAATTATACTTAGTAGTTTATGGGTGGTGTATGAATCTAAATATACCCTTGATGAATCGACTAGTTTTTTGACACAAATAATTTCACCAAATTAGACGTATTTTTACTCACAATTTTAAACAGCATTGTGTAAGGTCATGATAATATGTTTCAGTGTATAACATTAGACATTACCTCATTATAAGAATAGTTATTGACATACTAAAATTTTATTTGATGGGTTAAAATATCCATTCACAATTTTAAATCTCACATGATTATATTTTTGTAATTATGTGATCATTATTAATTATGACCATATTATTCTCATGTAATTTATTGAATGATATGTGTTTTAGTTATTTACCTTATAATATTGATTATGCTATTTTATTCAGGATTTAATTTTCTATAAGCATACCCATAATGTGAATTTGAGCTCAAAAATTTATTATTTTTTATTTACAATGATTCGAGGATGTGTATTTTGATTTATATGATGGGTTATTCTAGAGTAACCAGTGATGCACTTGTAGAAAATAGTATGTGGTATTTTATGTCTCTATTCATAATGTGAGATTCCTGTATGTATCTAGATTCCTATGCGAACTAAACTATACAATACTTTTTGGTTTGATTCATTGTAAATTATTCCAATATAATATATTTAACACTAATTATAATTTACTAGGGTTAGGGTACATTTAATTATAAATTTATAAAACCTATGTTTAACAACATATATACTATTCTCTAATTAAAGAAACTATTTCTTTCATTTCTTTTAATTAATTATTAGTATTGAAAAAATAGGTTTTTTATTTATTTAAAATAAATATAAATTCTATTTTCTTCTATTAAACTAATTTATATAATGGAAAAAACATTTATAATTTTATCCTTTATGAAAATTAAAACATAAAAAATACAAATTTTCAAATACTGAGTTTTTATATGTCACATCCGCTGATTTTAAAATTATTTATCCTTAAACAAATTTTTTTTTGGAAAATATATCTCATATATTTAATTTTTAGGCTAAATTTATTTAATTTGGGTCATAACATTTTTTGGCCTGAAAAATGTATTCCAAGAATAATAAATAGTTAACACAGTAACATAAAAAAAGGGTTAACCAAAGGAGTAAAGGACATAACCTAGTAAAAAATATTTATAATTTAGTGATTGAGGACTATATATATAAGTATATATCTAGTTTATATCTCTTATTTTTTAATCTTTATGGAATGTGAATCATGTTATCTAATAACTTAATGTTTAAATATTTACAAAAATTCTATTCTCACAAATTAGTAATGGGGCCTCTAATCACTTATTCAATACACTCTAATAATTTATGATTACTACTATAAATATGACCTATTTACTTCCCCTAGAACCATGTTTTAGTTACTTTATCTTTTGGTCAAATGAGTTTATCCTAATACCTAAATTTATAAGGAGTCGTCCATGAGAAAACATTTGTTCTCAATGTGAGTGAATTGTTTTTTGTAACTTCATAATATTAGTATCTTACATTCAAAAATATAAATTTTTAATTTATATATAATGAATTGTTTCTTGTTTTTATACTAAATGTCATTATCTTAATTTAATAACTATTAATAATATTTCACTTTTTCAATTAAGAAAAATAATAAGTCCATTTATTCGTATTTATACTAAAACCTCCACAGTGTAATGTATCTCATTTTTCATCTATCATCTTTCTTATGTATTCAAATATCATATAATCATATTAAAAAACACAAAAATTATCTAAAAATATCATATTGTTTCTATACAAACTATATCATTCCAAAAGAAAACACGATTATATTCATAATCATCCATTAATTATGGTATTTCATGTTTGGGTCTATCTAAACACCTACATGAACAATGATATAAAATAATATCAAGGATGAATATGAGAGCTATATTAATAATGGTATCTGATTATAAAAAATTAGTTATTCTTATAATATTCTTCAAAAATTCGAGTAATAATAATATTAAAATCATTAATAATTATACCATCATTCATTTGCCAATGACCTTTATAACATACATGTTGCTGATTTCTTCTACATGATTCAATATTAAAAATCAGATTAAATGCAATTATAAATATATAAAATATAATCAAACATGAATTAAACTGTTATTTATGTCATTTTGATAATGATTTTTTTATAATAAAGAACTATATATCTATTATGAAACTAGTTCAAATAGTCAAGATCACTCACACATGATATAGAAAATAGATAAAAACTATCTCATAGAAATTTAGATAATTATTATTATTGATGTTTATAAAAGAGTTATCAATTTGAATAAGTATCATAAATATGTTATTGTAATATTTTTTTGTTATATATGATATTTTAGCTATTTATTAAAAATCAATAATTGAGGTTATAGTTTCTTTGTATCATTATCTAATCTGTGACACATTGTTGGTATTGAAAAACATAATTTATTTTATTTAGTGGAACTAATTACCAACGAATATAAAAATTAAGAATTATGAAATTAGTTGGATTTTAATATCTATATCATGTTCCATATTTAAATGGAATTTGATAATAAAGATAAAAATTTTGTAAGAGTTTTTGTTAACTCAACACCATTCACTAAGTTATTATATTTATCTATAAACTTATTTCATTAAATATAGATTTTTTTCAACCAATAATTTTATTTCTTAGTACATTATATGTCCTAGTAAGATGATTTTTTTGTTTCAAATCTTCCTCTTCGACCAGTTTTATCCCCATAAAAAATTATATCACTACCTAGAATAATTTCCATCCTTTTTAATGAATGTATCCCCTCTTGTTCTATAATTTCTATTCCATATAATGTTATCCATTATATTTTGTAAACTAATTTATGTTTTATCTAATTATTCCATAATACATTAAATTATCACCTTTTAATAATATTCTCGAATTCCTATTTTTATGTTGTGGGTTTCCACAATTGTAATTTTAAAATATTCAAATAGTTTTCCGCCATTTCAAAATATAAGGATTTGATCTTGTACATTGAATTCCCATTAAATATTTTTTTTGAATTTTCAAGGATTTATAATTGAATTATCTTTTTTAAAGTAATTTTTTTAAATAACTCACATCACCTTTTTAATATATTATTCTATTTTTAGTGATCCATTATTAATAGTATTTTATAGAAGTATATTTTTTCAAAATGTATACATATATCCTATCTGAATTTTTTTTCTATTTAATGGATTAATTATTTAGATTTTATTAAAAAATGAATTTATCATTTAATTATTTTCAATTTGACAAAATTTTACTTTCTAATAATGACTTATCAAAATGACCAATAATATCTTCATTAATAAAAATTTATAAAAGGATTTCTAATAACATTTTTTTCTTGTGCTTTCTTTTTAGAAATCATCTATAATGGACTCGTTTACATGTAATATATTCTTTAAAAAACATTATATTCTTATTATTATGAAATAATATTTTTTTGAACAAACTTTTGGGTATCAATCTTTTACATTTGGAAATAAATGTTTCATTATTATATCTAAAAATTCTTTGAAACCCATTTTTCCCTTAATTCCTTATGATATAATGAAGAACTATTTCATAGTGGAAAACATATTTATTGATGAAATATGTGTGGCATGATCTATCATGCATAATTGTTTTCATAATATTTATAGCTCATGATCCAAAAAGGTTGTAGAGGAATAATGTTCCCAATCCAAAGGGTATATGGGATGATTTACACCAATCCAAAGGGTACAAATAGGGTTTCACCCCAAGAGAAAGGGTACACAAGATGATTTATCCAAAAACAAACTGTACATGAGAAGATTTTTCATAATCCAAATTGTACATGTATAGATTTTTACCAAGAAAAAGGGGTACATATGGGTTTTATCCCATGACTAAGGGTACATTAAAGGCTTATACCAATCCCAAGAAGGTACTCAGGTTATTAGACTATTCCTACTATTTGAAGATCATATTTTTGGTATCCTTGAAATATGATTTATTTTCTTATTTTTACGAAGCAAACTTATTTTACAATATTATTTCCATGATTATATTCCATGAATAATGTTAAAAATATCATGATTACATAGTTTTCTATAATTTATATGTTTATTAATTAGAGACTACATGTCCTTCAATATTGACTTATTGATAATTCTTATTTTTATATATTATTTTTATTTATAAAATTATTTCATTCCCATGTTTTAACCTATTATTATATGATATAACTTTACTGAATGTTGATATGTTTTACCCAACTAATAATTTGAGGTCATACATTATTATGTTTCATTTATAAGGATATGAAGATATTTATAACTTGGGAGAATTCTAGAATAGAGTATACCTGAGTATGGTTAAGAAGAAATTATTAAATTTAAAAATAATTTTCTTATATTACTATCCATTAGATAAAAAAACAAAAATGTTATATTAATAATTTGATATTACTATGATATGTAATACTTATGTGAAATGTATGAATGTTTAGCCTAAATCATATTACATGGTGTCAATGCTAATTTATTAAGGTATGTTTCATGAAATAAGAAAATGGATTATCAGTCTATGGAAACATGGTTTGTATTGAAGGTGAATTTGATTATTTTTAAGAAATATTATATTTATTTTGGATATTACAATAAAAGAACCTCATTAAAAACCATAGGGATAATCATAAATTAAAACACTAAGTATATGATGAAATATTTATGTTTTTATAAAGTATAGAATTTCTACACTTTTAAAAAATAAATCCTTTTCTAGATACTAGAAATTGGATGCAGTTATGGAATATATGCACCTATGGGTAATCATAATGAAAAATTTCGGTTTTGTATCAACTTATTCTTCACTCCAATGCATGATGAGTGGACATGAGAATTCTCACTTGTTAAAAAAATTAGGGGATATCATTTAATTAATCACCATCTATTTAAAATAAATTTTATATGGTTGATATTATTTAGTAATTATTTTAAGCAATATGAGTTAAATTAACCTAAATAAACCTAGATTGAAATAATGAATAATATTAGTTGAACTGATGGATGATGCAATGATTCAAAAATTATGATACTTTGATATTAAAATTTTCATGTAATTATCATATTATAGTGATATATTTTTATCACTCATGATTAACTCCTTTTAGTTTAATAAATGAATGAATCATGGAGGAAAAAATTTAATAATCGACATAATGGGAAACATAGTAGTTTTCCTAATGTGTAACCAAAGGGGATATATGTTAGTATTTGAAGTATTCTGGTCATGGTACCCCATAAATAATGAGTTATTTTTAAAAATTTGAGTCTTCAAAAACATACAAAGAAACCAAATAATTAAATGATGGAGTTTCATAACATACCAGGTGATGATGATATTTAAGGAAATGAGATTAAACATCTTATATATCAAATATATAGGCTGAAGAAACCTAGAGATTGTATCAAATGAAAAAAAAAATGTTTAATGTGTGGGGAGATTCAACATAGAGATAATTATTATTGATTTTTGGTAATAAATATGATCAAATATAGGTGATGAATGTCCATTGACTCAAATTTTTTGGAGTTTGGGAATTATGAAAAATAACACCCTTACCGAAACAAATTTTGAGGATAATAAAAATCCTAAAATCTCTAAACCGTGGTAATACATAAAGTCTATTCTACCCCATCCACAAATGGTAAGTCATTAAAAAGATATGTAAAATGCACGCCTACACTCTAATATATATTTGGGTTTTTAAAATTCTCATTTAGTTCTAGACACCCTCTTAGGCCTATGAAATTTTCTAGGATCCTAAAATTTTTTTTCATGTTATATTATATTATTAGTGTTGAAAATGATTATGTTTATGTAATATGATCTATTAACATCACTTTATCTACCCTTTGTACAAATTCAATGTGATTTTGGAAATGTAACAGTTAACTTTGCATGGAATCCATAATAGTCAATAAAATATGTAAAGCACACTTAATATTTTAGGTGAACCTATGATCATCTATCAGTGCAACAATAACTATGAGATTTCTTGAAAACATATTACATTATAATATTTATGCTTCCTAATCACGAAGGATGTTATGATCAAATTTTTAGAGAAAACTATATATAATGGTAGACCTATTCTGAGGGAAAATGATATACTTCCCAGGATTGTTGATACCAGTCTATATATTATATTGTGATTCATGTATGTCTTGTAGATACCCATATTTAATTACAGTAGTAATTTATAATTAAAACATCGAGGAGGCAATTAATATGAAGGATGGAGAACGAAATACCCAAAGATTTTTTAATGTAGTTATTTAAATAGAAACTTTATTCAATAGATTACTTTACATGTTACAAAACACCAAAATGATCCAAAATATATTTGATAAAAATTATTAATAAATCTTATCATTAAAAACCCCGCTATAAAATATAAATAAATTAATCAAGGAAATCATATTATGTATAGATGATAAATAATGAATTTGATTTAATATTAAAAACTATTTTTCTATAGTTAATGTTTAATGTGATAATAAATTAAACTTGACAATTTTTTATGATTATAATATTAAAATATAATATTAATATATTTCAAATAATATATTTTCATTCTTTAAATTAGAAATTCATTTTAAATTATTTAAAAAAACATAATATCTAAAACGCTATTTTTCAAAAATATATTTTTTCTTTTATATTTTCAATTATTAATTAAAATATAAATTTACATGTCTTATAATTTTATCATAATTTAAAAATAATTTTTAATTAAAATAATCTATATTTTCTTGTTGTTAATTTCTTAGTTTTTTATGAAATAATTGATTTTCCGGTGAATAGTGAAAAATACAGTTTTCCTAAAATAGAAATGTTTATCACTATATCAGGAAGTATAACATGAAAATATATAAAACATATTTCATGATATAGTATTTTGTAAGGAGTAAAAATAAAAATTTCTAAATATGTTATCAATTTAGAAAACAAATGTATAACAACATATGTAATATTTTCTAATAAATGAAACACGTATTATCTTTTTTAATTAAATATTTTTTTTGTATAAATATATTAAAAATATAAATTTTAACAGGTTTATAATAAACCTATTTATATCATTTATATCAAATACGTCGATAATTTTAACATGCATATAAAATTTATTCTTAAAATTTCACATTTCCTAAAAATAATTTCTTATGTGTTACATGGAGTCATGTTAAAATTAATTTTTTAATGCATAAAAATTATAATAAATAAACAAAATTTTATATTTGGAATAAAGTGGTAAAAATTATTTAAAATTTTAAATTTTTTTATTTAGAAAAACATATTAGTTATTTAAAATATACATACCATGGTAAAATCCAAAAATGCTACAAAGGGTTAAGCAGAGATATAAAAGACATATCCCATTAAAAAATATTTTTATAATTGATTAGATGAGTTTTAAATATACCAAAAATTATCATAACTTAGTTATATTACATTTTAGATTCTTCTATCTAGTGAGACATCTTTTCATCATAAATTAGGTGAAATTATTTACACAAATGTCATTCTCTACATTTATAAAAGGGAAAAATCGGCAACCCTTTAAGACCACTAAAAATATAGTATTGCTCTTGAAAATATTCCCTATATCCATCCACTATAATAATTGGTTACATAATTTAGATTTTGGTCAAAATAATTTACCCTAATTTATCTATTTTTTTGGAGTCCTATATGGTAAAAATCAGGTCTTCAACATGAGTACTAATTATTCCCTAATTTATTTTATTTCCCAATCATAAATTACTGAATATAATTTTTTAATTCCTATATTATGATATAATTATTTTTCATATAAAAAATTAATTTATTCTATGAGAATAAATATTAACCACCATTCCCCTTTTATATTAATAAAAACAAAAATATATTTTGTGTGTTTGAGAACTACCACCTCCATAATGTAACATATCTCATTTTCATTTAAATTATTTGTTATGTATTAAAAAATATGAAAATATGATTTAAATAGATATCTTAATAAATTTTTTTTACAATAATATTTATATTATTAAAAAACAAACCTCAATTATATTAATAATAACCCATTAATTATAGCATGTTCATGCTTCGGTTGGTTTAACAACTAACATGAAAAATAAAATAAAATAATATCATTGATGAATATGAGAACATAATGATAGATTATATATTATATAAATAAGTAAATAATGATTTAATTTTATTTTTTATTGTTAATAATAATATTTTTCCCATTAATTAAATACCATCATTTGTGTGTAAAAGATCATCAAAATATGTTTGTCACCAATATTATCTACAACAACTATGCATAAATATATCATAGAATAAAATTATACCTTTATAAAATAACATACAATTTAAATTAAAATTAATTTTCATATTTCAGAATGACGAAGATTTTGAGAATGATGAATATCTAAAACTAATATTACAAAAATATCTTGAAATAATCAATATAACTCAAACCAGATATTAAAAATTAATAATAATAAACATGCATACAATTAATTAATAATAATAAATGATGTTTCTAAAAGGGTTATAGATAATAATAATGTTTAAAATTTTTGGATTAAGATATTTATTTTTATATATATGAGATGAAATCAAATTATTAATGTTTTAAAATAATCTAAGAGGATATTTATCACAGTTTCAAATCCATGGGGAAATATTGATATTTAACTCCATCATTTCTTTTATATAGTGTTATTATAATATAATTAATTTATTTTTCAAATATTCATTAAATTAATAGTGTTTGATGAGCCATATTGTATTATTTATATTGATGTCCTTAAATTTAAAATATGAAAAATTTGGAAAGGTTTTTCTTATCTAATCATCCATCATTGAGTTATGATGTGTCTTCATGAAAATTATTCATCTATTATTAGTTTATTCAACCATAAGAATATAGTTTATAGTAATTTCACATTAAATCTAATTCAATTAAACATTTGATTAAAATATTTTTCCTCTATGAGTTGGATCACCATAAAAAATCACTAATAAAAAGAATTCTCATACTATTTAATAACTACATCCCCTCCATGTCAATATTTTCCATTCCTTCCAATGTTCTCTATTATACTTTGAAATTCCTTTTATGTGTTATCTCATGTGACCATCCAATTTCCTTCACCACTTTTAAAGATATGCTTTTATTAATTGTTTATGATGTGGGGATTCAATAATGGTATTTGAAAATAATGATATTTCTTAGCCTTTCAATATAGAATGTTCTGTCATTCACTCCAAATTTGCCTTAGAAACAATTTATGTATTATCAAGGTTACAATGTTAATTTTTTTTAAAAAGTAAATAAATTCCAAAATTTTAACATCACTTTTTTTAAAACATTATTATTTTTTCTAGGATCCAGGGATCAATATAAATTTTAAAGTAAATTTTATAAAAATCATCTTAAAATATACTTATTAATACTTAAATATATCTTTAAAAGATTAATTATTTATATTTATTTCCAAATAATTATTTAATAAATTATTTTTTAATTTCTCAAAATCTATATTTTTGTATATTATTTTTTCTAAATGACCCATAACTGCTTCTTTTAAGACATTGTTAAAAATATTTTCTAAACACTACTTTTTGGTTTCACATTAATTTTACTATTTATATATAAGGGAATTATATCCATAAATGTTATTTTTCAACAATTTATCTATAAATTTACTTAAAAAATACTCATTAGAGGTTACTGATATTTTAGGTACCATGTAATTATATTCATTAGGTAAATATTTGTGATTCTATCCATAACTGTTGTGAACTCCAATTTTCATTACATGGGTCTATTATGATATTATGAATAGTTGTTTTCATGTTGAATAGTTATGTGTGTAATAATGATGGGTGGGGTCCATTAATTCAATTAAATGCAGTGCTAAATTTTATATTTCATGTGAATAAAAGTGTACATATGAGGATTTATCCTAAAGAAAGGGTACACATGAGGATTTCTGAATATCCAATGGGTATATAATAGGATTTTTCAAAGTTGAAAGGTACATGGGAGGATTTATAGTAATTAAAAGTGTATATTAGTGGATTTATCCTATGAAAAAGGGTACATGGGAGGATTTTTCCAAATCAAACTGGTAGAATGGATGATTAATCCCAAGATAAGGGGTTATAGAGGAGGTTTTGTCCTATGCCCAAGGGTACGTGGGAGGATTCACCCAAGCCAAAGGAGTTACACATGTGATTATCCCGAGACTATAATCTAATGAATGTATGTGTGGGTATCCATGATATATTATTTTTATATATATTTTTAAAACACACTATTATGTAATACTATTCTGACTATGATTATTTTACTTGACTCATGTGTATTTTCTTCTTTTTCCATAGTATTTTTCCAGGTGTATATTTGCTCATCTAAGATACATTTCCCTCCATCTATACATATAGACAATTATTATCGTTCCATATTCTTTTTAATATGAAATTTCTACCATTGTAATGTTTTATAATATACTTATTATATATCCCTTGATGACATGTTCGATATGTTTTCCCTTATTGATAATTTGAGCTCACCCATTACTTATATTTCCCTTCCATATATTATGAAGATAAATAGAAGTTATTGTAATTATATAAGGGATCATAGAATACTTTTATTATGTTTAAATGTTCACATGTGTTATAAAAAAATACTTATATATATAATACTCAATGAAACATAACTAAAATGTTCTCCAAATCACTTCAGATTATATCGAGATGTAATAAAAATGTGAAATTTGAGAAATATTACCATGAATTAACTCACTTGGTATCAATGATAATTTTTAAAATATTATATTTTTAGAACCATATCTGTATAGTGAATGTATGAAGTGCCTAATGAATGATTGGTTTATCATACATGGACTCTCAATGGGTAAATTTAGAGACTAAAAGGTGTTTTTTAAACATTATATATGTAAAACCCTCACTCTAGTAAGGTAGAGTCAATGTTTATTTATTATATTGGCATAAGATACCATGAATCTTACCTTGTATGATTGATTAGTTTAGCGGTCTTGGGAAACTATATACATACATTACATAAATATTAAATGATAAAATAATAATTTTGAATGTAAAAAAATCATTTTATCCTTAGAAATAATTAAATGTTTCAGATATAATATATTGGGGTAAGGGAATTAAATAAATGTTGATATTAGATGCTCAGTAAAGGTTATATATAGTTAGAGACATCATGTGTAAATAAGGAACTATCAATATGCTAAAGTGGGTGAAAAACCATAATTTTATTTAGTCAATAACCTGAATTCAAAGTATACCCATGGATAATATCAACATTCTAATTAATAGGATATTAGAAACTAAATTCTCAATAATGGAAATTTATATATCTTTACTTTACATATCTTCCCATAAAGGCATCAAACATGCTATCATGAATAATATATCAATGTCCTTGAAAAGACACGTCCATTATATTGGGGGGTATACACAAATTACCCAAATAATGTGGCCACATGTTTCACCTAATTAGAATGTTTGATTCCTCAAAGGGATATCTATTACTAGGCACCACCTATTACATTCACATCATATTATTTCATTATATATTGATTAATAATTAAAATTCATTCTGAAAATCCATTATAAATCAAGATTTATCTATTTTAAATAAAAAAATACGGAATACATCCCTAATAAATGAAATAACTTTCATAATAAACATCCAAAAAGAGATATCGTATATAGAAATAGTATATGTTTGATAAATAATGAACATTATATAAATTATACATTATATATAACGTCATGTAGGGGGAAATTGTATCGAATTAATAATGGAGATGTGTAGAGAACATGATCAAATGAATGTGCATGTTGTTAAAATAATGCACAATACATTATTAGTAAAGGATTATGTGAGACCATATATTGATCAAAAATGAATTTTTCAATTAAAAACAATTCCTTAATAAAATAGAATATTATAAATATGATGACAATATATTTTTTGTAACATCATGTAGTAATGGAGTTATAAATCACTATTCAAAATTTGTTTCATTCCTGTATGAAAATAATACACTTTTATTTTGATATAATCTAAAATAAATAAATCCAAAAATAACGAGAAATATAATTACATTAAAATAACCCTGAATAATTATAATGTAATATTGATAATTTTCAATGCTGAAAAATGGATGTCCAACACTATATGTGAATAACATTCTTTTTATACATTGGTGAAAAGTTTAGTATGATGACTTTTTTTTGAAAATTTTTATGATTATTTGTTGTAATATCTATAAATAAATTAATATTAGTAAAAAATATACTATAATAATCATTTTTGTATAAGGAATTAATTTCTTGAAACATTTAAAAGAACCATGATATGAAATAAAATGTTTATTGTCCAAAGTTGAATGGTTTTTTTAAAAATCATTGTCTCAATCGTATTAAGTACCCATGAGATATAAATGAAATGAAAAAAACATTAAATAATTAATTAACATGAGTAAAATAATAAATACTAATTTAAATTAATAAAAACACTATAAATTATTTTATCGAAATGTTAATGATAAAAAACCTCGAATAAGAATAAGATTTTTGAATAAACCCTTAAATATTTAATAACATTAGAATCAAAACCCTATAAGAGGGTAAACATGAATTAAGACCTTAAATAAATAGATCACTGTTTAAATAATGATATAATAATTCAATGTTTTTTTAATAAACACTGTATGACTGATGTTCGGTGTATAATATTAACCTCTCTCATTTAAGTGGAAATGAGACATAATTACCCTTATATTGGGTCTTCTATTACATGTTCTTATTTTATCATTAAATACAATGAATATAAATTTATTAAATAAATTATTAAAAATATTATATATATATATATATTAAATTATATAAATTTATTTATTAAAAATTAGAAATCCGTTCATTAATTTTTTTCTTACATCAACCACTAAAGATTGTTCATATAATTTTTCAAAAATTACATTGGTATTTTATCCACGAACTATAAATTTATGAGATGCTTTCAGAATTTAGTAAATTTTAATAATTTCTTTAATATATTTTTTATTCACCATAAAATTTTTTAGAATCATCCATGTATATTTGTAATAGAAAAACTAATCACATCGTTTGGTGGAGGTGGTAGTGCACACGTACATACAAGAGACATTATCATTTTGAAACAATTGGAAGGATAATATAGTAGATGATATAATATATTCTCATTCTCTTAATTATGTCACAAATATCATATATACTGAGTAATTTCATCTTTATTACCATTCAATTAAATAAGTGATTAGAAATTAATTACACCTTTATTTGGAGATGATCGGTCATACCTACAGTTGAGAAATGATTTTTTATAGCATGGATAAGAGGTTTAAAATTGTATAGAAAACTAATAAATAATTAATATTATGTATTTCATACTTGATCAAATATGTTTTGATGGATACAACCAGTTTAAAAGAATAATATGAAAAAATAAACAATGGCATAGTTAGGTTTGAAGATTACCTCTTCCTTGAGATTACTTTTTTGGCTTATACCTTAAGACTTATTTGGGTAGTATTGGGGTTTTTAAAGGATATCAATATTGAAAGAAAGGAAAATATAAATTTTTTAGGTTTTTTATCTCGAAGGACCAATGATTTTGAGAATTGAAGGACAATAGTTCCCCTTTTATAAGTGACGTAGGGACACGCATGGTTTTATAAAAAATATTTAGATAATAAAATGTCATTTTCTTATGAATGCAGCACCAAATTATTATATATTCAAATATAATATGGATATGGTGAACATAAAACAAATAATTTTAGTTTATGTATTTTTTGTTATATTGTATTCTTATCCCATAATTTTTAACCCTTTCAACTCATTTGAACCTTAACTGTGGTAATAAATATTTACCATGGATACTATTAATTATGAAAAGAATTTATTGTGATCCTATTAATGAATATCAATTTTAATGATTCAAAATATATAAATTTTTTAATTAATTAAAATCCAATATTTTTCCAAAATAACAATTAATATAAGTTCTCATAATTCAATAGAAACTATATTTGTAAAAAATGATTATTTTAAGCATAGAAATGATTTTATAGAAAAATAAATAATAATATTGATTTGAATAATATTAATTAGAGTATGTTAATTAAAATGAGTTTTATTTTACTCTAAAATTAAGAATAAACAGAGCGTTTACTTATAAATATATGATTACCTCAAAAGAAGTAAAAATGGTTTTTATTTAAAGAAAAACAATATTAAAAATTATAAAATACTAAAAATATATTTAAATGTTTAAAATAATTTTTATATGAAATATATTAATTATTATATATATGCTTAAAAACCCTTTAAAATTTAAATTTTTTATATGTCATTATTTTTTCATAATTTTTTTATTTTTTCTGAAATTGATATTTTAACAATTCACTCAAAAATATATCTTTAAAAAAACATAAATTCATCTTAATAATATTATCAAATTATTATTTTTAAAATTATATCCATTATTTCAAATGATATTTATAATTTTTTTATAAGTTAATTAAAATATATATGCTTAAAAAGAAATAAAAATCATTTTTAATGAAATATATTTTTAAAACATAAAATGAATTTATTATTATTAATTACATAATAATACATTTTATATTAATTTTATCATTTTATAATTTATTCATCATTTTTAATAATGAAATAAATCTATTGAATATATTTTTATAATGTGGTTATATTTATTCATATCTGCCTATCAAACAGTTAGGTTATAACAGTCATTAGATAAATATTAATTCAAAATTTATTTATGCCTGAGGATTCATGTATTTTATGCTTTGAAATATATAGTTATTTGAAATTAAAAAATAAACTAATATTTTAAGGTATTATATTCTCCCCTCATTATATAAATTTTACTCTCATAATATTCATTCCTCTTTTCTGAATTGAATATATCATGAAATAGTAATAAAATCATATATAGATTTTATCAGGGTGTTTTATTTCTAGGTAATGAATATGAAGGATTCTAAACTTGTTCCACTATAAGAATCATACATTCAAATGAATTATGAAAAATATAACATGGTAGTTAAGTCATACATTCCACATAATTCTTGATATATTAGTCTTCAATTTTCTAATGACTGTTAAATACCATTACCATGGGAAATTATAATAAGGTAAAATATACAAATTAAGTGTCCTGGTATAGAATCCACTTGACAAGTTACCTGGCCCAATTCACCACAATACCTTATGTGCACCTCCCCATCCACTATTGGTTTCTAACTAAAGCAGGGTTTTGTCATAGTACTATAGGGAGACTTTACCACCTGATCAGAGTACGTAGTATAAAATAAAACAAAAAAGTGCCATAGACCAATAACACACATTAGTGTATACATGATAAATAAAATGAACATATTAGTAATAATATGAAATTATGATGAATTATATATAAATAAGGAAGATTTCCTATTGGGTCAATTAGATATAAAAACAAAAAACTAAACTAATAAGACTAATGAACAGAAGGGTCAACTAAATCTAAAAACCTCACAAGAGCCTAGGACCCCAAATCCCAATAATGCTATCCTAGTTCAATCAATAATATCATATTGGGCCTTGGACTAACCTATGGATGCTAGATGTGAATGTTATATATATATAACCATGTTCTATTTCCACTCGAGAATGGTGTGTGTATATAACTCTTTAAGGAACTAACAATGGTGTCCCATAAATAACAAATAAATGTAGTGTTTGTACATGTGACATGCTTAGATGAAATAAATAAATAAGATGGGGAAAATAAAAAAATACCACAATTACTACTTCATTTATCGAAGGTGTTGATCAGATTATGTCATGATGAACACACCGTCAATAACCACTAAGGGAAACCAAGTCTTACCCATGTACCAATAACTAAGGTCAGTCGTCTGGCTGATTACCCAAACTGACAGTACCTATATTGACTATTCCGGGATATTACCAAGCATGTCATGGTGACCATGAAAACTATAAAAATACTGGAAAATAGTGTAACATGGGCATCCCTCAATATTAAGCTCAAGAAATAAAACATCCATTTTTTGTATCTGAAAAACTAGATCTGATGAGTTAAAACCATATCTCTAAACTCTTATATCAGAATGGGATCTAAGAGAATATTGGGAAATCTTGAGAAATCACTCACAATGAAACCATCATCTATTTCCCCATTGAAAGAAAGAATATCCTTATTATCCTCACCAGGAACACATAATACCATAAAGATTAACTTACTAGATTCTATGGTCGAACTAGTCATCTCATTATAATGTTATTGAACACAATAAAAAACCAAATCTAGAATAGATTGATCCTAGACAAGCTAGGATATCTGAGGACCCGAGTTATCTAGGGTGTCCCATATAAAACCAATTTAAAATCCTAAAATCCCAGGAATTATTCACATAGAACAATATTTGGGTCCTAGGATACACATATAACATCAAACATGATGCCATTATCGAAGACGTATCATACCAGTATCAGAATGGGCCCTTGTAAGGAACATAAAAAGCACCACTCTACTTCCCCAATAACACTATCACATCTCATCATACCCATAGGTCAGGTTCCAGGTGGTATTTATAGACATATTTACCTTCATCAAGAATAAATAAGTAAAAGTATAAACACATTTAGGGGTTTGTGGGACACCTAAACCATTTAACTCTTTCTATTTCCCCTCATGATTACCTTGTCAGTACAATTTCTACTAGGACACCCAATACCATCTCTACCCATTCCCATGTCTACACTCCCTCTAGAGTCAAAATTTACATGGAAACCTTATATGTTCTCCATTGGACTAATTAAAAAGTATCTATCCTCCCAGGATCATCATACAAGGGAGATGTCCATAATCCCACTCAATTTCCATGGAATCATAGGTTTTTGGGAAACCAACCCCATTCTCCATTCTCTAATAGGTCTAAACATGCAAATAATTATTTCATTATTGGGGGAGGGGACACACAACCCATGATAATATCCAACAGTCTAACCAATCTAGGGTATATCTTATAGCTAACCCCTTATCCTAGAATTAGAAGTCACATTGTTCAATTTATATTCTCATCCTTTGATGATTGGGATGTACATCAAATTCATGAGGGTC
The DNA here is from genome assembly GCA_963277665.1 of Viscum album. Classification (NCBI taxonomy): domain Eukaryota; kingdom Viridiplantae; phylum Streptophyta; class Magnoliopsida; order Santalales; family Viscaceae; genus Viscum; species Viscum album. Next base: position 1,848,602,613 of record OY728156.1, read on the forward strand.
TATTGAGCACCTCGACACCTTATTAGTTTGATCATAGGGTGATTTTTTTAAAATCATAAACAATTTAAAATATAATAACTACTTAATGTGGAGGGGCCCACATATCACAAGACTATTGAAAAAACATAATACTAAAGGGTAGATACATAAATACCTCCCCCGTATTCTGAATTGATCCACTATTTTAAATCAGTTAGGAAACTCTTATTGAGGATTTCCATTCCTAGTCGGATAATGTCAAGAAGACCTGATGACCTATATCAAATCCGAACCACCATGGTAATTAATTATAATATATTTGTGTCTAATAAATTAATTTTGAGATAGTTTTGATAAAAAATAGGTTTAATTTAATAATTTTATAAATTTATAGAAGATCATTGGCAAACCTCATCCTAATAGATCCATGTCCAATTCCTCATCAACAACCCATTGAACACTCTTCTTGAACATATTTTGGGAAAAGTACCTATGTTCGAGAATCATATCCAAACATATCTAAATTATAATTAAATAATAACCATATAAAAATTATATTGTTTTATATCATTAATGAAATGATGAGTACTTACAAGTGTACGTCATCATATGATATCTACTTCTTATGTTTTATGAATTCCCCATCAAAACAATATTTCACTATTCTCAAATGAAATCCCTATTTCCATCCCAAATTTAAATTTCACTAAATTAATAGTGAAAATAAGGATAAGATACATGAAGTGGGAGAGGATCTAATACCTATATTTTAACTAAAATCTCATAATAAATGCACAAAAAATAAGAGGATAAAAGAGATAAAAAAAGGTTATAGTCCCTTTTCCATGTTCAATAGATAAAGATTCAGACGGGGATACCCCCTATAAATTTCTAAGGAAAAAGATATAAATTTTACTATTGTGATGTCTATGAGGGATCCTTTTTTTGTTACAATATTGGTAGTAATAGGCACCATGAACCCTTCCATGCCACTCCCAGGACACCATTTTATCCCCTAATCCTACTTTCATATACAAATTTTTTTTTGAGAGGGTTTAAGAAAATAAAATATAATTAAAACACCTTTTTATAACCCAAACTCTACTATTTAACAAAAATCAAATTCCAATAGGATTTCAACTCTTATATAAAACATGGAGCCTCTAAATCTCTGCATTATAATAATTTTCATCCTTGAGAAGCCTCAGTCGACACCCAAAGCTAAAACCCAGCCTAACTCAGCCACTAAATCCTATTCAAACAATATCATTTAATATATAAACTATCCATGTTATTCCTTAGTGTTTCTATAAAAGGTAATCCTGGATATGTCTTTTTTCTTCAAAAAATCACTTTTCTAATCCCCAAACCACTCCCATCATGTCTCATATTGAAATATTGACATAAATACAATATCCCAATGCGTAAATCTTTGCTATATTTTCAGATAAACTCCAACCTAATTTCCCAAAACTCATTACACTCACACTAACACATCTCCAAAACTCGTTCCCAATCATGATGGTCTATACTTGGAGGAATTGAAATATTTTCATAGAATTGAATAAAATTCTCTAACTCAACTACTTATGTCAATAAATTTTTATTTCTATAATAACTTGGTCCAATAGTTCTATAATAACTCTATGTATGGATTTACCTTTGATCCAACCACTTCTCGAATCATGCTACAACCACACCTTTCCTAATTATAATTAATTGAATAAAAAAAGGTACACCAGAACACTATTGATGGTATCTACCAATGAATTATACCTACGTGGTTCCAAACACACAAGTATTCATATTCAACCTTGTATTTTCATTATCATTCTGACCATAATGACCCTTCTTGAACAAGTTTAACACACTTATGTCAAATATGACTATTTCCGTTTTATAATATCATTATCAACATACATTAAACTAATCACCAATCCCTAGATCCCATGTCCCATTTTTAGAAGAAGTAATTTATAGAAATGGAAAACCAATCATACACGAGTTTCAACTCCAAAAACTAATAACCACCCATTCCATATTCACTTAGAGTGTTATTCTTGAAAACTATTGAATCATTATCCAATTATATTCACATCCTCCATCTATCCATTGGTTCTCTCTCCACTATGTTGAATCCCTTATAAAGAACCACATGAACCCAATACCATTGATTATTATCACCATATTCATATCACTATTATTATGAAATTATCTCTTATACATAATAACACTTTCCAATGAAAAATATTTGATTAATAACATTGTGGTATGATGATCTATTTCTTGAATCGTCATTAAAAACTAGGGGATTTATACCAATTCTCACTAAAACCCCAAGACACCATGCTTCCACACACCTCATGGAAAAAACATATCACCTCACCATGGGAGTGACCTTACGAACATACCCACAATTGTTTTACAATTATACTATTGTTTGGGATATTCCAAAACCATAAAAAAATTTAATAGACCCATACACGATCCACTCCACCAATATGAGCCCCAAAGAACACCACATTTACCTAGAATTCACCAGGCCTCACCCCTAGAGACTTTCCCCAAATGTATTTTCTACACACAATATTCTATTCCTAATATAGAATGATCCACCAAAAACCCACTCACATGTTCATTTCTACGACCTAACCCAGACTCACTAGTCTTAATAGCTACATGCTCCCATACAACCATGCACAACCCGACTCAATCTCCCTTGAGTAAAGACATTCTAAACACAGGATCACATCATAACCCACTAACTGTGACCCACATGTATATCAATATGATCCATCCTAAATTATCATTGATATGTCACTTCAAAATCAATGCATGTACCCATTTATAGTCATAACCAATGATCACCCAACACATGGGTGTCATTCATTAAACCATGAGTTGTGATCCATTCACCCGCAATAGTAGCCGAAAGTAAATCCAAAACCACCAGGTCATGTGCTCAACTGGTCCTTCAATCAAAAAATAATCATTGACAAAAGAAAAAATGAATTATGAATTAATTTACACAATATACTCTATGTGTCTGCTCTGACATGAAATTTTTTTTCATTCTCAAACCACCTCTTTGGAATCCCTACCCTCATCGATCCATTTCCATGGAATGAATTTCCCAAATCAACAAACAAAATGGGAATTCATCCATTTCTAATTGAAGGGAATATATTTTCATCAATGGTAATCCTCCCTCTAAATGATCTTCATGACAATCCATAATAATAAAATACAACATATCCATGGTGTATAATGAAACTATGATGTTATAAGGGAAAACATTGTATTATTTGTAATTGATATATTAAAAAAATACAACATCTCAGTAGTAAACAAACACTATAAAGAAGATGTATTTCAGGTTAATCCTATATAAATTCTATGGTAAAGGTACATTATAGATTTCTAATATGACAAGGTCCAATCACGATCATCCTATCAACTAGCCAAGAGATGAAGAACAAAAATAATTAAAGAACGCCAAACATAGAATGAGTTAATAAATGTAAATATAATATACCTCATTAACATTGAAAAAAAATGATCCCATATCCTTGGAAACCTAGAATTCCCCCCAAAATTGGTGTTCCCAATGAACCTGTGTGATATCCATCATCAAATCTAACAAATTAATCTTCCTATTTTTTATTAATTGTTGAAATAGTATGAATGGTTTAAATCAATTTAATGATAAAAATTTATAATGTCTCATTTTGGAATCCACTAGAAATAAGCCTCATCCACGTTCCCTATAAAACATTATGTGCACCTCCCTATATGCCTAGGGTTGCTGACTAGATGTGAGGGTCTAGGGTAGCACCATGGGAAGACTATGGATTTTGATTGGAGTGCATAGTAATATATAAAATAACCATTTATCATAGGAAAAAATACATATCATAGTAAAAAAGGTTAAATTAAATGAACCAATCATTAATAATATGAAATATAGAAGTATTACATAAAAAAAATGATAATCAACGATCATGATGATAACATATAAAAATGAAGATAAAATAAATGAATAAAATGAAATTATAGTAGGCTCATCTAAATCTTAAAGCCTCACCTAAACCCTAGTCTAAAAATCCTACATGGGTACCTTATCTCAATCCACAACATTATACTATGACTGTACCCAATATGTACATGATTTTAGTGAAAAGTTGTTTCGAGTAACCATGTTCCTTGGTCACCCGAGTAGGGTGTAATTATATAACCCAATATAAAAAACAAATGTTTTGTCATAAATAAAATATGTATTCATTGTATGTGCTTGATAAATTATATATTAAACCAATAAATAAAATATAGAAAATAAACAACCACCATACAACATTCGCCGGCCAGGGATGTGGTGTCTTTGAGCATGTCACGATGATGAACCTAACCATGACCAATAAGGGATACTATTTCCAACCCAGGAACCAGTAAAATATTCCATTCAACATGACCATTCCCATTATTTAATAAACCTTCCTTTTCTATGGATGGGTATTCTTTGATCTTGTCATAGTGATTGTGCCTCCATATAAATATTGGATCTCAGTGAAACATAGGAATCCCACAATATTAATAACTAAAAAAAACATTTCATCCTAATTGGATCAATATCATGATCCCATGAATACTATTAATATCTTAAAGCTCCTATATCGTAAAAAAAATGAAGTTAATTCCAAGGCATCCTATCCAATCACAGATCACATGGAGATCCTTTTTTTCACCATAAGAACTAGCCAAATCACATGAATCTCTAGCATCCTAACCAGGTATATGTAATATCATTAGGCTTGATTGTATAGATACATGGGGTCACTTAGGTATCTCAACAAAATAATAGTGGTCATAACAAAACCCACAATACTAAATATCTAAATCTTAGACATACTTAAAATCCTAGGAACATGAGGTGTCTAGGTAATCCTATATAAACATATGGTTGAATCCCAACATCCTATGAATTCAGTGCATGGATTAATTGACGAATAATTTGATTCACATTGGGAATCAACAAATATATCATCATCCAAGTCATATCACACAAGTATCACATGAGACCCACAGAAAGATCAACGGAATCATCTCTATGCATCCCCAATAACACTATCAAATATCATGAAGCCCATAGTCTGGGTCCCATGAAGCTTGTATGAGCCTCCATAACTACATAATGAGTAAAATATAGAATGTGTAAATAAAATTTAATGGTTAGGAAGACTCATAAATCTCTTAACTCCTTCCATATTCTTTAAGGCTCAATCAATATTACGGGTTTTTTGAGGACACCCAGTACCATCTCTTCCCAAATCAATGTCCAAAATCTCTCTAGCGTCACATGTCATAAGGAAACCTTCTAGGGGACCAATTGTTATTATTTAATAGTATACATACTCTAAGTAATGTCACACTATGTATATAATCTTAACCACATTCCATTTCAAATGCGTCATTGTTTGGCATCAGCACCCACTCCATCCACCATACTGTGTATATTCTATCCACCATAGTAATTGAATCCAATTGTGTAAAGTCCCATATTTTTTAACTGGCTTTAAATTATGAATGTTCTCAAACTTTTTCAGTTTATTTATGGGTCAGTTTTTAAAATGAGTTGTGGAACATAATTCCAATTGTTGGAACACTTATAGATGTCTTTTTTGGACTTGGGAGAATACCCAAAAATATCCAGGGGTGTCCCAATGAGTCTTAGGAGCAGCAGATCTAGAATAGTCCACCTTAATAAATGTACATGGGACACACATGTTTGTGGCCCAACCCGTGTCATTTACCTAATTTAATACTTTATTTATTTTAATTAAATAAAATTAAATGTGGGTTTGGTGTTTATATAAAATAATGTGTTAATAATATTAATAATGATGATGCTATTGTTATTATTATCACTATTATTATATTATGTGGATTTTATAATATTTTAATTGCATTAATAATGGGGTGTAACATTTATGTGAAATTAATGTGGTTTTTTTGGTATGTCAATGAATGTTTTAGTTAAATGAAGAGTTTAATATTTAATGAAGATGCGTTTAATTAAATAAGTAGTTTCAGAATTAATAAAGAAGTATTTTTATTTAATAAAGGTGTAGTGTTTTATCTATGGTTGAATAATAATAATGTGATTATTATTATTATTGTTTTATGAGTATAATAATTTTTATTAATTATGGTTTTTATTATTATTAAGAATAATAATAATGATGGATTTTGTGGTTTCATTTAAATAAATTCAATGTCAATAGGAATTTAGTTAATCACTCTGAAGTGTAGGTTTTAATTAATTTATTCATGTTGAGAGAATTAATTAAATAACATATATTTGGAGATTTTTAAATTTAATTAAATTGTGTTAAGATAATAGAAGGAAATAACAAAAAGTTATAACTTTATTTAAATAATTTTTGTGAATGAATTTAATTAAATAATTTTTTAATAAGGAGTTAGTGGTTATCAATGAAGTTCAATATTAAAATTCATGTAAAAGAGGAGTTGGGTGATATTAAAGAAGGGAAATTCCAAATTGAAAAATTAAATAAGGAATAAATGTGGAGTTGGGTGTAATTTATTTAAATTCATGGTAATGAGGAATTTAGTTAATTTATGTGAAATTGAGGTTATATTTAGTTAAATTGAATATGAAATTCTCTTTGGGAATGTTTTAAATGTAGATATCATGTTGTGCATAGTTAGTCATATCGTGCAGGTCAGCTGCCCAGGTACTCGAGTATTTTAAAATGTGTTTTTATTTATTTAAATTAAAATAATTATTGATTAATAATAATATCATGGATTTTATTATTATATTTTTTTTTATTTAATTAAATAAATGTTATAATAACATAGTTTTATGATTAATTGGGTATTTCAGAATTAATTATGAATCATTAATTAATGAAGAAAAGTTATATTAAATGGTATTAATAAATGTTATTATTAAATATTATATCTATTAGTTTATTAGTTTTTTTGCTAGTTGTTTGTGAGAATGAATGAAGAGGTGCACTGTAGGAGTTATGACACGCACCAGGCCCCCAACCCCTATGAGGCGTCTTACACCCCCTACCGGCACCTCTTCGCGCACTTGAATCTTCCCAGTGACTTCACAAATATTGTTTGCCTCATCATGTTGAGTCTGTTGGCTTATGGATTGTGAATCACATCAACTATTCAAATCCTCCTTCAACTTGTTTTCTCAGCCAAGACCCTAAGGCTCAAGATTAATTTGGTTTCCTTGTTTCTTTGGTTATAGGGGTGTGCAAATTGCTCCTCTAGGCCTGTTGGTCAATTTTCCGACTACCACCACAAAGGGAGAAGCATTTTGGTTCAGTTTCTTTTCATAACATCCATATTTGAGTAAGGGTTTAAACCTATTATTTGGTTTCACACCCCCAGATTTGAATTCTTGTAGAGTTTTTGTGTTGTGGTTAATAGTGTATAGGTTTTCATTGGTCCCCTCCAGCCTCTTTATGGATGTCAGTTAATGTTTTTTATGCGCAATGATAAATTATAGATACACATGCATTTCTGTTGAGGTTCTTATAGGCAAGTGGACCACAATTTTGTTATGAGTATTTCTATTTTCCATATTTGTTGATGTAGGTTCCCTTTTCAAATAACTCAATTTTATAAATGCATTAATAATTTTATTACTATAGATATTAAATCCGTACAATGACATATTTATATTAAATTCCCCTTAATGTAAATTTAGCATATTTAATGATTTAAAATGCTAAATATGATAAGTGATTTGTGTGATAATTAATATATTATTTTTGTAATAAAAACCCTCGATTGGGTGTGCTTCCATCCAACAAAAAAGTAGTGGTACTGTTATATCATTTTTGCTTTTGGATTGAGTTTTCCATATATCATTCTGTTAGTAAAGATATATTATTGGTTTATTCCATAGAATGAATATCTTATATTTGAATTAATCATGTGATTATGAGACTCTTCATTACAGTTAATTAACTGTCGAATTATCTAAGGGATGTTGGCATTTTTGAAAAATGTTAATTAATTGTGAATTAATTATATATAAATGATGTGATAAAATAATTTCTTTTAAAAATTAATTAATTTGATATGTTATTTTCACTAAATTGAGCTAATTAATGGTGAATTAATTATATGTTTCTTTGTGATTGATTTATATAATTAATTTTAGAAACTAATTATGAAGAGTTGAGATTTATAATGAGATAACTAATTCAAGAAAATTAATTATAGGATGTGAACAGTTTAGTAAATTAATTAATTAAAGGATTAAATAATTATAATGTGCACTAAGTAAATTGTTACAATAACTAATAGATTTAGTATATTTAACTAATCGATTGAATTATTAAGGTAATTAGGATACTTGATTTTTGAATTAATTATCATGTTTTCTTTCAATGAATTGGGATTGTTAATTGTTGAGTTAATTATCTAGTTGACTTGATTGTGCTTAATAATAAATAATTGTTAATTAATTATTAACTATTGTGATGTTGAATGGTTAATTGATTCTTGAATTTTTTTGAGTGTTTTATGTTTTTAATTTGTTGTTGAATTTATTAACGGATTTGATTAATTAATTTATGAATTAATTAATGGATGGTTTCAGGGGGTCATACTTGTCGTTCTACAATAATGATAAATATATATATATATACTATTGATAAACGGGTTGTGTGATAGGGAATGAACCTCTAAATAATCATGGGGCCCTAGACATGGAATTATAGATCTAACTTTCTTTCAAGTATTCTTTTTTGAAAAAGGGTCTGATTCTTCAAATACCCATGGGTTGTGATATAAGGAATGACACTCCAAATACTCATGCGGGTTCTAGATATGATGTTCGGCACCCATAAATTTAAATTTGACTATGGGTATAATTGGTCATTTGTGTTTTAAATTTAACGGTTATTGAATGATGTTTTTATGTTTTGATTTTTGAATTGAATGTGAGAATGTGTTCTTACATGTTAATGGATTGGGTGAATCACAGTTTACTAGAAGAACCCAAGAGTGGATCAGTATTCTTAGTGGAAGAGATCAGATATTAGTATTTGTTGGTAGAATCACTATTTTATTTTATCGGACAGGCTCAAGCATCATACAAGATTGATTAAATTGAATATCGTATGACACATTATCTGTGCCAAAGAAAAATTCTGAATCGTTCTTTACATTTGTTTCTTAGATGGTCTTTAGATATATATATTGTGAGTGACTTATATATGGGATGCTAGGCTTAGGACAGATCTTGATACTATCATAATTTAATGATAATAGATTAACTGGTAAATTAAAATGAATGTGTAATGATTGTTGTGTATGCATGAAAAATATATAATGAAGGATTAAACACTTGTTGAGGGATGAAGTAGGTACTTGGGTGTATAGTTACATTGTACAACTTACATTATTTATGATTTCTTTCACAATGTATGAATTATTTATTGAATTTCTGGATTAATGTTAGAAATTTTTTGTCCCAACCTATTGATTTTTTTATCTCACATCCTACTTGGGCAGCCATAAAATTAGGGTACCAAAGTAGATTCTATTTGTTGAAAGGTTGTGTTGTTTGCATATACTTGGGAGAGAAGAGTAGATAACCGAGCTGAAGCTCGAGATGCTCAAGGAGATCTCTATCTGGGATTTGAGTCATTGTTTATTTATTTCTTCTTTGTTATATAAATCATGATGTATTATTTATCTCTTTCATAGATGTACTATCATAACATGCATTCATATTCATTATAATTGGTGGTGGACACATTTATTAAATGACTACTATTTTGTTCTTCTATTTTGTCAATTGTTATCATACTAATCATTCTTTTTTATATTTTTTATACTCTAATTATACCTCTATAAAACTCTGGTTAGAGGGTATAGTCTCCCAAATATCACCTTCAAAGACCCCAACTACAAGTTGGCATCCTTTAGTGTATGAGGAGACATACTTAAGTTTATGTGGTGATCGGTCAGGCCATTGGTTCAGGGGTGAGCCGGGTCAGGACATTACAATGTTGTATCCGAGGCTTCTTTTCCTTTGTCATACTATTATGGGGTTTGTAAATAGGATACTAGGAATGTGTTGGTGTGTTGGATAATAGCCATGCTTGGGACTGATGAACCGATGTATGGGACATGACCTTGTTTCTAGGGATGGGAATCGATGTTTGCATTATTTTAGCTTATATTTGATATGATTTCACCCTTAGTGAATGGTGTATTTTCTGCTGCTTATTGATTTTTAGAATTTTGAAAAAAAAATATCTTGGCCTGATAAGGCAGGAATGTTTCATAGAAACATCATCTTAGACACTTTAATATTCACATGCCATGCAAAAATCGATGCCATGTAGTCGCATTTGTATGATGTCTGCTAATGTGGGTTTATTTCCTTGAATATGTGCCATGACTTGTAATAATTTAGAACATTTTTTAGAGAGAATTTTTCAGGGATATAATTAACATGATTGGGTGACAATATGCCATTCTTCCTATCTTTCTTATGTACCAAGTTTCTTTGTTATTGCATGTTTTAGTTGTTTCAACACGTTTCTCTATGATTTATACTTGTAGTTATTTGTTATCTTGTTGATAAGTTATTTGTTTCTTGGGAAAAATTTATATTTTTACCCTTACAATGGAACCATTTTTTAGTTTTAAGGTGTATGGGTGCCTTAAAACTAAGAAAAAAAGGTAACCCATGTATTCAAACATGTGAAACAATGGCTGCAATACTAAATTATAATGTCAACTAATTTTAATTAAATGGGAGCCAAATGATAGTTGTAAGGTGTATGGGTACCATATTGACTGGAAGTTTTCCACCCATGTGACTAAGACTTGTATAAAAATAGTTTGTTAAAAATGGATATAGATGTAAAACTGCCGAGTTTTGATTAAAATGAATTGATGTATGGTTGCTTTTGGAAGAACTAGGAATGAATAAATGGGACCCTTAGAGGTCTCATTTTTTCTAAAATGGACTTAGATAATAAAATTCCTGTTTATATTAGGATAAAACTATATGTGATGTTTTTAAAGAGAATATTTTTTATAGCATGTCTATTTTTCCATAGGGTGTTTTTTTGAAAACCAAGTGACTTGTTTTGAAAAAGTACTTATGGGTTTGATGAAATTCATTAAAATGTTTAAAGGATGAAATGAATTAATTTAAATGGATAAAATTAAAAGGGTCTTTTCAATGATGTTATTTTTGTTTTACATGACGAAGAGAGAGGTTCGATGATTATGTTTCGTAAGGGGATAACATATGGTATGTTGTACCCTTAGAATGCTCTGGGCATTAAGGTAATTATGTCCCACTAATCAGGATGATTTTTTTGGGATAAGAGAGTTTTGTCATGCCGATATGTTTATGTTATTAAATTTATGATCAATGTTTGACCTAATAATCGGGGTTTGAAAAATTTTACAGTCATGCGTTTAGGTGTTCTGAAATAGAGTGTTAGTGACCATCTGATATTTTCTTGAGAAGACGTGGAAAATCAAAAGGTGGGTAGTGATGAACTAATAATGTTTGAAAGAACTAGGATATTATTGATGATATAGGCATCAAGGATTGGTTGATGATGCGTTGACATGAGACGTTGAGATTGTTTTTTAAAAAGTAAACCAGTGATAGAATGAATGATATTTTAGAGACATGGGTTTTCTCTTAGTGTTCTCTTTTCAATAAGATGTCCATGTCCCCTATCTTGACCACATCATGAAGGCACTAATATAGCTTCATCCTTACACTGTGCTAATGTTTTAAATGTTGTTGGGATTGATGAGTGGTTTTTATCTGCGTTAGAGATGGGATATATGTTTTTTTGGGTTATTACTTCATTAATGTAAGGGATACATTAGTTTTTAAATAGTATGGGGATGTATTGTGTTGGAAATTCCAATATAGGTAAGGTAAGGACTTCACTGTACATGAAGTTGGTGATGTAATACTTATAAAATACACCACACCAGTTTAAGGGTGAGTGTGGGTTTTGGGATTGTAATATCATTCCAGGAAATCATATGCCACCCATTTCTGTTGGTCGATCTAGATTTGACCTTTTTATTTAATAAGGTAACTATAATGTCCTTAGATATAAGCTCTAATTTCATGATATTTGGCTCATGTTTTAAATCATTAAGTGATAGGACTTATTTTGGGTTAATAGTGAATTTTTCATTATTAAATGTAATATTTTTGTTCAAAAAAAACATCATGACCTTGGTGGGTCAAAAGATGATGCATTGTTTTCTGAAGACATCTTGGGGACAATATGTTTTTAAGGTGGGTAGATTGTAATGTCTTCTACTTTTTAACCGGTTTTTAATTACGTATGTTTTTGACATTTTTCAGTTTATCGATGTGTTGATTTTTAAACCGAACTCAAGAAATTTATTATGAGTGTTGGACCACTTAAATATGTCATTTTTTGGACTTGAGAGAATTATTGATAATTTTTGAGGGTGTCCTGATTGGTCTCAGGAGGATCATATCAAAAATAGTCCACATTAATGGATCAGCATGGGCTGCACATGATTGAGGTCCAAGATGTGATATTTACCCCATTTAATATTTTATTTATTTTATTTATATAATATTTAATGGGGGTTCTGTGATTAAATAAAAAAATTTGTTAATAATAGTAATAATGATGATGTTATATTTATTATTATCAAATTATTTTGATGTTAAAGGATTTTAATTTAATGATTAATGGGGTGAATCATTTATGTCAAAGTATTCTAGATTTTGGTTATCTCAATGAAAAATTTAATTAAATAAGGAGTCTCATATTTAATGAATATTCCTTTAATTAAATCATATGTTTTAGAATTAATATATAAGGATTTCGTTAATAAATGTGTTGGGTTTTATCTATGGTTGAATAATAATAATGAAAATACTATTATTATGTTTATTTCAGTATAATTATTCTTATTAAATATGGATGTAAATATTATTATGAAGAATAATGATGATGGATTTTTGGGATTAATTTAATTAAATTAATGATCAATATAAATTTAAATTTTCAATCTGAGGTGGAGGTTTTAATTAAGTAATTTATTTTGAGATAATTAGTTAAATAAAGTTGTGTTTGAGTTTATTTTAAATTAATTAAATTTTATCGAGATAATTTAATGAAATAACATGAAGTGGGAAATTTATTTAATTAAAGTTGGTTAATTAATTTAATTAAATAATTAGTTAATAAGTATTTTCTGGTAATAAATAAAGGGTAATATTAAAAATGATGTAAATGAGGATTTGGGTGTTATCAAAGAAGTGTAATACAAAATGGTAATATTAAATGAAGAATAAATATAGAGTGGGGTTTAATTTAATTAAATTCAAGTGAATGAGGATTTTAATAAATTGATAAGAAAAGGGGGTTTTATTTAATTAAATTCATGGTTAAGTTGAATTTGAAATAATCTTTGGGACTATTTTAAATGTAGTATCGGTCTGTGTGTGGTTAGTCAAATCATGTAGGTTAACTGTGTGGTTTCCCTGTTTAAAAAAATATGTTTTTATCTATTTTAAATTAATAAATCATTTGACAATAATAATAATAATAAGGATATTATTATTATTTTTGTATTTATTTAATTAAATAACTATTACATGAATTTACTACCATCATTAATTATGAATTTCAGAATTAATTATGAAACATTTGTTAATGGTTAATTAATGAATAAACAAAATATTAAATGAGATTAATAAATGTTATTGTTATTATATTATATATACTAGTTTAACTGGTTGTTAACTAGTTGTTTGGGATTGAATGATGTAGGAGGTGCACTGCAGGAGCAGTGACACTCACTAGGCCCCCACCCCCCTATGAAGCGCGCTACACCCCCTCTTCCCGACTCCTCTTCATGTGCTCAAATCCTCCTGGTTTCTTGACATGTTTTATCTCCCTCGTCAAGGTGAGACCATTTGTGTATGCTTCATGATTCATATCGACCATTTGTGTCCACCCTCACCTAGTTTTCTCAGTTGAGACCACAAGGCTTAGAATTAATTGGGTTTCCTTGTTTTTTCGATTCTAGGGTTTAAAAATGGTATCCACTAGACCCATTAGTATATTTTCCTACTACCACAGCCAAGGGAGAATCATTTCATCTCAGTTTCAGTACATCACCACCATAATCAGGTAAGGGTTTAAATCTATTATTTGAATTTTCACCGAATAATTGGGATGATTATAGATCTTTTGTGTTATGGTTAATATTTTTGGGCATACATTGCTCCTCGTCATATTATTTATTGGTGTTAGTTAATGGTTGTATGGTGTGACAATAAATTATGGATACATGTTTATTATTGTTAAAGAGTGTGTATGAGAGAAAATCACAATTGACTGATGATTCATTGGCTCGACCAAATACATTGAGTTAGGTTTCCTTTTCCAACCCCTCAATTTTATATATGCATTAATAAATGTCATACTATACTTTTTTGAAAATTAAATCCATGTAGTGAAGTTCTTATATTGAATTCCAATTAATTTGAATTTTTCAAGTTTAATTATTTAAAATTATATATTTCATCGGTGATTTGTGTGATAAGTAATGTCATTTTTATTAGTAAATCCCCTCAATCAAGTGTTCTTCCTTCAAACTAAAATGTTGTGGTAATGTTATATCATGTTTTCTTATGGATTTAGTTTACCATATATCTTTTTGTTAGTACGGATATATGACGAGTTGATGTAGTGGTATGAATATTTGATTGTTGAATTAATCATGGGATGATGAGGCTCTCGAATAGTGCTAATTAATTGTTGAATTAATTAAGGGATGCTGACATTGTTGAAACATATTAATAAATTTTGGATTAATTAAATGTAAATGATGTGATAAATTATTATTTTTAAAAATTAATTATTTTGATATGTCATTTTGGCTAAATTGATGTAATTAATAGTGAATAATTTATGTGATTTTGTAGTGATTGATTTAAATAAATAATTGTTGAAATTAATTATATATGATTTTAGATTTAGAATAAGATTATTAATTCTAGAAAATTAATTTTTTTGATGTGACTTGATTACTAGATTGATTACATGATCTATTAATTAATGGTAATATGTTCTTAGTTAATTATTTAATTAACTAATAGATTTTGTACATTTAACTAATTTATTCGATTAGAAATGGAATTAGGATTATTGACTAGTGAAATAATTTTCATGTTTTTGGTTAAGGAATTGGGATAATTAAGCATTGAGTTAATTATCTAGTTGACTTGTTTTTATTTACGAATAATTCATTCTTAATTAATTATAGACTATTGAAATTTTAAATGGTTAATTGTTTATATAATTATTTTATGGGAGTTATATGTTGTCAATATGTTTTTGAATTAATTGATGGATTTGATTAATTAATTAATGAATTAATTAATGGATGGTTTCATGGGGTTAGACATGACGTTCTACAACAATGATAAATATATATATGTATAATAGATAAATGGGTTGTGAGATAGGGATTGATGGATGAAATACTTAAGGGGTTATAAACATGGCATTCTAGATCCAACTTGCATGAAAATAGTATTTTATGGGATAGAGTATTATGCTCCAAATACCCATGGGTTGTGAGAAAATGACTAATGCTCAAAATACTCATGAGGGATCTAGGCAAGTCGTTCTACAAAAATTAATTAACATTAGATTGTGGGTCCAATTGGTCTTATATAATTTTTATTACATGGTTAATGAAACAAGATGTGATGTTTTGAATTGTGAATTGAATATGTGAAAGGGTTTAGACATGTTAATGGATTGGGTGAATCATTGTTTAGTGGATAAACCTGGGATAAAATCACTATTCTTAGTTGATGGGCTTGGATTTTGGAATTTGTTGGGTGAATCACTATTTTAATTTAGAGGACAGGCTCAGACGTAGAACATGAATGATTAAAATAAATATCTTTTGACAATTTATCCAATCCAAAGAAAAATCTTGGATCAGTATTTACTTTGTTTATGTTGATTTTATTTAGAGACATCTGTTATGAGTGACTGATATGAAAGACGTCAAGCTTAGGTCGGATATGAAGACTTTCATATTTTAACGAGGTTTGATTAATTTATAAATGAAAATTATTGTGTCATGATTGTTTTGTATGCATGGAAAATTTCTAATGCATGTTCAGACACTAGTTGTGGGCTGAAGTAGGTACTTGGGTGTATAGTTACATAGAACTACTTAATTTATTTATGCATGATTTAACACTATTTAAATAATTTATTGAATGTTTGGATTTGGGGAAGACACTGGTGGTCTTGGATTAATGAGATTTATATCTCACACCCTACTTTGGCCACCATTACACTAGGGAACCCAAGTAGATACTATTTTCATTCAAGGTTGTGTAGTTTTCATATACATGAGAGATAAGAGCAGATGGCAGGATAGAAACTTGGGATGCTCAATGATATTTCCCTCAAGTATTTGAGTAATTGTTCCTTTATTCATTCATTAATATGTAAATCATGATTTTTTGTTTATTAATTTAATAGTTGTTTTATAATAACATGCATTCCTCTGATGTATAATTGGCATTGGTGAATTTTATTAAATGAGTATTATTTTTCTTCTGCTATTTTGTCAACTATTATAATACTGCTTCACTTTTTTCTATTGTTTATACTCAGATAATACCATTGTTAAACTATGATATGAGGGTATAGTCTCCACACTCTCACCTTCTAAGACCCTCACTATTAGTCGGAAGCCTCCGTTAAATGAGGATAGGTGCTTGAGGTCATGTGATGACCGGTACAACGACTGGTTCAAGGGTGATCCGGGTGGCCATCGGTCCGACCACCTGTTCAAGGGTGAGTCGGGTCGTGATGTTACATTTTCCAGGATGAATTATATCCCCATTATCATATTAATGATCCTTATATATAAACAATATCTCTCATGTAAAACCTCCTTTCCATGCATCCCATGTCACATAGATTAATTTATATTCTCACCCACGGGATGGAAAGATGTCTATCAATCACAAGGTGGTTGATTGGTGAAGTCAAAACTTTCTGTTTTAGATCATATGATTATGTTTTTATCAAAATTAATATTAATTATGGAAGAGTAGAACCACCTATAGTGGTAGGGCTGTGCGTATTACATGAATTTACTTAAATTTATGATAGTAAAGGGAAAATGAATAAGAACCACCTACATTAATCTGAAGTGGTCTTAATTTTTAATGTAGTTTGGAAACTCCCATTAAGGACCAATATGTCTATCTGACTAACATATAAAAGTAACCAAATCCCAATCACAAAAAAATATAAAAAATTAATAAATTATAATCAATTTATAATTTATTTATTTAATTAAATCAATTTTAAATAGAAACACATTTAAATTTATTATGGCTTATATTCCAAATAAGATAACTAATCATCCTCATTATAGCAGCACCAATACTAACCAATCACCAACAACCCATCAACTAGAATTGAAAAAATTATAAATAAAATAACTAAGCACTAGAACTATATTATTAATTAAATAAATTTAATTAATGAGAAACCATGAAAATATTTTTCATTATTCATATTATTTATATAATTATGAGAATAGGTTTGAATATTTCATATTAGGACATCCATTTCATTGATGGTATGAAATACCTTTTGAAAAAAAATAGATTACACCAATATTCTGTAAAATATCCAATTTTATCTAAATTGAAATGACATTGAATCAGTTGGGAAAATTAGGAGATGAGATGGCAATACATGGAGGATCTCATACCTTCTAACACCAATGAAATCACCCAAGAAATGGTTCCCAAATAAGGGAGATCCAAGATAGATCAAAGGTGGAGAATTCCATATCCACACAAACAAGGGAATGATGTGGGAGGGAGTATAACTAATAAACACCTTCGAGAAAGGATGTAAGTTTACTTTTTTTTAAATCCCACTGGTGATCTGGTAGAGGCCACCAAGTATATCTAGTGTTTTATTGTCTCATTGGCTATAATAGTAACCCCATATCCATTTAAGGCATTATTGATCCCCTACATAATATCATAAAACTCATTCCATGTCAAAAAATACTTCATTTGAGGTGTTCCAACCATCCGATCTCAAATTTAAATATTGGTTTAAAATTTGACCCACTACATTTTCAAATAATTTAATTCCCATGGAATATTATTACCTTTAAATAACATGAGGTATTAAAACTTATGTGATTTTGTTCCATTATATAAGAATGATTTCATACTTTGATGTGCATCATGATGAATTTTTTCCCTCCTATATCACAAAAATCAACTTTTAAATACACTAAGATCAAAATAATGATGAATTGTTATTCTTATTTTCTAAATAGAAATGGATATCACATGGTAGAATCATAATCAATACAAATAACTATTTTAAAAAAATTAAGCTACCAGATCTTAATAATAACTAATGTTAAATTTAAAACTATAAAAATTTTGATGATTAAATTAAATCATAAAATCATGATGGGTTTATCACTAAATCTTCTAAAATCATCTTATTTATTATCACCTTACAACCCATATTGCGAAAAAATTTATATACCAAAATAGTATATTCTAATATATAATTATTCCTAGATCAACTATAATAACATATAATAATGATCCCCAAGGATCACTATGGAATGTCACATAATAAACATAACCTTCATTTATATATTATTCTATAAATATCTCCAAAAATTTCACATCACTTTTCAGTGTGACTTACACCATTCCACATAAGATTTTAAAATTAACATTTTCTAAATTATTTAAATAAAGAAATATTATTATAACAATCCCGATATATTTTCTATTAATTCACATTCTATACTCACATCGATAAATTCCACTGCATATTTATCTTATATTCAATAGTTTTACAATTATAACCTAAAATTAAAATCCATAATGGTTATATTCATCAACTAGGGATAATCATTTATATCCATTTTCCATAGAAAGATCAATTGATATTAAATCCATGGATACAATATTTCCATGAAATGAAATAACTTAAAATCAACCTTCACAGTTATGAAATTTTAAATATAAATAATTTTAATTTAAAATCATATTAATTTATTCTAAAATGGTTTTAATTATCTCCATTATATTTAGAGTATTTACAATATATCCCAAATAAAATAATTTTTAAAGGAGTCATTGATTCTTGTGGAATTGGTATGAATAATATCCTATCTCTTTATATTTAGAGCATTATACATTAATAAATTCATTCATTCCTTTGAAATATGAGCATGGTGGATTTAGATAACACATGTAATGTAAAGACTCTGATGTTTGTATCCTAGAGATAGTGGTTTCTTTATTACATTGGTGTTAGATACATGTGATCATTTCCCAAAAGAAAAAATAGTTCAGTATTCTTAGATATCTAGATACATAATTTAATATTATATTACAATTGAAAACCAAAAATAAAACAATGTATTTTCATTGGGAAAATAAGTTTTCCCTTTATCATATCCCTTTATATCAATCATAAAACACTTCTTGGATTCTTTCGGAATGAAAAGTTAAGAACTATTTGAGAATAGATTCTCATTGAGTGCATGCGTACATTGGATATTATCTGGAATAAATAAGGAATAATCAAAATGTAATAATAAATATATGGAAATATATTTCATTTAATCATTAAATCGAGAATTAATAAAATATTGAAGGAATAAATTAAGATAAAATAATTCAATATAAATAATAACATGATATTGAAACTTAAACATGGATATCACAACTAATCAAATAATTAGATATACATAAATAACTAATATCATAATGATGGAATGAAAATTTTTGGACATCATAAACATATCGTCAATTCCTTGTTCCAGGATATCTCACATAAAGGTGTAATGTCTAACCCAAATACCCAACATAGTTTATCGGATGAGACCTATGGATGCATGGGGTTATAACAGTCTATGTCCATCACATAAAATGTCCAATTCATTCCATATATAAAAGGAATAAATCAAAATCAATATAAAATTTCGTATTGAAAAACATGCATATAAAATGTTAAT
Source organism: Viscum album (assembly GCA_963277665.1). Classification (NCBI taxonomy): domain Eukaryota; kingdom Viridiplantae; phylum Streptophyta; class Magnoliopsida; order Santalales; family Viscaceae; genus Viscum; species Viscum album. The sequence continues at coordinate 1,848,622,734 of OY728156.1, forward strand.
ACATCAATAAACAAATAGACATGATAATAAACCATCCATAGTAATATAATTAATGGTATCAAAATATTATGTCCTATGTAATGTATAATACTCACAAAATAAATTATCAATGGAAAATGTTTTTAATAAAATACCCTTTATCACATTTTAATAACTTATTTAAAGTCTATAAACATTCCCATATATGAAGTGAAATATTTTCATTGATAATATTAATGTAATAAATTCATTAAATATTTGATGAAATGTTTTCTAAAGACAGTGGGTACTTATTTACATGTTGTGTAAGATAAAAACATTCCTTACGCACTTTCAGTAAGAACACTAAACTATACATCATTTAGAAAATGAAATTAATATTATATTGATATAATTTATAAAAATTAAAAAATAGATATAAATTTATTTGATAAATCATTATATAATTTTAATAATATTATATTATATATTTTATCTAAAATATGGATATAGAAGAAAAATATTCATGACTGAGTAGAAAAACAATATTGGTTTTCCATAAAATTATTTTTTTAACTTCAGAAACTATAGAGAGGAAATTGAAATAAAAACATATAATTTATATTAAAAATTAGTGGATCATAAAATAGAATGGGTATAGGTTTTAAATATCACAAAAAATACCTAGTTAAACATAAACATAAATAATACCGAATGCGGAAGAGATTGTGAAAAACCCTCTACCTCTGGCCGAACTTCCATCGCATGTGTCTGAAAACCCATCATAATAAATATATATTTATTGTAAATATATCATGTCACCATTATTGAATATATATTATAACAAATAGTATTTTCTTACTATCTTTTACATCACATTCACCAACAATTCATGGTTAAAATTATTATTATGGGTAATAAATACTCCTTAATGTAAGTTTTGGTTTGGTAGTTTTAAACATTATACTTTGATCATGGTATTACTATTTTATATAATTTAATCACAATTTAAATATAAAATATATTTATTTTATACATATTAATAGTCTTTCATAGAACTTAGATATAGAAAAAATAATTTCAATATTCACAAATACGATAGGTCATACATATTTGTGAATGTTGGTCCTATTTTTTAATGGATGAAAAATATATATGGTAAATAAAAAATATCACATTATAAATTAACTATTACATACTTTATATCACATATATTCATGAAATCTATCCTTATTATTGTCTATGTGAAAATAAAATTTAAAATGCTTCACATCACTCTGTGGAGGAGATAATCTACACGTATACCTAAGAGGCATTATCATTTAAAAATAGATTGTGATGATAAAATAAAGATTTGATATTATAATTATATATGAATAAATATTTTATAGATATCATACATATAAATTAAATCCATAATTATATCCATCAATGAGAGGCGTTGAAGTAAAAAAAATTATATCTGTTCGAGTGGTGGTAATCTTCCAGCCACATGATCTATGGTTTTGATTCCCATTTGATGGAAGATGAGATGTATAAAGGTTATTCAATTGAAATAATAAAATGAAATTATATTTTTGATATTTATTATTTTTATCCTATATTTAGAAGATTTTATGTGTCTAGAGGATTAAATAAAATGAAGAGGCATGGTTAAGTACTATACATCTTCAAAGAACCTTTTTATGTTTATACTTATATCCTTCATTAGATGGTTTTAGGATGTAACTATGGACTCTATTTAATGATTAGTTATGTAATTATGGTATTTTTAATTGTAATGGATGATTCAAAAGGCTATTACAATGTGTAGGGGAGAAGAGAGGAGGTGTCCTTTTATATGTGTGGTTGGGGACCCCATAGAAATTTATTATATGAATACAAAATCATAGTAATTTAGAAAAAAAATGTATCAAAATTTAAAAATATTGGAATATGTGATAATTAAAGTCCTAAATGTTCCCATAAAATATCATTTTTACAATTTAAATTTGAAACATTATCCTAATACTTTTGTATAAATCCCAGTAGTCTCATTTTAGCCTTTATAGTGGTAATTAATTTTTTAATGTTTTTTCACTTCAATATGATCCAAAATTAATTTGAAATTGTCACATAGAATGAATAATTATTATTCCTAATATGGAATTAATTTTTAAAACATTATTTAAATATATGGAGGAATTTAATTTAAAATAAATCTAGTAAGATGAATGATAATCGATTTTCCAAAGAAATTGATTTCATTTATATAATAATATTTAATATAAAATTTATAAATATTATTTAACCCTATGATCACAGTTGGATTAATAAAAAATCATTTATATTATTATATTTTTAATGAAATTTTAATAAAAAATGGGGCTTTGTAAATTCATTAAATGAAAATATAGTTTGTAATAAAAGTTTGTATTTTAAGATATTCATTGAAAATTTTATTAAATTCATAAATTTATAAAGGATTATATATAAAAAAATTTTAAATGTAGATTTAGAAAATTTTGGTAAATTTCTTAGAAAACAAATCCTTTTAAAAATTTATTTCAAAATAAATTTTAGAATGCGTTGAATTTGATAATTAAAATAACTTAGTTTCAAGAATATAACAATATTGATTCCTATCTCATGCTTAGAAAAATTATATTATGCAGGGTAAAATAATTATTGAATATATAATAAATACATTTCACTATAATCATTAAAAAATAGTTACTATTTTAAAATATTATGATAAAAATACCTTACATTCATAAATTAGTTTTTCAAAAAACATATATTTTAATTTCAATTTACTTTTATTTTCATTTATAAAAAATTGATATCTAAAGAATTTAATTTATACAAATTTACAACATAATATGTTCCCAATTATTTATTCATATTCATACTATCTAATTTAACCGCTATGACACAAGGGTGTACTATATTAAAAATCATTTATATTGGGGGTCTCATGTGATGGAAGCTAACGAGGAGGTTAAATATAATAGAATATATAATAAATTTTTTTGGTGATACATTCATCACTCCAAAACAATTCATCCTAAAAATTACTATAATTACAAATCATGAAAATTATTGGGTGGTAATTCATTTTAACATATTATCATTCTCACATCACCTCTTTAATATTATTATTTATACAATTCGCCTATACTCTCAAGTCGTTTGAATCCTCAAAACGTGTTATCAATTATCTATAAACTTGATATAATTATCACAATAATATATATCATATTCCAATTATATTTCATTATAGGTGATCACATGTGTTGAGTATGGAATGTACATCCTAAGAAATATTATGTTTAACATGTCATGTAATTTTTAGAGACATTGTGGCCTTTCAAAATGGTATGCCACAACTGCAATTCATTCCATAATTTTAAAGGGCATGATGTAACTAGGGACCAATTTCCCATTCATATAAAACACTATAAAACATATAAATAGATATATTTTCATTAAAACAGGATCTCCAAAATAAAATTCTATATATTTCATCAATATATTAGAAAAAATATTTTACCTACTCTGAGCTTATTATATATGGGTTTGACTAATCATTACCTTTTCTTGTTTCTCATCCAAATGATCTAGGCCAAAGAGCTTCCTTTCACTAATATCATCCAAATAAGATCATCAATAACATATCTTTCCATAAAATGCTTCATACTATTTCATTTGAATACTTAAATGGATGCTACTGTTATAGAAAAAATATACCAATGTTAAATAATAACCCAGAAACATTGAAAGTAAATATATCTTGACCATAACATGTATTATAATGTTTTAAAATTTCTTTTAGAAAATCCACTATTTCAAGGGCGGTAAATTTTCCACAGAAATACAAGGTATCATGATCCTCTTGAATACATTTATAGAATATCATTTTAAATCATAGATCATTATCATACACACTTGAAAGTGGTGGTCCATGTAGTCTTAAAACATTATTAATATAGATATAAAAAAATTTATCAAGAGTAAAATCTTCTCTTATAATAAGATTTTTTTTATTTTTTGCTAGTTGATCAATAATAAATCATAATTTCTAATTCTTTCTTGGTTTATTTTGTAATCCAATGAAAAATTCCATAGTAATGTATTCCCATTTTTACAAAGGATTAGGTATAAGTTTCATTTCTCCTCTTAGATGTTGTCTCTAAAATGTTACCTGTTGAAAAATAGAAAAACCTGACACATCATTATAAATTATAGCTATATATTATCCCATAAAAAGTTTTCCTGAAAATATATATACATGTAACTAATACAATTTTTTATTTAGAAATTAGAGCTATGTGTATCCGTTAAAAATTATTTCTTCATATCAGGTATAGATGGAACAAAATGTATCTTTCCAAATTTTAGAATACTATCTTCACCAATGAATTATACATATTATCCAAGATTCACAGCATTAATTATATTTTAATTTTTTCATCATTGGGTTCATAAGATATTATATATTCCAAAAAAGACGGTTTGGAAGTCATTTGAAAAATAAATAAAGCCCCATCTTACTTAATAATTCCCATATATAAGTATAACTGAATTATATACATGGACATAGGATCCATAGTATTCCTTATTTTGGTTAGAAATCATTGATATTTATTGATCAACACATATGATGAAATATTTACCTTTCAAGGGTGGTAGTTATTGAGAAATCATAATATTTGAGTAGATTATCCATCACCCTTTCCATATGATGATCTCTCTTTTTTAAAATATTTATTTCAAACTCTTTTTAACTATTTTTATCATAAATATAAAGACACTGATTCTAGTATTCTGAAGCCAGTGTCTATATTTTTACATTGTCACTAGATATAAGTAATCACATTCCTAATGAAGGAATATTTTATTAGTTTAAGTAGACTATACACAACGATGTATTTCACATACATTTAAAAATATAAAAGGAAATTTTTTTTCATTTAGAATTACATTATTCTCATTATAATATCCCTTCATAAAAAAATACCATTGTATCATGACGAATATAATAAATAAGAAATGGGTGATAATAGACACATAGTATGGGTATGCATGTAATAGAATATATCATAAATAAACTAGAATAATCAAAATAGAATGGTAAAAAAATAAAACATGTGTCATTTATTCAATAACATGAACAAAATATGTTATTAATAAATGATGATAAAATGAAACTATTTAAATAATAACATGAGGTTGAATCTTAGCTATTAATATTCTAACTAATCAAATAATCACACAAACATCAATACCTGATATTATAATTAGGCAATTCAATATTTCATACATCATAAACATACTATGAAGATATTCTTTATGAAAATTTAAAATATATCTATGAACCGATTTATTTTTATTAACTAATTTTTATCATGATATTAGTCTATGTGTCTAATAGATATCTATATTAGAACCCACCAGTCACTTACTAGGTAAAATGGATACCCCATATGAATTGGGTGAAACATAATAAACATAAAAATTCATATACAAGAATAATCATATTATATTTTAGTACTTATGTCAATCAAATAAAAATATTCATAAACTAATCAGAGTAAAATGGTGAATGGTAATCAAATAATACATCCACAATAAAAAAAATATGAAACCATAAATTGAATGTGTAAGGATTTAGTCAATACAACATAGCCCTAGTAAATCATAATTACAATAGAGGGTTTATGTTGTTGAAGTATCTAAATAACTTGAAATGATTCCTTTAAATAATTCTTATGGAAAAAATTCATTTCATTTTGAAAACACCTTTTATAACTAACAAATATAACATTTTGAAAATAATTTTATTTAAAAATAAAATTTTATACATATAATTGAATCTTTACAACAATGAGTGTTCATAAAGGGGAAAATTACATTCATTTCATACGCATTTAAACAAATACCCCTTTCATACTTTTGGTCAAATTTGAATGGGCATTGTTTGGAATGTGAAATTAATATTATTTTATAAAAACTATAAAAAGGGAAAACAATGGTGATAATTTATTGAATAAATTATTCTGATAATTTGAAAAACATTTTTAAATAATTTTTAGAAAAAATGGATTTTGATTAAATAACTTTTGTAAACAAAATGTGAAATAAATATTACTTTTATGAAAATGAAATTTTATAATAATTATAGGTCACAACAAGGGAGAAATGTATTATTACATGATAATTTCATGGTTGACCGTATGAGAATAATATTTTTGGGATTAAGATATGAATATCAAATAATTCCACTAATGGAAAATTAAAAATATATAATCTCTAATAATTTTTTGATTCTAAAATAAACCCTTAACACATTGGTAACATTTGAATAATAATCCCAATGAATGAAATAAATTAATATGAAACATTAATTACAATGAATTGGATTTTAATTAGGATATAACATGACAATATGGTATGTCTATACATAAAACAATAAAATAAGTGGTGAATATGGAAAATGCTTCAAAGAAGTAAAAGATAGACTGGAAACCCATTCCTTAGATTTGATATCCATCATTTTTGTATTAACATGTTTTATAATCAATATTGCTTTATTATAAACCCCTTATAGAAAAACTATGATATATATCAAAAAATATATGATTTATGTATATTCTTTCATCACCCATTTAAAATAATTCCTTGTTTAAATGATTGTTTTGAGAGATAATTTCTTAGTTTTTCATATATGTTTTGGTTCAAAAATTTAGGTCATTTTACATATATGATGGTTAAATAATTTCCAAAATCAAATCTATGATATAAGGATCATATATATAAATTATATATATTTTTTAATGTAATGTAAAAAGTAAGATATATTTAATGGATTACATCATTTCTAGAGATGATAGGTCGTACGTACGCATGAACACTGATTACAGTAGTGTAAATAGCTATAATGAACATAAAATAAATATTATTCCACATTTATTTAATATTTATTAGGTTTTATTAATCATTTATACTAATAAAATTCATCCATATGACCATCAATGTAAAAAAAATTGAATTTTTTTTATAATGCTATGTTGAGGTGATAGTCAACACAGAAGCACGAGCGATGTTATTGATTTCTAATGGATTGGAAGGTAATATGCTAGATTTTATATAAAATATAAATAATTATTTTTAGGCGAAAAATTTCACTTATCTTTTATTAACTTTCTCCATGATGACATCTATGAAAATAATAGGTCAAAAACATATCCCATAACTTTTTGAAGCAATAGTTCGCTATAGACATGAGCGACGTTACTATATGCACTAAAGAAATAGAAAGTAAGAATGTGTATTTGATATAATAAGTTTAGAATAATATTTGTTATATAATTATTATATATATATATATGTTAAATTTATCATTATATCCTTCCATGAATGATTGAGATGGAAAACAATTCAGGTGGTTCGTGAGGTGGTAGTCCTCCATAACACAATAAATGATTTATATTTCCATTTTATAGAAGTGGAGATGGGTATTTGTTATTAAATTAAAATAATAATATGTTGGTATAAATTATGTAATAGTATTATTATATAATTATGATTTCATTATAGTTAAATCATTTTTTAGAATAAATGAAACAAATATACATGTTAATAATTTTACTTCTTCTTCTACAATCTCTAATATATTCATATCTAAATCCTTCCTATATTTTCATTATGACCACACCACCTCTAGATTATTCTAGGAGTTAAATAAAAATGTTATTTTTCTTGGCAATTTTTGAGACAAAGGGTTGTGTATTTTGTAAGTAGAGTATCGAGTGGGATGTGGTGGCCTTTTGTACGAGGGAGAGAGGATTCACATAGTATTTTTGAAAAGGAAATGTTATACCCATATTTTTTCTGGCCAAAATCCTCCAAAAATGGTCATAATTGATCATTATAGGAGAAAAATTCAAAATATTGAAATAAAATTGGTGTTTAAATTTTTTAATTCATATTAACCCTTATTGTCTATGTTAAACCCCCCAATAAACGTCATTTTTACCATAACTAATGTAATTAATTTTATTTTATTCATTATTAATTATGGTGAAAAATTATGTTTTAATTAATATGTAAAATAAATAATAATGATTCTAAACACATTTCATCAATTTCAATATGAAAAATTGAAAATATAACAATATTAAAACGGTTGGGGCATCAAAAAATCATGTTTTTGTAGAAACAAATTAAAGATTTTAAAAAATATTTATATTAGAATTAAATAGTTAATTATTTATAATGAGAAAATAGTTACATTTTTATATAATTTAACTAAGGTAAAATTAAAACCAATTTAAAATATAATTTAACAGTGTAAATAATATAAACGAAAAGGTAGGTTTCAACATAAAATCATTTTCTTAGTATTCATCCAGAAAATAAAGTTTCCAAAATTTTCAGGAAATATAACCAATTTTTTTTTTAAAAAAAAATTAAAAAAATAGATATTACTCATTCAAAAAAATATTAATGTGGTAAAAAATAATTTTAAATTATGTGTTCAATGAGTTAATAAACATTTTTTTGAAATATAGTTTATTATAAAACTTTTCTTTTTCTTTAAAAAGATTCTTATTTTACTTTTAATTGATAGATAGATATATATATTTAATTTTTTCATACTTGTGTAAAATATATATTTTTTATAACATATTTATTACCATTCAAATCCACCATCTTAATGGATAGGTTATGATGTCCATATTTAAATAATAATATTTTAATAAATTATCGAGATTCATTCAAACCTGGTGTTGTGTGCATTCAGAACAATCAATGAAAATTGAATTTATTTAAAAAGAAAGATATCATAGTGTTTTGGTGATACATTCTCATCTAATCTTGGTATTTCAAGTCATATACTCTATCTAATATGATGTTCATAGTTTAAAATCTCTAGGTGTTACATTACATATTCCTCTATATAGATAATGCATCCATGTCATTTATGAAATGATTATGGCTTCAAACTGAAGATAATGTCTTTTATATTTGTTTCTTGAATTTTAATTTCCTTGAATTATATGAAATAACATTATCATTACATATAATGAAACAACCATGTTTCTTCTTCTATGAATTACTATATATCACAGATCTATAATTTCTGATTGGAAGAGTCAAAATTGGAGAATTCAACAATCTATTATTCATCTGTTCTAAATATTCTTCATATTCCTTTGTCTATATAATCTTATCCCCATTATGATTATTTTTCAATATCAAGTTAATAAATCTAGAAAAATTATAATTAATCACTGATAACATCCAATAAAATAAATTAAACTGCATATATTAGTTATGTTTACTAGTGTAGGACAGTTTTTGGACAACATTTTTATTCATCGTATAAACTTAAATATCATCATTCGTGAAAAAAGGGAAATAAAAGAAACAATCTGAAACAATAATTCATACTTTCTAGGATCCCAATTAATTCTTTTCATATTGTAGTCTCTTTAATGATATATATTTTTTAATAACATGGTCCTAATATATTTTATAATGCAAAAAGGTATCATAAATACACCATAAATATTTTCAATATATTTCGAGAATCTCTATTCATTAGATATATTAAAATAGATTGTGCATTAGTCATTCCAAATAGAATTAATTTACATGCATACTATCCAATCCTCATTCAAAATGTGTTATTTAAAATATATTCCTTTTTTAGTCATGATTTTTGATTCCTAGAAAAATTTCAATCTATGAAAATATTTTTCTCTTTGGTAGATGATCAAATTATTCATAAATTTGAGGTAAAAAATTCCTATTTTTTTAATATCATTAAATTCGCAAAAATCAATGTACACCCTCATATATCAATCATTCTTCTTAGTGAAAAAAATATCGATCTCTAAGGTGAAGAACTAGACAATTTAATTCCCTTATTAGATAACCCTTATAGTTGTTTCTTTAATTAAATGAATTCTATAGGGTCCATTTTATAAGGATTTTTCAGTATTGGTATCACATTAGGGATTTAATCAATGGAAAACATAACATCATGCTCTGGTGGGTTTCCAATTAATTCCTCTTAAAATATGTTAATCTATTCTTATACAATAGATACATCCTCTATTTTGTTATTACCTTTTGTATCCACCACTTATTCCTACTCTTATTCCATAAGGATCCCATTTAGAAGAGCTACTAGGGTGTATTTAGACATGAACTAGATGATGTTGTATCCACTCTAAATATATGGAATTTCACATCTTAATCACAAATAATAAATATATTTTAATTTCAATAAATTAGCACTAATAATTTGTAATCTAGTTTATATCAAGGGTTATATAAATATAATCCATATTTATAAGGATATTTTTAGGAAATAAAGCATGTTTATGTTCTATAACGGTAACTGACTAACACATATTTTCTATTATGAGACTACCCCTATGAGTCCTGGTTGATAACACTATTCGTAAGGTTCTTTGGAAATATTTAATTTTTAGGGAAAATAGGGAATATATATAAGATGTAAAATTTCTAGAATCAAAGAAATAATTAGCTAAATTGGATAATATGATTAAAGTACTAGTTATCATAAATTTCAGTACATAATCCCCAGTTATTATGATCATATAATCTTGGCCTTTATCCTAAGGATTTTGTAGGGAAATGTTTTTGATACTTGGGACAATAATTTATATATTTACACATATCATTATATTTGAGTCTATGAAAATTGGAATCTTCTTTAAATAACATTAAATGATGATTCTGTTGTACCTTTTCTCCACACTTACAGAAAAAAACCATTCATGGAAAGAATGTTCCATTTTTAAGTTCTACATTATTTACAATTAAGAGGTTCTATCATTCCCTTGGCCCCTTTTACCATATTTCATTTTCCAGAGCACTCAACCAACCTATTTCTATCTTTATTTCTATAAAAATTATTATACATGGAGAACTTATTTCATATCATTCCATCACAATATAATATATCCTTATATGATGAATGTGTTTGGGGACTAGTTACTTAGATGGATTGGATTAAGACCCTCTATGAAATGGTCAATCATTATATTTGGATACAAACATATTTTTTTAGCATTGCTTCATAACCTTATATACAATTGTTCACACAAAAAAAACATTTTCCACTTCCTTTTTCCTCAAATTCAATAATTTTACCTCCACAACCACTCTTTATTTTCATGGAAAATATTTATCCAAAAAGTGTTAATTAAATTAATTCCATTCAATTATCTCTTCTTCTTACTTGTCCATAGAGTTTTTAATCAATTGAAATTATTTATATACATCTCAAGAGATTTTATAGATATCATGAAAAATTTATCCCTATTATTACTTCCCAATATAAGAAAATATTCTCAGAGGAACTTATCCATTTCTCAGCTCAAATGGATATGTAGTACCACTAAATGATTAAGGTTTTTGAGGCATATAGTGTCATTAAATTATTACAACACACTGTGTATTTTTAGGTCACTTCATATGATAATGGTTAATAGTTATAACCCAAGTCATCTAAACACTTATGGTTATATGTTTTTTATCTCCAACTAAAGCTTCATTAACTTCCCCGTGAGGGAAATCCCTATATGGATTTCATGAATTGATATAGTTACCATTAAATATATGAAGTTGAATTTATATAAATTTTTTTAACACTATCCTATATCATATAATTATGAATCCTAATGTATAATTTCAAAAAATTGAAACACTTAACATAAATTGAGGAATTTATGTGTAGATAATAATATAATAAAAAAACCTATCTCTCTAGGAATGTTCACAAATCATAAAAATAATTTAAAATAATTAACAATTGTTTGTATTTAAAATTTTAATTAATGAAATAATATCCCTTGAGAGTGTCAAACTAGGTGAGAAATAAGAGAACACTCACTATATACCTAAATGGTAGTTGTGATATACTCAAACTTACTCTTTTGTGGTTATTACTCTTAGAAAAATTTATTCAAAAATACATTACTACTTTTTATTACATGGAAATGATGTATTTCAAAAATTATACAACAATATATATCATAGAAAAACATTAGGATTCTATCATGTACATATAAATATAATCATAGTTATTATAATTTTATATTCTCATCTCTATTTTTTCAAAAATCTTATTACCGTGGTTTGTTTATATTCACTTTGATAAAACCTGTAATTACCCTGATCATTGTTTCCCAGATTTGATTGTAAATATATTAAATCAGTACTAGATACAATTGATATCATCCTAAATTATGGAGTACTTTAGTATTCTTGAAAAACTAGATACATATGTGAATCATAAATTAAAATTTGAGTCATAAAATACAACATATTATTTTCTTAAGCAATGCCATTTTTCCCTATATCATATCTCCACATATCAAGAATAAAACACTTCTTTGAATCACATGAATCGGAAAAAAATAAATGGGTGATCATAGATACTCAATATGGGTTTTTTTGTAGTAGAATATTTCATTAAAAAATAAGTCATAATGAATATGACATGATAAATATTTGACAACACATTAATTTTAATTAATATATTTCATTATGAAGAAAAATAGGAAATGAAAAAATGATGATTAAATAATTCCATATAAATAATCAAATGATTTTGAAACATTTCCATTGATATCATAGGTAATAATATAATAAAATGGACATCCATTAATTATATCATAATGAGGTAATTCATAAATTAAAGCCCCATTAACATATTAATAAAGAATTATGAAAATTCACCATAGAAATGGTTATGTATGCATCCAAATACCCAAAATACTATGTCTCATGAAACCTATTTGTGTATAGAGGGTTAATAGTGGGACCCTCCCATCAGTTACTATGTCAAAATAATTCATCATAAATAAGGGGTAAAACATAATGAATTTATACTAATAATATTGGAAAAAGAATATTAAATGTTAATAATCTCTTAAATATATTAACAAAATAATAAACCATATATAGTAGAATGAAGGATTTTATTGAAATAGTTTATCCTTAGTAAAACATAACATTCTACAAAGAACATATAATTAGAAATATTTCTATGGAAAATACCTATGATCACTTTGGAATCACCTAATTAATGTCCAGAATGCTTCTAATATATTAATTTTTCTTGACTAAATCATTGTAAAAATTTAAATTATGATTCTAATAAATTTTTTGTCATTATGGAGGGTAATTACATTGAGGTCGTAAAAGTTGAAAAAACATTCCGTTTACACATTTGGTAAAAAGGTTAAAAACTAAATAGTTTAAAAAATGTCTAAAATATTACATACAATATATTTTTAAAAAATTCAATATTGGGTAAAATTTTCATTATTAAATCATTATATAATTTTATAAACATCATTTTTTTCATTTTATTAAAAATATAGACACAAAAGAGAAAAATTCATAATCGAGAAGAAAACAATGTTGATTTTCCTTGAAAACCATTATTTTGGTATCTGGATTAATTAAATACATAAAATTGAAAGGAAAGTTTTAATTTGTATTAATAACTAGGGAATAATAAAATATATTTCTTTCTTAATTGAAGGACCAAATAATTAACGATCAATGAAACAAAATAATCTCTAATACGGATGAGATCGAGAAATTACCTCTTTCTTTTGGATATAATTCGATCATATGTGTGAAAAAATACTATATGATAAATATTGATTTATTTTAAATATAATTTAGAGATATAATAATATATAAAATACCCTATGTTATTTAGTTATAATATTTTATCAACCATTAATTAACAATTTGCTTTAAAAATCACCATTCTGGGTAATATATGATTCATTTTTCATGTGTGTTTTTGTACAGTAGTTTCGGTCCATATAATATGACCATGATTAAATAATTTAAATAATGTTTTTAGGATTTATATATAATATATAATTATTATGAACATATTTTTATTCATCCGTGAATAATAGATATAGAGAAATGACTTACTCAATTCATGGAGATGATATGTCGTATGTACGTGAAAATGTTATTTCCCTTTTTAAATAGAACGAAAAATGATGTTATGTAATACTAAAAAATTAAATAATAATTATTTATCATATATATTAATTAAATATATCAAGAATTCTATGAATTCTAAAATAAAATAATATAACATATCACATCACTTCGTGGAGGTGGTAGTCCACACACACATGAGAGGAACATTATCTTCTTTTGATGGATTATAAGGAAAGAATCTAGATCTAATAATATAATTATTGAATAATACTTATTTTAAAAATATCATATATATATATATATAAACATAAATAAATAAAATATATCATTATAAATTTATGTTAGAGGAAATGATGGAAAATGAATTAGATCTATTCGTGATGGAGTATTCTATTATAGACACGATCAATGGTTTATTTTTTCATTTAAATATAGAGAATACGGATTTTGGAATTTATTTAACATAATAATGACATATAATATGTAAGATATCAGTGTTATTATATTTTTATACTTGGAAATGTTATTATGGGGTATAAGAAGAAATAAAATCAATATGCATGGTTATGAACAATATATATTCTTCGGAGAATCTCTTAAGGTTTATACATTATACCTTCCCATGATGATTTTGTAATAAAAAAAGTGACCCTATGATATCGGTAGGTATTCAAGTAATGTATAGAGGAAATTATATGAAAACATTTCCTTGAAAAGTGTGGAAAATAGGAGATGGGTTCTCCTTTTATAAGTGGGCAAGGGCCCCCCTTAGAAATTTTCTAAGAGAATACAAAATAATATAGTAAATCTCAATAAAAATGCTTCCAAATGTAAATATATTATAATTTACGATAGTATAAGGTTCAAATTTTTTCCATCAAATATTAAATTGATAATTTTAATTGGAAAACATATACTTCTCTTTTAATTTAACCCTAAGAAACCCTATTTTATTCTTTACCATATTGTTAATTATGTACTACCTTTAATATTCAATATAACCATAAATTAAGATAAATATATTAAATTATATTAAATATTAATATTTCACATATGAAATCTATGTTATCATATTAAATTTAAATAGGAGATAGAATATAATTTAAAATTAATCAATTTAGTGGGACAAAAAGCTATTTTCCAATGAAATGGTTTCCTTATGTTTTAAAATAATATATAAAATTTGAAAAAAAATCTACAACTTATATATGTTTATTAATAATAATATAATTAAACTAATGATAATTTTGAAATTATTTTAAATGAATATTATCTTTATTAAAATTATTAAATCAAAAGAATATTTTCAATTAAAAAATTTATCATTCACTATTCATAGGAAAAAAACATCTTTTTAGAATATTATGAAATAATTACTCAAAGATAAATTTGAAATTTATATTTTGAAAATTATTTTTATTTTTTCAAATAAAGTTATCGAATAAAAATATAAATAATTTTACTATATTTCTGCCGAACACGACATATCCATTTTAAAAAAATAAGTTTTGATCATACAATATGATTTATTCTCATCCCATGAATAAAAAATATTATATTAATGAAAAAAACTATTGAAAATATAATATATAAATTTTAAAAAGATAATTCTCCAATAGTGATAAATTGATGTTATTATGAAAAAATCACATTTTTGGCATGAAAATAATTTTTTCAAAAAAGTGTATCTTTTATATTCAAATGTTTTTTATTTTCATATATAAAAAATTAATATGTTATTAATTTTTTATAAAACTTTAATCCATATAATGTTATATATTTAGTTAATTTTATTAATTTCCTCTAATTTAATAGTGATTTTAAAAAGTTATACTAAATAATTGTTTAATTACACTCACGGTTGTGTATATCAGAAGCTATCAAAGAGTCTATGTTTAAACATATATATCCTAAAATTTTCGGGTGTTAAATAATATATACTCTGTTAACATTATGAATATACCCAATATATTCTTATTACATTCATGACATGTAGGGTGAATTTTTTTCCTTCCAGGGTTTTTATCACCTAATCATTAATGAAGCACCACATTTCTCTTATTATAAAAAAAATTAGTAAGGCTCCGATAATTTTCCATAACATGAGATTGTTGGTTTGGAAAAATAAAACAATACAAAAATTTAGCTTCTCCGTTATTTGGTTTCTTAATATTGTTAAGGATATTGATCAATACATTAGTCTGTTTCAATAATATTTCTCTGATAAAGTCACCTCTCACACCTGCTGAATTGGAACGCTCAACAGAGATATCCCTATATTTACCATTTCTACCGTTAAAATTATTTCCTTATTATAAAGTTACATAAATAGTATCACACCTTTATATATCTAAAAATTATCAAGAGTATTGACCAATGAAATATAAATCCATATGAAGATAAAAGTTATCCAATATTCAAATGTTTGGTCATTATACTCATGTTACCTATGTTATTTTAAAATATAGTTCTCTGAGTTCCTACTAAAAATCCTATGAAACTAATTATAATACATCAAATCCAGTAACCTAGAGTCAGTTCATACATATTACATTAGTACAAGTTACATGTGATCAAACCCTATAAGATTGATCTATTTAGAAATATTTAAAAACTAGATGTATATATGGATTCTATACTGTAATAGAAATTAAAAATGTTTATGGATAAACATTATTTAATCATTTAAAATCATATAAATAATGCTTATTAATATCATGGGAAAATAGATGAAAATAAAGGGTTATATCAGATGCCTAATAAGGGTTATGTAAAATGGACTCTATCATGAGTAAATAATAAATAATTAATATGGTATATTATAGATTCAAAAAACATTCCATTCAGTCAAACAATCTAGTTCAAACTACATCAATTGATAATATTGAAATTTTAATCACAAGTTTTATTAAAACTATATTTTCAATAATTTAAATGAATATTTATATGAATTCATGATATTTACATTAAAGTCATAACAATGATATCATGAATCTTACCATAAATTCCTTAGCTAAGAGTCATTCATTTCATAAGGAGGTATACTATAATTTCCCAAATAAATTGGGAACTTATTTTGTCTTGTGATATTTGTTGATTTTTCTAGGTTATTTCTATAACCAATACCTCCATGTTTCAAAAATATCTTATGCATTCGACATATATTGAATGATCAGTACAATTATTTTTTCAAATTTCATTACAAATCAATATTTATTTATATTGAATCATGAATAAGTATCATGTCCCCAATAAATGGAATTATATTCTTAGTAAAATTGATTCAAATGATACAATGTATATAAGTGGTATATGGGGGAAAATTATCCATATAATAGAAATGATACTAAATTCTTTCCTTATATATAAAATATGTAAATGAAGTAGAAAAATAATTTCCCATTAATAATAACGAGTAATATAGAACATGAACATAATAATGTTAATGATCTCTAATTAATGTATAATCAATTACCATTTCCGGATTATAAATGGAAATTGATTAACTATAAATTATGTTTTTGTTTAATACCAATCCTTTAAAAGTGATTTAGAGGTAATATAACTAAAATAATATGTACCTTTGTGTTGGAACATAGTTTTAAATCACATTACAAAATTCTTTTCATTCCTTTATGAAAATAAATCATTTTTAATAAATTTTGTATAAAATTACCAAAATATTTGAATTTTTTTTTAAATAACCATGTAAAATAGTAATGAAGCCATGATGGTGTATAATCAAAATGATAGACATAAATAAGGGTCATGTTTTATATCTTAAAAAATTCTTTTTTTCATTTGTAAAAATTTGAGAAATCGATTTGTTCAAATAACATTTAGTATGATTTATTATTAACCGTTGTAAATAATTTTAATTTAGTTTAAAATTTATTAAAATAATACTAATATTCTTAATAATAACTATCAAAATACATTTATGAGAACATCAACTTGGAATAAAGTGTTCATTTTCCAGAGATGAAATAATGCCCGATTTTCTTAAAAATATATTCTCTGAATAGTTGTATGCATCATAGAGAGGGAAATTTAAATGAAATGAATTTAACATCCATAGGTAATATAAAGAGTATAAAATATATGGAGTCTAAAATAGTAATATTTTATAATTTTCATCATTTAAAATTCAAAAATAAATAATCCTAACTAAAAATTATATTGTCGAATAAATGCTAAAGAATTTAATTAATTTTAAATTAAAACACCTTAAAAAGATAACAAGAATTTAGTGATTAAATAGAACAATTAAATATAATTCATGAGACAATATTTCATCTGTTTATTATATAAACCATACACATGAAATTTGGTTCATAATATAAGCACGCATTAAGGAATTGAAAACAAATTAAAATTACAATTAACTTGGGTATCTTCTTAGTCATATGTGTTTGATCCTCCTGTATAATGAATATAATTTTTTAATAAATACTTTGTTAATTAAATTTTTATTATATAATACATTCATTAAGGAAATTTTAAAATAATTTAAAACCCAATCGTTGATTAGATTTTTCTTACCTGGACTATTTCATGTTTTTTAAAATATATCCCAATAAATACCTTCTAATCATGTTTGTAGTTAAAATATTCCTGAAATAATTCAATTATGTCCATATTTATTAAAATATCAGGAATAAAATTTGAATTCATGATATAAAATTTTACAATCATCCATGCATGGTTGTTATAGAATAAAAAATCACATTACTTTGGGGAGGTGGTAGTCAACACATTCACACGAGTGGCATTATCATTTTACAAAGGATAGAATTATATGAATGTATATGATATATTATTTTTCCAAAATAATTATTATGTAATAAATATTATATATATTTATCATATTAACCCTCATAGAAATGTATTTCAATTGGTTATAAAAAATTAATTACACCACAATTTAGAGATGGTAGGTTGTGCATATGCACAAGAAATTTTTATATTTTCCATTGGATTGGGAGGAGGTTGAAAATGGTTGTAACATTATCATAATAAAATATGATTATATTGCTGATAGTGTATTCATTATTTTAAGATCTATATGATATAATTTTAGTACGTATAAGAAGAAATCACATAGAAAGTGTTAGGTAATATGATTACCACTTCTTAGAGAGACATCAATTAGTTTCACCTTAATCCAATATAGAGTTGTCTTATAGTAATAAAAGGGAAAAAATTACTATGTTAAGGATTATAGGTATTATTTTTAGTATTTAATGATTGATCCATATAGCTCAATGTTTTTTGAATGTAATGATAATAGGTTCCCTTTTAAAAGCATCGGGATAGAAACACATTGAATTAATTAAAATAATTAAATAAAATAAATTCATATTCTTGTGAAAATGGAAAAACATTTCCATATAGTAAAGAATTATATGGTGATGGTTAAAATAGAACAAGAAAATAATGTTTAATAATCATTTAATTTTATTATTTTTAAGCCTTATCTAATTATTTTAATCCCTTTGAACTCGTTTTACCCTTAACCAGGTGACTATTTATGAGGGACAAAAGTTGAAATTAATACCTAATATTAATTAATTAAAATAAAAATATGATATCCATTTTACATGATTCATCTTCTATAAGTAGAATACATTACTTTTAAAATAATTTCACTAAAAGCAATGATAATTGTTTATAGAAAAACAGTTTTTTATGAAAAAATGATTTCATAAAAATATAAATTAAACTATTTCCTAAAATTAGATTTTTTTTATTTATATAAATTTTTTATGATTTCTCTTTCAAACCATATCATAAATTAAGTCTACCCTATAAATACATTAATAAGATAAAAAAATTAAGTATAATGTTTATATGAAAGATTTATAGATTTATAAAATATTAACGACGTATTTCTCAATTCAATAAAATATTTTTACATGAATTATATTACTTGTTAAATATATATTTATTTATATTTTTTGTTCAAAAACATGAATCTTATTCTTATATCATTATAATTTTATAAAGGTAATAGTTTTTTTTAAATTTTAATATTTCAACATTCACCCAAAAATAAACCTCTTCATAAAAATATAAAAAAATTAATCCTAAGAAATTTATAACATAATTACTTAGAAAATGATATTTTTTTTAATTTTTTTTTACAAAATAGGTAGAAATAAATTATAATATCCATTGTAAAAGTTCATTACATCGAATTATTTAATAAAAATAATATTAATTAATATAATTAATATATTCTTATTCGTTAGCTAATAATAACGATTAGTTGAATGTTTGAAATTTTTATTGAATTATGTATTTTTATTATATAAAACATATATAAAATATAATTCATAAATATTTAATTCATATTTATACCCACCATCCAAATGAATAGGTTATTCCAAGATTATATAAATAGTATTATTTTATAGTTTTTTTAAGATCGAGGGTGTGTGCGATGTATATTATCAAAAATATTATTCTTTGAAAAGAAAATATAAACAAAAAAATATGGGTATTACAATATAACTCCTTTGATTTGAGTTTTATTCAATATTGTTTTAAAACTAATTTAATCTAAAATCATAATTCATTAACCATTTTACAAATGTTTATAGAATATTTTAGCTTAAAATCATTCCTTCCCTTGTATTGAGTAGTTTTTCACCTATGTATTATGATCATAGGATTTACACATTCTATATAATAAGTTATCTTTGTAAATAACATATAAAATATCTTATATAAATAATACACTCTAGGATATAATGTATTTTTTAGATTTATATTTTTTTAAATTCTAATGAATTGTTCGATCATATAGAAAAAAGGTGTTCGGTGGTTTCATTACAATTATTTTGGAAAAGAGATACCCCCACAAAAAATACAAAAATAATATAATATAATGCTAAATTTATATAAATAATTAGTATGAACATTTTCCTAAATCTCATTACTTGATTCATCATTTAGATATGGACTTCAGTTATAATATAATATCCGACGCTAGATTTTCGTGTTCACTTGATCAAAATAAATGAGTTTTTTTTGGAAATTTATAAACTATTCATCAAAATATGTTTTCATAATCCAATAAAATTTGATAAAATATTTGATAACATGTATGTCCAATATGAATAGGTATGAGAGATCATACAGAAATAGATTTATGGATTTTATTCAATCAGGAAATGATACTTTAATTTTGAGATTACACAATGTAAATTATTTGAAGACATTTTCATAAGTTTTTCAAAAGGATTCAAAAAAAATAAAATAACGCATATAGATTAAGTGTACATTGTTATACATGATTTTTTAGGAAATTAGTTATAAAATCACAAAAATTATTTTCATGCATGTGATTACTTTACAATATTTTTCTTCACTATGTGGTTAACCATGCATCATATACTATCACAAATTTAAAAAGTAATGGGTGAAATTAGATTATTATCTAAAAAGATGATCACTATTATAGCATGGTCTAACCTCCCCCAATATTTATAAATAATACAAATTATAACCATACAGTAAATCAAATTTAAATATGTAATATTGGTTCTAATTGTAAGGACACATCCATTACCATTACATAATCATTTTTTATTTATATAATATTCATTTTAATTCATTCATAATGATATTTTAGGATTCATGTTTTAGATAATTATGTCAGTATACAAAAACAAAAAATGGATACCAATTAGATACTACTAAAATATTATCCATTTTTTATAATTCAATATTCTTAAAAACCATGATTTATTTTCATGAAAAATCTTAACCACATTCATCCTGTATTACTATTTTCACATACACAACCATAAATCATAATAAGAATCATTTAAAACATTGGATAAGATTGAAAATATCAATATGTTATAGGAAAATTAATAAATAAACAATTTTTACAGGAATACATGTAAACACATGAAAAGTATATTTCTCACCCTTAAAAGTAACATATACTAACAAAGTGAAAACATAAGGCATCCATAAAATGTGGAATGAAAAAAACAAACCATTTTTTTATCATTGGAAATAATTTTATTACCTTACATAATAACAATTTAAACCCTCACTACTACTATATGATTTTTAACCCCATCACTACCTTAAAATGTAATCCCCTTGTCTACTGTATGATTTAACTATCACAATTACACTTAAAATTACCAATACATACAACATCAAACACATTGAATTAGAAGAATATCATGGGCCAAAACTTATTTAATTTATGATATAGCTACCCTTCATCATAAATAATCACCAATAAATATAACATAATTAGAAAAAATGAATACATTCATAATAAAAAATATTCCTTCATAAAAATTCACTTATTTAAAAGATAATACTACACACATACGAAGGGAAAAAAATTTATTTTAAAATAACCATATAATTTTTTAAATAATTATTATAACAAATATAAATAAATGAAAAATGGAAAAGACACTCATTTCATATAAATTTTGAAGAAACATTTTTTTTTAATTTTGTAAAAAGATAAATTAAAGAGTATTTTTGAATGTAAAATCTCTAACCTTGTATACAAAATCATTCTAAACATGTACATAATGTACATGATAATTGAATTTTATTCATTACCTACTTAATTGATAACTATTTAAAAATATATTTTATTTATTACCATTTTATTAAGTTCATCTATAGCCTTTTTGATGAGTTATAATTATTAGAATTGTCGTTCAAGGATCATTCAATTCATGGAATTATGGTTGCTTCACTTATGTATAATTATTAGAGTTATTTTAAAAGGAATAAAAATACAAGGAGTGGAAATAAATGATATATATTTTCTTCCAAAAATTTAATGTGATCTAATATATCATTTTTTATTGAAAGATGATTCATTAGATGAAATATTAATGATAAATGTTTGGTTTATTTTTTGATGTTTTTCAAACCATCACAAACAAGTTATTTTCATTGATATTATGAATATAAAATATTTCTAGAACATTCAAAAGGGTATGGTAAACATATTAAAGTATTCATTAACCATAGAAATTATTTTATGTCCATCATTAGAGGCATTAATAGAAAATGAAAACTCATTGTCCATGAAGGTGTTTAATCAACATTTCACAGATTATGTAATCATTTTCCAGAATAAGAGGATAATAAGAGGGGTATTTATGATGAATATTCCCTTGAAAATATAAAATTCATGTATATTAATGATATGTATTTTTCATGTAACTTTTTATAGGGAGGTGTTGAGATGATCTTAATGAAATAAATAAAGAATGAATGAATTTAAAAGATAAGGGATGACTTTACCACATCAATGTTGTCTCATTGATAACCTAGTTAATGATTTTGATTATGGTATAGTTGTGAGACTAAAATGTCTTGGACATGGTAAATAGACTTCACTAGTGAATTTTTTATAAATTTGGGAAGCAACAAGGATTTGGATTTGGGAGAAGAATAGTTGGTGAGAGGTGGTATTTATATGGAGAAGAAAGAGGAGTTTTTTAATATTATGTTAATTAGTTTAATATTTTGGCTCAAGAATATCAATAATGATTATCATTGTGACTAAATATAGTGATTAAATCATTCTTTTTTTAACTAATTATTTATTACCTCATTCATATATTAGGAATGCCTCAATATTTCATTTATTTAATTATAATGTTAAATATAGTCAATTACTGTATTCCACTATTTTCCAACAAATTCATCAATTTCATAAAAGTACCATATATTTAACATAAAAAATCCTCAACACGTGGAATTAAATGACTATATTAATATTTTGGAAATCATTTTAAATGAGATAAAATAATATTTTTAATCATTATTTATTTGGAAAATACTAATTTTAATATTATAACAGATTTTATGAATCTTCAAAAAATTAAATAAGGTATCAAAAAATTTACTTATAATTACAAAAAAAAAGAAACATTACTTTTATAATCTATTTATTGAAAAAAAATCCATTAAATCATTTGATTAATTATTTATTTTTAAATTAACATTTCTGTTTCCCAAATATAATGAAACTTAATTTATTATTTTCAAAATAATTTTTACTTATTCCCTTATATAAATATATCATATTATTAATTATAAGATAAATATATTTAATTAATAAATAAATAGATGATGTTATTACTCAGTGAGTATCGGTTCCTCAATTTTTATAAATATCACTTATTTCATTATATATTTATATTGATTTTAACTATTTAATTCCAGAATGAAATAAAATTATTTTTCATGAACCTATGTTGTTATTTCCCCCCTTATAGAAATTGTGTGAAACAAATTTTAATTCACTTATTAAACCATTTATGGTACATTTCTATTATAACATTTTTAGATTCTCATGTTGTGTCATCAACCATGTGGTTTCTCCATAAAAACATTATCCACTAGATTACCTTATTTATCATTACATTTTCTCTACATTATAATTTATGAAAATTATTTTACTTATAAGAATTTAAATCTTCTAAATAAATAATATCATGTCTTTGAACATGAGATGAATTTGTAACATATTCTCTTAACATTGAAATGTGAAAAACATTGCGTTCTTGGAAAAAACTCTAACACAAATCCACTTCATAGGCATCTTATCACACATTATCTTGATTTTCATATGGTCTAATAAACCATGGAAATATTTTTCCCTTATTACTAAAATTCATCACACAATTACATCGAGAAACATTGAGTAATACATTATCACCAATATCAAAATAATGATCATTCCCCTGGTTAATTGCAAATCTTTTTTTGACTAAACTATATTATCCTCATATGTTTCTAGAACATCATTACATTCTCATAAACTTCTTCTACTAATTCTAGTACCATAAATTTCATATCATCTACTTTATCCTGGAATACTGTAGTTGTATAACAGTTTCCATATAATTTCTCAAATGGTGATATCTAAACGTTACAATGAAAAGTATTACTTTTATGAAAACCCAATTAATAAATATTATGATCATGAATTACTATTATTAAATTAAACAATCATAAAGAATGTATTCTAATGGATTCATTGGTCAATAAGTCTATCCATTATGTTAATTAAAAAAGACCTTACTAAAATTTAATTTACTAATCAATGACTTCTAAATGCCTTTCCAAAAGTTATTGGTAATCCTCAGATTATAGTCAGATAAAATGGATGTGGTACTCCTTGTAACCTGACTATATCATTCAGGTACAATTTAGAATCTGATATAAATAAATATAAAATTAAATAAGGTGAAAATATTCAAATATAGTTTTTCAATAACTAATAACTCAAAATGTATTGTTACCCTAAAATTACTTTGGTAGTACTACCATGAAATCCATGGATATATTTTCCCATTTCCACTCATTAACTAGGAAAGGCTAAAGAAGGATCTGTAGTATTTATCCGTATACCATAACCTTTTTTAAATTCAGTCATTTCATGGTAAAGTTAGCAATATCTATTTCCATTCCATCCCTCTAGAAACAATCTTGATGATCTCCATACAACATAGTTCCTCCTGGGTGAACAAAAAAAAGAATAACTTTTAGCTTCACATAATAATTCATTCTTCATCAGGGAATAACAAGACACATGTAATCTCAACCCAAAACCCAAATAACACTATTTATAAATGTTAAATTGTAGAAAACTACCCTTTTATCCAATTCTACCTTTTTCTATACCACATAGAATTTGTTCATTTCTTTTATACTTCTTTTTGATAGAGGTGATTACAATAACTCTTGAAACAAAATACAAGAGCTTCCTAAAACAAATCCAAGACAAAATTCATATAATCATAAACCACTGTGTCATGTTCCAAACATAACATGGTCAATTAAGAATGATTTATTGGCTCATGATATCTACCACATTGTTTGATTTTCAAAGATGTTAATTAATAATGCAATATTTATCCTTTATCAGTTTCATCCATCTTATCCACCTCATGTTAAATTCCTTCAATGTGAATATATATTTCCACATTTAATAGTTAGTATATATTTCATATTTTAATCTGAATAAATGATTTCTCCAAATTTCCAATGATAAAACCAAATCTACTGATTCTTATTCATGTTTTGGATAATTTAACCAATGAGTCTTGAATATTCATAAAGAATAAGTAATTACTTAATCATCCCGCATCAGTCCTCAACAAAGTACCATTAATAAATAATAATTATTGATGAAGAACTATCCATTTATTGAAGTAAATGACTAAAATATATCTTTCCATAATCATCTTGTCAACTCGTAAAAAATATCCAATTTTTATGTCAAATTTTATTTAACACCTTTCATGTAAAAATAGTAAGCGAGCATGGTAAATGTGAAATGTTTTTCACAAAAAATTTATAATATCCTAACAATTCAAGGAATATATAAATCCCATTATCATTTGATGTTATTTTTCATTAATCGACCACTTTTTCGGTAGAATCAATAATTATACCATACTTATTTTAAATGTTTCCAAAAAAAGAAATCTATTATAACCAAAAATTCCATTTTCAAAATATCAAATATAAATTATTTTATTTTAGGGTTTTCAAAAAAATACAAGGATTTTTTTTCATGATTCTCATTAATTTTTTAATAAACCAAAATATCATAAATAAAAAACAACAAAAAACTTATACAAATATTCGTTGATGTTTATATTCATAAGATCTGCAAATACAGTAAGGGAATTTTTCAAACCAAAGGGAAAAAAACAAACAAATAATTTCCATATCATGTTTGGAATGCTATTATTATAATTTCATCCTCCTTCAACTTCACATGATGGTACACAAATCTCAATTCAATATTTGAAAATACCAATCTCCCTAGTGTTGATCAAACAAGTCATTGATGTGAAGAAATAGATAATTATTAATTATATTAATTTTATTCAATGCTTTTTAATCAATGAAAAACATCATAGAAATGTAATAATTTAAAACAAATAAAATAGGATAACCCCATAGCAATGTTCTAGGAAAATTGAAACATTCATCATGGGACTCCTGAAACTTCTTCTTCAATTCTATATATTCCACTTATGATATATGATAAAGTTATTTTGAAATTTAATTGACATAAAAAATTGGGAAAATGGTAAATTCAACATCATCATAAGTTATGAAACTAATAATCTCATAAAGAAAATCATATAGATATCCATTTACAACTTGAAAATCATTAATCTGATTTGTTCCCTTACATTCACCAATATGTTCATGATAACACTAATTTCTATATTTTAATAGTTTCATGGCTTTCTAAAATATAATCAATTGTATGGGATATTTTTAGTAATAAAAGTAAGAAATTTTATATAAAAAACATATTTATCTCTACCATAAATCAATGCACGATAAATAGAAATCCAATCTATACACCGAATACCATAAAACCATACTAAGGGAAAACCAATAAGGTTTACATCTAATTCCAATCGATAAGTAATTATAAAAGGACTCTTATAATTCCAATTTCCTTAATATATCCCCTAGTGTTTTAACCATATTATTTTGATTCATATCTTGAGGTGAAATTTCAAATTTACAAAAAAAAATAACAGAAGTAAATAAATGTGTTAAACTCGTATCAAACAAGTAAATAATAAAATTTGATAAAATTAATGTACCTAATTCCACATCATTGGATGGATCTCCATATTCTAAATTAGTCAGAAAGGATTTTACTACACATTTATTCATATATTATGGATTATTATGATTATTTAGATCATTATTTAGGAATATATATTCAAAATGCTTTATATCATCACATTAAAAACACATTTCAGTTTTTTTATCTTAATTAAACATACTAAAACACTGACTTTTTTATTGAAATATGTCATCATGTTTCCAAATATACCACATTGAAAATACTTACCATATTTTTAATGCATTCCCTAGGGTTATTTTAACCATAATTCCATAAATTGGAAACTGGAATTTCTTACCGTTATCTTTATTTTATTGATTCATACCCATTTTATTCCTTCTAGCCCATTTTTTCTTCTTGTTAAAAAATAAAATGCCATCATTCAAAAACTCCATTTCTACACTCTAATAATATTAAAAAAGTGTTTCATAACTTTTCGATTCATATTAATCCAACACACTTCAATATCTTTTATTCAATCTTGAGATAAAATGATTGATTTTACTATCAACTCCCAAAATATGATCTTAAACATACCTTTCCAAACAAGAAATGTTTTTTTATACACGGACACAAAATATTTACACTTTTTTCTATTCATGTAATTTCTTTAATATTATGTGTTGAACCATTAGAGGAAAATACATATCAATAAAACTATTCATAAATTAAAACCATTATAATGCATAAATATCTTCCATTCCCATGATACTCATGACCATTGACCTCAACTTGTTGGATTCAACAACAAAAAAACAAACTGAATGTCAACCATTCTTAATATATGCACACCCAATGACATTAACATGTCTATAACACCATGTCGATGTAATCTGGATGTGTAATTTTTCAAGACAATGTACATTAACATGATTTCCTAGTCCAGGTCCTCTGGACACAACGTTTAGGGTCACTACTTGGTGTATAAATATGGTACACAGTGTTTCATCCCCAAAATACATGTTCCATAAATAGTAAAAATATACAGGATGGGTCCACATAACTAAACAATGTGTATACGATAATTACATTTGGGAGTTACCTTCAATAATTACCAATTCGTACCAGTTTAACTGAAAACCAATATATCAACATAATTGGAATTACTCGAAATATTTAAAGATCACTACAGCCATAAAAAATTTATGAAAAAGGTTATTTGGACCGAAACTCAAAAATTCCTAACTCGAGGAAAAATTGATGAAGCTTCAGGTGTAGAATGACTCTCGGATCATACTGCTCCTTGATCTAATGATGATCAGTGCCATGAATGTAGATCAGTAGTTCTTCATTGTATTTTTTTTCATGGTTTTTTCATACCACAACTGTTGGAGAGGATATGTTTATCCTCTTGTTGTGTCATGTGCTAGGGATGACGTGGAGGACGGGGATTAGGATAAATTATCTAATTAAATTTTCACTTAATAAAAAATTCCACCACATAATGACCGGCTAACTCAACATAATTCACACACCTAATGTAGATTACATTAGGTTTCAACTATTGTAAATATTGTTTTATTAACACAATTGTATCCTCATATTTCCCATATAGGTATCTACTCATTATCTTTTCATGTTTCAAGAGAATATGCATGTCTTTTAAAAATTATATTTAATATTTTTAAAATCACTACTCTGAGGCTCATTGGTTCCACACATCCCATAGAGACTCAATTTCTAGATTTATAATTAGTCATAGAAATATTCCAATGTCTTACATATCAAACCTGAGTCCTAAAATTATCCCCACATATTTGGGTTTTCATCCCCAAAAAATGAAATCCAAGGAACCAAGGATGAAAAGTATCTCTCCACTGGAATACCCACACCAACCAGAACACTATGGTTTCCCATGCTACTTCTAATAACTAACATAGGGGAAACAACGATGAAATATCAAGCTCACAAATTTCTATAACTATGTAAACATCATATAATAAGAGGGAAAAAGACTACTCTATTGTGATAGGTGGAAATTCACCAACATCTATGATTTATCTACAATAATAGGGTCTAGAGGTACACCAACTTGAAAACCTGATGCAGATTATGATGTAATATAGTAGTACCCATGAACCCATTTATTACAACACGATTAACTCCTTGGTTTTATGGCATTCAAGGATGACGCTGAGAACATAAGGCAACAATGAAAAAAAAATGATTTCCCAATTGTAAGAAATAGTTCCTACCAGGCCTTTCGCATATGAACCACAATATGTAACAAATCATCCAAAAAAAAGAACACTGCCACACCAACTAGTGGATTCGCATTAGAGTATGGATGGTAGTAAACCAGTCCAAAATAAAGCAACATATTTAAATTTTACTCTAGAACTGAATAATTGTTCAATACATCGATCTACTTCCTTTAGGACAACTAATAAAGATGTGGTTGTAGAAATAACTCCGCTAGAGAATCCAGTACCTTCATTGACACTCCATCTCATAACCTGCCCCTCAACACAGAATTATAAGGAACTCCTCATCTAAATCTCAACACTATCCTCATTCTACTAAACATACTCACCCACATTATTTTGATCACCTCACAAAAAGTCATCTCTAAGGGGAATGTGTCCCTTTTCCTCAGTATTTTGATGTTAAGCCAAACCGCACCACATCCTCCTCAAGCATCTCATGTAGGAAACAAGAAAAGGATTAATGATGGTACTAGAAAACAATTTTGGTTTTCCAAAATTATCATATATGGTCTTATTGGGCCCTCTATTTTCAAACTACTAATATAAGGTTCTACCATTTCCTCATGTCTTGATAGTTAATCCTATATCACAATGTGAAAATAAATGAGTACCTCACAATAGTTTCCAAAAATTAATATTATATAATATAAAAAGGACACAAAGAATACCTATATTTATCCTTGGATCATCTGGGTCATATAACTCTATGGCATGCAGCTATCATCCCCCACTTTCTCTAGTACCCTGATCCTTCCATGGAACAGTTGGGGATGATAGTGGAGACACCTCAAACTGCCTTCCACCTATGGTTCTCTCCTATATCATCCACCAAATCTTCAACCTTGAGTAACTACCTTAATTAAATGCCTCAATTTTTAAATTGTATCATCAACCCACTACCTCTCAACAGCATGATAGTTTAAACAATTTATAGAAATATGTATTTGGACATCATGTGTGTAACATATCCTCTACGTTGGCTAATATGATCCTCATAATTGATCCAATGCTATAGTCCCATGTGACTTAGTCTAGGAATGGGTGTGCCTCTAGTGTCAAGATCTTGTCATATGCCATAATCCAATGACTATTACAAACCCCACAATCACATGAGCAACATTGCATGCCACATTCATATCTCCCTCCATCATGAATCACCCTAGTACAAGATCTCACTCTCTTACCCATGTATAAGCGTGAAGGCACAAGGATTCCACACCTACTCAGACAACTCTAAATTCTCCCTAATCAAATTTTGGACCTCTACTGAATGAGTCTCAAACCTTACTCAGTGAGTAATGCGAAAGGATGGTGAATCCCGCTAAGTAATTCCCCTTAGTCATACTATGTTACAAAAGCATTAGAACCTCCAAGATAAACATAGATCTCAATTTAGATGGGTAAAACACTTCAACAAAGATTATCTTGAACTCCACCAATGTAATTATCACCTCCACATGAGACTGCATAACAAAAATACACCACCACTCGGCCAAACCCAACTGAAGGATTACTGCTAGGGCCACCTTCATTTTGGGAACTCTCTTCACTTGGAGGAAAACATGTATGACTTACTCAGTCTAGTAATCAGTTGTATGTGGATCTAGATAACCCTAGTACCTCATAAATAATTTCTACTACAATGTGTGCAACACACTAAGACTATGCATATCCTCAGAATGAACATATGGTACTACTACTAGGTCAATGAGTGGTGGAACAATTTTCTAACCACGTAGAGGAATGGCATTCGAACCAGTACCCTACACTAAAGCTAGTGATAGAGAAAATTATCACCGTAATCCCGCCATGGTACCATTTTAACCTATATCATGGAAGAAACCTAAATAGATCCAGGAATAACCACGGTTAAATACTATATTAGAAGATATGATTCAAGAAAAACTATGAAAAAAAATCTAGTCCTATAAGATGCATCTACAATTATTTCCCTACAACCAATGTCCTAATGTACCATGTAAGAAAATATGTTTTTAGGGTAATGGTGTGGTGATACATCATTCACCACACCATAACT
Source organism: Viscum album (assembly GCA_963277665.1). Taxonomy (NCBI): domain Eukaryota; kingdom Viridiplantae; phylum Streptophyta; class Magnoliopsida; order Santalales; family Viscaceae; genus Viscum; species Viscum album. Next base: position 1,848,654,598 of record OY728156.1, read on the forward strand.
AGAAACTATGTCTTGTGGTATGAACATCAAACACCCATGAACTAACTCTATGCCACCAAAACCAAGATCATAACACTACAGTCCCAAAGTAAAACCTCCTTTGATACCACCCTATGATGAACATACCTGATACAACATGATCTATAACTCCCCATTCTAGCCTCCAATAGGATAGGGGTAGGCGACTAGTGAAAAGTTAGAATATCAGATTTCGGGAGGGTTTTTCCAAAACTACCTGTATAAATACACCAAAAAACACCTTGATGAATCAGTTAGAGATATAAAAAAGATGGAAACTAAAATTCATGTATAAATCTATCCAAAACCAGAGTACAATAGAAATATTAAAAGTGTAGAAATGGAAAGAAACATTCACACCAAAAGAAAATTGTACATGTGTCTTACCTTCTCTGAAATAGGGGATCACTATCAAATGAACCCACTATAAAGGTCCTTAGCCTAGAAGCAGTAAACAACTTGGTTGGTTTAGCTCATTTAGGTATGCCATATTCTGATACTACGGTGACTCTATAGAAATTCATGAGGTCAACACAAGACACAACACATGTAGTAAAATCTATTGTATGGTGATTATTAAATTCTCAATAGAAAACTGATAAAATCCCCAAATAATAAATGGAAGCCACTAGAAGTAAACAACATTCTCGACAAAGCCAGAGGGAACCCAATATAGATATAGGAACCATATCAAAATGTACATGGTAATACATTACTAGTGTTCTTATTACATATTTCTTCATCATATACAAATGAAAACACTCCACGAACTCCGAGATTCACCATGATATACACATCTCAGACTCCAAGTCTCACGAGGTTCCAACCTCATAGCTATCAAGTGGATTCATAATAAAATGATCGAATGTGACACATGTCCATGAATAAACTCTCCATGAGCTCATCCATCACATATGGAACCAATCTAAGATATGCATAGCATGGATAAGAACTCTACCATTCGTAATGGTATGTTCCAAAGAACTTGCTCCATTGGGAACAACCAACTAGGTCCAACTCATGTTACTAGAAAAAGAGGTCCTTCAATGTCTATATAGTGTACTCTCTAAATATATAAGAACCTAATTGGAGAGGCTCCTCCAAAACCAATACCCATATTTGAGGAAGAACTACCCCAAACTATACATTGAGTGAATCCTCTCTGAGGTGATATAATAGAGGGACACACACCTCGCCACTTCCCTCTAGTCTAGGGGGTACTAGCTCTTAACTATGTTGTGCATGAAACTAGTGGAGGGGGCCACTCCTCATAAATATACTCAAGAGATGAGGGATATACAACCCCATTGTAGGTCCTTCTATCTACTATTACTCAGAGATAGGTGAGTACTACTCCATAGGTAAGGACCTACACCGATGCACAATAGGGGAGTACCGTGCAATGAATAGAGTAACCTCACCCAAGAATAATAGGCGAGTAACACTCTAAGACTAGATGACCCTCTCACTAGTATGACATGGGGGTACCAATCTACTAACTCAGTTACTAGGTGGGGCCTTCACAATAACATGATAAGGGTGTATCAACCCAAGGCTATATGACCCGCTCACTAGTATGGTAGGAGAGTACCATCTATTCCATATTAACACACATGAAAGATCCTCTTCCTATAATTAAATTAGATTTATGACTTGTATAATAGTGGTTAAACACCCTAATATGACTGAGGAGTATCCACTAAATCTATAAATCACATATGGGGGACCTATTCTATTGTATGATAGGGTTTATTGAATAAATGTATAGTGAACCTACACATTATTCCAATAGGGTGGTACCAACTCTCTTTGGCCAATGAGTATGGAGGTCCCATGCCTTTGTTCATCAAAGGAGCACAATCTCTAACTACAATAATGTTACAAGGAACTCTCTCCCTAGTCCAACCGGGGAGTACCAACCCTAGATGAACTTCCAAAAGTGTAGAACCCACAAATGTTATGGGAAGTGCCATCTCAAAAAAATAGAGATGTAAGGGAAAACCACACCATGATTTCATATGTGAGTACCAAGACCAACATCTCACTTCAGGATAAAAATAGATTAACATCACCCGACAAGCTACGCTAAAAGAAGACACATTCAAATCATGCCTTGTGTCATAACACTACCATAGGTAGGGGACCGGTGCACCAATTTAATAGGGGAGAATAACTCAACGAGCCTAAATAATCTTGGGGGACCAATATCCTCATGTGAATGGTAAGGGTACCATCCTTGAATCAGACATGGTGAACCACCTTGATCACTTCCTGAGGATAACCACTACTAGACAAGCATCTTTCTTGAAAAGATATTACATCACATCCCATAAGCCAAAACTGAATCCAGCATCATGTTATACGCAAAAGAATACATTGGATAAGAAGTCCACACTCCAAATATCCAGTCCTAGAGGAGGAGATATATATCACATAAGATATCAAGAAGATCTTGAAAAAGTACTTGTCGTGCAGTGGATGCCACACAACATGTGGACTTTCCCGTGAACCTGATCATCTATCCGGGTCACAAGACTGGACATGTCCATGTAGGGTTACATCATGTGTACAAGCCATATAGAGTGTTTTAATCCTCTCCCAACCTCTGGACATGTATACTATTCTACACAGTCAACCATCCATGTCCCCCACATATCGTTTATCTCATAAAAAATGGTGTGTTCATGAAAAATGGCCACCTGGTCTTGTAGTCATACCATGACCATGTTCATCAATGTGTGTCTATATACATTGTCATTCTATGTTTACTCGGACATGTACATTCACACATCTTGAATGGTTTTTTCCTCTAGCCACACGATTTGGCGTCACTACTTGGTTTGTGACCCCAGTACATGGAACGTAGTCCCCAAAAGTGTTCTTCCTTTAACAGGAAGAACAAACACAACATGTAAACTAATCTATGTACCATGTAGATGGTTATTATAGATGGGAATTATATTATAAATTTCTTTATTCCACTCGGTATTCCCAAAATCCAACTGATCAACATAACAAGCATCACTAGAAATTGTAATAGGTCTCTACAAAATAAAAAATGAATAAATAATTGGAATGGGGAAAAAGTAAAATCACCATTCCTCTATAAAAAATTGAAGATTCTGGTGTATAATGATACTTGAATCATGTTCTTCATTTATCATAGGATGATCAGCTCTAAGAACAGAGATTTGATGCACTGCATTGCATTGATTGGGAAATAGTTTCATCCAACACCAAGGGGGATCAAAGATTTATCCCCTTCATATTTTCATGAACCAGGGATAAGAAAGTGGGTAGGTATTATTTCAAATTATTTCATTAAATTTTCATGCATTAAATAATTTAATAAAATAATGCCCTGCCAACTCTCCCTTGATCATGCACCCAATTCTGATGATTTAATATTGCAACTAGGGTAAAAAGGATGTTATAAACATAACTACATCCTCATATTTCTGATCCAAGACACCACTCAAGATATATTAAAATTTATATAGATACTAAATTAACATGGAAAAATATATTTAATATTTTATAAATCTTTTCTTTGAAGAACTCAGTGCCCTAAAAACCCACAACCACATAGTTCCAGGCATCAAAAATATTCTTAGAAATATTATATAGACTTGCAGGTCAAACCTGAGTAACTGTAGTATCTGATATATTTAATTTCCCGAATGATAATTTTTTTTCATTTTCATATGTAAATTAAAAATTAATCCTTATTTACTTCCATGTATAACGTAATTTAAAAATGAATCAAATTGCTTTGCAACAGGTTAGTCCACTATACACATGAGTGACCTTATTGTATTCCCTATAGAAGGGAAAATAAGATTTTATATGGGATATTATAAATATAACAGTATATTTATATAATTAACATCATATATAATTACTACATATGAAATTATATTGATCTATAAGATGTTTAAATGGAAAAAAATTATAACAGTTCATGGGGCGACAGTCCGAGGTACACACAATCAGTGGTTTTGTTTCCCATCTGAGTGAGGTGAAGATGGTTGTACTTAATGACCATAACATATCAAAACATTAGTATTTTAAATTTATTTATATAATTATATAAATAGTTATTAATAATATTTACATATGGTTGAAGTATAGATAAAATAAAATGCTTTGTTAAGGTTGTTACCTCCTCTTCGAATAACAACTTCTGTTTTGTTGAAAACTCTTTTATTGGGTGTATTAATGGTAAAAATCGATTATTATATAAGGGGAGGTGATTAAATTGTTTTGGTAGTTATTGGTTTTACCAATTGGATCAGAAGTGTAAACATGACAGGATAGTGTGTGACCATTTATAAGTTGTAAATAGGATGCAAAATTGGTTATTATTAAACCTTAAAGGTCATAAAGTCAATATTGTGTGAAATTATGACAGTGTTATATGTTTACATGTCAATTTACCACTAAAATTTTTGTTTAAAACGTAGTATTCCAATTTTAAACTTATATAATATAATTAATTTTTATAGTTTTTATTATTTATTATGTTATAAAATTAATATTAAATTATTAGATAAAAAGAATTATAATAATTCCTAATATTGATTACATTTTTTGAAACTAAATTCAACTTATTTGAAGAATTTAATTTCAAATAAAACCCTTATATATGGTGAAAAATATCTTTTTCTATGTGAAATGTTTCAAAAGATTAAGATGTTTTTATAACCAAATTCATCATTAAATAGATTCTATATACCTATATTAGTTTAATTTTAATATAGTTGAAAATTTTTATAGTTAATATATTTTTTAAAAAATATAACCACATAAATTCAGTAATGTAAAATGTAGTTTAGAATAGAAAACATTATTTTTCACTATCCATCAAAATATTAATTCATTTAGAAAAGAATATTCACCCTAAACTTGTTTTGAAATTTTGATTCAAAAAATAAAGTTTATTTTGTAGAATAATTTTTTATACATCCCAAAAATTACTTTTATTACTCATTCAAAAATAGAAATAATATCTTTTTTATATAAAAGAATTTTTGAATCATATAAAGACAATTGCAAAAATAAAATATTTATCATATATATATGATTTCATTAATTAAAATATAATAAATATTAATCAAATTTTGTTTATTCATATTCATTACACCATGAATACTAGATACGTTAAATGTTTCATGTTTAATAGTAATATATATACTATTTTTAAGTTCATTAGAATTTAGTGATGGGTGATGTACATGTTCTGAAAAATAAATTATTAGAGAAAATATTTCATAAAATGTGAAGGTATTACAAAAACTCATAAAACCATTATTGATTCGAGTATATAATTGAATCAAATATAATTTTATCTTTTTTATGAGAATCATTTTAAAACAGGTCTTGGAATACCCATCTTCCAAACCATGGTGTCAGAAATTTTTGAATGATCAAAGTTATGTAAACTATAGAAATAATTACAAATATCGTCCTAAAATGTTACGAACATGGTTGACCATGATCAAAAATAAAAAATTTCAAGATGAACCTATATGGATCCAGGAATATCATATTCAAAAATGTTAAAATTCATAACAAGAAAACATCTAATGATAAAAATGCTACAATTGGACGCTCTATTAAGGATAAGAATAATCCTTATTTAAAGATGATTATGTTATAATGAAACCAAAATGTTGGTTCACAAAAATGTTCAAGGTGTTGTTTTGACTGGGTTTCCTCGACCCTACTCATATGTATACATTGATCACCGTTAAATGAATATTATTTGATATATAAATTTGTTTATAATAGAAAAAATTATTTATAATTCTATTTCCACAATATATATGAAAATTTATATAGAATATGTTTTATATAAAAAATTTTATAGTGTTTCCCAAACTATAATGAGAAACTAGATATACCATGATTCTAGTCAAAATATATATCAATTGGTCTATACACATCATACTGACTTGACACAGATGATGTTTTCTTATCTGGTGATTGGTGATCATAAGAATTTGAGACTTCTTCTCATGATGTTAACATGTAGTGAACTGATGTTGTGGATATGTTGAGGACTATCCACCCAATGAAACACCACATGTTTCATGTGTCATTATTTGTTCACCTATTTGAAAACCTATAATGGCATCCTGAATTGATATTATTATCATTGTATAATATTTTCTTATATACATTGATATAATATGAAAACTATGACATTTATGTCATGGTGATATAGATTTCTTTTGGTGAAACATTCGTTTTATAACATTGACAGAAGGATTAAGATAGAATGTTTCACGTTTGATTTAAAGTGATATATTGGGCCTAAATGACCAGGATTGTAGTACTTATTAGAAAAACATAACCATGGTTGAATAAGGTTAGTCCATATAGTATAGTTAATGAATAATAAATAAATAAAGGATGGTGAAAAATAGAGTGAGTCTTGATTTATGAAATATCATAAGACAAATAGATTAAATTACATGGCATGTGTTTGTATGAAAGGTCATCACTATTATGATTTTACCTTATCTATTTTGGGGAATTGATGGGTTTTTAGAATCCTCTAGTAGTATGTGATTATTACTCCTTTCTTTTTATATATGTTCGTAAAGGGAAATGTAGATAGTGTATTCAAAAGTCGGGTAGATTATAATGAATAGGATTATAGGTCATAATGGCCAACCATAAGGTCTAAGGCATATATGGACATTAATAATAACCAATAAATAAGAAAACAAATTCATTAGAGTATTGAATAATTGAATTTTAATTTATTTATTTATATTATTCAAAATTTATATAGTGAATACATGGAAAAATATTTAATGATTGAATAATTTTTTTAACATTAATGTTCATTTTGTATTAGCAGGAATAAAAATTTGATTGAAGGACTATATTTTTCTTATAATATTTTTATTATATAACATATAATAATTAATATACAAATAAAATCAATGAAATAATTAGTTGGTCATTACATATTTTTTGTGACTTATTTAGTGGGTAAAACATATTTGAGGATCATGGATAAATTTTGTAGAATTATATATATCACTATATATGTAATTAGAGGCTCCCATTTGGTGTAATATTTATCACTATAATTTGAGATCCTCTCAATCATTTCTCTTCCACATCCTAGAGAGGAGCCACCTGACCCAAACTATTAATCCATTTTCTCTTTCATTGATCAAAATATTGGTTTTATTTTTTATCATTGAGACATTGAGGGAATCATTGGATATCAATGTGAGAACCTAGATATAGAAAACCAATATTCCCATATACATATGAAGCATGTGTGGATGATATATAGGGATATGATGCGAGATCCTCTGAGAAATGAACACTAAAAATGAGTGGTTTCCCAACACATAATTATATTAAACAAGAAATATGTTCGATTTAATTTTTTTCATTATGTCTTGCAACATCCTCCTCTTTCTTATTAGGATAAATTTCATTTGGGACAAAATTTTAACATCAATTAGACAATTATATATTTTAAATCACTAGTCTATATACGTCTATTATTTGATTTAAAATTTTTGAAACTGAGTGATAATGTTACGGTTGAGGTGAAGAAGAAATATTTTTTTAATTCCATTAATGTAGAGGGAATCATCTAGATCCCATTAGACAAAACTCGGCTATGATCCCTTCATATCTGGCTAATTTATGACAATGTGAAGACTTTATTTGGATATATGTATTATATTTTTTATGTTTTAAAAATGAATAATATATATATGTGTGTGTGTTTATGTTTTATTATTATTTGTAGGTTGTAATTTGTTGTGTTTTCTGGTGAATCCCATTATTCCTATTGGAATATCATTACTGAAATTGGGTTTTCTTGTGGGAAATCATTCCACACAATTATATAATTTTACATTTCTAATTCAAATTTATATATTATTTATTCATTGGAAAGATAAATGTAAACCCACACATACATATATATAACTATTAAGAGTTGTTATATCCAGCTATTACTCCAAAAATTATAGGGGTGGCGATAAATCTTCCCATGTGAAATTCCTTCCCACCATTTTGGGGGCTAATTTTTAGAGACCCGAAGCTTGACGTACATGGACATTACATTACATTTGCGGAATACTTAGTACATAACAAAAACACACACTAAAGGATCGTAATAGTTTAGTGTCTTTGGAAACTCGGAACATAATCTTCTAATCGTGGTGAAAGTTCTTCAATATCTCCCATAAAGGTCATCCCTTTTTTCTACCTAAAACCTTTCTTTATATCCTGGGGAAAAGAAAACATAAAAGGGTGAGCTCAAATGCTCAGTAAGGGTAAACAAAAGAAAAATCAATCACATCATATACATAGCTTTTGGAAATCTTAACCTGCAAAAGAGCTCATAATATCATAACATGGGATATATCATAGAAGTGAAATGTAATCCCAATAATCATAACTTAAAACATGAAACTTTGTGGCATACACACATAATCATAGAAAATCATTTCTTTTTAGTCAAGACTCATTTCCAAGACTATCTTAGTGGACAAAGTCCCTTTCTGAATCGAGTAACCCTCGTTTCAGTCCTGTTTCACTGAACCGGTATAACCTACCATTTCAGCCATGTATATCTCATGAGATATAAAATCTTTACCCAATGCATTGGAGGGAGATATAGGTCCCACCCATCTCATAATGATACCATTCTTATGTGTGCCACAAAATCATAAATCATACATTATTTCATAACCCATGTAATAAAAATGGGATTCTTAAAACAACATGACATCATAAAACCATTCATACAAGATAAAGGAATTCATAAACATAATTCCATCAAAACATAGTCAAATAAATGTAAAAATATGGATAGAAACAGAACCCTTTATTATCTTAGATGGAAAATAATTTTGATAAAACACTTGAAATGAATTCTTGAGGAAAATATCCTTTCTTCTTCAAAATCAATTTCTTTTCACAAAACATCATGCAATTTTAAAAGAAAGAGATTTTATTAAAAATAGTCATGAAATCTTTTGGAGGAAGCTTCATGAAAATAAGGCTTTATAAAACCGTAAAAATCCGTTCATGCCGTTTAAGTTAAAAAAAAACATTCTTCGTACTTTTGTCGGAAAAGTCAAAAAGTACCTCGTATGAAAAAGCGACAAAAGATTCCTTTCATATTCTTTACTAAAAACTCACCGAAGAGTAAAATTGGATTTAAACTATTGTAAGTGGATGGAAACAATATTACATATTGAAGGAACATGGATGTGGATGATAAAATACACCCCAGTAAATACTTACGAATAAACAATCTCGGATAAAAAATGAGATTGTGATATTTCCCTTACCTTAGGTCCAATTTGCTTCGTATGTGTCCGAACCTCCTGTATAATGATTTAAATAATGTCATTGACTTATTACAGAATCATATTCATTGTTATGATATCATATATGGTTCACTTATGACATTATATTACCCGTTCTTTTGTAAATTCCATGTTAAAGAAGCGTTTTGGGTAAAATCGTTTCATTTATCGTAGGTGTTTTGACTTCTTGTTCTTGACATCATTATTACTTATATCATGATTTACTTACTTCCAGAATATAAAATATGATTTATATATCATATATATTCAGTATATATATATATATAATAGATATATAAATAAAATGAAAAACACTGTTCATGGAGACGGTAGTCCGTACGTACGCATGAACGCTGTTTTCCTTTCCTTATTGTCTTGAAATGGAAGTAAGTAGATGACATACATATGTATATATATACATAAATCCAGTAGCTTTATAATGTCATATATTTCATTATTATTTCTTATATATACATTATAATCATTCTTAAATGGTTAACATGGAGAATGAATCTCATCGCGTCGTGGAGAAGGTATTCCGTACGTACGCACGAGTGATGATATCATTTCTATAAATATTGAATTGAATTGGAGTGGATTATACAATATATCAGAATCAATATGATGTTGTAATAACTATGTATAGTTATTCTTTACACCATTATACCCATCCATGTAAGGTGGTGGTGGAAAATAGATTACACCACGGCGTGGAGACGGTATTCCGTACGTACGCACGCACGGTGATTTCTTTTTCCGTAGGATGGATAGATGGTGAAATAGGGTTATTTCATACTTATAATAACATATCAGTATATGAGTGATACTGATGTTATTACTTCATAATGAAACAACCTAAGAAGAAGAAGTGGAAGAAGAAATAAAGATGAAAGAATTGGTAACGGTAATTACCTCTTCTTTGAAGTGCCTCTTTGAGACCTCCTCTTAGGGCACTAAAATTGGTCTTTGAGGAAGACCAGAACCTCTAGGATGTTTCTAGGGAAGTGGAGAGGATAAATTGGCAGGGGTTGGCCGAGCATTAGTGCTCAAATTGGTGTGAGGAGGAGGGGGAGGAGGTGTCCTTTTATAGGGGAGGAGAGGGGCACCTTAGGAATATCTCAAAATATTATTTTATATTAAAGTCAAAATCGGTTTATAATGGTTCCAAAGGGTCTTATTTCGAAGCTAAAGTGGGGATGGGTCGAAATCCTATCAACCAATAGAATTTAGACAAGTTTAGGATATTATTTTAACCTTATCAATTAGATTTAACTCTAAGTTAAATAATTTAACTTTTACCATGTCTTTTTGTTTTCTTTCACTATATGGTTAATACACTTACTATAACATGCCAAACGAACCACAAATTGTTTATTATTAATATATATATCCTTATCTAAGTCATTTGGCCGAACCTTAGATTTTTAGGAATACAATAACAATTAATAATATAATATTTGATTTAAAAACTATTTTGTGTCAATTTTGACACTATTTGATATATGATTTTTGTGAAAGTCATAACAGAATTAAATGTTCGAACAAAGTTTATTAAATCAACATTAATATATCATAGTAACCTAGAAAATTAGTGGAATTCATAAAAAATCTCAAATTACATTTATTTTGGTGTTTATAACATCAATTATGTCAATATTTCATTAATAAGATAATTACTTCATCATCGTTGTGTCATAAATAAATTAAATTATTTGATGTCTAAAAATTACAAATAAAATACCATCATGTAGTAAATCTTTTTAGCTTTCTAATGAATATTTACAATCGAATTTATCTTATGTATAACCCCATATTAAAAATTATTTACTTATTAAACTTTGATTTTAACTATTTTAACCTTTCTTTAAATAAATTAATAATAAATGTCCTAATCTAATCCAAGTGGGCCTAAATGGTCATATTTTATTCCTAAGATTGTTTTTGGTCGAAATACACTTGTCCAATAGGATTAGGACATGTGTTAGGGTAATAGTAATATCATATTTACCCTTAGTTACCCTATTTACTATTAACCGTGGTAAAAAAAGTAAAAAGTTACTATTCACCAAAAAATTATTTTCATCTCATTGAACCACATTTTAGTCCTTGATATTAACCGTGTCTGTCGGATTTTCGAAATTCCATTCACAGAAGCGGTAAAATTAAGTTTTATGCAAAATTCAGTTTTTAACCTACCACTTAGTGGTTTCACTATTCATCAAAAATTGAAAGTTTTCAGAAAAGTACCAAAATTTCACCCTAGGCTATAATTGATATTCCGAATTCAAAAATGATTTCTATTTTACAAAATTCCCAACATATAAGTTGCATTAATTAATTTTATAATTAATTTCCGCTGTCACAACAAATAGCGTGTTTTTAAGAGATAATAACTATCAAAAGATTGACACTTGTTTATAACTGGTTTAAATGTGAAATTACATCCAATGTCCAACATTGTATTAAATTGTAAAAATATATTCTAAATATACTTTAAAACCACTCAAATTAATGATTTATCACTATTAATTATTTCGATTAAAAAAATTGTTTTTAATTATAATTTAGTAATTTTCACTATTCATCAGAATATGAAAGTTATCCGAAAAGTACCAAAATTTCACCTTAGGCTAAATTCGATACTCCGAATCCAAAAATGAAGTTCATTTTGAAATATAAGATTTACAGAATTTTAAAAAGTGGTTATTACTATTCATAACGGCTAGTTTTAATAATATTTTAATAGCACATCGTTGTTTAGTGAAACTCGGTATTGCGTATTACACACGCTATCGAGGAAGGTCGCGATTGCGTGTAATGCAAGGCAAGACAAGGATGCGTGTTGTGCAAGATCCTTTTGGTGTAGCGTACAACACAAGACATTAATAAAATTAAAAAGAATAATTTTTTATAAAATCTTGGGCTGTTACATTCTACCCCCCTTAAAATGAATTTTGCCCTCGAAATTCGTCGGGGTTATAAATGGTTTACTATTCGAAAGTTTCTTTAATAGAAACCCACATCGTAAAAAGGAATATCAAAACCAATCTTTAAAAACAAAAGTATGAAAAGTAACGGTTACCCAAATAAACTAATCATTGGGTTTCCACATAGGTGAAAATATGGATATGGAAGAGAAATCTAACCATCATGTTCTGATGGAGAGTGGTAGAGAACATGGCTATGGAAAAGCCAGTAATCACAAATCCATAGATTTGTGATGATATAAGGTACCATCTGATTCATCAGGTATAAGATCACTAGGACAACATTTTTGGTTTTCAAGATCATTTCCCCTAAAGTTGAAAATTTGAATTAGAATAAATACTTACTTTATTTTGGTACAATCTCACTGTTGTTCGTGCTTTGAACAATTTCCACTTCATCTCTTAAATAAATGAAGTTGAATTTGTTATTCGTGAAGTGTTAGCAGATTATGTGATAGAATGACAGGTCATTCCATCTGTCTCAAACAAAAGGTTAGAAAAACTTATATACATAAGTCGATCTATATTGAGATTTATCATATATGGTTCCTAAAATGGACTTATACTTCATATATCATACTGCTAAATATAATAAAACTAGTTTCTACTAAACAGGGACTTCCTGTAGGCCAGTGGTAGGCGATAAAGGCCAGTCGCACTTCGGTTGTGGGTTCGATTCCCACAGCCTTGTCCGAAGCGATGGGCTGTCGCCCGTCCTGCAGGTTGTCCTTTTTCTAAAGCTATATTACTATAACATCCCATCAATAATATCGAAAATCTTCTATCCTTAAACAATACTAACTTATGTCCAACATAATCCATTCTAATCTTTAGGCTTATCCATAATACTGCAGTCCACTCTCATAATATAGGGAAAACGATTACCAGAGATTTAATACCATCGTTGATCCCCATATATCATAAGATATGTCTTGTTGGTCACATTCTAAACATTCCAAGTCCTTAATCATGTATTCTATTGAATACCCATTGAACCTTAGTGAAAACATGAATGCAGTTAAACGTTAACACTTTCCACATACCAAAATCCTCAAAATTCCATATACTCAATCCATGATATCCCTTAGTCCTTATATCAATCATGAGCTCATGAATACTATTAAACATTTCATTTTCTCATTTTCCCTTCATTATGCGCATATCGTCTTATTTCCAAAAATATCTCAATCACTTTGAATACCACATTAGACCAATACACAAATATTCCAATACTCCATGATACAACATTATTTTGGAATCCCATTACATAAACACTTAATCATTCCACCACATCGTTGTCATATTCAACATCACCAATAGTGATCGCATGTGACTTCCCTTTATCCTTTGCCTTAAGCGATTGCTCATGTCGACCATCACTAACCCTTGGATTAGGGCAATTATTAGCATAATGTCCCATTTCCTTGCACTTGAAGCATTGAAGTGTAGTAGGTTCATTCTGTGTATCCCTTCCTTTGTTTGCATCATTAGACATCTTCTTCCCATTATCACGGCATTCAAATGACCGATGACCTTCCTTTCCACATTTAAAACATTTACTTGTCCCTTTAAGACAACTCCCTCCATGTTTCTTTCCACACTTTGAGCATAAGGGAAAGATCATCTTCTTTTCCGTGTGCTCTTTAGATTTTTATTTGAATTCCATCTTCCTCTTCTTATCAAACCCATGTGACTGATGGGTTACTCCAATCTCCATCTCGACATTGAGAGCACATCGAACGATTTCCTCGTAGCTATTGAAGTCCTTTATGGCTAACGCCCTTCGAAGACTTGGTTTTAAGCCACTAAAGAATCGATCGATCTTACTCTCAGGTTGGATAATAATACCAGAAGCGTACCTTGCAAGTCTTGTAAAATTTGCTTCATAGGTACCAACAGATTCATCGTCCCTTTGCTTCAGTTCAAGAAACTCTTTCTCCATCTTTGTTCGAAGAATACGAGGGAAGTACTTACTGAAAAACAAGTTCTTGAACTCGTCCCATTCCATGGACTCAATTTCATCTCTTAGCCTCATATTCTTGATAAGATTCCACCATTGATCAGCTTCACCTTCCAAACGATATACTGCTAAGATGACTTTATCATGTTCAGAACAGTGAAGAACTGAAAATATCTTTTCAGTGGTACTGATCCATTGTTCAGCCACAAGTGGATCAGAAGACCCAATGAAAGAAGGTGGACGTTGCCTCATGAAGGACTCAATAGAATATTGTTCCCTTCTCTGCTCATTTGGAAGTCCAGAATGATTCATAGCTTGTGTAAGTATAGCAATAAGATTTTGCACTCCATCTCCCATAACATTTGTTTGTTCAGGAGGGCAATCATTGCATTGTCCATTGCATTGATCAACACAGTTCCTTCTAGTTCCAGCCATCGTCTAAAACCCAAAAAGAATAGAGTGAGAGGCAAAAATAATTCTAGGGAAAACAACATAGTAAAGGGGGATTACCCTTAATATTTAACATCTTATGTTAAATTCTAAGATCGTTACCATATTTCTAGGACTATATCCTATACGTATACTTATCCTTAGGGACATCCCTAGACATACCTTAGAAATATCTCTAGGGATCTCACTAAAGTTCTCGCATCCTAGTTTCCAAAGGTTGACTAAACCTTTCCTCTGATACCAACTGTAGAGACCCGAAGCTTGACGTACATGGACATTACATTACATTTGCGGAATACTTAGTACATAACAAAAACACACACTAAAGGATCGTAATAGTTTAGTGTCTTTGGAAACTCGGAACGTAATCTTCTAATCGTGGTGAAAGTTCTTCAATATCTCCCATAAAGGTCATCCATTTTTTCTACATAAAACCTTTCTTTATATCCTGGGGAAAAGAAAACATAAAAGGGTGAGCTCAAATGCTCAGTAAGGGTAAACAAAAGAAAAATCAATCACATCATATACATAGCTTTTGGAAATCTTAACCTGCAAAAGAGCTCATAATATCATAACATGGGATATATCATAGAAGTGAAATGTAATCCCAATAATCATAACTTAAAACATGAAACTTTGTGGCATACACACATAATCATAGAAAATCATTTCTTGTTAGTCAAGACTCATTTCCAAGACTATCTTAGTGGACAAAGTCCCTTTCTGAATCGAGTAACCCTCGTTTCAGTCCTGTTTCACTGAACCGGTATAACCTACCATTTCAGCCATGTCTATCTCATGAGATATAAAATCTTTACCCAATGCATTGGAGGGAGATATAGGTCCCACCCATCTCATAATGATACCATTCTTATGTGTGCCACAAAATCATAAATCATACATTATTTCATAACCCATGTAATAAAAATGGGATTCTTAAAACAACATGACATCATAAAACCATTCATATAAGATAAAGGAATTCAAAAACATAATTCCATCACAACATAGTCAAATCAATGTAAAAATATGGATAGAAACAGAACCCTTTATTATCTTAGATGGAAAATAATTTTGATAAAACATTTGAAATGAATTCTTGGGGAAAATATCCTTTCTTCTTCAAAATCAATTTCTTTTCACAAAACATCATGCAATTTTAAAAGAAAGAGATTTTATTAAAAATAGTCATGAAATCTTTTGGAGGAAGCTTCATGAAAATAAGGCTTTATAAAACCGTAAAAATACGTTCATGCCGTTTATGTTAAAAAAAAACATTCTTCGTACTTTTGTCGGAAAAGTCAAAAAGTACCTCGTATGAAAAAGCGACAAAAGATTCCTTTCATATTCTTTACTAAAAACTCACCGAAGAGTAAAATTGGATTTAAACTATTGTAAGTGGATGGAAACAATATTACATATTGAAGGAACATGGATGTGGATGATAAAATACACCCCAGTAAATACTTACGAATAAACAATCTCGGATAAAAAATGAGATTGTGATATTTCCCTTACCTTAGGTCCAATTTGCTTCGTATGTGTCCGAACCTCCTGTATAATGATTTAAATAATGTCATTGACTTATTACAGAATCATATTCATTGTTATGATATCATATATGGTTCACTTATGACATTATATTACCCGTTCTTTTGTAAATTCCATGTTAAAGAAGCGTTTTGGGTAAAATCGTTTCATTTATCGTAGGTGTTTTGACTTGTTGTTCTTGACATAATTATTACTTATATCATGATTTACTTACTTCCAGAATATAAAATATTATTTATATATCATTTATATTCAGTATATATATATATATAATAGATAGATAAATAAAATGAAAAACACCGTTCATGGAGACGGTAGTCCGTACGTACGCATGAACGCTGTTTTCCTTTCCTTATTGTCTTGAAATGGAAGTAAGTAGATGACATACATATGTATATATATACATAAATCCAGTAGCTTTATAATGTCATATATTTCATTATTATTTCTTATATATACATTATAATCATTCTTAAATGGTTAACATGGAGAATGAATCTCATCGCGTCGTGGAGACGGTATTCCGTACGTACGCACGAGCGATGATATCATTTATATAAATATTGAATTGAATTGGAGTGGATTATACAATATATCAGAATCAATATGATGTTGTAATAACTATGTATAGTTATTCTTTACACCATTATACCCATCCATGTAAGGTGGTGGTGGAAAATAGATTACACCACGGCGTGGAGACGGTATTCCGTACGTACGCACGCGCGGTGATTTCTTTTTCCGTAGGATGGATAGATGGTGAAATAGGGTTATTTCATACTTATAATAACATATCAGTATATGAGTGATACTGATGTTATTACTTCATAATGAAACAACCTAAGAAGAAGAAGTGGAAGAAGAAATAAAGATGAAAGAATTGGTAACGGTAATTACCTCTTCTTTGAAGTGCCTCTTTGAGACCTCCTCTTAGGGCACTAAAATTGGTCTTTGAGGAAGACCAGAACCTCTAGGATGTTGCTAGGGAAGTGGAGAGGAGAAATTGGCAGGGGTTGGCCGAGCATGAGTGCTCAAATTGGTGTGAGGAGGAGGGGGAGGAGGTGTCCTTTTATAGGGGAGGAGAGGGGCACCTTAGGAATATCTCAAAATATTATTTTATATTAAAGTCAAAATCGGTTTATAATGGTTTCAAAGGGTCTTATTTCGAAGCTAAAGTGGGGATGGGTCGAAATCCTATCAACCAATAGAATTTAGACAAGTTTAGGATATTATTTTAACCTTATAAATTAGATTTAACTCTAAGTTAAATAATTTAACTTTTACCACGTCTTTTTGTTTTCTTTCACTATATGGTTAATACACTTACTATAACATGCCAAACGAACCCCAAATTGTTTATTATTAATATATATATCCTTATCTAAGTCATTTGGCCGAACCTTATATTTTTAGGAATACAATAACAATTAATAATATAATATTTGATTTAAAAACAATTTTGTGTCAATTTTGACACTATTTGATATATGATTTTTGTGAAAGTCATAACAGAATTAAATGTTCAAACCAAGTTGATTAAATCAACATTAATATATCATAGTAACCTAGAAAATTAGTGTAATTCATAAAAAATCTCAAATTACATTTATTTTGGTGTTTATAACATCAATTATGTCAATATTTCATTAATAAGATAATTACTGCATCATCGTTGTGTCATAAATAAATTAAATTATTTGATGTCTAAAAATTACAAATAAAATACCATCATGTAGGAAATCTTTTTATCTTTCTAATTAATATTTACAATCGAATTTATCTTATGTATAACCCCATATTAAAAATTATTTACTTATTAAACTTTGATTTTAACTATTTTAACCTTTCTTTAAATAAATTAATAATAAATGTCCTAATCTAATCCATGTGGGCCTAAATGGTCATATTTTATTCCTAAGTTTGTTTTTTGTCGAAATAAACTTGTACAATAGGATTAGGACATGTGTTAGGGTAATAGTAATATCATATTTACCCTTAGTTACCCTATTTACTATTAACCGTGGTAAAAAAAGTAAAAAGTTACTATTCACCAAAAAATTATTTTCATCTCATTGAACCACATTTTAGTCCTTGATATTAACCGTGTCTGTCGGATTTTCGAAATTCCATTCACAGAAGCGGTAAAATTAAGTTTTATGCAAAATTCAGTTTTTAACCTACCACTTAGTGGTTTCACTATTCATCAAAAATTGAAAGTTTTCAGAAAAGTACCAAAATTTCACCCTAGGCTATAATTGATATTCCGAATTCAAAAATGATTTCTATTTTACAAAATTCCCAACATAAAAGTTGCATTAATTAATTTTATAATTAATTTCCGCTGTCACAACAAATATCGTGTTTTTAAGAGATAATAACTATCAAAAGATTGACACTTGTTTATAACTGGTTTAAATGTGAAATTACATCCAATGTCCAACATTGTATTAAATTGTAAAAATATATTCTAAATATACTTTAAAACCACTCAAATTAATGATTTATCACTATTAATTATTTCAATTAAAAAAAATTGTTTTTAATTATAATTTAGTAATTTTCACTATTCATCAGAATATGAAAGTTATCCGAAAAGTACCAAAATTTCACCTTAGGCTAAATTCGATACTCCAAATCCGAAAATGAAGTTCATTTTGAAATATAAGATTTACAGAGTTTTAAAAAGTGGTTATTACTATTCATAACGGCTAGTTTTAATAATATTTTAATAGCACATCGTTGTTTAGTGAAACTCGGTATTGCGTATTACACACGCTATCGAGGAAGGTCGCGATTGCGTGTAATGCAAGGCAAGACAAGGATGCGTGTTGTGCAAGATCCTTTTGGTGTAGCGTACAACACAAGACATTAATAAAATTAAAAAGAATATTTTTTTATAAAATCTTGGGCTGTTACATAATTCCTCTCATCCAACCAAATGTGTTAGCGTAAATTTTATTAAGAATATATATTGTTTTATAATAATGGATAACTTGAAACCCCCCACCCTAATCTCATCCACGCACTCTACATGGGGGGGGGGATACATCCTTCCGGTCCAATACCCTAACCTAGTAGTCCTAACCTAGGATGGGGGGTTGGGCCATACCCACCCTTCCCCATCCTAGAATCCTAGGGTATAGAAGAAATTATAAAAATTTTGTTTTATTAAAAATATAATTGGGATCATGCGATTATTATTTTGTAAATGAAAATTAGATCAATTTTTTAATCCATTTAATATTTCCTCTTGTATTATTTATCTGAAAATTAATTATATATCACATGTTTATTACATATTGAATGATCCCAAGGATTTAATAACTAATGTATTTCTGTAATTTAACTTATCATTAAAATTACTTGTAATGAGAGTAATAAGATATTTATTTTTGATGGTCTTTGCATCATCATTCCTTTTTTAATATTTTTAAGAGCAAGCACATACCTGAATATTATTCTACATGTATATTGTTCATTCCCAGTTTTTTATGTATAATGTAAAGGTTGTTTTAAGACATTGAACATTATGTTTAAATGAAGTATTTGTGGAAAGACATTGATATATTGTATTGGGGTGCGAGCTGAGACACGAGTCAGACAAAATTAGGTATTCAACCCCTACAGTCATGATTGATCTATTTTTTCTTCAATAGATCAACCATTAGTAAATTCCCAAGACCATCCATGTTATTTAATTAATTTATAAATGGTTTATAATTGTTTTTGGTATAGGAATTTTAAAGGATCAGATAAAATAAAAAATAAATTGAATATATTAAAGAATATAAAGACATGTTGAATTTGTTTTTATTTAATTCATTGTTCTGTTTTAAGAGTGATCACATAGTATGGTAACAAGAAATAGAAAATGAATTCATTATAAAATTATTATAACTTCGGTCCAAAAAATTTTAATTAACAAATCCTTCCATAACATTAATTTAACAATAGCATTTGTATGATGTTCTCATCAACCCTTTAATAGGGTCTCTCCAACCACTGGATATTTCCTATAAGATTTATGCAATGAATTAACTAATTTTAGAAACAATGATAATGATATAGAAATATTGTTTCCACTATAATTGATAAGGTTTCGAGTAAATTATGTATTTTATTTCATGAAGCAAAGACATCACTCCACTATTTAAGGAGTCATGACGTAATGTATTTGGCAATTCAAAATCCTACATAGAAACTCTCTGAAAGGTCATGTAGCCATATATTGGACTATAAAGAGAGGTTTCAATGATATTTTCCACTATAATACTCAAGTTACTACATATAAAAAATATATTAGTGAAGTCATATAGGTATAATTATCATGTTGTATAATAATGATCTCCACACAAGACATTGGAAGATGATGATGTTCCATATACACAAGTACTGTATAGGTATACTCGTCATGTTAGAGAATAGTAGAAATATTTTTTTCTTAGGACCGAGTCAAGAGACAAATTAATCCAAGAAAATTTCCATATTATAACCTATATGAATGTAGTATATGGAATGAGTGTTACTAAATGGAAATAAAATATCCATTCTAAAATACATACCACGTATCAAAATCGAGTTCCGATTTTGGTAGACCCTCATGATGATGTAACACCCATTATGTGATAATGGTAGTTCAATAATAAATTGTATATGGATAGTAAATTAAATACTTATAATGATGAAATAGTTTATAAGTTTTATAGTCAACATCAAAACAAAAACTATGATTAAACCTTCTCAAATTTTGTGGTGGTGAAATCCATCAAAATATTACTTGTTATAGAAGCCTTCCGCAGTAATGAAATTTGGAAAATGGACGTCCAAAATATATTCCTCAATGGTATGTTGGTTAAAGATATCTATATGAATCAACCTATAGGGTTATTTATGTTAATGATTTCACATAATATATACAACATAGTAATATCCATTTGTTGGTAAATTCAGGCATTATTATCATAGAATTTTCATTTTGATGAGACCTTAAGAAAATTTATTTTTAAAATGTATTAATTTTGGTACAATTATTATAATATGGTTAGTGGTAATTGTATCATTTACATAGTATTGTATGTTTCTGACATATTATGTATTATAAATAATGTTTGATTAATTCATTTTGCTATGTCATATTTAAATTACTTCTTCTCTATGAAAGACTTTGGTGAATAAACCTATTTTTAGGGATCATGATCTATCGAGATCGTTCTCAGAGACTGATTGGGTGGTATAAAAGTACATATATTAATAATTTAATCAAAATTTATAAATTGGAACAATCCAAGTGGTTGATTCTTCCAATAACATAATGTAACCATCCTTCTATGAAAATGTGTTAACAGAACAATGAAGTAGATTTAAATAATTTGTATTATTCGTTATGCATTAGAAGTTAGATCTATCATGTATTTCTTGTTATTTAATAGGTTTGATGTTATTATTTCATTAATAATTGTGGGTAGATATCAATCTAATCCTATAAAACTACATTGGAATGCTATAGAAGATATATTGGAGTACTTGAGATGTAAAAAAGAAGTATTCCTGGTAAATAGATAACATGAGGATCTTGTAGTAAGGAGATATGATCATGTTTGTTTCTAGATAGATCATAACGACCTAAAATGATAGTCAGGCTGTGTATTTTTCTATAATATCAGTGTTGTGAGATGGAGAATCTCGAAGAAACATATGGTCAGTAATTCAATAACAGAATCTAAGTATATAGGGGATTCCAATACGGTTAAGGAGGTGGTTTGGATACATATATTTTTATTCAATATTGGCATTTTTATTAGTATTTTAGAACATATTCTAGTTAATTATGATAATACTATAATAGTGGTGCACTCCAATGATCCCAGGTCACAATAAAGGACAAATCATATAATTTGGAAGTGTCATATCTTGAGGTATTTTACTCAGATAGAAGAATTCATATTTAGTTGAGTTTCCCTAAATGGTAATGTAGACGACCCCTAGCTAATTATATATATCAGTAGAATAATGAATATCATGTTATAAATAGTATGTTGAGGATATTTAGCGGTTGTTTCTAGTGAAAGTTAGAACGTTGTGAGTGGGTTCCATACACCTAATTCATTTTTTGACTTTTTTACCATTATATGTATATAGTTTGAATTATACATGTGTTTATATTTATATAATAGTTCTTATACTTCCAAATCAATATCATTTGTGGTAATTTCTTTATATTAGCTGTTATATAATATGGTTTATAGTAGTTCTTAGTTTATTTTTGAGAATGATAGGATACCATCATAGTAATATTCAATATATTTCATACGGTTTAGACACATCATACTGATAGGATATATATAATGTATTGATATTAAGTGTCGGTGGTTCCTAAGTAGTGTGATTTCTTCTCATGAAGTCTACACTTGGTTATCTTGAATATATGATATCTTGAGGACTGACCCACGAATTGAAGACAACATGTTTCCATTGATATTGGTAGTTCCTCTCAATTAACACATTCAATGGTCTCCTAACATGTGACTATTATCATTTGTTGAAATTTTACTATGAAATTTGATTCAAGATGTAAATCATGATAATTATGTCAATGGAAGGTATCATTCATTTGGTGCACCATTGGTGGTATAACATTAATTGAATTTTAACGATAGAGTTTGTCACTTTGGAAAGGAAGTTTTATCTCAAGACCAATTGATCAAGTTGGCAGTACCCTTAATAAATCCATTAACATTATATAAGACGGTAAGACCAACCAGTATGGTGAACAAATAATAAGTCAGGGGAAATTTATGAACCAAATCATTTGACTTACATTATGAGATATGAAGAGAAAAATAGATTATTCCACAAAGAATGTGTATATAAGAAATGTTGTTTTTTATATTATGATAACTTATCTCCTTATAGGACATGACAAGTTGCTACAATCTGGTTATGGTTTATGAGTAGTTCTCAATGTTATTAATATAGGTTCCTAGAGGATCACCCATATAGCATATTAAAACATCAATCCAATTCTAATGAATATGAGTATCAGAATTTATATCCCCTACATCGGTCCTAAGAAATGTTCGATTGCATAAAATCATAATAAAATAAAAAAATTCATTATTATTATACTTTAGAACAATTATAGGTAAATTTATTTATTTGAATTTTTAAAAATTAATATAATGAATACATGGTTAAATATTTAACAAACACGTTTTATATTAACATTCATGTTTTGTATAATATTTTAAAAAATATTAAGTCATGTTAAGGACATCATTTTCCTGGTATAATTTTTTTTGACATTAAATTTATGTGATAAAACTATTTATGGAATTTATGATGTAGTTAGTTGGTTCTAAAATGTCATTTATTTATTATTTAGTGGGTAATACATATATGGTGATTTCAGATCCATTTTTGGGTATTATATATCTAACTATATAAGATGAATATCTCATTTTGTGCACTATTAATCTCTTGAATTTGAGAGATTCTATCAAATATATGGATTTATATTAAGTTATTTTTCTCTCATATATTTTTCTTATCATGATTACATTGATTTTTTGGGTGTTTTGGAGAATATTTTAGTTTCTGGGTCAGATAGTAGGAGGTGCATGGTGGGATCATGATTATAATAAATCAAGTGCCATCCCAATGGAAACAGCAGTCCTCAGACATAGTCACTATCTAGTTCATATGACCTAGAACATAAGATTGTGTCATAACCATGTTCCTAGGAATGTTAATTTTTTAATGGATCATGGATTGGTGTACAACTGTGATCCCCAACAAATAAAACAATGAGGTCACTTTTTTACTTTCGATTGAGGTGCCTCACTGTTGGAATATGATTTCGTAGACCATATAGAAAAACCATGGAACCTATCATATCTTTTAAAAATAAAATACTCATTTTTCTCCATCCATAAATTAACCACAAATAATCACAACTCACCCCATTAGGATTCCCAATCCCTAGGAACCCCTCCATATTTCTCCTTTCTCCCTCGATATTGAGTCTATGGACGATTTTAGTATGGAATCTTAATGAATTTTCAATGTAAGTTCCCCATTCTTCCTCTTATTCTTCACTTTAGTCTATTTAGTTTTATTTCTTGTTCTCTCCCTTCTCTAGAAGATTGGTTCAAATAAAATTAGTTCAAACTTTATTCATTTAGTAATATCATGTTTGATTTGGTGTTTTATTTCCATTATAGGGTTCGTCCTTAGTGAGATTGTGGGTTTCAACCCATTTCCAGATGTTTTCAATCAAGAGTTATGTATTTTCAGGATTTTACATTATTTTAAAATTTTATTATGCTTTCTATGGATTTATTTTTTTTAATAAATTGTGTGGGTGGTGAAAGTCATGTTTTCAAATGTTATTTGTGGGATTCTGAGTTTTGGTAATTCTTTTTAAATGTAAAATGGATTATTTTTTTATTTATCTAAATTTTTTAGAAATGTATTTTTTTAATATGTAGTTCCTGTGACATGGTAAATGGAATACGTAAGAAGGGAATCTGAGGTGTCTAGTTGGGAAGAATATATCTACTCAGCTATGTGATTTGGTATGGTAGATTCCTCATCTCCATAATTGTATTGAAATTGAAATACTAACTACACATTCATGTCATGGCGATTGTAGGCTTGAACAAGGCTGTTTATCATGGGATATGGTTTGATCACCAAGATTACAAGTATAATAGGTCTTAATTACCATATTAAATTATGGGTTTTCTAGGGAGATAATGTTTTCTTTCCATTAAACATGGTATTTTTTTAAAATTTCCTTTTATTTTAATTTAAATTTGCGTTTTATTTTTTAAAAATTATATCAATATGTTTTATAATAACGTGAATGTTAATTTTACTTATAATTTAATTTCATGAAATCTATTTGTGTGGTATACTACTTGGAATTGTATCACACCGAATATACACCCTCATGTGTTTGTAGATATTATTTTGTTTGACCCACATAGTTTCCCTTTAATCTATAGTGGTGATGGTGGATCCAATTCCTAGTGGTTCCTATTTTTGAAGGTGTTGATGGTGGTTGAAATGGTGTCAACCTATATACCACATGGAGGTTTTTTATGCCATAGTTTTCCCCTCCCCCTTATTGGTAATTTATTTTGATATAATTATAATGTTATTGACTCAAATTTGTTGTGTATTTTGATTGGTGATATGTCTTATTTGGTGTTTACTTTTATGTTATTATTTTGTAATAGTTGTGGTTGATTCTCATGGGATAAGAAAATACCAAATTGGATTCATGATGGCTAGGAACTAGTTTCCAGCTTGTGCGAATCAGGAATACCCTCCAAGCCATTCCACAGGCTGGGTCGGGTGTTTTATTTGATAGAAACCCTTCTTGGTTCCAATAAAAATGCTATCATAGTGTGGTTTATCTCTTTTATTAGGTCATCCTATTTGGAAGAGTATGCATAGACCAGAGTTAGGACTATGGGGGTTTTGGGTTCTAGTTTTGTGTGGGGTGTTTGTCCAATGCACCTCATGATAGGTCGTAGGTGACCATGGGTTGTTTGGGATTATCATTATTTTCTCTTCCTAGATTGATGTATAAGCTATAGACCATTTATGAACACTGAAATGTTGTTGAGGGTCTCAACATTTTATTGTACTTGTTTTGGTTTGGTTTTAATTTATTTATGATTGGAAATATTTCATTGATTAAAATTTTATGAATGATATGTTTATGGTTTAATTTGGGTTTGTTAATTGATGGAGTGTTCTGCCTCCCCGTAGTCTCCCAGTGTAACTATAGGTAGAAATCTAAGTGACATATTTCTCCTTATTTGATCAGAGTCTAGTGGAAACCATGGTTTAGGCTGTCCATATATTATATTGGGGAATGTGTTACCATTCTTCTCATGCTATGGATGTTTAACAGGGACAAGAAAATGACAAGGACCTAGAGTTTATCAAGAATAATTGATCTTCCTGCTTGGTTATCACAGAACCACAACAGTTGAAGGAATGTATTTAATAAATAAAGATTGTTTTTTGGATTCTTGACACTCTTTAGGCATTTAAGGTAATGTTTTATTCCTTCTTGTTGGAAGGGCCTAGCTATAGGTGGTGGGACTCAGTGGTCCAAGCTGGGAAGTATAAGTAGATTGGATGTAATGACTTTAGGTTTTTTTCATAGAGGTGTATTTATCTGAGACTATGTTCCTTCCTACGGAATAAGTGTTTATAATCACTATCATGGGGATCATACGATGTTTGAATATGCCCACTAATGTCAGATAGATATAGAAAAATTGTGTACTCCTTTTGTTTTTTTATATCGACATGGATTTTAATGACCGTTAAGTATCACTAACGTTGATAATGTAGTCGATGAACATTGATCACATGACTACTATAAATATAGTGTTTTAGAAAATCATTTTTGGCAAATACAATGGATTTGATGGCCTCAACTAGTAGGATCGTACACTATGAAGCCTATTTACCAGAGCATCAAAGGGAGATATATTTTTTGGAAATTTCTTTATACTAATCCCATTCAAATATCCATCAATATGAGCATGAGTGAAACCATTTAGGGGAGAAGTTCGTGCTCATTGAGATCATGGCCTAAACCATGTTCACCAAATAGCCCCATGAAATCTTCATCATTTCACACCTTACCCTTATAGAATATGATGGTATAATAAGGGGATATGTAACCAGACCTTATCATTAAGGATATATATATTATTTTGTAATATAATAATGAATATATTTTTCTTAATATTGTTACTCTGTAAATTCGTTTTAAAGTATAAATAGTATATTTTGTAAATTTCTAAATTCAATTTCGAAATATATTTTAATGAATTGATTTATTTTAGAAATAAATAATATGTTAATATAAAATATTTCTAAATAAATCTTATTGAATATAAATTCTCTTATAAATTTTATGATGTCAAATGTAATGTTTGTTATGTTTTGGAAATTGGGTCTTTCAAAACCAGTCAATTTTCGATAGTTGTAGGTTTTAATGTAAATAGTGAAAATCATTTATTTCAAAACCTATTTTGATAAAATGAATATTATTTTTGGAATAAATATGTTGAAATTATGAAATTTTTAATTTTTCTTAATTTTATGAGATAGAATATTTTTTGGGTAAAAATTAAAGACCATAAAAATATATAATGTGTTTTCTGACATCATAATGACCCAATAATGGAGTAATAAAATACTATAAAAGATATATTCAGTCAAATATATGATTTTCCTTCAAAATAGTTAAATTTTTGGGTTATTTTAATTCTTTTTTCAAGCCATAGTGAGTTCTCCATGGCATATAAAATATTTTATGTTTTTAAAATCATTTCCTTGAAAGTGTCACTCACCTCCACATAAGAGAAGGTAATATTTTAGCATCTTAGACCCATAGAATTTTAAAAAAATTTATACCACACCACATTTATATAAACTATTAGAAAAATCCATGGGTTGTTTTTTTCTGGAATATTTTATTATTTAGTTTCCAAAACCAAAATAACAAAGAAACCCACATCCATTCTTATATAAACCGACCCGAGCACCCATTTATCTTAACTCATGATCTTTTATGCTCAACCACCCTATTACCCCTACTCATTAGAGTCCCACCATGGTTCTCCAAGATTCCATGAATCCTCTCCCAAGCCTTTGGTGTCACATATCTATGTAAGGGTTTATTCGTGTCTAAATTTTGTCAATGTTTTCTTTATATTGTTACATCCTTTTATTTTCAACTAAAAATTATGGGGTATATTTTCTAAACACCGCAATGATACCCTTATTATATTTGATTTATCAAACCCTTTCTATCAAATTATCTTCTCTTGTGTACACCTATTACCATGCCGAAATTCCGTTATGGGTTTATCTTTTCCCATTTCTATTTAAGAATTTAATTTATATTGTGAAATTAAATATGATTTTAAATGTTGGGATATTGAGTTCCATGATCTCATTATTTTATATTTCATGTAAAAATAATGAGAGTCCCCTTTACCTCTTATCAACACATTTTATGAATATTTATTTAACATCCTTATGATGTAAAAATTTCTCCATGATTTTTCATGAGAACATCATCACGGAGTGAATACCATACCAATTTCTCTATCAATGTTATTCACTTAAATTTCTATATACTTATTAATTGGGTATGCACAAGTATTTATTTTACAATAAATGATCATTTTATAATGTATTCTTTTTTAATGATACCATGTTATATGATCTATGTGTCATACTTATGGATGACGTGATATGTTTGTGAAGGGTGTGCCATGATAAAAGTCCATTACATTGAGAATTGTTTTTGTATCCTAATAAACCATGTTAAATAAGGGACTCCTATGACTAATTCCTGTGAAATTAGGGTTTAATCAGGCTAATTCATGTGTAATGAGGGTTTACTCATGCTAATCCATGTGCAAAGAGCCTTGACTCATGATAATATCCTGATGTATGTTGTTTCCATATTTCCAGGATTTGAATATCATGATATATCATTCCATTATGTTCATGTTTCCTTTTCACTCAATTTATATTACTATTGACTAACATTTATTGTCTTCCTATTTTTATTCCATGTTTATTCCCTTACTAAGCATTATAGATCACCCTTTTTATATGTATGTCCTTAGTATATCCCATGAATTGTTAAGTGTGACGAAATTTTGTGGTCATGAAAATGATGTTTTCAATAATTATATGCACTTAATGTTTTATTTTTTATGTAACGATACTAATCCCCAATGACATTAGACCTCTTGATCTTTTGAGTTGTATTAAGTTCCATTTTATGTAATAAATCTGGTTTAAATGTGTATTAATGTTCATAGTTATTATAGTTTCTATCATATGATAGGTTTAGTTATTATTTGGATTATAATGAGAAAACTCTTATTTAAAGACTTAGTGATAAGACTATGTATAAGAAAACAAACCCGAAATATTTGGGAGTTTATAATAATTGGTTTATCAAAAAAATACATCAATTTCTAGATATAAAAATTTATAGGTGGCTCTAGAAAATATCTATCTGGGGTACACATGAAAACACCACATTGAGCAAGACTCAATCATGAAGTTATGCATGACAACAGGCCTTGCTACACTCATTTTTTGACACTCCCATAGGATATGATTTGGTAAATTCACAAGATTTGTATGAAACATTATTAATGGAATAAAAAATCCCATAATAATATATGTTGAGAATTAAATATTGGAAAATTTAGATCAAAGACTAGAATTTCTTAAGTTAATGATATATATATACTTTATAATTTATAATTTTAATGTCATCAGATTTTATTTTTTATGTTTATATATTTAATATACTCATCCATAATTTTATTTTTAATCTATCCAATAGCAACTAAATTGATCAATCTGTCTAACAACTGATGTGATGATCAATGTGATGACATCCCTAATGAGATACAAAATTTGATGTGAGTAGAAATCACAAACATTGCCACAATACTATCTCAGTGAAATCATGTTGTGAATATAATCCAGGGTCAAGAGGATTTCCAAACCCCCACTAAGAAAGAACAAGTCGCAATAAGTAGCATTATGAGACAAAGGCCACCTACATTTTGTGGATCATGTGATCCCTCAATCGCCAAACAATGGATCAACTCAAGTGAGACGATCTTATCCATCATTCAATGTTCCAAACAAGAGAATATTCAATTTTATTTTTACCATATAGGGGGTGAAGCTGGCCAATAATGGAAATTTATAAAAAAATATGATGCTTGAGGAAGAGATCTAGGTGATGTGATTGAAGGGTTTTGAGAAAATGTTTTTTGAAAAATATTTTCCCGTAACCTTCATCATAAGATGGAATAATATTTCCTTGGATGAAAAATGATGACAAATCCATCTGGGTGTATGAGGAAAACATCACAAGACATTGATGGTACTCCACTGATTTTATCATCAAATCTGAATGCAATGTTGATTTCTCCATTGGTGGGGTAAAGACTAGTCTAGAAAAATCCATGGAAATCCAAAACATTGATAGATATGAAGAAATTGACTAATTTTTTTTGATAGATGATAGTTATATCATCTAATATCATGGTTATCATGGGCATAATAAGTAGAACATGGAAATTAATTCTTGAAGTCTTATGGATAAATACAATGGTGCTAAGAAATTAGAGCACCTCAATTGTGAAAATTTCCGAAGGAAGTAGCCCAAAAATTGCCTAAGGGGAAAAAAATTTATATAGGTGTGGAAGAGAAGGAAACCAGGATAATAATTGGTTACGTGAGAAACAAATCAATGTGACAATGGAATGGAATGCTCTGTTGGACCCTCAACATGTTGTTCATTGCATCAACTAGAAGGAACCATGACACTTTGATAACCCATTCCTAATGCCAAGGGTAATTGTAGGTAACAAAAAACCTCCAAGGAAGTAAGAATAATATTTTACAATCACTACCACCTAAGTGAATCCTAACAATGAAGTTGTGGCAAGTATGCAGGTTATTCATTCAGGTATAATGAATGTAATTTTTGATTCTGGTTCTACGCATTCTTTTATATCCTGAATGTTTTGTAGAATAATTCAAACACCATCCCAATGCATTGATGTTAATATGTCTGTGAAATGAGAAGATGGGGAAATTATTGCATCTTATGTATATTACTCCAACTGTAATACAATTTTTGAATTGAAATCTACCAAGAACCTCCCAATACTCCCTCTTGTAGAATTTTATGAAATTTATGTCATGTATTGGATTTACTTATATAGAGCCAATATAAATTTTCGCAAGAGGGAAATCACTATCCAAATAGTGAATCATCCCCTGGTTATATACAAGTGTACGTTATAGGATGAGTTTTTTAGCACCATCATCTCATGGATGGATATTACATCCCTATGAGAATGAATTTATTTCTTAGATGATTTAGTCTAAGGAACCATCCTCGAAGACATATCTATTGTGAGGGAATTTGGTGAAGTGTTTCCCATAGAATTTTATGGCCTTCTTCCTGGAGGATATATTGAATTGTCTATTGATGTTATACCAAGGGAGTTGACAATATCCAAGACTACATATATAATGGTTTTTGTTGTTTTGAGCAGCTAAAGAAACATCTATTGGAGAATATCGATAAGGATTTTATATGCCTAAGTGCTTCCCCATGGGGTGCACCAGTCCTCTTCATTATGATTAACTATTATTCAATGCACCTTTGTATTGATTATCATGAACTCAAAATAAATCATGATAAAGGACAAGTACCTTTTTCCATGAATGTATGACTTGTTTGATCACTTACGTAGACCACAATAATTCTCCAAGGTGGATCATAGGTCAAGATATTACCATGTTAAGGTGAAGAAGGAGGATATCAACAAGGATTATTTTTTGTACAAGTTATGAGAATTATGAGTTAATGGTGATGTGATTAGTACACACTAGTTATACAAAAATATTCATAGACTTGATGAATATAGTCTTCTGGGATTACCTTGAAAAATTTGTGGTTGTATTTATTGATGATGTTGTAATTTTCTCCAAAAAAAATGAGGACCATGAGGAGAAAATGTGCGCTATGATAGTGACCTTACAAAAGTATAATATGTATGAAAAGTACAATAAGTGTGAGTTCGGGTTGGAGGAAGTATCATTCTTGTGGAATATCATCATATTCAATGTGATATCTATGGATCATTCAAAAAAATGAGGGATGGATGAGGTTGAAAGATGTGACCAATATCCATTGAATCATGGGATTAGCTAAATATTATCACCGATTTGTGTGAAAATTCTCATGGTTCTCAAATCCTATTAATAATATAACTTAGAATGGAGTCGAGTTTTCTTGGAATGATGAATGCGGAGAATGCTTCATGGAGTTGACTTCAAGAAGAGGCTTATCACTACCCACATTCTCACCTTTCCCAAAATTGGGGAACATTTCGTAATATTCAGCGATACTTCAAAGAAGGGAATGGGAAATTTTTCGATTGAGAATGAAAAGGTAATTTCCTATTCATCATGGAAGTTGAAAATTCAAGTGAAAAAAAATCAAACACATGACCTAGAGTTGGAATATATGAACATTACATTTAAAATCAAGCATCATTATCTATTTTGAGAGAGGTGTGAAACATATACAGATCACAGAAGAATCAAATATATATTCACATAGAAAGAGATAGATATAGACCAACAAATATGGCTGTATCTCATCATAATTTATGACGGCTCCATCCATTACCTCCCAAGGGAAGAGAACTAGTTGGAGGATGATTTATGAAGAAATGACCCAACAATTTGATTATTAATGAGAATCTAAAAGGAAACAATCTTCTTAGATTTTATAATCATGGACATTGGAATCATAAATAACGAAACATCATCATTCCTTACATGAATTATTTCTCAACTATCTCTATTATAATGGTTAAAGGATGCTAAAAAATATTATGTGGGACTTCAAAATAAAGTGGAAACCATTAGAAAAGGAAAATATTTAGAGTTAAATGTTAATGAAGAACTAATTGGGAGATTTGGTTCAACACTATGTGTTCCATTAAGTTCTTAGTTAAACAAAAAACATTTGGATGATACACATAGTATGAATTTTTTCCATTTAATGAGGAAACATGATGATGCATCGAGATATATAAGAGGAAAATTTGTGGGGTAACATGATAATGGAGATCATTAAATATGCATAAATGTGCCTTGTATAACAGCAAGTGAAGGTTGAGAGGTAGATGTTGAAGGGGATGTTCCAAAAATTAACCATAAAAACATAAAAACGGGAGAACATCACCCTGGACTTTGTCACTAGACTTTGAAAGTCATCCAAAATAAATAAATTCTATTTTGGTTGTTGTGGAATGTCTTTCACAGACTAAACACTTCATTGAAATTTGATAGTATTTATCATTGTATTAATAGGAATAGATATACATCAGAGAAGTGATAAGGATGGAGGGATTACCAATATCGATTGTGACTGATCGATATAAAATATTCACCTCTATGTTCTAGAAGAGTATCTAATTTTATATAAACACTGAGTTGTACATCATCAGAGCCTATCACCCTCATCTTGATGGCCATTCTGAGTAGACTACTAGACACTTGAGGACATATTGAGGGCTTTGTCAATGGACTTAAAAGATGGGTGGGACCGACATCTTCCTTTGGTGGAGTTCACCTACAAAAACCATTCCCACTCGACCATCCAAATAGATCCTTATGAATCCTTTTATGGGAAGTGGGGTAGATCATCTGCATGTTGAGATGAATTTGGGGAACAAAAAAATTCTATGTTCAGAAATGGATGAAGAAATGGTGGATAAATTTAAGACCATCCATCATCACTTCAAAGCTACTCAGAGTCAACAAAAGACCTATGATGAAAATAATTTATAGGACTTAGAGTTTGATTTTGGATACATATAATTTCTCCACATTTTTCAATGGAAGAGTGTTATGAGATTTTGGATGAGGGGAATGATTAGTCCATAGTGCACTGTTCATTTTGAGATCCATGGTCAAATTGGGGTAGAGGCCTATTGACTAGCACTCCCACCGAACCTTTCTCAAGTACATTATGTATTCCATGATTCACTCTTGAAGAAGTACCTACACAACCCATCACATGTACTCAATCCAGAGGTGGTACTATTGTAGAATTATATTTCCTATGAGGATAATCTGATGAAGATATTAGATCATTGAGAAAAATATCTATTAAATAAGAAAATTTACCTCGTCAATGTTATGTGTAGAAACCACAATTTTGATGAAGTGATGTTAGAACTGGAGGAAGTGATGAGGTAGAGTTTCCCTCATTTGTTTTAGTTTGGGAAAAGAAAATTTCAAAGGATAAATTTCATAATGGGGGAAGGTTTTAATGACCCAAACATTTGTGAATAAATTGAAATTTCTTTTAATATATCATGGATATAGAAAACACATGCACTCATTTTGTTATAGTATATCTAATTGGATTCAAATAAATACTATGAATCATTACCTTTGCTAATGCAGTCATTGAATAGTGATCACCTGACTAGTATAAATATAGTATTCAAACATATACATTTTGTAGGATCGAAATATGAATGTAGATAATCAATTAAAAGAGTGGGTTGAATTGAATGTTTAAAAAACATTCATTTTTAACCTTATGAAAAAAATGTTTAACATTGTTAAACAAGGTAATTTCACAAGACATCTTTTAGTACTTCAAGATTTCTAGGATCCAAAAATATGGTTCGAGAAATGAAACATAAGAAAAGTATACAAGGAAAATATTCTATCTTAAAGCATATAGAATATTACTTATCAGAGTATATAACAATAAGAAAGTATAACATGGTTATACTTTCTTTATTTCTCAAAATACTGTAGAAATAAACTTGAAACAAAACAAGTAACATGTATGAAATCTTCTAACCCAAAGTGAAGGGTATCCAATAACCTTGGAAAAAGGTATCTTGAATTATACTTTAATGAAAGTTTGTCTTACCCACACTAGGGTAAGCCCCTGACAGGAATATTGAAATATGTATTGCTATCCCTACAAGCCCTCAAACATTAAGGTAGTCAGAACCAATATCTTTCTATCTATGGAAGTCCTCGATTGAAAAAAATATCAATCAGAGTCGCATGAAAAATGTTGAATAAGATGTCTAGTATGCCCAAGGCATGAGAGTCTCTATCTCTAGAAATTACTTCAGTAGCAAGAAATCTCTAGAATGATGGATCAGTTCTAGAGACTTTTCAAATGAGATCCTATTTATAGGCACTCTTCCAATGTTTGGCTCCCTCCTCCAATGGTCATATTTTTCCTTGAATCTTGTAGAGACCTGTACACATGTCACTCAAATACGTTTTGTTAGAAACAGATTATATGATATCATTACATAACTATAACAGGGGTAAGAAAATATTTTTGATTAACCAAATCTGATTTTTTGTAGTCTATGAAATCATAAATTGCAGATTCTAGATAAATAATCACTTGGAAACTATATTACACGGATGTTCGAATTATTTTTTCAAAGGAATTCAGAACCGGAATACTATAGATTTCATAATCTAAATTCTCACATATCCAGAGTCATAATTATGAGGTATTCAGAGTCTAGATTCTGAGTAATTCGGAGTTCAAATTATGAGAAATTCTAAGTCTGAATTCAGCGGTATTAGGAGTCTGAATTATGAATAATTCAGTGTCAGAATTCTTGACAATTCAATGTCCAAATTTGGAGGAATTAGGTGTCGGAATTTTGAGTAATTTGGAGTTCTAATTTCAGAGATTTAGGAGTCCAAATTTCAGAGAATCTAGAGTCCAATTTGGAGAGAATTCAGAGTCCTAATTTCATGTAATTCAGTGTGTAAATTTCAAAGAATTCTGACTCTGAATTTCAGAGAATTCGGAACATGAATTTCCGAGAATTCAAACATTATATTTAGATAAGTTAAAACCATAATTTCTGAGAATTTGGAGCCAGAATTTCAAAGAATTCAGCCTATGGAAATAGAATTCTCTCTAACCAAGTATTTATGGTATTAAGAGGTTTCATACGTGAAACCAAATTTTAAGCATCTAAATAAAAAGAATTATATTTAGAGAATAATGAAATGAACAATGAAAACATGGTAAGGATAAAATGTCCTTGGGAATGGAAAATTTCCCTTATTAAGATACATTTTAGGGAAAATAATTTTTTTCTTCACATAAGATGTTTGTGATTTTCCAAAGATAAAGAAATGGAAAAGTCATAATGAAACCTTATTTACTCTACAATCTCCTATTTTTTCTAAAGCACTGACATCCTTATAGAAAAAATATATTGAATAAAATTTTTTATGGACATGAAAATAAAAACTTATATCTCATTACTAATGGATCAAAGGGAATATGACTAACTCCCCCTTAGGTTTTGAAATCTCTAAAGATCATATTCTAGATTTTATTAAAGAGATTTTACATTTTCTTTTCATACAAAAATATTCTTTGATAATAATATCCCCTTAGTTGAACCCCCCCATACATAGAGAAATATTTTCTTTCTTAGTATTCTTTTTTTTTCATTCCTTTCTCCTCCTTTGTGATTTTCAAAAATGAATAGATGGAATGGAAAAAAATGGTAGCTGAAAAATTATTACTAAACAATAAAATATATGAAGAACAACCAAAATTTCATTAAGATTTAATGAATTTCTAACAAGGAATAAATTCAACAAAAGACCATATTGGACAAATTATCTTTCTTTCTCTTTCGACATCAGCTTCTTATCAATGGTTTTCAGATTCTTTATCTCTTTGTGATCTTATTCCATATGCTTAAGCATCTGATCCTGATCTTTACTTTTCTTCTCCAAGGATCTAATTTTATCATTCTAAGCCTTAAGACATTCTACTTCAGCTTTCAACAATTCTTCATGCCTAAAAATATTCTCTTCAAATTCGATTCAGAGATCCCTTTCCCTCTTCCAATTCATGGCCATAGAATTAAGCTTCCCATTCAGATCCTTAACATCTTTCTTCCGAGTAGTTTGTTCAAGAATTATCTTTTCCTCAAAACTATTATTATGGTCCTCTATCTTCCCATATTCTGGGTCAAAAGCATCCTTGAAATTGTCATGAAATTCATCAATGACTTTGATCTCTTCGACTGTATTCCTTGACCATCTTGTAATCTTTTTTACTTTACATTTTATGAGATTCATAACCAATGAGAATTGAATTGAAATCTACCTCAAGTCAGAAAAAGTTATCCATAACCATGGAATCTAAATCTGATTTCTGATTTATTGAATGATGAACCATCTTCCAACTTTAACCAATTTAACGAAATAAAGGAATATTTCCAACTAGCATTTTCAAAGGCCGAACAAGAAAATCATTTTCAAGAGAGGACGATTCTAAATCCCAGTGTTTGGTTTGGGAGGATTCTTTTCCTACCTCATCAACTTTTCTCATTTACGAAGCACCATATTCTTTCTTTTTCACCACTAATTTACTATGTGTATTGACTACCACCTATTTTTTCTTATCATCTCTCGAAATAATGTCTTCTGTTTTGGGTGATTCATGCTCGCTATCTGATAACTGAACAATATTATTGTCATTGACTTATTATTTTTGAGCATCAACCACTTGATCTTCTAGATGAATGAAATCATGATTTTTGCATTCATCTTCAGATGTTTTGTTCACTTCTTCCTAAACATTATATTCTTTTCATGGAGTAGAATGTTTTTAAGACTCTTCCTCATATGTTCATATTGTTAGTTTCTCATAAGGACTTTCCTTCTCATAATAATCCTCCACTTTCCTTATATTGTCTTATGTTTCACCACTTACTTATTATTCTCCTTCTTCCATTTATTCCTCCTCAACTATTTCTTCTTCTTGATGTGGTTCCGGAATAACCACCTTCTTTCCTAGAGTCACAGGGTGTGATTCTTTCAAAAATTATGTAGTTACCTGAAGTTGTTCTGAGGATTTCTTAGTAGCCTTGAGAAGTTATTGTACTATCTCAGCCTCGGTCATCTTCTTCCTTTGATTCTTTTCTTTTTCTTACTTCTCATGATTCATAGCAGCCTTTATCAGTAGATATTTTTCATCAGAAGGATCCAAGCCATATGTAGGCTCCCCTTCCTTATTATTTTTCTTATATTCTCTCCATGTGGTAAACAATTCATCATGTTAATACTTTTTCTTCATTGGCTTCGTTGGGGCTGAGTAAATTTCATAGGAATAGGGATTTTTCATTTCTATTCCAGTTCCTTAGACTTCTCCTTCCTTCCACCATTAATAGAAATTTTACCCACTTTCGGTTTCTTTGTCAAAGCCTCTACTTCTTTTTAGTCAAATCGTAGGATTTTCCTGATTCACTAGAGAAAACAATTTTCATTCTTCTTAGAGTTTCATCACTCAACAAAATCATCTATTTATTTCTTATCATAGAATTATGTGGAATTTTGAAACACTCAATACAATGAACTATAATCTTCAAGAGAATAACTAAATACTTGATAATTTGAGACTTCAAATTTTCATTCTTTATATTCTCAA
Organism: Viscum album; assembly: GCA_963277665.1. Taxonomy (NCBI): domain Eukaryota; kingdom Viridiplantae; phylum Streptophyta; class Magnoliopsida; order Santalales; family Viscaceae; genus Viscum; species Viscum album. The sequence goes on from OY728156.1 coordinate 1,848,693,034, forward strand.
TTGTAACCAAGATGTACTAAACCGAGTTTATCTTCTTGAGGATCACCAAGAAATCAAAAATGTAGATATCACTCTTTTTCATAGTATCCATATCTCCATTCCTTGTAATAACAAAACCTAGTACCCAATATTCTAGAATCTAGATATTTGTAGTCAGATGAACAATCTTCAAAGTCTTCACCTCTATAAGACTAAGAAATGCTGGAGCTTTGTTTTTATCAAAATATCCTTCTAAATCTAGTAGATTGTGAGTATATAAATCTACTTATACATTGAAAGGAATTTAAATCAAACTTGTTGTCTTGCTTTAGGAAAGTGAATAAGTCTTCCCATAGCTCTTAAAAGTAAACATATATCTCCCTCCTTCATTGAAAAAACTTACTGACTCATAAAAATAAATCAACATGTTCAGATAGACTGGATCATGTGCCCTTGGATTCGATATACATTGGCTCTATAGACCATTGATCTTAATATTCTTTGAAATGATAGATTCATACTTATCATAGTATTTTGAATTGACCAACATTTCATGGTATATCTAACACTCAAAGATTTCCTTTACGGAAGAATTTTTTTGATGAGAGGGTTGCACATACATTCAAAATTATGGATAAATTGAATATTTAAAAAGACCATAAGTAGAGCAGCATGGATTTAAGATGCCAGAGCTTGATGATCGATGTTGGAAAAATATCACTGGCTCCTTGTATAGACAATTCAAGCAAAAATTCAACTTTTTTCTTGATCCAACAGTTGAAATACAATTGATCAGATCTGAAGGTTGAGATAATAACCGAAGAATCATTTTTGTAGGTTATGATATATTGAGGTTTTTAAGATAAAAATTCATATTTATGAAAAATTAAACCTAAAAAATTTTCCTAAATAGGATAAAAATACCAACATGTAAAAAAATGATTACGAAAATTTATGAAACCTATATTCTGTATTATAGGAAGATTATTCATAATGAAGAAGATACTTCTTGAAGAACATTTGATTTTGGAAAATTTTAATGAAAAAATTTATTATGAAATATTTTATTACAAAAACTTTTACTACAAAAAAGTTTTACTATGAAAATTTTTGACTGCCAAATTTTTTGACTACGAAAATTTTTTACAACAAAAAATTTTTACTACATAACTTTTTACTACGAAAATGTATTGCTATGAAAATATTTGACTATAATAACATTTACTGATAGAAAAATGTACAACCCATATGAAAATCATTTTCTTACTTTAAGGATATAAGTTTCAACATGAAGTTAATACAGAATATTAACTTATAGTTAACATTCATAACTTCTTTTTAATACATTCAAATCTATCCGAGGGTAAATATTTATTGAAAATGTCAGGAAGTTTGTCATGAATTTTGATAAAGTTAATAATGATATCTCTTTTTTTGTGTGATCCCTAAGAAAGTGGTGCCTTATATCTATTTGTTTTTCACATGAGTGATGTGCATGGTTTTTTACTTAATGAAATGGAACTAGTATTATCACACATTATTTGTGTTTTTGTAAAACTCATACCATATTCTATTAGTGTGTGTTTCATCCACAACACTTTAGAAAAACATCCAACTACTACATAATCGCCTTCAGTAGTAGAAAGTGTTACTGAGTGTTGTATTTTTTCATTACCAAGAAACTAAAGAATCTACTAAGAAATGAAAAGTTCTGAATGTACTTTTCATATCCATTCTACATCCACCGAAGTCATCATCCAAAAAAAATTTAAAATAAAATCATTTCCAGAAGTATAAAAGAGTCTTAAATCCATGATTCCCTTTATGTAGACAAATATTCTTTTCACTGCCTTTAAATGATATTCATTAGGATTGGATTGATATCTTGCATATAATAATACTGAAAACATTAATTTTGGATGAATTTATATCGAGTATAGTAGACTTCGTATCATAACTCTAAATGATGTTTTATCTTTTGGTTTCCCAGATTCATCAAGATCAAGTGAATTTGAGGTAAAAATGGGAGTACTAGTACTCATAGTGTTTTCATATCAATACTTTTTAAGAAGATATTTAATATACGTATATTGATATATATAAATTATTTCTAGTTTTTTAGAAATTTCAAAACTATAAAAAAATGTAAACTCACTAATCATACTCATTTTAAAAAACATTTCATTAGAATCACAAACGAATCAGTTAATGATAGTTGAGTTGAACTATATATAATGTCATCAACATAAATTTGAACACTCAAGTCATTTTTATTATCATTATTTATAAATGGAATTGCATCCACATTTCCATTAATGTAATTTATTTGTAACAAAAATTTTGAATGTCTATCATACTAGGATCTAGGTGCTTGTTTATGTCAATATAAAGCTTTGTTTTGTTTGAAAACATGTTCAGGATGTTTTGTATCTTCAAAACAAAGAGTTTGTTCAAAAAAACATCCTCTTAAACACAACCATTAAGGAAAGAACATTTAACATCCATTTGAAATTTTTTGAAATTAATGAATACTGCAAAGGCAATTATAATACGGATAGATTCAAGTCTAGATACTGAAGAATATGTTTTTTATAATATATTCCTTCTAGTTTATTATAGCCTCTAGTAACTAATCTAGATTTATTTCATAATATGATTCCATTTTCATCACACGTATTTCTAAAGTCCCATTTTAATCTAATAATATATGTTTACTAAGGTATTTCAACAAAGGTCCATACTTTATTCCTTTTGAGTTCATTCAGCTCATCCTGCATTGCTTTTATCTAATCATCATCACCTAAAGCTTCATCAGCTCTTTTTGGCTCTAAATGGGACTGGAATGCTATATTTTCAACTTCATTTCTTAAGGAACTTTAAGTCCATACTGGTTGATTTACATCACTAATGATACCATTACTCAAATGATTATTTACAAACAACTGATTTGGGTTTTGTAAAGCCTGTTTATCAACATATGGTAGGAAATATTTTGGGGTAAATGCTTTAGTTATATTTTCTTGAACATTTCCTTTATTTGAAGGATCATTTATCAAGGGTTGATAATCTATTTTTGATAACAAATTGTAAGATGTAGGTTGGGGAATTTTAAAAACAAAGGGATTGGTTTCATCAAATTTAATATGTACTCTTTCTTCAACAGTTGAAGTGTTTTTATTGAAAACACTATAATGCTCAAGAGATATAGAGCACCCTAGGAAAATTCATTCATCATATTGGGGTGAAAATTTATGTAAATTATCATATGTATTCAAAATGAATACTTTGCAACCAAATAAAATGAAGTAGGAAATTCTAGTTTTTCTACCATTCAATAAATCACAATGGTTTTTTTAGTAAAATTTCTAATTAAAACTCGATTTATAGTATAAAAAATAGTACTAAAAGTTTCACTCCTAAAAATTTTGGCTACCGAATATTAACATAACATGGATCTTGCTATCTATTAAAGAATTAAGTTTCTTATGTCAACAACACCATTTTATTGAGGGGTTCTTTGTGCTGAGAAGTTATGAGTAAGGCCTTTTCTATTACAAAAAGATTCAAATTAGAATTTTGATATTCTCCTCTATGATCACTATGAATAGTTTTCAATGGATGGTTTTTCCCACTTTTATCATGGACCCTAAATAATTTTGATATTATAAAAACATCAGATTTCTTTTCTAGAGAATGGACCCATATAAATCTATTGTAATCATCAACCTAGACAAATACATTATATTTGAATCCGATGATTCTAGTTTTTGTTGGACCGAAAATATCCAAATGCACCAACTGCAATGCATCTGTATTTGAGAGTTCATCAATTTATTTAAAACATGGATTATGTTTCTTTCCATATTTACATGGATCACTAACATTTAAAGAGTCAAATATACGCTATTGTAGATCCTTAACCAGTCTTGTATTAGAGTGTTTACATAGTATCCTGTTGTTACAGTATCCTAACCTTATATTCAATAACTAAGAATGAACTTCCATTACACTAAGACATGATATATCTTGGCTTCTAAGGTCTACTATGTTTAGTGTGTATACATTCCCTTGACTATGGGCTGAAAGAATAAAAACTTCCTTGGAATTGTGTACTAAGCACTTGTCATTCCTAAAATTCACAAGGTAACCTTCATCACATAATTGAATTATGCTAATAAAGTTGTACTTAAAGTCTTTAACAATGAAAACTTTTGAAATTAATGTTATTCCACGATGAACAATGTTACCTATACCAAAAATTTCTCCATTATAATTATCTCCTAATGTTACTTTTCCTCCTTTCATCTTGATTATCTTTTCAGAAAAGTTTTTGTTCCCAGTAATATGTTAGGAACATCCATTATCCATGTACCATGTATTGTTGTTAGTAATTTATTTTATCCCTAAAAATAAGAGTGTTAGAGTTTTAGAACCCAAGCATTCTTGGATCCGAATACATCGGAAAGAAAAATTTTAGGTATCTATATCTTCTTAGAAATATAGGTTTTATGAAAACCTAAAGACTGATTTTTGATTAAAGATGAATTTTTTTCCCAATGTCCACCACACTGACATTTAGTGCAGAATGGATCACATGGGGAACAAAATAGTTATTAATAAAAATTGGTTTAGAATGAGTATAACCAAATACAAAATTATTCCTTAGAGGACGAATTTGGGAATATATCATATCAATGTTCTCCTTACCTTAGGTAGTGTTTCACAAAAACTTTATCAAGGAATATATTTCTGACTTTGGTTTAATAAGTATGTTTTATACTAAAAAACAGTAGTTTTAGCACTAGAGTTAGTCTCCAAAATTTTTTCTATGAAATTACATTTTCAAGATCCTTAAAAAGATTATCCTTTTTAAAATTAATTTCCTTAAGGTTTTTTAAAATAAATTCAAAATTATAAATTTTTTTATCAAGATCTTTAGAATTATCTGATACTTCTTTAGTTTGAATAAAAATTCTAGAATTTTCTTTATCGTGCTTTTCCTAGACCTTAGATTTTTCATTCTCAAGAAGATTAGAAAACAATGAAACTTATTCATAAGTAGGTACCGTATTATATTCATCAGAGGAATATTCTTCATCTGAAGAATCATAATATTTATTATCACTATAACTAGAATTTAAGGAAACATTAGTTATAGATTTATAATTCTATACCTTGGACATTAGAAAATGATTTTCAATGGGAGAGATAGATATTAAACCAATATTATTCTGACTAGAAGATTCATACACTGAGGATTCATTAGAAGAATCACTACCACTGGCACTCGAGGTATCATTTTCATTCAAAACATTATTAGATTCAGCATTGTATAACTTATTTATATTCTTCTTAGAATTATTTTCCATTATAAAATTTTTCTTAAGAATAGGACAATATGGCCTTATCTGCCTTGATGTTTTCATTCATAACATGTGACTTTAGAGTATTTCTTGGTCTTTTATTTCTTTCTTCTAAAATCTACTCTAAATGTCTTTCTTTCCAACTATCATGTTCATCCTTCGAGCAATATTAGCTAGCTCCTTCTCAGAATGTTCACATTCTCTTCATTCAGATAAAACAATGAATTTCTTTGACATGGATCTTGTAACCCTATTAAGAGTCTTGAATTTAGTATTAATGGTTTCACTTCCATTGGATTTCTTCTTTTTAATCAAATCATCATCTCTTTTCATTTTTCTCTCATATTGAAGAAGGGTTCCAAAAATCTCATCAAGTGTAATTTGAGATACTCTCCTATTCTCATCAATAACTATTCTTTATGATTCCCACTCATTAGGCATGATATCTAAAATCATGTCCAAAATTGCCTCATCATCTAAACCTTTCTCACCCATGGATTGTAAACTGTTAAAAATAGACATAAACCATTACTGTTGTTTACACACTCTTTCTCTATAAGGGAATAGAAATCCATGATATTATACTCTAAGCATAGCTCTTCTAGTTTCTATAACCATGAATGTACCATAATGAGTGTCCTCCAATTTCTTCCAAATAGAATTTTCAGATTCACATGATGAAATCTGACTATATAAATTCTTAGTCATGGAACACAATAATGTATTGTGTAGTTTGTTGTTTTGTTGATATTCTGAATTTTTATGATAAGTAAAAGTTCTTACTTTTTTATCTGGAATCTTATAATCTCTTATAAGCATAAAAAAGTTGTTTATTCCAGCGTTAATAAGAAAAGTATTCATATGATCACTCAAATATTCATAAAAATCCCCATCAAATATAGGTGGTCTAGTAGGATTTAGATTGTTAATCTAACCAACATTCATTACTACCATCTAAATGAAAATATCTTTCTAAAAAACTTGTTAATAGAAAATGTTTGTAAAAAAGGAAAAAAATCTAAGCAAGTAAAATATTTAAAACAATGAAAACATGATCAAGAAAACATAAGTTTAAATATATGTATTTTAAAGACCACCTCTGATACTAATTGTAGGATCAAAATATGAATTTAGATGCTCAATTACCAAAGAGGGGTGAATTGTAAGTTTAAAAAACATTCTATTTTATCCTTAAGAAAAACCATGTTTAACAAAGTTAAAAAAGATAAACTCAGAAGACCTCTTTTAGTTCTACCAACTTTCTTGGTTTTGGAAATATGGTTCTTGAAATGAAACAAAATAAAAATTTACAAGGAAATAATTCTTCCTTAAATCATATTGAATCTTACTTATCTTATTATATAAGAATAAGAAAGTATAATATGGTTATACTTTCTTCCTTTCTCAAAATATAGTAGAAATAAAGTAGAAACAAAACATGTAACAAGTATGAAATCTTTTAACCCAAAGTGAAGGGTATCCAAAAGCATTGGATTAAAGTCTCTTGATTGATACATTCAAGAAAGTCAGTCTTAACCACACTTGGGTAATCCCTCGATAAGAATATCAGAATCTAACTTGGTATCCCCACAAGACCTCGAACATTAACGTAGTTAGAACCTCTATCTTTCTATCCAAGGAAGTCCTCGATTGTACACAACAAAAATCAGAGTCGCACGAAGAAAGATGAAGAAGGTGTTTAGTACACACAATGTATGAGAGTCTCTCTATCTAGAAATTACATTATCACCATGAAATCTATAGTGTGGAGGATCAGTTCTAGAGCACATTCAAATGGGAAAATATTTATAGTCACATTTCTAATGGTCAAATCCCTCCTGCAACTGTCATATTTTCCTTGAATATTGGAGGGAATTATACACATGTCACTCAAACAATGGTTAGTTAGAAATAGATTGTACCACATCATTTCTTAACTATAACGGGGGTAAAAAAAATATTTTTGCTTAATAAAATCCTATTTCTCGGAGTCTAAGAAACAAATAATGTTCGGAGTCAAGATAAATAAACACATAGAGACATTAAAATATGGGTGTTCAGATTCTATTTTCCAAGGAATTTGGAACCTAAATTTTATAGATTTCAAGATCTAAATTCTCCATAAGTTGGAGTCTAAATTTAGAGTTATTCATATTCTGGATCCTAAAGAATTCATATATTTAATTCAGAAGAATTTGGAGTCTGAATTTTGAGGAATTTGATGTATAAATTTGAAGTAATTAGAAATCGGTGTTTTGAGGAATTTAGAGTTCAAATTATAGAGAATTTGGATTGTGAATTTCATAGAATTCAGAGTGATAATTCCAGAGAATTCAGATTCTAAATTTTAGAGAATTCGGAGTTTGAATTTCTTTGAATTTAGAGTTTGAATATTAGAGAATTAAGAGTCTTAATTTCAGAGAATTTAGAACCTGAATTTCATAGAAAAACAAAATTCATAGAATTTGGAACCAGAATTTACAAGAATTCAGAACCTAAATTTCAGAGAATTCAGAGTCTAAAAATAGAATATTCTAAAACCGAGGATTTATTGGAATTCGAGGGTTTAGATGTAAAACTGAATTTTACACTAATAAATAAAAATAATTATATTTAGTGAAAAATAAAAATGAACAATGAAAACAACTTAAGGATAAAATTTCCTTGGGAAGGAATAATTTTCTCTATTAAGGAAAGTTTTAGGAAAAATAAATTTTTTCATAAGATAAGCTGTTTGTGGTTTTCAAAAGATGAAGGGATGAAAAAATTATTAGGAAACCTTATTAACACAACACATTTTGCATAGACAAAGGAAATTATGGCCTCAACCAGTAGGATAATACCATATAAACCCCATTTATTAGATCTACAGAGGGAGATATCATATTTTTGGATTTTTCCCAGACCAAGACCAATACTAAATCAAACAACATAAGTATCAGTGAAAATGTTTACGTGATAAGTTTAAGCTTATTGAGATGAATTCCCAAACAATGTTTACTGAACTACCCCATGAAATATTCACCATCACACACCTTACTATTAGGGTCCATGTTGGTGTAATAATGGTATATGAAACATTTACCTAGAATTAAGGGTATGTAAATTATTTTTTTATATATTAATGAAAATATATTTTCTATTACTGTAAATCTTAAAATTAATTTAAAAGTAAAAATAATATTTTTGGTTAATATTAAAATTTAAATATGAAATATATTTTGATGAATTAATTTATTTTCTAAACAAATAATATATAAATAAAATATTATTATTATATTACTTTTATTGAATATAAATGATCTTATAATTTTTTTGACGTAAAATGTAATTTTTATTAAAGTTTACAAACATTTTTTTTCAAAACCATTAATTTTCAATAAATATCATTTTTTATTTATGAAGGTAAAATAAATATATTTAAGCAATTATTTAGATAAAAAAATATTATTTTTTCATTAATATGTCATAATTTTCTAATGGTGATTTTTTTATAATTTTCATAGATAGTGGAATTTTTTGGTACAAATTAAATACTTTAAATATGTATAATGTGTTCTATGGCCTCATAATGACCAAATGGTGATGTAATAAAAAACAATAACAGGTATCATAGGAAATATATATGTTATTAATTAAAAATTATTTAATTTTAGGAGTATTTGAATTTTTTTAAAGCCTTAGTTAATCCTACAAGATATATAAGATATTTTCATTTTTAAAATCATTTATTTGAAAGTGTGACTCACCTTAACATAAGAAAGGAAAATATTTTAATATCGTTAGCCCTTATACTTATAATATAATGTTTAACACTTCAACTTTTCTTGAAACCATGGAAAAAATCAATGGGATGGTTTTTGGTTTTTAATATTTTATTTTGTAGTGTCCAAAACAAAATTAATAATTAAATCTCCATCCTTTACCTTATAAAATGACCCATGCACCCATTCATCTTTACTCAAACTCAATGAATCTCAGCGACCCTATTCCCCCTACTCTCTAGAGGCCTCCCAATGTTCACTCAATCTCCAACAAATCCTTCCCTAAGCCTTTGGAATCACAAATCCATGTAAGGGTTCGTTCCTTGTAAATTTTTGTCCAAGATTCCTTATATTGTTACATCATTTAGTTTTCAATTAAAAATTATGGGGTATGTTTGATATCCCCAAACCTCCCACCTATACTTCCCTTATTATGTTTTAAGGATGATATACCCCTTTTCTTTCTCATTAATTCCACCCTTTTACACCTGTTATCATCCTGAAATTACAAAAGGGATTTCTTTTTTTTACATTTCCATTCAATAATTTCTTTTATTTTATGCATATAAATTACATTTAATATGTTCAGATATTATGTACCATGATCCCTTTACTATCAATTTCAGCAATAAATTATGTGATATCCCTATCTTTCTCATTAACACATTTTACAAATTTAAATTTGACGTTGTTGTACTGCTGAAATGGAACCACAGTTTTCCATGCCAAAATCATTATGTAGTAAATACCATACCCATTTCTCTATCAATGGTATTAAACTTTATTACCATGTACTTATTCATTTGGTGAATACATGTATTTATCTCACATTTCATGATTGTGGAATAACATTAGATATTGAATGATTCCATGTTATATGATCTATGTGTCACACTTATGCATAAAATGAAATGTTTTTGAATGGTGGGCCCTGAGAGAACTCTAATGCATTGGGTAATGTTTAGTTTTATGATACACCATGTTCAATAAGGGCTTAAGATTATAATTTAAGTGAAATGAGGGTTTACTAATTCTAATTCAGGTTCAATGTGGTTTTACTCAAGCTAATCCATGTGCAATGATCCTTCGCTCATACTAATAACATGTTGTATATTATTTCCACATTTCTATGATATGAATAACTTTATATATCATGCATTTTTGTACATGTTTCTTTTTATGTCCATTAATATTTCTATCTAATAACAAGTATTATCTTCCTCATGTTTTCCCATGTTTATTCCCTTATTGTGATTTATATATCATCATTTTCTTTTGTGTGGCCTTAGGTTATTTCATGCATTTCTATGTATTAAGGAATGATGTGGTCATGTAAAATATGTTTTCAATAAATATATTGACATAATGATTAACATTATTATGTAATGTTGCTAATCTCTAAATACAATAGACCTCTAAATCTTTTGAGTTGTATTAAGTGGAATTTTATGTAATAAATCGTGTTTAGATGTGTAATAATGACCATGGTTTTTATATCCAATTATTAGTTGAAGGCTAATAATTTTGAAATGGGTTTGTGACGCGATATTCTATCTCAAGTACTCATGTTCAATGTGAATACATATTATGAGATAGTTGATCAGGATAGTATGGTGGATGTTGATCATGAAATATTTTTTTGTTTCTTTGGGGAGGATGTAGTAGTGGGTATGGGAAACGATGGTACATCTTAATTGAAAAAGAAGCATGATGATAAAGAAATATGGGAGGTGGTTGTTTTGGATATCCTTTCCAAATTCTTTATTCTACAAAAACTGGTTTTAAGTCATATTTTTACTAAGTGGGTGGATTTTCATCCAATGTATAGGAAATGTGTCCATCTCTACATAGACCATGTCTTAAGTATTGGTTCTTAGAAATATGCAATGACAATTTAAGGGTGATGCATAGTCTCATAGAGGCACATTTTCCATATGCCATTTTAATTTTCATATCAATTTAGAGCATCATGATTTATGATTTCTCAATCTATTGGGAATGGTAGAACATCTATATCCTCTTATGGGATGACCTAGATCTAGGAAGAGTTGAATGTTATTAATCATCTGTATGATTTAGTAGAGATGAATCGCCATTATGATATAGATTAATAACTAGTGATAAAATATGCATGACTATAAACTATATGAGTTACTATTTTATTACATCATCCATAGATATCACTTTCTTTAAGATGACTGCTTCTAAATTATTTATTTATGACATTCTTCGATAATTTTTTAAATTCCCATATGAGCTTATTAAATATTCCATGGAGTAGGTGAAACCACTAGGTAAGAGGATGGATTATAGTTTTAAATGTCTTTTATCTTCCCCTACTCTATCTGGAGTTGAGTTGTAATGAGATATCCTCCTTTTGTAAATGTAACTCATTGACATGATTTTCAGAATGAACTAGATTGTGTGTTTCAAGGATGAAATTTATTATCATCATCGGTCAGTGTGGTTTTTGGCACATGATGAGCGTATATAGGTATTCCAAGATGAATGGGATCCTATATTAGGGTGATTTAGGGAACCAAATTCAAATTTGGGTAGTCTTTCCTTCTAAATATCTTATATCATTTTGGAGGATTGTGGTAGATATTATAGGGATGGATTACCTTTTGGGGTTGATATGTTCCCCAATGTATTTAGAAAAGTATTTATAGGATTTCCAATGGAGAGAGACATTGATTTTACCGTCTATTTTTTATAGGATCATGGCCAATATATATTCCCTCATACTAATTAGTCTTCACTAAGATGAGGTAATTAATGATAGAGGTACATGATTTGGAATCCAAAGGATCCATTCACATGAGTATCTCAAATTTTTTCACCTGATTTTTATTTTCTAAGAAGGTTGGTGGATCCATCCTTTTATGTATCAGTTATTGAATTTTTAATAAGGTATGAATAAAGAAAAAATACCCATTCCCATTATTTATGACATATTTAATCAATTTAATATGAAATGTTTTTTATCCATGGTCGACATGGGATCTGGGTATCATCCATAGAGGGTTATATAGTAATATGTGACCAAGATAATATTCCTAAACTGGTATTCTCACTTACTTTATTTTTTCTAAACATTAATGTTGAAAAATTCTCTATTGGTCTTCATAGTGATTATGAGTTGGGTGTTCCATCAGTACCTTGACTCTTTTGTCATCGTGTTTGTGGATGACATTATAAACTAATCTAAAACAGAGGAAGAGCCTAAGAATTACTTGAGGGTCATGCTAGGTACTCTATGATATCACTATCATTATGATTAGGTCTCCAAGTGTTTCTTTTTGGTCTAGGATTAGTGAACCCTAATAAGATTAAAGTGGTGATTTCATGTGAGAAACCTTAGAATTTATTTTAGATCAGAATTGTTTTGGGCCTAAAAGTGTACTAGATGATTGTTTTTGAAATTTTAATCAGCTTGATTCACCCATGACCCCACTTACCCAAAAATTGGTGATGTTTGTTTAGATCCCAAAATCATAGGCTTCTATTAAGGATATTAAGTTGATGTTAACCAACAACGTTGTTTTAATTTTACCAGGATCTAAAAATGGATGTGTGGTCTACTTTTATGGTCATTGTATTGGTCAAATTTGTGTGTTGATGTAGGATAACCATGTGTTGGAATATATTTCTTACCAACTCTAATTAAATGAAATTAATTACCCAACCCCTGACTTATAATTGGAATTGATGATGCATGAATTGAAGAGGTGGTGTCACAATAATTTTAGGGAGATGCTATTAGTCTGATCTACCCATATGAACATGGAATATAGTATCTCCTAGAATGATCTGATCTTGAGAGAGAATCAATGGGTTGAGTTCCTTCAAGGGTCCTATTCTGATATCGTCTATAACCCCATGAATATAAAATGATGGAGAAGATTCCTTAATCATGAAGCTTCGAGTTAAAGTTATAAATGAGTCCAATGATTAGTTAGATTTTACAGGGCTCCTCACCCAAATGCATATAGAAAATTAAAATTATAGTGGAGGTTCCTTTGTGGCTGGAGTTCAAAAAAACATCATCCCTTGTGGAATCAATTCATTGATGAAAATTTTATTGGATAACTATTCTAGTGTTCTAGGTAGATCCTAAATAGCAGATAGTGTCTAGTGAAAGGTTATTATCATGTTAGGTAGTACTTTTCTTCAAGGTTCATCTCACTTTCTCGATGTTCGATCAAAATTTCATTAAACAATAAAACCCCTAGTGTTAGTGGTACATTAATCTTGAAAACACCATGATGTTACAGTAAATGAATTTCATATTATGGTGGGTAGTTATTAGGCATGATGTAGGTGAACTTGAATCCAGGTGTTATACTTTTTAGTAGGTTAAACCAAATAAATAGAGGCCCTATGGTTTTGTTCATGAGGTATACATTCCTACCAGGATATGGGATGATGTCACCATGTATTTCACAAATTTATTACCTCCAACACCCTGCGGAAGGAATTTCATATGGTTGATTTTCAAATATCAATCCAAATCATCCATTATTTTCATGATCATGTATTAAAAAATAGATTACCTAGGCTGGTTGTATGTTCATAAGTGGGTGAGGATTCATTATGTTCCATTAGTTATTATTTCAGATAGAGACTTCCACTTTACATCTCATTAAGGGGAAGGCCATCATAAAGAAATGGGGTCATAGGTTAGAATCTATACGGTATACCATATCGAATAGATGATCATACAGAATGGGAGAATTTTATCTTGGTAGATATGATCTAGTCACACATGTTGAATTTCATGGTCTCATGGGATAACCAATTAATATTGGTAGATTTTTAATACAGCATCCTTTACCAGTCCTAAATTAAAATGGATCATTTTGAGGTGCTCTATAGTTAGTCTTGTCAGTCATCTTTATGCAGGATAGAAGTAGGAAAGAATTCCATGTTGAGACTGAGCCTTGTTCATTATATATCTGATAAAGTTTGGATGGTTAGGATGTGGTATTTGAATATGTAGATCTACCATTAGTCATATTCACCTTAACAAAATTGATCATCAGATATACGAATGGGTGATTAGGTGTTCAAGAATGTTTCCCCTTTCTTGGGTCACCATCATCTTGGTATGCCAGGGAAGATAACACTGAGGTATGCTAGACATTTTGAGGTTACCAAGAGGGTTGGTAAATTGGAATATTGATTATTATTTCCATCCCATGTGTTTTAAATCCATTGTGTGTTCCATTATTTGCAAAGGAATAAGTATAATCTGTATCCTTCTAACATGATGAAGATGGAATAATTGGAGTTAAATTCTGATTAGTTTGGGATTGAGTGACACGTTCATATTTTGGATTCCCAAGTGAATGATCATTTGGGGAAATCTATATGGTTTGTTTTTTTTCCTTGGAAGTACGAGACTGATGAGCATGATACATTAGAGATAATTTCTTTGGTAGAAGAGGAGTATCCAAATTTATTCTCAAATCATGCTTCAGAAAGAGTTTACAGAGTTGGAATGTTCCATAGTAGAGAGATTTGTCACATCCATGGTTTTATTTTATAGTATGTTTCGGTTATATTTTGGTATTATCTATATTACATATCTTTTATTATAATTTTTAGAAAAAATGTTGGTTTTTGGGGCCAAATAGAGATAGCTGAAAAATGGCGCATGATTTGTAGAGACCATACACCATCCCAAAAGAAAAATATACACACTTGGAAAAGGAACTACCTATTTGAAATGACTTAAAACAAGGGTGTGTGAGATAACCATAAACCTTGTACAATTACATTATCAATGGAAAATGGCTCGGTTCATAGGTCAGTGCTCTCTCGAGGAAAATCGCATATCCTCTTTTCTCTTTTGACATAGGTGTCATAATGTTTGAACACGATTTATAAAAACATATTGAAAAACCATGAAACCATCCATATCATCAAAAAATAATAATCTTCCCCTATTCAAAATTTTGATTTTAACCCCAACTCACCCTATTCTAAGTCCTTATCCCTTTTCACACCACCACATTCTTCATTTCTTTGACTGGAACTAATCTTTGGTTGATTTTGGGTTGTAATATTCAATAAAACTCCATGTAAGATCCACATTTCGCATTATGATTCTCCTACATTGTCTCTTTCTCCTCATTTCATTGGTTTTCCCTTATCTCATGAAACTATTAATATAATGTGAGTTCTACCTTTATTTTCTAGGTAAACTATTGATGTATTTGGTGTGTTATATCCTTTATAGGTACCTCCTTGGTGTGGTTGTGTTTTGGAACTACTTTCTTATAATATCCATACAATAGGTAGGTGATTTGATTATTTTACATTTTTTGATGAGTTTTATATGCTTTTTGTGATTCTTGAATGTGTTTTTTATATTGTGTTAGTGACGTGAACCATTTTATAAAAGGTTTTCGGTTAGTGTAGAGATTTTTTAATGCATTGTATATTGGAAATGGATTTTTTAATTTGGGTATCAATTATTGGAAGTGTATTTGTGTAAAAAGATGTTAATGTGAAATGGTTAATGAAATAAGGAAAAAGGGAATATAATGTATCTCGGTGGGAAGATTGTGTCTAGTATATTAGGTGTTTCATCATGGATGAGGACTGGTATCTGAGACATGATTGATG
This sequence comes from Viscum album, assembly GCA_963277665.1. NCBI lineage: Eukaryota > Viridiplantae > Streptophyta > Magnoliopsida > Santalales > Viscaceae > Viscum > Viscum album. The sequence goes on from OY728156.1 coordinate 1,848,708,773, forward strand.
TATCAACACAAACTAAACATACATGTGTTGGGGATTGGATTATTCGGCAAGTCCATTTCACTCAAGAGATGGTTTGATCATTAACAGAATGACAGTCCTATAACCTTGATAACCATAGTACCATAGGTATTTTCTAGAGCTCTCATGCTATGCTTTCCATTCATGTTTTTTAGGATATTGATTCATTTAATTTCAATGAATGTTTTATATTTAAAAATTATATCATTATTTATCTTGAAATTTTGAATATTTATTTGTCTTATAGTTTCATTGCATTAAATATTTTTTGGTGCTATCCTACTATTCATTGGATCACACCATGCACATACCCTTGGGTGAATGAAGATCTTGTTATGTTTTATCCCTGTTAGGAAAGTCATTCTGTGGTGGTGATGGTGTATCTGGTTTCTAGTGATTTCTCTTATAGAAGGTGTTGGTGGTGGTTTCCTGAGGTGTCAACCCACATATCATGTGGTGGTTTTGACAGTCTATTTATCCCCACCAAATTTTTAGTTATTTTGGTTTCCAATGTAATTGATAATTTTTAAACACCCATTTTTTAATAGATGTTGTTTTTTGATATGTATTTGATGGTGTTTAAAATTATTCTATTATTTCTTAATGGTGCTGGTTGGTTGTCACTATATAAATTTTTCTCAATGTGATGAATGAGTCCCAAGTGATAGTTGACATATTTTTGTAATCGAGAGTGAACTTCAAACCATGCCACTTGCCGGTTTAGGTTTTTGGATAGAAGGTATCCAGTCCAGCATGCTTTGTGACAACTTATCTATCATATCTCTTGTTTCCTAGGGAGATAGGCATGTGATCCAAACTTTTAATCCATGTTATCTATCACAAATTAATTGATCGAAATTGTTGTGATCTCTAGTAAATCAATCATATTATAGTCATATCTTTATTAAAGTACTCAAATATTAGTGGTCATTATTATCAAATAATTTTGATTGACCTGTGGATGATCTAGATGGATTCTGCATCATCTATTTTGAGAAATAGTTTCGGGTGATTGGAAATTTTAGAACACACCATAAATTTTAATGAGATATATATTTTTTATCATTTTGTGTTTATTTATTTCAAAATATATCCTCAGTTCTTATACTAGTTTATTTTTCACCTAACATGAAGTTGTTACACTGATCTAGTTATAAAACATTTTAAATATCTAACACGTCTACCTTTCCTATGTTCTTTTCTACATAGAGGTTTATAGTCCTAATGATCATGGATAAAAATGTAATAAATTCTATAGAATATAAAATTTTAAGATGAAGATTTTGTTCTATGGATATTTGTTTACATTGGAGGATTTATGAATATAATGAAGATGTGTTCGTTGAATCATCCACAATGCATTGAATCCAATAGGTACAGAAGGTGTAAATTGAAGGGGAATCAATCCACTTAGATAAGAAAACCTAAATATACCATTTTATAATTTAAAATACATACATTTAATTCTTTTTACAAAAAAATTGTGCTCATCATAGAGATATTCATCATGAATATATTGTAATGTTATTATCTCTAAAAGTTTTTTATAAAAAATATCAAAAGTTATATGTGAAATAATAAAATAGAAAAGAGAAAGAATTAGTGGTTGAAATAGCTCTCAATGCTAAAAAATGAGAATGATCCTAAATATTGTACATTAGATTTTCATCAGATTTGATTGAATATTTTGAGATTATATACAATAACATATATTAAAATGAATATATAATGATTTTTTATGTGATTATCCCCTTTCAATAAATTTTTTTTATCATCTATCACTGGTAAATATAAATTAAAATAAAAAAACATTATATTTTTTATTGAATAAAACAAAACATGTAATGTGATTAAACGATTTATGATCAAAGAATCTAAGATTACATTAAAAACATAAAATTTTATTATTAAAAGGCTTAATTATTGAAATGTTGTTACAAGGGGATACGATCCAAGGGAACACTTCTTTATTTTTGAGATGTAAATGATTCCTGATATCTGAGTACAATATAAAAAAATTAGTAATAACATTAGTGAATTCGATATATGTGTCATAGAAATATTGGAAAGATGGTAATAAGAGAAATTATTCCAGATATTCCTAAAATAGTATGAAGAAAATATTTTTTTTGATATTCCCAAAAGGGAAGAATACAAATGGAGTTCATAAGAATGTCAAGATATATCCAACACATCATTTGAATGATATAATATTTGACATATTTTATCACATGATATGGAAATGAAAAAATTGATATAATTACATAATTTCCATTATCTATAATTTTAATCACATTATATGAATTATTATTTTAATAAAAATATTATAGGGTCTTAAAATGATTAATAGATGTAGTAAGAGTGCTGAAAAATAATATGTATATTTTTTACCGAATAATTTAATTAAAAATGAAGAAGAATAAAAAAGTGTGATGTAAAAAATTATCATGAAAATCATGGAATTATATATGAATTTAGTCCACCATAGACACAACAATACAATGTTTATTGTTGAAAATAATTATAGATGATAGGTTGAGATGGATAGAACTATCCTGATTGAAAATGATATTTTTCAATTATTTTGGTGAAATTCTATTAGAGAAGTAGTTCAAATTCACAATAATTTATTTTTTAGTAAAATAATTGATTTTCCCCTCAAGGAGTTTTATTATAATTAAACCCCTTGTTTTAAATACCAAAGTGTGTTTTTAGTCATTGTATTATCAAATTCAAGGGTTATAATTTTAGTATTTTTTATCAAATGGGGTTTGATGGAATATTTCTAGTATACCATCCAAAAGGTAAAGGATATAATTACTATAATAAATAGACATGAAAAATATTATACTTCACAATTGGGAATGTGATTGAATGTTTTTATTGGAAATTTTTCAATGTAAGGTACAAGTTTGAGTGGAAGTGAAGGTGAATTTGTTTCTGTTAAATAACATGGAATTGTTTGTAATAGACGTGATAATGTTGAAAATAAAAATGATTAAGATTACAAATCATATATTTAATTTGATGTGGGGAAATATAAATCATCTCATTCTATGTTGGAAAAAATGTAGCGGTCCAAAATATTTTTGGTGATCAAGGAAAAAGTTATCAAACCAGATGAACATTGAAGTGAGATTTACATACCTATTTTTATTCACATGTTGTACTGTGATATTTTGAATAATATTTAATTCACCAATATTTGAATGATTCCAAGATTTAACAATTAAAAAAATGATAATAATAATACCTTCGAACTTGTACCCAAACCATTAAATTAGAATTTTATTAGAACATAATAGGTTTTTTGAAACATCTTTCAAGAAAGTGGTGAGGTGATATGAATCCACGAATGACTAGTTTATAAAAGACATATGTAGATTGAAGGAATTTATTTTGGTGATACCATTTCTCCTATATCATGAGTTCAAACAATTTGAATCATTCTTTTTATTAGCACACAATGATGATATAAGAAATTATGAATGGATTCCAAGTATGATTTTTTTAATGGAGATCTTGACATAGATGTTTATTTTTAGATAACCAGGATTCCTCATTCTCATATAAGAAAAGTTTTATATATGAAAATTGAATATTATTTTTATTTTTTCAATTAATCTTTGAAAGTATGGTATTTTAAATTGACCACATTCTGAAGGAAGATAAATTTCAGGAAATAAATAGATTATAGTAACCTAAAATTGAAATAATGTCAAGAGGTCACCCTTATTGTATTTATTTTTATTTATGATATCATATTTTCCTGGAATGATGAAGAAATTTGTGAGAGTTATTTGGAATATATGAATAATTTATTTTAAATTTACACAGTAGGATAAATGATATACTTTATAGGATTATAATTCTCTTAAAATATAAACAAAAGATTCATATCTCAAAAGATTTATGATAAGGAACATACGAATAAATTTTCAACGAATAATACAGACTTAGTGTCCACACCACTTTCAATGGGAAAAATATTGTAAAAAATTGGAATGGATATGAGGTATATCCTAAATGGTTTAGAAAATTGATAAAAATAATTATATATCTAATGGCCTTGAGGATAGAATTTTTAAATCATGTTTCATAGTGTTCTACATATCAAATTCCACTAAAAGAATATAATAATATAGCCACAGAAATTAATTCCCTGATATATCAAGGAAATAATTGATTTTTTTATTAAAATATGATATCTCAGGAAACACCGATTTGGTTGGTAACACATATTCACATTAGTAATGTTTTACTTGGGTTAGAATATCGACATATGGTGTATAATTTTTCATGGGTGAATGGTTTCTGAGATGGAATACAAGTAATAATAATATAGTGACCCTCATCATTATAGAAGATGAGTATATGTATTCTACTTAAGAAACAACCCAATTGATGTGTATAAAGACCCAACGTATAGATTTTTTAGTCGATGTAAATTTTAACTTTATCTTGTGTTATGATAATCAACGTACTATTAATGTCGATTATAATCAAAATGAAATATTGTTGATCGATGTAAATTTATATAAAATATCAATTCATCAAGGAGCATGTGGATGGAAATGACCTAAATTCATAGTTTGTTTGTACAATGGGGATAGTTGATTATATACTAGCTAATACATTTCAATTGAAAAAATTCAAAAAATAAGTTAGAATATGGGTGTAAAACCTCACCTTCATTAAGGTTAAGGCATGTAATTTTCATCCCCTTGTTCATCTTTCCTTTGGGATGTGCTGCCAAGGGAAGAGATAACTTATATAATAAATCTATCTATTGTTATGTTATTTACCTATAATGGGTGATGATTTATTTAATTTTGGATTTTATAATATTCAATATGTGATTTATGTGGGTGTGAACTATTTTAACAGTTTTGTAGTGGATATTGGAATTGTCTCTTACAGATTATGTAATAGAGATTTTAGAATGAAAGAAATTTGGAATCATTTTTCAATCAAAAACACAATGAAAATGTGGTATTACTTTTCCAATTATTAATTTTTCCTAGAATAATTTCTCTAATACAAACATAGAATTTTTGGATAATTTATCCATTCCAAGAGTTTTAGTGATTTAGTGATTTTTGTTCATTGGATGTAATAAAATCCAATGATGATGATTGTTGACAATAAGATGTATTGGGTTATAGTTTTGTTAATAAGAATAAATTTGAGATGAATATAAGATTTCATATGTTTTTTCTTATTTTCAAACATAAATGACTTCAAAATGTTGATATTTCGTTACAAATTTGAATTGATTGAGTCCAATAGACCGTGTGAAATATAATGAGTCGAATGGAAAAACGTTATCACATAGAGTGTGCCCTTAAATTCTTATATGATTATTTTATATGTTATATTTGACATAGATGATTGATAAATAAATTTAAAAGAGGATTTAATTATCATTAATGTACTCAAAAATCATAAATATATGAAAATGATCATGATTATATCATTAGTTTGTTAAAACAAAAATTTATATAAAAATGAAAAATAATATAGTTCTGGAAGCTACATAATTTTTTTTGATTTGATGGAAAGGATTATGAAGTCTATAGAATGAATGTTTCTAGTCCAATAAAAAGGGTTTATAAAGTCCCCCTAAAAGAGAATTTCTGTTAGAGAATCAAGTAGGGGAGTAATGTAAATATTTCAAACCAAAGGAATCCATATGAATATTCATAATTTCATTAATTATTCGATAATAATGAAGTAAGAATTGTGATTCTAGAATTGATTTTTTGATGTCTTGAATACTGTTAATACCCTAATGTATTAAAATTCCATCCAATTTTTAAGCTTTCATATGGACAATCAAATAAATATTTCTGAGAGATTTCCAAAATTTTATAAGGAATTATGAATTAGAATTCCACACAACACAATAATTTTTTAGTAGATCACTGATTATATAGAGGTGTGAATATGTATCACGTAATTGGTGATGTTATTTCTAGGAATGTTGATAATTATTTATGGTGAACATGAAAGAACCTATGAAAGATATTATTTTTTTAATTAGATGCATTAGTACTAGATATAGTGATACTAGATATATTCTTATTATCAAATTGTATCAAATGAATTGGGTGAATAAATGATTAGACAAATAAGACATTAGATTGTATTAGTCAGATAAGGTACCATATAGTGGTTATTAGTATGAGGACATTGGAATCAAAGTACTATACATAGGGTATAAATCAAGAAACATCAGATCGACTGTTTAATATAGAGTGTATTTGATGTACAGTTTCATACATAGATATTGAAACTAATTTAATATCCCGCTATAATGTAAGAAAGTATATAAGAAGAATATTTTATAACAAAGAAAGTTTGAATACTGTTGAATCAAAAAAATAAAAACCATCAATTTGGTGGGATTTTTTTTGTTTTGTTTTGAGATTTTTTATATCATATTATCTTTGTGATGGACACATGAAATGTCAAATGAAAATAGCGATATACAACTGAAGGATATTCCCTGATAGTTTTAACAAAAAAAATTGATTATTTTTCAATGGTTTTGTGGTTTATGATTTCTTCTAGACCATTATATGTACTAGAAATTTGTATTGAGTAGTGAACCATTAAAAAAAATGTGTTCTTATGAGTGTTATTTTTAATTGTTTTCCAATAGATACAATTCTCTTAATAAGGGGTGAAATATATTTCATATTTATGAAAACATAAAAAGGGAAGAGACATGATTCACCTTCACCCCCTCCAAGTTATCAAACTAATCATTATTGATCCATTCACGACCTATTAATTTGAAATATTAAATGAAGCAGTATCATGTCGATGTTGTACTCAAAGAGTTGAAACCTTAAAAAATAAAGGATCTCTAACAATATTCTCTACCAGTATCATTTCGGAATAATAATTTGATTTTTATTGATTCTATCCCACATTAATTCACTCATGAATCATAATTAATTTCTCTATAATATATCATACAGATGCTCGTACAATGATCACTAAATCACCAATATTAGACTAACATAATGGGTTTTCAAATTTCTATATATATAATTCCTTGAATACCTATATAAAAATACATGGGTGAAATCTATTCATATTATCAAACTAAACTAGTTTTAAATACAAATCACATGAACCTCAATAATCCATATTATAGTATCTCAATATATAATACAATATCCATATCATTTTCTATGTCAGGTATTTATTATTGGGTGGAATATGGTTCTTAGGAAAACTGGATACCAAATTTATGTATTTATCTCCTATATTGTTCATGAACAACCTAGGATATCCTGACCGGTTACCCGATGTGACCTATGATATGGTCTGATGTGTGTTTACAATCACCATGATTTGGAAACTAGTGTCGAGGTATTCAAACCAATACAATTAGGATATACTTCCCCCTTAAATGTAATTAAATAAGATGTGGAATGTAACATACCCAAATGATAAAGGGTTAAATGACTAAATGATATGACTCATGTCAACAAGGTGCACCTTTCTTTTCGGGAGCCTGCCTGATTAGAACTCCACAGTTATGCATGCTTGGCCTGGAGTAGTGATCAAGATGGGTGACCTCCTGGGAAGTTCCCCAGGGTGTGTGTGAGTGAGGACAATGCAGACTGCAAAAGAAATGTGTTGGCCTATGGGGACTATCATATTAGTCAGATGACTCGTTCAGGCATGTGGATGGACCCTGGGGTGGGCCCCCACATGTCTGTGGGGCAACTGGTGGAACCTGGTGGGCCAGGACCCGACGACCATGTTAAGGCGGGGTGGTTGTGCTGTCACTGGGACCCGGTTGTCACATTTGGTGTCAGAGGAGGAACCCAGCCTTAAGTGCGGTGCACTGTCTGGGTTGAGATATAGGGCCCACAACGAGGGTGTTGTGCTCTAAAGGGGGGGTGATTGTAACATCCCCAAATGATAAAGGGTTAAATGACTAAATGATATGACTCATGTCAACAAGGTGCACCTTCCTTTTAGGGAGCCTGCCTGATTAAAACTCCACAGTTAAGCGTGTTTGGCATGGAGTAGTGATCAAGATGGGTGACCTCCTTGGAAGTTCCCCAGGGTGTGTGTGAGTGATGACAAAACACACTAGAAAGGACATATGTTGGCCTGTGGTGACTATCATATTAGTCAGATGACTCGTTCAGGCATGTGGGTGGACCCTGGGTTGGGCCCCCACGTGTTTGCTGGGCAACTGGTGGAACCTGGTGGGCCAGGACCCGACCACCGTGTTAAGGCGGGGTGTTTTTGCTGTTACCGGGACCCGGTTTTCCCATGGAATCATTCGTAGGATCCATTATGGTACATCTATATGTCGGTATTTTATGTATAAAATAATATTTCTAATAAAATAGAAGTTTAAACTAAGAATAAGTAAAAACAAACTATGAAACCACATGCCACATAACATAAAAAATGATAGTGGCCAACAAGACTGTAACAAGGATCCAAAAAACAAATAAATATAAAATTTATAGTATATAATGAACCTTGGTTAATATAAAAGGGTTAAAAATTCATTAAAATGATGGTCTCCTCATGACACAAGGTTGCACTGCAACGCCATCACCATTACTTACACTATGTGAAACAATGTATAAAGAATTTAAAGTAGTAATTTCTTATGAAAAAATACATAAACTTGTAAAAATAACAGATTCTATAGACACCAATTTAAATATATAGTGGGTGGTAATGTTTCATAATAGGATTTCAAAAATAAAAATATCTATGTGATCCCATTTATTATCAATTTCATTAATGATAATTTTAAATAGAATTAACTAAATACTATATTTTTATTTATGTAATTGAGACCATATATGACAAATCCACCTTTCAATTTTTTTATGAAAGACCACACTATTTAAATTATATTGACGACTGCCAACAAAATCACTTGAATTTTCTTTTTAATGAAATTACATAAATCATGTTTAACTAGGATGGATTATTAATATATTATATATATTTTCTTTTCTAATTATCTTAAAAAACATCTCATGGCATTGCCTAAAAATTTTATTCTAAATAAGAACACTCTGATTCCCCACATACCTAAAAGGTGTTCCCAATCTCCCTGAGCTGGAGGCCGTCACCCAAGAATCAAATAAAATATAGAGGTAATTATATCAACAATCCTAATATAAGATACATGGAATATATATATATATATAATTAATAAAAATTGAATAAAAATCATAATACAAATTCCATAAACAAAATATACCCAGGGTGGTAATATTACATGGAACCAGTGAAACAAATCCCAAAGGTACATGTCCAACAAAACTAAAATTAAAACTATTAAAAACATTATAAACTACTAAAATATGTGATATGTGGAGAATTTCACACCATCCCAACACCAAATACACATACCCAACTGACATAAACATCAAAACCCAACTGTGGAGTCTTTTATTTTGCTGTATTGAAAGAAAACATAATGTATACACATCACTCAAGGGGTGTGTAGGGTGTGATATATATGGTTTAGTATGATCCCATCTATGTATTACATGTCATGTATCAATAAAAAACTCCCAATATGATCAAATTTATTGAAAATAATGAATGATAATAATTGAAGTTATTTTATATTGGAAGCATTATAAAAAATTTCCCTTTTCCATAGTTATAAAAAAAGTGAGGTGAAATTATTTCGAAGAATATATTAAATACATCATTTCACAATTATCATCTAAAAATATATTAAAAACAAATAGTAAAAATCTAAAGGATTACAAACTAATAAAAATTTCAAACATATTCTAAGAGTCACTCAAACTTAGATAATCTAGGTCACTGGTACATTAGTATGAATAGTATGTATTACATGTCCCTAAAACCCATTCATCAAGGTCCATAACTAGAAGAACATCCTAGAATATGAATCATCCCTACATATAATTAATTTTATATAGAAAAATTATTATCGATCTAGGAATAAAATTGCACCCTAGAATGTAACCTCCCTAACAATACAAAAGGAAAAGTTCAAAAGACTACATTTTTTTGCGAAGTACACAAGTATCCCTTGTGCTATATTTATAATCATTTCCCTGGACAAATACATTAATAAATATAAATCCAAACAACATCATTCCATCAAAACCTTCTTTAAAATAAATTTAAAAAATAATTTAACAACGTTTTTAAAAGAAACATTTATAAAAATAAGGATAAACAAATAATTTATCAAAATTACCCACACAATAATATTTCATTTCAAAAATAATTCTAATTTATTTTCAAAACCTTTTAAAAGGACATAAAAATCAACAATTCAGATAACATTGTCATTAAATGGAAGAACCTGCCACAAACATGAGTAACATAGTACTCATATGATGATCCACACACCCCAGGATGAATGAAGCACAAAAAATAGACCATAAAATTGATTCCAAAATAATTGAAAATAATTAATTATAAAAATGGATGATGAAAAGGTAATTTCAAAATATATCATATGGAACTTGAATGCCCCACCACAAAAAAACACAAGGTCTATCTCTAAAAGATGATCACACAATGGATTAATAAGGGATAAAAAAGGATCATGACATTTTAAATAAATTCAATAAACATATACTAATTTCATTGTTAAAAGAACAAGGATTGGTAAAGAAGAAGAAGGGTTTCACTTAATCAATGATAAGAAACACAACTAAGTAGGAGATGAAGCACATAATGGAATAACTCAGAAGAGAATATATCACACTTATGTTCCTAAAAAGAAACTATTGTTCAAGAGATATGACTACACAATGAGAGGGGAGATGGAGTCATGATAGTAGTAATTAAAAACATACTATATAATAGGGTTTGACATTGTAAATTAGATATTTTCATTGTATATTACACATGTTTCATGTTCTGATGAAAATCATTTTGAATAATGTCAATTTATGCATAGAGGAATATTTATGGTGGAAAAATATATATAGCATATATATTTTTACTCCAAGTATAATTTCTGTAGATTATTCTTAGAGATATATATGTTCCATAAATTATAAATTTATGACATAAATATTTCTTTCAAGCAATGTCCTGCCAAGGTTTTGTAGAAACTCCCAAAATTACTCCCATATACAACTAAGATGGAAAACGAGATCCAATTTTTTTAAAACAATGTAATTTTATAAAATGTATGTTATAATCTCCCCACTATAGGACTATCCATATTTGTAATATCATGTATAATTTCTACTCTCTGGAAATAAGTGAGGCCACTACACCCTCACTGATGATTCGTGCTCCCATGTTTCATGATAATATAATCTATGTCACCATAAAAAAATGAGTAACTGAATACGATTCTCATGAAATTTATTCACGATCGAATGTTTGATCTCTATGAGGTTCTCTATAATAGAACCGTATAGCTACAACTCATTCTTCTCCCAACTAAAGACATGGGAGGGATCATGACAGTACATCATTAGTTGGTATATGTAGAAAATAACATGGATACCTATCATTTGAGCTGTAAATTACTTCCAATAAAAAATTTTCATAATATACATAGTGAGATGAAATTGTCTAACCTATGTTAGAGATATCATTCTCTATTTAGTAAGTGTTAATGACCCACTCGAGGAGAATATTTCTAAAAAATTAGATCACTAATATAAAACAACATAGGATAATGATAAAAAGTTTCATAAGATTTACGTTGACTCTGACCAGTAACCAATTGACAATGTATATCTTGAATCCTCATAGATTTATCCTAAAAAAGACTTGATCCAACAAGAGAGGCCTCACCCACCTCTTGAAAAAAAAGTGTTGATATGTATCGGTGACATAAAAATCCTCGAATTATTCCATTATGATAAATTAATAGTCATAGTTTTTAATAATGAAATTCTATAAGTACAAAATATATATCTTTTATCCGATGAAAATTAAAGATATAACATACTTTATATCGTCTGGTAGATTGAATTTTATGCTCCATCTACTAGTCAGCCTTGGATGGTTTGTTGTCCTCAGCCTTGCCTATGTCTCTATAACCTCTCATAGACTCTTCCTAAATATTGAAGTAGAAGTGGATCCCTATTTGATACAATGGCATATAGACCCCATGTAACCCCATTATATCACGCATATATAGAAATCCTATATCTTTATTTTTAGTGGTGTACCAGGTTGGAATGAAATGAAAGTATTTTTGCAACTAGCTAGTCCCCACCAATGGGAATTCATCCATCGGGGTGTCCTTGGGGATCAAAAAATGATTCATATGGAAACCCCATCCAATTTATAAACTATAACTATAAGAGTTTGGGGTAAACTATAAGGTTAATGGTAATCTACATTAATTTTTTGTCCAATGTTAAAAAAGCATGATATCGAAAATGTATAGATTTATAATCAACCATGATAAATTATATATCATGTCATAAGACATATTCATACTAAAAGTTTGAATATCCCACCAATGGATATGAAAATCATGCAAGGCTGAATTCCTCACTGATGGTGGGACGACCAACTAATCACCGAACAAAATAATACAGCCAGAACGTAGATAACATATAAGAACATTTTCCATACTATTTAGGTATTTTTATTCATTTGAAATCATTATCCTAATGTGGACATTACAGAATAGACTCACTGCATGATGATGATGATTAAAATCATGTCCAAAAAATTACAACCCTAGCCTTTTTCACATTTAAACATGGTTATTTACATAAACCTGCACTTAAAAAACTCAAAATATCAAGAGGTCTAGTGTCTCTGAATATTAGTAACATCAAATAACAACTTATAAACATGAATTGCACATATTTATAGAAATTGTATTTTACATGTCCACAACATTTATTCGAACATAGAAATGTATGGATAACCTGAGGAAATACATAAGAAAATGGTGAGCTATAAATCCCGACAAGGGAATCGAAATGGTAAAAAAAATTAGGATGAAAAATCATGTTAGTAAATAGGAATAACAATGGAGAACAAAATAAATATGATCATAAAGTAATTTTATAACATGATATTCAAAACCTGGAAATGATGAAACAATATAAAACTTGATATTAGCATGATACTAGGATCATTGAACATGGATTTGAATGTGTAAACCCTCATTTCACATGAATTAGCATGAGTAAACCCCCATTTCACACAAATTTGCATGGGGAGTCCCTCATTTCACATGGAATATCATGATACTAAACTTTATCCAATGCATTGGGGTTTTATCAGGGGGTACCCTTAATATTCATTTCTTTTTCATGTATAAGTATTCCACATAGATCATACAACATGGATCGATTAAACATAACAATGTATTCCATGAATGAGGAATACAGAATACATGAATGTCAATAATAAATAAGTACATGATAATAAAGGTGAATACCCTTGATAGGTAAATTAGAAAGGAATTCACTATACGATGATTTTGGTATGGAAATTTATTGTGAAATTTCTACAGCATGATGGTGACGATTAAAAATTCCTAAAATGGGTTGATGATAGAGAACTAAGTCTCTCTTTAATTTTACATGAAATGGATAATAAAAATAATCATTTGAAATAATATCTCATTATATTAAATTAAAATTATATGCATAATATAAAAGAGATTATTGAATGGAAATGGTAAAAGTGAAATCCCTTAAGAAATTTCAGAATGGTAATGGGTGTAACCAGGATGGATTGATAAGAGATAAAGGGGTATCTCATCATTAAATCATAATAATGGAAGTATGGGGGAGGTGAGAAAACATAACCCATAATTTTTAATTAAAAATAAAAGGATGTAACGACATAAGGAATCGTGGACTAAAACTGAGAAAGGAAGGAACCCTTACTTATACGCGTGATCTAAAATGCTTTGGGAGGCATAACTCTAGAAATTTTGATAGGGGAGGAGTTATATAAATACGATTCAATAATTTCCCCATTTTTCATTTTCACTGACAACTCTACATCCATGCTTTGTGTTGGTGTTGGGATTATTCTACTAAGCATTAGGGATATAAAATAATGTGTAGAACCTGAATCAAAAATTATATTCGCTAATCATGAATGAATATCTATCATATATGTCACCACTTTATTGTTGGGATTCAAATTAGAAGTAGTCAGGGAAAAAAGCTGACACATTATACCTTGGAGGTTGTTGGTTACCCGCAAAAACCCTTTATTGGGGGACTGTTTTTCCAAGTACACTTATTCCATGCAGTTGTAGCATTGAACAACATACTGATGGTCAACCAGAGCATTCCTTTCATCTATCACATTTTAGTATTTCTCTTTTCCAAATTATTATCATATTTCTCTTACCTTCTAAACCTAGAGCATTTCCTTGATCCATTAATTCTATTTCTCAGATTATTCTTTCATAAAATTTGACATGTGGGGTGATATAAATTCTTAGAAACGTTAGATTTTTTATTAGACCACAAGAAATAATTACTCCGATTACAGGCCATTGGATAGAATAAAATAATAATTAGTGATGAGTATCTTAAATAGGTAAACACATAATGGGGGATCTAATGAAATTAAGGAGATAAATTATAAATTACATTTTTCTATATAACATAATAATTTCTAGGATTTGATCTATTTTATCAATGATCTGCTTCCTAACATATATTTTTAGTGTATTTTCATGTTACCTTAATAATAGTTATTACTAATATTATGAATTTATGAAAACATATCCCATAAGAGTGTCGAACCAAAGGTACATCAAGGCCCTTTTTTCATGCACCGGTTCCCATTTGAGTCTATCTCAATGTGGTGTTTTTCAGTATTACCCATAGATACATCTGTTCCTGAGCCACCTGTACTTGTTCATATCCAAATAGGGATTTATTTTATTGATAAACCACTTAATCTATACACACCTAAATATTGGGATTCATTTCTTATACATAGTCTTATACCTATGGCTTTCACTAGAGTTTTCTAATCTTAATCCCAAAAATAACTAAGATTATCCTCTGACACCAACAATAACAACCACAAACATTATTACACATTTAAACATGAATTATTACAAAAATTTAATTTAATGAAAATCAGAATATTGATTGGTCCAATATCCTTGTTAATTAGAAACATTACAAAAAAAAATAAAACCTGAAGAACAAATATTTATTGAAAGCTTCTTTAACATGGCCACAACATTCCATCGTAGTTAGCATGCAATGTGTGGGATAACCTGAGGAAAAAAATAAAAATATGGTGATCTATAAAGCCATGTAAGGGAATAAACATTGAATAAAATGAGGAAGAAAATAAATGATAGTCAATAGGAATACTAATTGATAATAAAAGATACATAAACATAGGGGAATGATACAACATAATATTCATAATAAGGAAATGTAGAAACTACAAAAAACAAGATATTAGCATGAGCCAAGGGTCATTGAACATGGATCTTCATGAGTAAACCCTCAGTTCACATGAATTATAATGATTCAACCCTAAATTAAAATTAATTATCTTTAGTAAGTCATCATTTTATATGTAATATCATGGTACTAAGCATTACCCAATGCATTGGATCGCTAGTAGGGCACACCCTTCATAAACATTTCATTTCATTCATAAGTGTGTCACATAGATCATATGACATTGAATCATTCAACAACATTAGTTATTCCACAATCAAGTAATGTTGAATACATTCATGTACGTCACCAATCAATATGTACTTGGGAAAAATGGTGAATACCCTTGATCGAGAAATGGGTATGGTATTCCTTGCACGATGATTTTGGCATGAAAAAATGTGGTGTTGTTTCAGTTGTATAATGACTTTAAATGAAATTCATAAGGTTGGTTGATGAGATTAAAATGGGCATCTCATAATTTATACATGAAATGGATATTAAGGTGATCATAGAACATAATATCCCAATAAATTAAATATAATTTAGTTTCATAATAAAAACTAAACTATTGGATTGAAATGGTAAAAGAGAAATCACCTTGAGAATTATGGCATGGTAACTAGAGTACACATGAAGAATTAATGAGAGAGAAAGGGGTATCTCATAATTCACACAAAATAATGGTAGTATGGAGGAGGTTTGAAATAATAAACTATCATTTGTAATTGAAATTAAAATGATGTAACAATATATGGGAACATGGAAATATTTTGAGACAAGAAGGAACCCATACTTGTATGTGTGATTTCAAAGGCTTGGGGGAGGCTTCCTTGGATTTTTGGGATCATTAGTAGGACTCTAGGGAGTAAGAGTAAGAGGGTGGTCATGCTTAAAAGTGTTTGAGTGATGGTAAATGGGAGTGTGTGTGGGTTTATATATGAAGGGATGGGGATTTATTTATTATTTTGGTTTTGAACACTACACAATAAAATATTCAAAACCACAATTCATACCTTGGTTTTTGACAATGGTTTCTCGTAATGGATATAGCTATACATTAGTTTTTAATTCTAAGAGCTGAATATATTAAAATATTTCCCCTATTTAGGTGGATGTGAAACACACTTTCAAAGAAATGGTTTTGAAATTTTAAAATATTTTATATATCTATTAGGATTCAGTAAGGCTTTATAAAACATATCATATAAACCTAAAATTACAATATTTTAAATGAAAACATATATTTCGATGAAGATACTTTTTACAATATTTTATTATATCTCTATTTGGTCAATATGATGTCATGAAACACATTATATATTTTTTCAATATTTATTTTTTTACCAAAAAAATTATTTTCCTAGAATATTATGAAAAATTAACTATTGGATAAAATTGAAATAATAATTTAAAAATAAAATTCATTTTATGTAAATACTAATATAAATATTGTAATATTTTCATTTAAATTTAAAAATAAAATTTATTTAAAATTAATGGGTTTTAAAAAATAGTTTTCAAGCAATAATAAAAATTTCATATTACTTCATAAATATTATATATCATATTTATTTATTAATTTTAATTTAATAATAATATTTTAATAAAATAATATTTGTTTAAAAATACATCAATTCATTAAAATATATTTTTTAATTGAATTTGAATATTAACAAAAAATAATTTCAATACAATTAAAATAATTTACAAATTAACAATATTAGGAAAAATATAATAATTATTCTGTAGAAGAATCATTAACATATCAATAATGTTAGGGTCTTGTTATATAACACTTTATTACACCAGCATACACCATAATATTAAGGTGCACGATGGTGGGTCATTCATGGGGTTGTTCGTTAAACAATGTTTAGGCCATGATCTTGATGAGCTTGAAATTCTCCAGAAAACTATATCACTTATTCCTAAGATGTTGGATCACAACATAGGCTTGGTCTAGAGAAAAACCCCAAAAATGTTGTCTCTCTTTGAAGCTCCGATAAATGTGATTCATAGTGTACAATCCTACTGGTTAAGGCCATCACTCCAATTTTCTTTGCCAACTAGATTTCTTAAATCCCAATATTTATACTAGTAAATTGATCAAGGTTCAATGGAAAAATTATCAATTGTAATTATACATAAATGTAATTTAAATTCAATTTAATATAATAAGACAAAATGAGTGCATGTGTTTTCAATATCCATAAGACATTAAAAGAAAGGGGATTGTATTCATAAATGTTTCGGTCATTACACAAACCATATATAATTCATCATCCTAAACATCAAGGAGCATATAGTAAAATATTCCCATTAGTTTCCAAAATTACTTAAATTCTAAAATAGGTTATGGGGGAACATTCTAAATTATAGTGTTTGCATGAACCATTCCCTTCCCAATGGTGTAAGTGATGTCAATGTCCACTTTCTGAATGCATTCCACCAACCCCCTATCTAAGAATAAATTCAATCTATGAAAATATATAAACCAATGTCTTATGATTATATAATAACCCAAAACATTCCTAAAAGATGTTTTTCCACACACACTTATGTGTATACTTAACTACATATTTCTCTAAATCATGAGTAGGGTAATTTACCTCCTACATCTAAATTTGATACTAACCATATTAAATAATTTTATATTCTTACATAGAAACAAAACCCAAACTAACACTAAAAGTTTAAGAGTTTACATATATACCTCTTTCTAGCATTAGGTATGATCAGAATAGGAGAAATTGTTATTACTTGTTTCAACTCATCAAAAGAAGTCTTAAATGTTTCATGTCATGTTTACATAACCCATTTAGTGTTAAGAGAAAATGAAGGTAATACCAAATTTTTATAAATCCTTAATGAACCACTGATAGTATCTATAATTACCCATGAATCTCTAAATCAAGAAAAAATTCAATGGATCTTCCGAAGAAAAGAGATACAATAAATATTTTGGATAAACAAAGAGTTCATGATAAAAAAACACATTCACAAATAACCACACTTCTTGAATCTAAAAATTGAATTTCAAAATATTTCTATTATGTTAATGGATCCTCAAAATTTTCAATTTTTATTTATGGTTGCCATGGTCATGATTGGATCTAAAATAATCCATTATATTATACATGAAAACAAACACAATTGTGTTGAGATACTGATGGAATATCCAGTTGATCAAAACCAAAAAAAACTGAAGTACAGTTAGAAAAAGAAAATATAATTACAAGATATTTAAAATGGCTATACCTACTCCTAAATCTATTCATCACTATATAATACTCTTGAACCCTAAGATAATGATAACCAAACTAAATATTTATTTTCGAAAATGATTTATTTCAATTTCACCAGTCAAACATGTCATATACTAAACCAAATGTGTACTTATTAGAAACCATAACACGGTTAATCTTCAAACATTCTACTCACAAATTATTTAATGCATCTAAATTATTCAAAAAAATTAATATGGTTTCTCATGTAGAAACACTAGTGTGAACAAAACCCTTCATTTCAAGATCATATAACAATATCTTATGATCCTTCATCTCAGAGGGTTCTATATGGAAAAATTTTATCAATATTCTCATTATACATGTGAGAAGATCAACTATAAACCCAACCTTCCTCTTAAGAGGATGATTAGAGAAGTTCCCTAGGAAGACATTAGGAATGTCTTGGTAATATATGGGGAGGTATCTAATAGAGAAAGTATCATTCAGCATGGTTTTATTATGAGAAAAAACACCTACGATCTTAGATAGGTGGGTTCTACACATCTAGACCATAGATCCCATACTCCTTAAAATTCATTAGATATTATACATGAATAAAGGAGAAAAACATGATGATGATTGAAATAAATCTCATCATGGTGAGAATTGGCCAACCCATCCCAATGATTAAATTAAATAGATTTAGATCACGAATAATAAATCTCACACTGACTCTACATAAACTATCAATAGAGAACAATATAGGCATCAAAATCCCTTAACACTCCACTTTATAAGAGTCATCACTAGATTTATAATAATAGAATTTAGTATCATTGGGAGTTTATTTACATAAAATAATAGGTAAACATAAATGGGTGCGAGGAACCATTATCAAAAAATGTAGTTGATAAAGATGATGAAACAAAAATGGTGCGTCACATTGTTGTCAGACCCCCATCATAATTCCTCAAAAAACTCATCCATTGAATGATGTTTCTACACATGATATTCCAAGGAAAGGAGACTTCTGGTTTTTAAATCTTATAGATATTCCATAGTTTCATTTGGAGTATAAAATCAATGACCATATTGAGTCATACATGTATCCGGATAGAAATTAATTAGGTATCCTTAGTAGGCCCATGAACTGCAAATCTGCATGGGTGTTAGAAATGTATTCCTCATGTTACCTTCTCTGAAACCATGATAGAGATTATCAAAAATAAAACAGGTTACTTTTGGCAGTGTGTGGGAATTCTTCTCATGAAAAATACCTCTGATGCCCGCAATGATTATAGTCAAACATCCTATTATATCAATATTTATTAATAAAAGAATCATAGAAAAGAATATTATTACCAAAAGATCCAATCATTCCCGCTATATTCATATGGTACATCATTCCCCTAACATCAATATCATCCATGGCTCTATGATTTTCTATGTTAAACTATGATCCAATACGTACTATTCAAAATAAATTGTATTAATCTTTCCTCTATTGATCATTCAACACCAAATCCATTGAGAAATGAACTATCTCAGAAAAATGCTTTCTTTCCTCTAAAACATAGTTTTGTACCTACTATAAAGAGAGTAACTCCAGTGAAATTACCATCATCAGAGTCTCTAGGAAGATCTTATAAAAGAATATGCATTTTAAACCCTTAAATTAAAATCCCATATACTAGTCGACCTATAATATCGAATCCCACCCCAACTTAATGGGACCCTCAATCAAAAACATAACACATTTCACCTTTATAAAAATAGGTGCATCCATGAAGTCAAATACCTGATAGATAGTTTCTAGCCATCCATATGAATTTTGAGGTATATACATACTATTATAGGATACGACCCCATCTTGTAAAACTCTCAATCTCTATATATGTATCATCCTTCTCTAAAATATTCCTCAACACCTGGGTTTTGAAAATTTTATACATTTTGTTTCATGGGGAAAAACTAACTCAATAATATCATCAATAAGAATCTGATCCATATGCATATTCTTTTTAATATAATATCTCATTGTACACACCAACATAACTCATGAATGAATTCTCAAAGGCATGTTAAAACACACTATAAGAAGAAGACAATAATAAAATAATAAAATAAATAATTGTTGTAGCTGGAAACCAAAAGCTAAAGCTGAGATCAAAGAGAAATCCTGACATAAGAGAAACACATCAAACATCCCATGGTTTTTTGAGTCTCATCCCAGAATACTATGGTTGTACAATAAATGCATCCTATCACTCATGTGTATAAAATACAATCACCAATTTACCAACATCACAAAACTAAGGATAATTATTCTATCCTACCATTTTTAATGGATTGACAAGTGTTACCATCCAACAATGGTAAATAACTATATTCACGACATACCCAAAGGGTGTTCCCAATCCCCATGGGATGGGAACTAGCACCCAAGAATCAAACACAAACCATATGGAATGGATTATCCCAATATGAAAATAGATACATAAAATATATATACACAATATAAATAACCGTGAGAGAATCAAAAGGGAAGATATATTCCCTAACCAAAATAATTTAACAACAGTGATATATATAAAAAAGAAATAAAACCAAAATTTACATTCCAAAACACCCAAAAAATACAATTAAAAACAAAATAAGAAACAACTACTCCATATAGTATATTTTAAGGGTCCTACCACTTAAACAATAGTTAACCATCCAAAGATGACATAAACCTCCACTACTCACTGTGGTGCCTTGTTATTTCCAACATCAAAAGATAATATAAGTGTTATACACCATTGAAGGGTTGTGATGGGTTTTATCTAAAAAAGAATTGCAGGATCACACATGGTTATTTAATATCATGTATATATATATAATCCTTATTGTAAAACCCCATGATTCCACTGTACGCTACTCTGTGAATATTGATGTAGCGTGTGTTGTACACAACTTCATGTTCTAACACACACCACAACCAATCAAACTAGCCATTATGAATCATAATGCCAACTTTTGGAAATTTTATACATTTTATATTTCAAAATGTACTTTATTTTTGGATTAGTAATATTGAAATTAGATTAGGGTGAATTTTTGATACTTTTCATATAACTTTCATATTTTGATGAATAATGAAAATTACTAAATTTTAATTAAAAGCAACTTTTTTAATCGAAATAATTTGTAGTGATAAATTATGAATTTGAGTTATTTTAGAGTGTAATTAGATTATATTTTTTCCATTTAATCAAATTTTGGTCATTGGACATAATTTCACATTTAAACTAGACATAAGCAAGTGCAAATATTTTGATAGTTATTATCTTTTAAAAACACACATTTTGTTTTTACAACGAGAATTAATTTTAATTTAATTTCTTCCACTTCTGTGTAATTAATTTAGAAAAATTGATTCCAAATTTAGAATCAGGAGTTCCAAATTGTGTAAATATGTAACATTTATTTTTATACATTTTGAATAATTACTTCGGTAAATATTTTATTTACCATGGGTAAATGGTAAATCTAGTTAATAATGGCAAATTAATAATATTATAATAATAATAAATTACCCTAAAACATGTCCTAACCCTATTGGTTGATACATGTCCGACCATGGGAATCTTTGGGACAATTTTACGACCCCATGGATCCACTTGTAAGTGATAATGACACTATATATTAATTAAGTTAAAGTAAATACAAAAATGACAACATTATATATCTTTTAGAAAAACAATTTTTTCATAGGGTTATATATGTTATAATTTTAAATATAAATATTAATTATAATGAAAAAAATATTTACTACATAATTATATTTTATTTATAATTTTTAGACATTGTATAATTAAATTTATTCATGACACAATAATGATGCAGTATTTTCTTTATTAATGAAAGAATCAAAAAATTAATTTTATAAATGTTAAAATAAGTATAATTTGAAAGTTTGGATGAAATCAAAAAAAATTATTGGTTAATATGATATTTTTTTATTGCTTAAATTAATTTGGTTCGAATTTATATTGTTATTAAGACTTTAATAAATCATTTATTAAATAGTGTCAAAAATGACATAAAGGAGTTTTTAAAAGAAATATTAAATTATTAATTGATATTCTATTCCTAAAAATCTAATTCTTGATCGAAGGACTTATATAATGATAGGTATATTATTAATGAAACACTTGTGGGTCTCTTGGAAGTTTTTAGTATGTTTATTGACTATATTATATAAAAATACAAAGAGACATGGTAAATGTCAAACTACTTAACTAAGAGTTAAATCAAAGAGATAAAGTTAATATAGTGACCCAAACCTATCTAAAACCTTTTGGTTGAGTTGTTTTCAAACTATTCCCACCTTAAAATTTAAATAAAACACTTTGGAGCCATTATAAACTGAATAAGAATTTATTATAAAATAATATTTCTAGCTTTTCCAAAGGTTCCCCTCACCCGTCTTATAAAAGGGCAACCCCCCTTCTCTCAACTTCATACCTTAAAAGCCTTTTCGCTTAGCCAAAAACTGCCCAAATATTCTCTCAAATTCTCTTGCTTCAACCTAGAGGCCATAGTTTGATCATAAAGCCAACCTATGGATCCCTTTTGATCAAATCAAAAGGAAGAACCCGAAGAAGAGGTAATGTTTTCACCACCCTCTTTCAAGTTCCTTTCTTCTTCCACTTTTTCTTTATTTTCTATTTCCATTAAAAAATAATGACCCCAGTATATTATATATATTGTGATGTTATTATAAATATTTCACAACTATATTCATTATTCTATCAATCTTATTAATGATAATGTCACCATGCGTACGTACGTACGACTTACCATCACCACGTCGTGGTGTAATTTGTTATTCAACAATATATTATTTGGATGGATATAATGATGAGTAATATGTATATAAATAATGAATATAAAATGATAATGTCTCTGTAAAATTAATATAACATCCAATTCCACACCTTTAAGGAAATAATATTGTCGCTCGTGCGTACGTACGGATTACCGTCTCCACGACGCGATGAGATTCATTTCCATATTCACCATTCATCAATGATTATAAAAATATATATTACTAATATGTTTTTAATATATGAAATAATAATTCTACTGGAGATATATATATACTTATATTTTATTCACTTAGTTCCGTTCAATATGTTATAAAAACGAAAACAACGTTTATGCATACGTACGGACTACCATCTCCATAAACGGTGTTTTCCATTTCACATATATATATCTATTATACATAATTATATTGAAAATATGTATGATATATAAATCATGTTTTATATTCTGGAAGTATTTAAATCATGATCTAAGTGATACAATCAAGAGTAAGAAGTTAAAACACATACGATAAAGAAAGCGATTTTTACCCGAAATGTTAGAAATTGTTATTAAATGGTTAGTAAAAAGAAATAAATGAATAATAAATGATATAATAAATATTAATATGGTTTTGGTATAATTTAATAACATACTATGGTCTTCATACAGTAGGTTAAACGTAGCCTCGAGTAAAGGAAAGTGCAAGGTAAGGGGTTTTCATCTCACTCCTTATTCCCGTGAGATTCATGCCATATTACCACTATTACCTTTATTGTGGTGTATATACTGCCCATAATTGTATTCTTTGTGTAATAAACTTAGATTTCTTTTTATTTACATATTAATGTTATGACACCTATTTAATGGGGTGTATGTTTCTTAAGTGACAAAATTGGTAAGGGATAATTCCTCAATATCATTATTATCTGAGATTGTTTATGTGTATGTATTTACTGTGAAATTTTTATCATCCATGTACATTTTTCATAAAAATGATTTCAAAGTGAATATTTTAAGGATTTGTGAAAGCTACTACTTATCAAGATCATAATTCTAAATGTTTTAATGATTTTTCTTTTTAAATATTTTTAATTAATGTCCATGTTTTCAAAATGATTTTTGTGATTTATTTATATGGACATGAATGTTTTGAAATGATAATTCTTTTCAAATGATTAAAAGTGGTATGGGAAACATTTATTCAAAAATATCTTTTAAATTAATTCTTTTATAAATGTTTTACTTTTAAAAAAATTTACAAAAGGTTATTTCTCTCAAAAAGTTTTACTCATAATTTTCAACTATGTCAGCATCCTTTACTAGAAATTATTTTTGATTGAGGTTGATTTATTATGATACAAGACATCTATATAATATTTAAGGTTTTGTAATATGTTTTACAATGTATCTATTATTTTTATACCATTCATGGTTTATGGATAAAGTATAAACATTTCGTATGCTAGTTTTAATACGAATGTTTATGTTATGTTTAAACCTTTTCATTTGAGGAATGCATTGGACTTAGTAAGTGACGGGTGGAGCCTGCTATAGCTCCTCAATGCATCGGTAGGTCTCATGAGACAAACTAGTGTCTTGGCACAAGTCCTTGACAAAATATTATTTTTAGTCTTGTCATAAGGCCTTGACTATGTGGTTATGATAGTCTATAATTATGCATTCCATCGTTATGAAACTGACTTGTGATATTGCTTTTGATTATTCAACTAGTAGAATTTCCATGTGAATAAGTAAATGGAATTACATCATTTTATTTTTTCTATATTATGCTTAATTTCATGTTTAATAGGATTTTTTTAGTTATACATTGCCCTATATGTTTATGCTTATTTATGAATGTTTCTGCTGTATTTTTATCCTTACTGAGCATCTGAGCTCACCCCTTTCTATATTTTATTTTCCCCAGGATTCCAAGAAGTGTATTGTAATTGATATGCAGGGTTAAGATATTGGATAATGGTTTTCGTGAAGGAATATTTATGTTGTTTTGTATGTTAAGGAGTGTAATGTAACATTCATGTATGTAATCTATTTTCCAAGACTACAAAATCGATCGGTCCTTTGGGGCTCAATTCCTTGTAATCATGCCAATGTATTAAAATAATGCCCCGACTCTAGGTAACAGTGGTCGGGCATTACACTTATTTTCTAAAAATTACAATAATTGAAGAATGATAAGTATTAACATATATTTATATCATAATCTTGGTAAAATATTGCCCTTTTTGAATAATTCAAAACACAATAAATGTAAAAAAATTTCAAAGCATTTATTAGTCATATAATTTCATATTTATTAGGATACATGAATATCAAAACCAAAAATTATAAATCTAATGTAAAAAAATGAATAATGGAAAACATATACCTTGTATTAGACCGGATCAACTTATCTATGTTGCATGTACAACAAAATGAAAAGTGAACAGTATAAGTCCTTGAACACATGAATCATGGTCCATGAAATACAGTATCACCCTAGAATGTGAACTCAGATAAAATTTCAATCAAATCCTATTGCCAAATGAATCTTGATCAAGGAGTAGAAGGGAATATCATAAATTGGACTATCTTATAATACAAAAGGATGAGTCATAGTACTACACCTTCCACCTAAATACCTATGTATCCCATGATCAATATTTAAAATCATTTGAAACATCATATACATTTGATAATACAATTTCAAATGAAATAATCCCATCAAAACATTATTTTAAAACCCTTTTTTCATTTAAATTTATAATCCTTTCAAAACTACCATTTTTTACCAGGCAATGTGGGAACCATATTTTCTCAAATATATATTTATGAATATAAAAATAAAACATTTCACAAATAATGTCATTTTTATGAGAAACTCATTTTCAAATAATGACTTATCAATGGTTAATATGACATAGACTATAGATAAAACCACCCAACTCAAGCTCGAGTCACACACAACCTGATATTTTATCACCAGACACTGAGATGAATGTATAATAACAAATGGATGCCTTAGAAATTATTCCCCCATAACATAATATAATTAAATAAGATAAATATATGGTGGATAATATTGATCAAAAAATTGTTTATGGGTCTCGCAGACCATTCCATAATCAACACAAAGGATGTATATAGAAGATGAGTAGACAATAGATCTATAAGGGGTCATAAAAAAAACATCACATCATCAATCGATAACATAAATGATGCCCAATTTCAATACCATAATAAAGTACAATGAAGAAATATAAAGGCAACACTTACTATAGGAGAATAAATAAAACCAATTATAAAATTGAACACTTAATAGAAGAAATAAGAAGAGTGGAGATCACACAAACATGCATGGAATGATCATAGGGTGTTAGTGATATGTATTCATAATGAGAGAGGATATGAAGTTATGATAGTGGTGAAAAAAAACCTACTGAACATGAGGGGTTTATGTTATAAATTATAGATTTACTATGATAATTCCCCATGTTCCATGTTCTGCCAAAAAATGTGTCACCATTGGTTAATTTGAATTAATTTGAATAATTATGGAATGAATCATGTTAACAACATAAAATATTTTTACTCCTAAAACAAAATTAACTTATAGTTCTCAAAGAAATATTTATGTTAAAAATTAATAATTTACAATGTAAATATATCATACAATCATTATTGATCCCAGTATTTGCTTAAACTCCCAAAATAACCCCCATGCACAATAAAAATGAGAAACAATGACATATACATTTAGAAGTGTTTACCTTTTTATTAAATATGTTACACCAAGGTAACTATTTTTAGGGTCCACTAGGATTAATTTACTAATATATAACAAAATTAAGTGCTAAAACTGCATACATGACACTAGCTATGGTGGTTAACTAAACATGTTGGGAAAGAGTACCCCTTGTCATTATAACTAGAGATTCAAAGGCCTTGTGGAATGACATCATTACCTAGAAGACAATATATGGTTTTCTATGAAGATAGGCCTCAATACCTATAATGTACTTGTCATAGGGTTCTTCTGTATGTATAATAGGTCCCATAATCTACCCAAAGGTGGTGAGTAATATCAATCATGAATTAAATTGAATTTAATTCCAGTGATATATGAAATAACTATTCATCTCTCTTCTAAACACCCTACACTAAATTGATACTTATCCTTCTTTAAAAATGTATTATAATGAAAAATAACTATTTTTTCACATCACAATTAAATTAAACGTATAATTTAACACAATGAGTGCACATAAAAAATAGGTCACTATGTATATTTTGGTATTTTTGAAAACTAATACATGAAATTATTTTAAAAAATTTAACAAATGACAATTAAACCTTTAACCCAATGATCACAATAACAAAAAACTCTTTTGAAACCCAAATAACAATTAATTCTAAAAAAATTATTATAAACCAAAAATAGAATAAAATTAAATGATAAATAAATATAACTAACATAATTTATAATCCAATAATAATTTACAATATCATTACATTTTAAAAATCAAATCAATGATTTAAAATCATAAAATTGATAACGAAAGAATCCAAAATTTCTATAATAATCAAATAACCTAGACAAATCCCTTAAATTTTATACGAAATTATAATAAATGAGTTTCTACATCTATAAAATTAACCAATCTCATTATGTAACTATAAATTCAACACCCCAAGATTTCGTGGTACGTTTCCTTTTGAATAATGCAATACCTTTCATTGTACGCAACTTCGAGATTCTAACACATCGTGACCAATCAAACTAGATGTTATGAGTAGTAATACCAAATATTTTAAAATTTATCAATTTTATAGTTAAAAATGGAAATCATTTTTGGGTTTGGAATACTGAAAATATCTTAGAATAAATTTTTGGTATTTTTCTGAAAACATTCAGTTTTTTATAAATAGTGGAAAATACTGAATTTTAATTATAAACAGCTTTTTAAATCAAAATAATTTATAGTCATAAATTGTACTATTGAGTGGTTTAAAAGTATAATTAGATTATATTTTTACCATTTAATCCAATTTTGTTCCTTGTATGTAATTTAACATTTAAACATGACATAATCAAGTGTCAATCTTTTGATAGTTATTATTTCTTAAAAACACGCTTTTTGTTTTGACAACCGGAATTGATTTTAAATTATTTTTTTCCACTTATATGTTTTGAATTTAGAAAAAAGGATTCCATATTTTGAATCAGGATGTCAAAAATGTGATAATAGGTAAATTTTATTTTCAGACATTAGGAATATTTACATTAGTAAATATTTTATTTTACTGGGGTCAAAGGGGTAAATCCAGTAAATATGGTTAAAAAATAATATTATAATAATATTAAATTACCCTAACACATGTACTACCCCAATATTCTGATACATGTCTGACCACGGTCATCATTGGGTCGATTTTGGGAACCCATGGTGCCCATTGTAAGTTATAATGATACATTATATTAATTAAGTTAAATTAAATACAAAAATGACATAAGCATATATCTTTTAATAAAACAATTTTTAAAGAGGGTTATATATGATATCTCTTAAACTATAAACATTCATTAGAAAGATAAAAATATTTTATACATAATGGGATTTTATTTATATCTTTTATACATTTTATAATATAATTTATTTATTACACAGTGATGATGCAGTATTTTCCGTATTATTTAAAGAAACAAATAAATGGTATTATAGTTGTTAAACTAAATATAATTTGAAAGTTTCTATTCCATACAAAAATTTAATAGTTTTATTTGACATTTAATTATTTATTAAGTGAATTTTTTTGATATAATAATTTTGCTAGGAATTTAAAAATAATAAAATAGAAACTAGTGTCAAAATTGACATAAAAGAGTTTTTAATACAAATATTAAATTATTAATTGATATTCTATTACTAAAAATCTAACATTCAGACAATGGTCTTAAATAATAATTTATATGTCATTAATGAACCACTGTAGATTCTATTAGATGTTTATATTATCTTTATTAACCATATAATATAAAAATACAAAGAGACATGGTAAATGTCAAACTAAGTAACTAAGTGTTAAATATTAATGATAAAGATAGTATAGTGACCCAAACCTGTCTAAAACATATTGGTTGAGTAGTTTTAGATCCATCCCAACCTTATAATTTATATAATTAATTTTGGATGAATTAGAAAACAAAAATTATTTTATTATAAAATAATATTTCAAACTTTTCCTAAGGTGCCCCTCACCCCTCTTATTAAAGGGAACTTCCCCTTCTCCCAAATTGACACCTTCAAATCCATTTTTCTCTGCCAAAACGTGCCCAAATATCCTCCCAAATGTCCTAACATTATCCTAGGGGACTTAATTTAGTTAGAAAGCCAACCTATGGTGGCCTTTTGATCAAATAAAAAGTAATAACCTGAAGAAGAGGTAAATATTTCATCACCTCTTTCAAGATCCTTTCTTCTTCCACTTCCTGTTTATTTGTTGTTTCCATTATAAAATAATAACTCCAGTATCTTATAATTATATTTATGTTATTATAAATATCTTACAACCATATTCATTATTCTATCCATCCTTTGAATGACATGTCACCATAAGTGTGTAAGTACGACTTACCATCTCCACATCGTGGTGTAGTTGTTACTCAAGAAATTATTATTTGTATGGGTATAATAATGATGTATAATTGAGGTAAATAAAAAAATATAACATTATAATGATTCTTTATATATGATATAACATCCAATTATATATTATTTTAATATGAAAGAAGGAAATTGTTGCTCGTGCGTACGTACGAATTACTGTCTCCACGAACACGATGAGATTCATTCCCCATCCTATCCATTCAAGACTAATTTTAATTTGATGATTAAAAATAATGTTTAAAGACTTAATATCATTCTGAAAATTAATAATATACATCCTATCTTGAACAAACATTACTTACGTAATAATGCATATAAAGGAAAATAAATCAGTTAACACCCGAAATGGAGATAATACTAAAATATTATTAATAAAGCAATATTAAAAGATCATATATGATATAATATTAATTTATATAGTTCCTAAATTATTTAATAAAAATTATTTAACCATTATACAAGAGGATAACATACCCTTGACCAGGGAAAAGTACAAGGTATGGGTTAATTCTACAATCTCTTTGTTATCTTAGGTTGTTTTTAAGTAAGTATCCACCGAGACCTCTTTATCAGCCACATCCGTGTTTCATAAAAATGTATTTCACAACATTTTTACTATTTAATATACAATGAGTTAATTTCATGTATACCATTATTTGAACTTTTATGTTTTGAAATTAATCTTTTAGTCATTTTCCAAACCACGTACTTTACGACCTTTTTGACTAAATTATGGTAAGAATCTTTTTTATAACATATACAACAGGTGCAGTTATTCTCTGCCATTATAACATCATCAAAGAATCCCATACAATCTTATATGAATATTTTCAAAATAAATGTTTTCCTTTATAATTATATAACTTTAAATGATTTTAAAAAAGTTATATTTCTCTCAAATAGTTTTCATTTCATCTTTGTCAACATATTTTGATGGATTTTATACTTGTTTGAAGTCGATTCATTATGATACAAATCTTCCATATTTTATTTATGTTTTTCCAATATGTTTGACTAGGGATGTGTTATTTTTATACCATTAATGGTTAATGGTTAAAGTATTGACATTTAGTTTTCTAGTTTTAATAAGTAGGTTTATGTTATAGTTCAAGCTTTTCATATGAAGAATGTATTAGAATTTGTAAGTGACGGGTGGAGCCCTCTATAGCTCCTTGATGCATCAATAGGTCTAATGAGACAACTATATGTTGAATAGTCCAAGGCCTTTCCAAATTTGATATATGGTTTTGGCCCAGGACTTAATCATTTTTTGACGTCTTGGCCGATGCCTTGACAAAATGTTTCAAATGTAAGGCATTATACATTCCCTCATAATGAAAATAATACTGATGGTTAATGTGGTCAGTCAACTAGTAAAATACCCATGATTATGTTTTATTATATCATTATTTAATCATCTCATATTCCTGCCAAAAAATTATTCATGTTTATTATTGGTAAAGGCATGTGGTTTCAATTATTCACCATGCTTAATATTTATGTTATCTTCTGTTGTATTACTTACCCTTACTGAGTGTTTGAGCTCAACCCTTTCTTATGTTTCATTTTCCAAGGATATGAATAAGATATTTATGAGTTACTTACAGGAATAATCAAGGAGGATTGGATGTTTATATTGGAATAAATTCGTGTTGTATTTATTTTCAAGTTGTAAAGTTGAACTTATTTATGAATCTTGTTTCCAATAATACTAAACTGATTAATCTTTTGAGACATGATTTCCTTGTGATAATGAAATTATTATGTAATAATTCACTAACTCTGGGTATCTAGGGTCTGGGTGTTATAGATTCTATCAGAGGAAGATTAGTACAAACCATTTAAACTACATTTAGATACACTCTGATTAGAGAACATACCCTAAGATAGACTTTTAGGATTATTATAGAAGAACTTCCTACAATTTTGGTACTATAAAGATTTTATGAGTTTTCCGATATATAAATCCATTTATATATACAAGTAGGTAGAGGCATCTCTGGCACAGATATACCTGGGGGTAAAACCCAAAAACACCTCTTTGAGTTAAACTCAAACAGGAACTGGTGTACGACAACTGACCTTGCTGCACTCCTGGTTACGACTCTCTCAGGGGATATTCTTAGGATGATTCTCATTTTTATTACAAACCATTATGAAGGGTTTATGAATATATACTTCCTAGATGAAAACATTTTTATTATTATGGATTATATCCATAAAATGTTCAATTTATGTTAAGTGTTTTACAAGTTCGGATTTATGTATTTCGATTCATAAAATAATATAGTGTATGCCATTGTCTAGAAATGGCCCCTAGTGGAAATAATGGAAACTATATCAATGCACACACTCCATGTAGGGATTTACTTCCTGCTCAAAATAATTATAGTGGAGTTGGTGATACAACTAGTGCTGATCAGCTTATCACCCTACTGGGACAACCCACACCGGTTATGAATAATGACATTACCCATATATAGCCCCCTGATCTAAAACATGGTGGTTCAATGTTAGATCAATTCATGAGGAAAGAACCAACAACATTCAATGGGAGTACAAATCCATTAGTATATGAGCAATAGATAAATTTCATGGAGGAAATATTCCACTCCTTGTAGAGTAGCGAAAGGGACAAAAGTTGTTATGGTAGTTTATCGCCTCACTGGAGATGCTGATCAATGGTGGTAATTGATTCTAAATACAAAGGAAGAAGATGAAGTATAATATATTTAATGGAGGGTGTTTTAAGAAATGTTCATAGAAAAATACTTTCCTCATGACCATCAAGTGGATATGGAAAGGCAATTTCTTAGTCTGAGGAAAAAAGAGGATGAGAATGTCACAATGTATAAAGATAACTTTACTAGGTTAGAGTGGAATGTTTTAGATTATATATATACCCCAAGAAGTATTATTGATCGTTTATTTGATGGGATAAAACCATTTCTCCATCGAGCATTAGTATCACAATCCTTCTCATCATACAAAGATATTGGCTCATGTGCTGTCAAGACAGAAAATGAATTCTCTAAGACATATGACATTAAAGAAACTAAATAGAATAAGAGATCTAATAAATACTATAGGAATGGAAATAAAGAAATAGGGAATAATAGAAGAATTGAATTTCCACCCTATGATTATTGTGGAAGGAACCACCCTGGTGCTTGTTTAAAAGGAAAAGGAGAATGCTACAAATGAGGACAGAAAGGTCAACTTGTTGGTGATTATAAGGGAAATAAATATTCTACCGATGTTCAATGCTACAATTTTATGAAGATGGGACATTATGAAAATGAATGTCCAGAGCATTAGTGAAACTTACCTTAGAAAAGGCCACGAGATCATGGAAAAGCTTATGTGATCACTACTACTGAGGTTGATGCCCCAAAAGATGTGGTGGCAGGTTATTTAATGGTTTCCTCAATTTTATCCAATGCTTTATTTGATTATGGATCATCACATTGTTTCATATCTTCCCAATTTTCTAAAAAAATAGATATTTCCAATTTTATTTAAAAAGGGAGTTTTCAGTCAAAACTCTTAGGAGAAGAATCATTTATACAATGTTTGGTGAATCAATTCCCATTAGGGAATATAAATGTTCCTTATCTGCTAATCTCATAATCATTCCCATGATTGAATTTGATATAATCCTCAGTATAGAATGGCTTTTGGACCGTGATGAAAAAAATTATTGTAAGAAGAATGAGGTTATGATTTTTTATGAAGATGATAGAGAACACCTTATCTTTAGGGCAGAAACATCACCACTTCATTCTTATCTAGATCCACCCCCAATAGCTCAACTAAATTCAATTATTGGAGAGGTAGAGAATGAAATGAATGTGGGTGAGGAAAAGAATGTTCAAATAGATAATGTACTTATTGTGCAATAATATGTCGATGTGTTTTGCGAATATTTAGCTGGACATCCTCTCGAATGAGAAATTGAGTTTTCATTGATTTAATTCATGGTTAAATGCCCATATCGGAGACCCATTATAGAATGTCCACTGTGGAATTAGTGGAACTAAATAAACAACTATAGGAATTGAGTAATGAGGGATTTATTATCCCTAGTGTTTCTCTATGGGGAGCCCCAGTTCTTTTTGTTAAGAAGGAAGATGGATTTATGAGGTTGTGCATTGACTACAGGGAGATCAATGTTATAAAAATGAAGAAAAATTATCCCCTGCTCGCATTGATGATTTATTCGACCAAGGTACGAGCATTACGAGTTTACATTAATGCCTTTTGGGATGACTAATGCACCCTCTGTTTAAATTGTTCTAATGAACATAGATTTCAAGGAATATCTTGATGATTTTTTAGTATTATTTATTAATGATATCCTAGTATACACCAAAATCTATGATGATCATGATAATAAATTTTGCACCATTTTGAAATCCCTCATAAGAAATTAATTATACATGAAGTTTAGCAAGTGTAAATTTTGGATTCCAGAGATTTCTTTTCATGGCCATGTTGTCTCTAAGGATGGATTTTCTATTGACCCTTCTAGGATAAATGCAATCCAAGAAAGGCCATCACCAAAAAGGATAACTGAGGTTCGCGGTGTTATTGGTTTAGTAGGTTATTATTGATGTTTAATCCTGAATTTTTCTTGATTGGATACCCCATTAACAAAGCTCACATGTAAAGGGGATAAATTTGTTTGGAAAAAAGAGTGTGAAGTATGTTTCAATGAACTGAATAGAAGATTAGTCAATGCTCTTATCTTGACTCTACCATCGGAGAATGATGGGTTTGTTGTTTACAGTGATGCCTAAATGAAAGGACATGGTTGTGTCCTTATGCAGAATGATAGAGTTATTTCCTATGCATCACGATAGTTAAAAATTCATAAGAAATACTATCCTACTCATGATTTTGTGTTAGCAGCTGTAATCTTTTCTTTGAATATTTGGAGACACTATCTCTATGGTGAAAAATTAAAGATGTGTACTGATCACAAAAGTTTGAACTATATTTTCCTCTCAGAAGGAACTCAACAGGAGGCAAATTCGATGGCTTGAAGTACTCAAGGATTATGATTTCATAATACACACCACCCAGGAAAGGAAAATAGGGTGGAAGATGCTTTGAGCAGAAAGGATCATGGAGTTTCGAACTAAATGAGAGTTGAAAGGGATCATATTTTCATTTATCTAGTAAATATTGATATGGTAATAACCATGGAAGGTGATACATCAATGATTTTTCAAATGGTTTCCAAACCATATTTACCAAAAAAGATATAAATTTCTTAGGATTAAGATGAGGGATTTCAAAAGAAGATTGAATCTGTGAATTATGTGAGATTGATCGAATTCATATATGAAGATGAGATTTTGAAATTTAGGAAGAGTCAGTGTGTTCTCGATATACGTGATCTAAAAATGGAATTTTTAGATTATACTCATAACTCCAATTTCTCTGTACACCTTGGGATAACCAAGATGTATAATGAATTGAAGGAACATTTTTGGTGGGATAACATGAAGAGGGAGATTGCTGATTTTGTTTTAATATGTACGGTTTTTCAACAAGTGAATGCTGGAAGGAAATAGCATATAGGATTCATGCAACCTCTTCCCATACCTGAGTGGAAATGGGATCATATCATGATGGACATTGTCATTGGACTACCAAAGACTCCTAGAAGGAACGATGAAATATGGGTCATTATTGATCTTCTTACCAATTCTGCACATTATCTTTCTATAAGAGAATATTTAACACTTGAATATCTAGAAATACTATATATTAATGAAGTTATGAGACTTCATGGAGTACCCTATCAATGGTTTCTTATCATGACCCACATTTTACATCATGATTCTTGAAATGTCTTCAGAAATCCCTCGATACTTAACTTTATTTGAGCACTGCCTACCACCCTCAAACTGATGGACAATCAGAATGGACTATTCAAACCTTGGAATACATTTTGAGATCTTTCTCACTTTACATTCAAGGTATGTGGGATCAATATTTACCTCTAGTAGAGTCTTTCTATAACAATAGCTTCCATTCAATTGTTGAGATGGCACCATATGAAGCATTATTTGGAAAGAGATGTTGTACACCAACTTATTAGGATGATGTTGGTGAAAGAAAACTCATAGTCC
The DNA here is from genome assembly GCA_963277665.1 of Viscum album. Taxonomy (NCBI): domain Eukaryota; kingdom Viridiplantae; phylum Streptophyta; class Magnoliopsida; order Santalales; family Viscaceae; genus Viscum; species Viscum album. Next base: position 1,848,745,087 of record OY728156.1, read on the forward strand.
CAGAACATGTTGTTGAAACAATTGAAAAGGTGAAGGTAATCCAAACACACATGAAAGCAGCTAAAAGTAGGTAGAAGAGCTATGTTGATAACCGAAGGAAGGATTTGGAATTTTGGGTAGAAGATCATGTTTTCTTGAAGGTATAACCATGGAAGAGAATTATATGATTTGGTAATAAGGGTAAATTGAGTACTAGGTACATTGGAACTTTCAAAATTCTAGAATGAATTGGAGTTGTATCTTACTATTTGGCAATGCCCCCAAGCCTCTCCAAAGTTCATGATGTCTTCGACATATCACTGTTGAGAAAATACATTCCTAACCCAAAACATGTATTCACCTATGAGGAATTATAACTGGAACCTGATCTTTCTTATTACAAAGAGTCTTTCATGATTCTTTATACAAGAGAACAAGTGCTGCTAAACTGGACGACTCGTCTGGTGAAAGTTCTATGGAGAAACCATAAAATGGAAGATGCAACGTGGGAACTGAGGAACTTATGATGAAGAACCTCCTAAATCTTTTTATGTAGTAATATTTTAGAGATTACGAGGAAAAAATTATTTTAATGAGGATATAATGTAACACCCCAGGCTTCTGTGCCACATTTCCCTCTGAATAATGCAATAGCATGCGTTGTACACAACTTTTAGTTTCTAACACATCACGACCAATCAAACTAGCCGTTATGAATATGAATACCCAAATTATTAAATTTTATTAATTTTATCATTCAAAATGGACATCATTTTTGGGTTTGGAATATAAAAATTATCTTACGGTAAATTTTTGGTATTTTTCTGAAAACATCCAGTTTTTAATGAATAGTGAAAAATACTTAATTTTAATTAAAAACATCTTTTTTAATCAAAATAATTTATAGTGATAAATTATACTATTGAGTAGTTATTAAGTATAATTAGATTATATTTTAACCATTTAATCCAATTTTTTTCATTGAACATAATTTCAAATTTAAACTGGACATAAGAAAATGTCAATATTTTGATAGTTATTATTTCTTAAAAACACATTTTTTGTTTTGACAATAAGAATTAATTTTAAATTAATTTCTACCACATCTGTATTTTGAATCTAGAAAAATGGGTTCAATATTTGGAATCCAGAGGTCCAGATTGAGTAAATATATAACTTTTATTTTTTTACATTAGGAAATACTTACTTCAGTAAATATTTTCTTTACCGAGGATAAAGGGGTAAATCCAGTAAATAAGGTAAATAAATAATATTATAATAATATTAAATTACCCTAACACATATCCTAACCCTATTGGATGATACATGTCCTACCATGGTCATCCTTGGGTCTAGTTTGGTACCTCATATAGAAACTTGTAAGTGATAATGATACTTTATATTAATTATGTTAAAGTAAATACAAAAATGACATAAGCATATATCTTTTAGTAAAACAATTTTTACATTAGGTTATATATGTTATCTATTTGAATTTAAATATTCATTATAAATATGAAAAAATTTCCTACCTTATTTTATTTTATTTATAATTTTTAGACATTTTATAATTTAATTTATTTATTGCACAATGATGATGCATTATTTTTCATATTAACGAAAGAATCAAATAAATGGTATTATATATGTGAAAATAAATATAATTTGAAAGTTTTGAGGACATACAACAAATTTTTAGTTTAATGTGACATGTTAGGATTTATTAAATTAATTTTGTTTTAAGTAGTAATTCTGTTAGGAATTTAACAAAAACCAAATTGCAAATTGTGTCAAAATTGATAAAAATAGAGTTTTTAAAACAAGTATAACATTATTAATTGATATTCTATTACTAAAAATTTATGGATCAGAAAATGGTCATAAATAATTTTATATATTTCATTATTGAACCAATTGATATTATCTTGGATGTTTATAGTATGTTCATTAACCATATTATATAAAAATACAAAGATACATGTTAAATGTCAAACTAATTAACAACGAGTTAAATCTAAAAGATAAAGTTGATATAGTGACCCAAACCTATCTAAAAACTATTGGTTGAGTGTATTTCGCCCCATCCACAACTTAGAATTTATATAATTAATTTTTGAGCCATTCTAAAAAGAAAATTATTATATTTTAAAATAATATTTCAATGTTTTCCTAAGGTGCCCTTCACCCCTCTTATAAAAAGGCACTTCTCCTTCTCTCAAATTCACACATTCAAAGCCATTTGGTTCGGCCACAACCAACCCAAATATCCTTCAAAATTTCATCCCTTAATCCCAGAGGACATCCTTTAGTAATAAATCCATCCTATTGAGCCCTTTTGATCAAATCAAATGGAAGAACCCGAAGAAGAGGTAAATATTTCATCACCTCTTTCAAGTTCCTTTCTTCTTCCACTTCATATTTCCTTATTGTTTCCATTATAAAATAATAATTCCAGTATATTTTATATACTGTGATGTTATTTTAAATATGGTACAACCATATTCATTATTCAATCCATCCTTTTATTGACATGTCACCATATGTGTGTACGTACGGCTTACCGTCTCCACGTCGCGGTGTAGTTGTTATTCAATACATTATTATTTTGATGGGTATAATAATGATGTATAATTTATGTTAATAATAAATATAACATGATAATGATTCTGTATATATGATATACCATCCAATTATATATTATTTTAATATCAAAATAATGAAATTTGTCGCCCGTGCTTATGTACGGATTACCGTCTCCACGAACACGATGAGATTCATTCCCCATCATATCCATTCAAGAATAATTTTCATTTGATGATTAAAAATAATGATTAAATACTTAATATGATTCTTAATATGAATAAGATACATCCTATCCATAAAAAACATTACTTACATAACAAATCATATAAAGGAAAATGAATTAGTTAACACCAGAAATGATGATAATAATAAAATATTATTAACAAAGCAATATTATAAGATCATATATGATATCATATTAATGTATATAGTTCTTGAATAATTTAATAACTATTATTTCTAAATTATAAAAGAGATTAACCTACCCTGGACCAAGGAAAAGTACAAGGTATGGGTTAATTATACAATCACATTATTATCTGAGATTGTTTTTATGTAAGTAACTACTGGGGCCTCTTTATCATCCACATCCATGTTTCCTAAAAATGTTTTTCAAAAATATTTTTACTATTTACTAGACAATGAGTTAAGGTCATGTATACCCATATTTGAACTTATATGTTTTTGATGGAATCTTTCAGTCGTTTTTCAACTAAGCTTTATTATGACCTTCTCTACAAAATTAAGGTAAGAATGTTCTTTATAACTTATACGGTGGGTGCAGTTATTCTCCGTCGTTATAACATCGTCAGAGCTTCCCTTACAATATTATAAGAATATTTTCAAAATAATTTTTTTCTTTTATAATTATTTATCTTTAAATTATTTCAAAAAAATGTTATATTTCTCTCAAATAGTTTGGATAAATTTATGTCAACATCCTTTGACAGATTTTATACTTATTCGAATTCAATTCATTATGTTTCAAATCTTAAATAATATATTGAAGATTTTGTGATATGTTTGACTGTGGATTGTAATTTTTATTCCATTCATGGTTTTTGGTTAAAGTATTGAAATTTTGTATGCTAGTTTTAATACGAATGTTTATGTTATATTTCGACATTTTCACATGAGGAATGTATTGGAATTCGTAAGTTCCAGGTGGAGCCTGATATAGCTCCTCGATGCATCGGTAGGTATCATGAGACAACTAGACATGTAATAGGCTGAAACCATTCCCAATTTTATATATTGTTTTCGCCAAGGCGTTAATCATTTTTAGACGTCTTGGCTGAGAACATGAAAAAATGTTTCAGAATGTCTAGAATTATACTGTCCCACATTATGAAAATAATATTGATGGCTAATGTAGACATTAGACTAGTAGAATAGCCTTGATTATGTTTTTTATGGTATTATTTACTCAACTCATATTTCTTCCATAAAATTATTGATTTTTATTGTTTATAAAGTCATGTGGTTTCAATTATTCACCATGCTTAATATTTAGGTTACATTGTAATGTATTTCTTACCCTTACTGAGCATTTGAGCTCACCCCTTTCTTATGTTTTATTTTCCCAGGATATGAAGAAGTTAGTTATGAGTGACTTGAAAGTATAATCTAGGAGTCTTCGATGTTTCTAATGGAATAAATTCATGTTGTATTTCTTTTCATGTTTTAAAGTTGAACTTATGTTTGAATCTTTTTTCCAATAATACATAAATGATTGGTCTTTTCAGACAGTAATTCCTTGTGATCATGCCAATGTTATGTAATAATGCACCAACTGTAGGTAACTAGGATCAGGGCGTTACAATAAAATTATTTTAAAATAGTAGTTTTTGTGAAAAATTCAACTTAGTCATTAACAAAAACAGCTAGAGTGAACTCAAAATTATTTCAAACAATATATGTCTTAAGAACAAATGAAAAAAATTATGAAAAAAATTATAAAAATAAACATAGGGAAAAAATAATATCCTTCTCAAAAATAACATAATTCATTATAAATAATATAAATAAGGGGTCTATAAAACTGATACAGCCACCAAAAAGCGTGGATGAATTGAATCCTTAGACTTTATGAAGAGGGAATCTATAGGAATAAAATACATCACACTTGAAATTAAGAATCAAAAGGTTTATAAAAACCATTGAGCTATTATCAAACAATCATAACCCCTTAAAAATAAATATTTGATAAATTGATAATTGAATTAATGAGGTAAAGAAATTCATATCTCAACATGAAGAACTGACTTGAAAATGAAGGGTTCGTTAAATCCATAACTGGGAAAGGGGAAATTGTACTGGGACATAAATTAGATAATAAATGTGGACAAGGTAAGAGTATTCCAAATTGATGACATAATATTAAAGGTATGTAATTCTAAATTCACAAATATTATGAATTTTGTAATGTGACATGGTTTGACCGCATGATTTACAAAACCATGCTCAGGCATGAAATAGCCAAGAAAACTATTTAAATATACCAGACATGATTTCGACATGTTTTACCAATTCATTCAATGTAACATCCAAAGTAAGTAATGAGTAATAGATATTTTTATCTATGTCTATTAATGAATTTGATAGTGTTTTAGAGGCTTAAAATGAAAATAAATCCAATCTTAAGCATGGAATACACTAATATTTTTAAAAGATTGTTTTACTGCCTTTTGATGGAAAACCATTTTTGAATCTATCTTTTGACAATTTTATAAGTTATGTTTGTCAAAATAAACATATTCTTTATGATTGGGACATTGAATTTTACATTGGATAGATTTTTGGTATTTTTCTGACAATGTTCATTTTTTTTAATGAATAGTGAAAAATACTGCATTTTACATCAAAACTGCTTTTTAATCTAATTTATTTATATGATTAGATTATCTTTTGAATTGGTCTTAATGTTTAATATGAATATATTTTTACCATATAATCCAATGGTGGTCATTGGTATCAATTTAACTTTGAAATTGGACTTAAACTGATGTCAATCTTTTGATACTTATTGTTTCATAAAAACACGCTATTTTTCATGAGAACGGGAATTAATTATAAAATTAATTAATGTGACTTATATTTTTGAATTTTTCAAAATAGACTTCATTTTTGAATTCGGAATATCAAATATAGCTTAGGGTGAAGTTTTGGTATTTTTCTGAAAAACTTCAATTTTTGATGAATAGTGAAATCACTAAGTGGTAGTTAAACAAACTGATTTTTCGTTTAAATGAGACTTTGTCACTTCTGTGATTTGAATTTCAAAAATCCGACATACATGGTTGTCACTTCGAAGTAAAATGTGGTTCAATGGGATGAAAATAATTTTTTGGTGAATAGTAACTTTTTTTTCATTAATCGCGATTAGAGGTAATTAGTGTAATTTAAGGTAAAAATGATATTATAAAAATGTGAAAACACCATGACACTTGTCCTACACCTATTGGGTGAGTCATGGGAGACCAAGACAACCCATGGGTCGATTTAGGGGACCCCATGGAGCCACTTGGGTGAGATAATGACTTTAATGCTTTTTTTTAAATAAAGGTGAATATGCCACTAACATAAATTGTTTTACTAAAACAATTTTTAGAAGGGGTTATACTAATCATAATTTTGACTAAAATATTCATTGGAAAGCTAAAAAGATTTCCTACATCATAGTATTTTTTTATACATTATATATATTAAATTATTTATGACATCATGATGATGCAGCGATGACCTCATTATTTAACGATTTAAATAAAATGGAAAGATAATGTAATATCTAAGACCTACACTTGTCCAAAAACTATTGGATGGGAATATTTCGAAGCCTTATCATCTTATACTTGAAATATATCGATGTGGGACCTTAGAAATTCGAAACACTTTTGAAAATAAAATAATAGTTTCATGATTTCCAAAAGTGCCCCTCCTCTCCTCTTATAAAAGGCCCCCACCTCTACCCCATTTCACACACTCCTCAAGACTTTGGCTCGGCCAAACCCTACCAATTTAATCTCTCCACATCCCTCTCCTCATCCTAGAGGATTCCCTTTGGGAAGAATCCTTTCAAAGGAAGCCTTTAGGCTCAAATCAAAAGGAGTTACACTTTTAAAGGTAATTCTTTCTCTCATGTTCATTTGTTTTATTTTGCTTCTCCAACCCCCTAAACTCTTTTTATTTACTTCTTTTGTAACAAAACCAGTATCTTCAATATACTAGGATGTTGTTATTATATTTATTCGAGCTACACTCTCACACAACTACATCAAATGGTTAATGAACATACGATTTCCGTGGATGGCGAAATCCTACCTCCCGAAATGATGATTGTTCAATACTCATTTAACACCTGCAAAGGTGGCCATTATAATGTCACTATTTTTATATATGATATATAATATGATTATTCTTTCCTTATGCTTCTGTATTTTCCATTTATGGCGTACCATTATTGTTTCAATTATGGGTAAACACGATGTCTTCATTTTAAGAAGTGCGGACTACCGCCCCTGAAAGTGATTTGATTCGTTAATACCATATGTGGGATTTGTAAAGGATGAAGTTAATGATATTATATATGTTATTATACTGGAATTATAATATACTCTTATATCATTATGATTCCATTCCATAAATACGAAATAGAAATGTAAGTAGCGTTCATGCGTACGTACGGCTTACCGTCTCCATGAACGGTGCATTTCATTTCTTACCTCTGAATGTGATGTAATATCAGAAATACATGTATATTCTGAATATATATGATATATATGTTATCCAAATCATTAATATCATTCTGGATATAACAAACCTTTGACCAAATTAACAACATGTAAGTGTAAGAGGTCTATTTTTGACTTAAGAACCAAATACCGACAAAATGAACATTATTAACTTAAATGATTACATGATGTTAATAACATGGTATAAAAGGAATAAATAACATGAAAAAGTTTCTTAAGCAAGTAGAGATTAACTCAAGTTTATTATTCATGAGATTAAAGAACGGTCGGGTCAAGTCGGATACGTGGTAAGGGAACTTCTTAACCCAATTACCATTCTTTGGGTTAATCTCCTACTTTCAAATTATGTCATTATATTATTATATCCTATCTTGTATTTGTACATTCTTTATGTGTACTTATAGTGAATACACATAATAGATCTATTTTATTTTAAAAATGATCTTTGTATGGGACTTCGTCTCAATCTCCTTTCATTGAGGCATATTTTGTTTTATACACAACCTTCATTTATACGATGTATAAACCCCTTTGACTTTTACGTTTATTCAAAAGGAATATTTTTTATACGAAGCTTTTGCTAAATGAAAAAAGGGAATTTTTTTGTCGTACGTATGCGGCGACAACGACTTATCTGCCGCCGTGACTGTTATTTGAGTTTCGGCTTCCTCTACAAGCCATAACTTCTTTTTAAAATAAAAATAAATACCATGTTTTAATTTTCTTTTATTTTGGTATTGAAAATGGTTTTCATAATGTTTTTATATCAATGTGTTGTATTGATATCTTGTGATTGAAAGGTGGGAATGTTATGTTTCCTTTATGCATGTTTTATGTGATATGATTATTTTGAGGTTCTTGGGCATTATTATGAAAACGGGTGGTTCCGTGATAAACTAAGGGTGGGTGAGCCCGATATAGCTCTCCAATGCATTGGGTAACGCGAAGGAGTGAAACGTTAAGGTTTCTCCGAAGAGATTTTAGGGAATATACTGTGATGGGTATTCCAAACGTAACCAAGAGGGTTACTCCCTACGTAAGAATGTTATGAATGCCTCAAGTTACCTTTATGTCTTATGATTTCTATGCTTTATTCATGATTTGATGAGGTATGTTAAAGTGCTTATGTTTTATGGGTAAAGTGTGATTTCATTCTTATGTATATATGTACCCTTATTTACCCTTATTTCCTTTCAATGTTTTTATAACCCATACTAAGCTTTTTATGCTAATCCCAAGTTTTTTTGAAATGTTTTTCACAGGTCAAGGAAAAGGTACATGATATGATGATAGTGTCAAGGAAGTGTCAAGAAAGAATCCATGTTTTATTTTAAATATGTTTCCATTGATGGGAATGAAGAATACTATCTTTATGTAACCACTTTGTTTATATGTGGGATATAATGCATGTTTTATGATCTAATTCTCTAAAACTCTAAACCTAAAAAGATCCTCAATGCGTAATCTTGTAATAACTCAAGATTATGTATGGTTTAAGGCTGGGGCCTTATAGTTGGTATCAGAGGTCGGTTTAGATAACTTTAGGAGTTATAATTCTATTAAATGATTATCCAAAAATATTTTTTTATGGTCAAATTGAAGTGATATAGCATTTGAAGATTACCATGTTGCTTCATCTAAGACATGTTTGTTCAGAATGGTTTTCCGCAGAGGAAACAGGGAAGCAGTGCTAGGAAGGCATACAGAAGGAAATAACCTTCCGAATCAGCATCCAGAAATGGTCGGAATTGGAACTGAACAGTTTGTTGCAGTGATGGCACAGTTGACTCAGGCTATAAATGGTGGTGGTATCCATGCACGAGATCATCCAGATCAACCGCAGAGGAACATGTCAGTGGTGGAACATTTCATGAGGCAACATCACCCATCATTCAGAGGATCATCTGACCCTGTGTTAGCTGAAGGGTGGATTAAAGCACTGGAGAAGATTTTTGATGTCATGGGGTGTTCAGACAATCAAAAGGTTAGTCTTGCTATTTACCATTTGGAGGGTGAGGAAGATCAGTGGTGGTCGATGGTTAAAAATATCAGGGACTCTGATGAGATTGATGCTCTCGACTGGGAGTAATTCAAAGGTATGTTTCTTGAGAAGTATTTTCCTAAGGCTGTTCGACTTAGTATGGAAAAGTAATTCTTGGAATTGAGGCAAGAGGAAGACTCAGTGGCTGCCTATGAAGAAAGGTTCACTCTATTGGCAAGGTATGCTCCAAATTTTATCCGAGACCTTGATAGTAAAATCAATCATTTTTACTCAGTTTTAAAGCCAAAATATTGAAGGGCATTAGCTTCTCGTGAGTTTAAAAGTTATGAAAAGTTTTTTCGATGTGCTGAGAAGGTGGAAATGGAGTTTGCCGATGACCAAGTGTTCTATAACAACCAGTAGAAGAAGAGACCGAGGTGGAAGGAGAAACGTAAGAATTCTTCAAAATAGTCTGATGGTAAGAAAACTAAGTTTCCAGTTTGTGTTAAATGTGGCAAAAGGCATGCTAGGGAATGTCTTCTGAATTCTGGAAAGTGCTACCGATGTGGTAATATGGGACATAAGGCTCGTGATTGCACTGAAAAGGATCAAGGTGAAGGTAAGACCAAATTTGATTTACAGTTAGTGAAATAAGTGCAATGAGATGGGTCACTATGCAAACGAGTGTCCGACAAAGAGTTTGAGTGATGGGAAGCAGTTAGACTACAAGTAGAAAGGGGTGGTGAAATCCTTTGCAACTACTTCAGCAGATGTCGGGCCATCAAATGAAGTTGTATCAGCTCCAGGGAGCTCAGTTTTTTTCAAAGATTGACTTGAGATCGGGGTACCATCAGTTGAAGGTAAAGGAAGAAAATTATCCGAAGACCGTGTTCCGTACAAGATATGGCCATTATGAATTTGTAGAAATGCCTTTTGGGCTAACCAATGCAGCTGTTGTATTCATGGACTTAATGAATAGAATTTTCCATGAGTTCTTGGGTATGTTTGTGGTGGTTTTCATTGATGATATTTTGGTGTTTTCTATAAGTAAATAGGAGCATGAAAGACATTTAAGGGTTATCTTACAAACCTTAAAAGAAAATAAATTGTATGGGAAATTCAGAAAATGTGAGTTTTGGTTGAAACAAATTTCTTTCCTTGGTTACATTGTTTCTAAAGATGGGATAACTGTTGATCCTGCAAAAAAAAAAGTTGTTGAAGACTGGCCAAGACCCACAAATGTAACTGAGATTCGTTGCTTCCTTGGTTTGGCAGGCTATTACCGAAGGTTTGTTAGAAATTTTTCACGGTTATCTAGTCCAATGACTAAGCTAACTCGGAAGGGTGTTATGTTTATCTGGACAAATGAATTATGTGATTGTTTTCAGGAATTGAAAAGAATATTGGTGAATGCTCCAGTTTTGGCAATACCTTCCAGGAATGGTGAGTTTGTTATATATAGTGATGCTTCATTGAATGGACTTGGTTGCGTCCTAATGCAGAATGATCAGGTAATTGCATATGCTTCACGACAATTGAAAACTCATGAGGTAAATTACCCTACACATGATTTGGAATTAGCTACCATTGTTTTTTGCTTTAAAAAATTGGAGGCATCATTTGTATGGAGTAGAGTGTGAAATATATACCGATCACAAAAGTTTAAAGTATATATTCACTCAGAAAGAATTGAACATGATACAAAGGAGATGGCTAAAATTAATCAAGGATTATGATTGTACAATTCATTACCATCCAAGAAAAGCAAATAAAGTGGCTGATGCTTTGAGTCGAAAAAGTAATGCTTCATTAGAAATGTTGCGTTTGGAACGTGATCCTTTGGTTAATGATTTGATGAAATTTGGAATAGAAGTTGTTGGTGCAGGAAGTTCTTCTGTTTTGTTTCAGGTATCAGTGAGATCATCTCTATCAGATAGAATCAAGCAAGCACAGAAGCAAGAGAGTGAGTTGTAGAAAAAGGTAGAGCTGGTTCAGAAAGGTAAGTTTCCTGAATTCAACATTGATAATGATTGCGTTTTGAGATTTGGGAAGAGATTGTGTGTGCCTTGTGATTCACAGTTGAAGAGAGAGTTGTTATGTGAAGCTCATAGTTCTTCGTTTTCAGTTCATCCTGGCAGTACTAAGATGTATAGAGATATGCGGGAGTATTACTGGTGGGATGGAATGAAAAGAGATATTGCTGATTTTACTGTGAAGTGTTTGACATGTCAACAGGTTAAAGCAGAGCGGTAGTAACCGAAAGGGATTCTTCAGCCTTTACCAGTGCCAGAGTGGAAATGAGAGAATGTATCCATGGACTTTGTTGTGGGATTACCGAAGACATCTCGAGGTAATAATGCAATATGGGTTATTGTTGATCGCTTGACTAAATTTGCTCATTTCCTTGCTATACGAGATAATTTTTCCCTAGATCAAATTTCCTGTTTGTATCTTAATGAGATAGTCAGATTACATGGAGTTCCCCTCTCCATTGTATCTGATCGTGATCCCAGGTTCACTTCTAACTTTTGGAAAGGCCTTCAGAAGTCGTTGGGTACTGCATTAAATTTTAGTACAACATTTCATCCTCAATCAGATGGGCAGTCAAAACGAACAATTCAGACCTTGGAGGATATGCTATGATCTTGTTCGATGGATTATCAGGGAAGTTGGGACCAACATCTTTCTTCGGTTGAATTTTCATATAATAAAAGTCTTCATTCCAGTATATAGATGGCACCATTTCAGGAATTATATTGGAAGCGGTGTCGAACTCCAGCTTTCTGGGATGAAGTGGGTGAAAGGAAGTTGATGGGACCAGAATTGGTGGAAGAGATGGAAGAAAAAGTTCAGCTGATTCAGAAGCACATGAGAACAGCTCAGAGCAGGCAGAAGAGTTATGCGGATAACCGGAGGAAGGATCTATCTTTCGAGGTAGGTGATCATGTTTTTCTCAAGGTTTCTATTTGGAAAAGTGTGATGAGATTTGGTAAGAAAGGAAAGTTGAGTCCAAGGTTAATTGGACCATATGAAATTCTGAAGAGAGTTGGATCAGTTGCATACCGAGTGGCTTTACCTCCAATTTTATCTCAGGTACACAATGTTTTTCACGTTTCGATGTTGAGAAAGTATATTCCAGATCTATCTCATGTTTTGAGTCCAGAGATAGTTCAGCTGGAAGAGAACCTAACTTATGAGGAACAACCGGTCCAGATTCTTGACCACAGGGAGCAAGTGTTACGGAATAAGGTGATTAATCAGGTAAAGGTTTTGTGGAAAAACCACATGATGGAAGAGGCAACATGGGAATCTGAAAATGCAATGAGGGATAAGTACCCCCATTTATTTGATAAGTAAATAAATTTCGGGGATGCAATTTTCTAAAGGGGGGAAGGATGTAACATCCCATGTAAGTAATGAGTAATAGATATTTTTATCTATGTCTATTAATGAATTAGATAGTGTTTTAGAGGCTTAAAATGAAAATAAATCCAATCTTAAGCATGGAATACACTAATATTTTTAAAAGATTGTTTTACTGACTTTTGATGGAAAACCATTTTTGAATCTATCTTTTGACAACTTTATAAGCTATGTTTGTCAAAATAAACTTAATCTTTATGATTGGGACAATGAATTTTATATTGGATAAATTTTTGGTATTTTTCTGACAATGTTCATTTTTTTAATATATAGTGAAAAATACTGCATTTTACATCAAAACTACTTTTTAATCTAATTTATTTATATGATTAGATTATCTTTTTAATTGGTCTTAATGTGTAATATGAATATATTTTTACAATTTACTCCAATGGTGGTCATTGGAATCAATTTCACTTTGAAATTGGACTTAAACTGATGTCAATCTTTTGATACTTCTGGTTTTATAAAAACACGCTATTTGTCATGACAGCGGGAATTAATTATTAAATTAATTAATGTGACTTATATGTTTTGAATTATTCAAAATAGGCTTCATTTTTGAATTCAGAATATCAAATATAGCTTAGCGTGATGTTTTGGTATTTTTATGAAACACTTCAATTTTTGATGAATAGTGAATCACTAAGTGGTAGTTAAAGAAACTGATTTTTCGTTTAAATGAGACTTTGTCACTTATGTGATTTGAATTTCAAATATCCGACATACATGTTTGTCACTAAGAAGTAAAATGTGGTTCAATGGGATGAAAATAATTTTTTGGTGAATAGTAACTTTTTTTCATTAATCGCGATTAGAGTTAATTAGTGTAATTTAAGGTAAAAATGATATTATAAAAATGTGAAAACACCATGACACTTGTCCTACACCTATTGGGTGAGTCATGGCCGACCAAGACACCCCATGGGTCGATTTAGGGAATCCCATGGAGCCACTTGGGTGAGATAATGACTTTAATGATTTTTTTAAATAAAGGTGAAAATGACACTAACATAAATTGTTTTACTAAAAAAAATTTAGAAGGGGTTATACTAATCATAATTTTGACTATAAATATTAATTGGAAAGCTAAAAAGATTTCCTACATCATAGTATTTTTTTTAGACATTATATATATAAAAATATTTATGACATCATGATGATGCAGCGATGACCTCACTATTTAACGATTTAAATAAAATGGAAAGATAATGTAATATCTAAGACCTAAAGTTGTCCAAAAACTATTGGATGGAAATATTTAGAAGCCCTATCATCTTATCCTAGAAATATATAAATGTGGGACCTTAGAAATTCGAAACACTTTTGAAAATAAAATAATAGTTTCATGATTTCCAAAAGTGCCCCTCCTCTTCTCTTATAAAAGGCCCCCACCTCTACCTCATTTCAGACACTCCTCAAGCCATTGGCTCGGCCAACCCCTGCCCATTTACACTCTCCACATCCCTCTCCTAATCCTATAGGATTCCCTTTGGGATGAATCCATTCAAATAAATCCTTTAGGCTCAAATCACAAGGAGTTACACTTTTAAAGGTAATTCTTTCTCTCAGGTTCATTTGTTTTATTTTGCTTCTCCAACCCCCTAAACACTTTTTATATACTTCTTTTGTAACAACACCAGTATATTCAATATACTAGGATGTTGTTATAAGATTTATTCGAGCTACACTCTCACACAACTACATCAAATTGTTAATGAACATACGGTTTCCGTGGATGGCGAAATTCTGCCTCCCGAAACAATGATTGCTCAATACTCATTTAACACCTTCAAAGGTGGCCATTATTATGTCACTATTTTTATATATGATATATAATATGTTTATTCTTTCCTTAAGCTTATGTAGTTTTCATTTATGGTATGCCATTATTTTTTCCATTATGGGTAAACACGATATCTTCATTTTAGGAAGTGCAGACTACTGCCCCTGAAAGTGATTTGATTAGTTAATACCATATGTGGGATGTGTAAAGGATAAAGTTAATGATATTATATATGTTATTATACTGGAATTATAATATAATCTTATATCATTATGATTCCATTCCAGAAATACGAAATAGAAATGGAAGTAGCGTTCATGCGTACGTACGGCTTACCGTCTCCATGAACGGTGCATTTCATTTCTCACCTCTGAATGTGATGTAATATCATAAATACATGTATATGCTGAATATATATCATATCTATGTTATCCAAATCATTAATATCATTCTGGATATAACGAACCTTTGACCAAATTAACAACATGTAAGTGTAAGAGGTCTATTTTTGACTTAATAACCAAATACCGACAAAATGAACATTATTAACTTAAATGATTACATGATGTTCATAACATGGTATAAAATGAATAATGAAAATGAAAAAGGTTCTTAAGCAAGTAGAGATTAACTCAAGTTTGTTATTCAGGAGGTTAAAGAACGGTCGGGTCAAGTCGGATACGAGGTAAGGGAACTTCTTAACCCAATTACCATTCTTTGGGTTAATCTCCTACTTTCAAATTATGTCATGATATTATTATGTCCTATCTTGTATTTGTACTTTCTTTATGTGTACTTATAGTGAATACACATAATAGATCTATTTTATTTTAAAAATGATCTTTGTATGGGACTTCGTCTCAATCTCTTTTCATTGAGGCATATTTTGTTTTATACACAACATTCTTTTATACGATGTATAAACCCCTTTGAATTTTATGTTTATTCAAAAGGAATATTTTTTATACGAAGCATTTACTAAATGACAAAAGGGAATGTTTTTGTCGTACGTATGCGGCGACAATGACTTCTCTTCCACCGTGACCGTTATTTGAGTTTCGGCTTCCTCTACAAGCCATACCTTCTTTTTAAAAGAAAAATAAATACCATGTTTTAATTTTCTTTTATTTTGGTATTGGAAATGGTTTTCATAATGTTTTTATATCAATGTGTTGTATTGATATCTTGTGATTGAAAGGTGGGAATGTTATGTTTCCTTTATTCATGTTTTATGTGATATGATTATGTTGAGGTTCTTGGGCATTATTATGAAAACGGGTGGTTCCGTGATAAACTAAGGGCGGGTGAGCCCGATATAGCTCTCCAATGCATTGGGTAATGCGAAGGAGTGAAACGTTAAGGTTTTTCCGAAGATATTTTAGGGAATATACTATGATGGATATTCCAAATGTAACCAAGAGGGTTACTCCCTACTTAAGAATGTTATGAATGCCTTAAGTTAGCTTTATGTCTTATGATTTCTATGATTTATTCATGATTTGATGAGGTATGTTAAAGTGCTTATGTTTTGTGGGTAAAGTATGATTTCATTCTTATGTATATATGTACCCTTATTTACCCTTATTTCCTTTCCATGTTTTTATAACCCATACTGAGCTTTTTATGCTCATCCCATGTTTTTTTGAAATGTTTTTCCCAGGTCAAGGGAAAGGTACATGATATGATGATAGTGTCAAGGAAGTGTCAAGAAAGAATCCATGTTTTATTTTAAATATGGTTCCATTGATTGGAATGAAGAATACTATCTTTATGTAACCACTTTGTTTATATGTGGGATGTAATGCATGTTTTATGATCTAATTCTCTAAAACTCTAAACCCAAAAATATCCTCAATGCGTAATCTTGTAATAACTCAAGATTAAGTAAGGTTTAAGGCTGGGGCCTTATATTAAAATTCCCACATGAAAAGGTAACATATATAGTTTCCATGATATATGTTAAATAATAACAAACAGTTTCTTGAAACCATGAGAGACCTATATATCTTCTATTCAAGTGAATGAGTTATATTTTAGGGTACTATTTATGGTTATAACTATCTGTGTGCCTAACATTACTTAAAAATATGGGGTTATATCATATGTAAAATAAAATTACATGGTTACTCATGGATATAGTAGTGAATCTACATTGTTTCCCCAAATTGTGCAATGCTCATGAAACAATGATAACTCATAAAAATTTGAACAATTACACTAAAAAACCCTCTAATTCTATAATGTTCAAAAAATAAACCCAAAATAATCATATATAATAAAACATTTTTATAAAATACCCCCCCCCCCCCAATATTACATTCTTCCTATAGTCAATCATTGATGAATTATGGTTAGATAATCTCAAAAGAACATAATAGGGAATGAAAATCATCGACTAAAACTATTCTCACACCATTTTTTAATATTAGTAGATAATTATATCTTGTAACTTCTTTAAATCCACAATTACACCCAATAATCCCGTTGTTTAAAAAAAATTAATACAAAAGAACTATGTAATGAGACAATAATAAAGACGTGATCTATGAAAATTATCCCCACCCTTTAATGTCTACAAAAATAAGGTAAGGCAAACCAAAATAAGTAATCAAATGGAAGATCTCCATAAGAAATGACCTACTCCTAAAAACTAAATAGCTTATAATGTGTAAAAATTAAATAGTTAGATCCAATTTCACAAGAATAAAAATGTAAACTTCCAAAAAGATCATGAAACATAAACAACCTATGAGACCATAGAATAGAATAATGAACTAAATAAATTTATGTAATTGGGATGTGATGAGGAAAATGAAAAAAATACCCCAAATATGCTCTATCTTAACACTATTGTGATGAAAAATATATTAAGGATTTATTCAATTTTTTTAATACATAGAATATTCATTTATGACTTAATAAATAAAAAATGATGATATGTTCTTATAACATTCAAACAATACATATGATAATGCACAAGATACCCACACATGATGTATTTAAAAGACATATTCTCCATTAATGTAATGATAAAAATTTTATAATATTCCGATGGTTCATCTTAAATCTACATCACATGTTCATCTCACTTTTATTTCCAATGAGATTGAGAAATTATACAAAAAAGAAGAGGAATAAGAACCACTAATCACAAGTAGAATTGTAGAGATAAATTCTACAAATATGACCTTATTGACAAAAACGCAAATGAATTCATGAAAAATGAGAACATTTTCTATCTAAATTCTGAATTATGTTAATGAAATATTACTGGATTAAATGTCATGAATTTTTAAATATAATGAAAATACTAAGATGGGTTCGAATCTAACACTTATACAGAGTCTAGTTAATGTTTTCAGCTATGATGACAACAGATGAAAAATAAGAGACACTTATATGAGGAACATCCCATGAAATAAACATCATTTAATTTATATATATATTTTTTGGGAATGATACTTTAAATAATGTAGAACATTTTACCTAATTAGATGAATAATGAATATACACAACATAAGAATTAGTCCTTAAAATGAAATTTTATAAAACATAACCTTCATTTATAGGAGTTTTTTTTTTCAATCATTTTTTTAATAGTTATACTAATTTAATATTTATCTAGAAGGGATTATATAGAAAATTTTGTTAATATGGGTTTTTTGGTAATTGAAATTTCAAAAAAGTCTAGGAAGCCCTGTTTGATAAAAAGGACTATTTTTGAGTAAGGGGAAAATTCATATGGTTAATTAACATACTTCATAATGTTTATAGTGAAATTTTATATGATTTAACTAATCCTTATATGTATTTTCTTATTTTTTTATTATTTATTTCATAGAAAAATAAATCAAGATAATGATGAAGACTAAAATTCATAAAGAATCATCATAAATTATCTATGATTAAAATGAAAATTTAATGTTGTTTTGGATTCTTTGTTTGGTTGATACTCAATATCAAATGGTTTGACTGAATATATTTAGGTTTATCTCATTAATGTTCAATATAGAAATTATATGGCTTAAATGTGAATGTTTTATGTTTCCTCTTCTTAAGGTTCAATTTTTAAATCGTATGATTTACCAAGGATTTGATAATGTTAAATTACTTTGAAAAAAAGTAAATATTATATTTAATATCAAGTGAATGTTCATAAGATTAATTTGTGCTACAACCGAAATAACTTCTTTGTGACACCATCATGCATTCAAAAATTCACTTTCTATCCCCAGAATAACATTGAAAATTATCAATAATAATTTATGATTGATATATTAGTTAGATAGTTAGGGAAACATGAAATTATTAGTTATATCAAGGTAGAAATCAAGAAGATTCATGGAATGATATACACTATAATATTAATAGTTGATCCATACAAACATTACGGAACAAAAAAACATGTCTTGCATTGTGTTAATGGATATATAAAGTGTTTTTAATAAGTTACAAAATGATATAATATATTATTAAAATATTATTTTTTCAGAAAGGAAAAATAATTTAATTAAAATGGTTATTTAGACTCATATTTGAAGGAGGAATATATTTTAATATTTGAAGTATTTCCATATCTTAATATAAAAAATATTTTCAGTTTTCTTATAAATAAATGGAAGTGTAATATTCTATTGATAAAATATATATTGAAAGAAAATAAGTGGGGCCATAAAGCATTATTACATCTAAATAATTATAATTAGGAGGTGAAAGAGAAGTATAAAAGCCACAAAAACCTTTTTCCCTTCAATTTTTCCATTTCTTATTCTAAACTATAAACATCACATGTGTTTCATTCTCTTTTATTTTTTTCTAACTCAAATATGTGTGAAATAAGTCAATAAGGGAATGTGATATTGATATTGGTTTTCAAACTATATCAGAACCTTGTAATACATATAATTAGGGGGTTTATATCCTGGTACTCTAATAAAGTACAGATTCATGATCCTTGGATTATCACTCTTGGGTGATCCATGAATAATATTATGTTTCCATTTTACTTTTTTTTACTTATATACTATTCATATGTTAAAAAAGAATCAACAGATTCATGATACTCATTCTAATAGTCAAACGAGAAAATAAAATTTTGAAAATAAATTCACACACTTATTCACCCACTCTAAGAGTATATTTGGGTTTTTATTGCATCATGTTTTATCCTAGACATGTTATAAAGAAAAATAATATTACTGAATGCTCAATAATAAATCAAAATTTCTAAATTCCAATGGAATACCTTTATATGATGGATTTATCTTTTAAATCTAGGATAAAAAATTTTATAACCATATACAATGTCTTATACTCAATGATTTCTCTACTAGGGTTCACGTAGTTCATGTGTCTGATTCTCCAAAAATATCTATGACTGAAAAAGATAAGAAATTGATCCATTTAAATTATAAATCCTATAACAAAATATCCATTTTTGTATGAATTTATATATACTAGGATATGATGAGTTTCACAAAAAAACTATGTGGGAAAGGTAATAATTATATTGATGGTGATAATAAATTTAAATAAAAAAATAATCTTATATTACATAATATATTTTTAAAAATACAAATACGTCTATAAATGATTACAATGATGTGTTTTTCAATTTCATTACTAAAGTAAGTGGAGCTACATGTAGAATTAGTAAATAAATACAATATAATAATTTCATGAAAAATATATATTCATGAGTTTTCCACCACATTAAAACCTAATGGTTAATTCCCTTGATGAAATAAATTTGGATAAACCATATCTAGACAATATACATACATGATTACTGCCATGTGAGAAGAGAATAAATACAGAATTTACTCAAAATCTTATAAATATGGATATTGAACTCCAATCGATAGAAAAACCTAACATCACAATAGATAGAAAAGATCAAGAAGATGTGACTTGTGATTTGTTTCACTATTTGTAATAAAATTTAAAGTATGTATGATAATATTTGAAGGATTTATATATTTGAATTTTTTTAGTGTGTTCAATTTTGTCACATCATTGAAAAGTTTCATATAATATTTTTTAGTTATGAAGAAGAGCTAAGAACTATTTTAAAATCCAATAATGATGTCTCCCCATAAAATAGACATCATGTTGTAGAAGTTTTCTAATAACATGAATATAAAATGACTTATGAGAAAGGAATTACAATTTGAGGAAGGATACATATAAGATGAATAAACTGAATTCAGATATAATAGAGGATGAAATTAAGGAAATATTGAAAATAGTAATGAAAATACTGAAGGTATTTTAGATTATAATGTAATACTAGGAGAAATCCTCAAGATATTAATATCCCATTAAAATAAAATAGTATAATTTACAGAATTTTGATAAATCAATTGAAAATACGGATCAACATTATGAAAAAAATTGTTCAATTAAAGTTGAAGTTAGACAATCAACTATATAGTCATGAATAAATAAGTCATTTAGTTGATTTAAAATTAATTTTTGAAGACTGGAATAAGGGAATTGATTAACATAATGTTTTTAAGAGGAAAACATAATGATACTAATTGCCTTAGAGAATAAGTGGTTACATGGACCAGTTAACTTTAATCTAAATTACATTTATAGGAACCAAGGAGAAGATATAAATTTTCTAAGATTTTATGATGTATAACAATTTTGGAGGACAAAAAGAGGCACTAAGGGTGTTTATAAAATTTTTAATGATCAATGATCATGGAATGTTGATATTAGTGGAGTTAGTTAGGATGCTGAGTGATAAAAAACCAGTACAGTAGTAGATTAGTGAAAAGTTTTGAAAACTATATTAGATAATCCTTAAAATATGAGGAATAATCAGTACCCATAATGTTTCTTAAAATATAGTAAGATGTGAATTTTTTATGTTGTAAGGATAATTATCCTTAGGATGTGATTGTTTATGGTTTAATTTTTCATACCATGACTTATGACCAAATGGTATTATGAAAATTATAGGGGCAAGAGCATGGGGTAGAAAAGAATTATTATATTATATTCTTATTTGGAATGATGAAACTCTTCTAATGGATATTATTTTCCATGTTTTAATACAGTGTTTAGAGCTATTGATTACATGAAAATAAAAAAATGGAAATAATTACAAAGTAAATAAATGAATGATGAGTTTAAATAAATAATAATTTATTTTTATCAAGAAATATTTTTTCTATATTAAGAGAAAAAGGTGAACGTGATAGTGCAACCTATGCAAATGAAATACAAATATTATTTCTTTATCCCAAACTCGATCAGTCCCCTCCTGTAATGAAAAAGAAATTTGGGAGAAGGAAATCATTATTGATTTTTATATCAATGATATAAATAATAATAAATCTCAGAATATCAACAATGGGTGCTCATACTAAATAAAAATACATTAATTATCCTTTGAGAATAGATAGTCATTGGTACTTTCTTTTTTGTAAATTATAGAGCCTTAAAAATAATAGGATATTACAAAAAAATAGAAGAATATAGACTAAAAATAAATAAGTACATCTTGTGAATTCTATGAAGCCCAACTACTTATTTATAAGTAAGTTTTGTTACTCTAGTTTTGAAGAAACATTTAAAGAATTTTTTTAAAAAAACAAATTATAAAAACTACATTAAGATAAGCTAGTGATCAATTTTAAATATCTAAAATGGTGGGGAAAAATAAAATGTTTTTTTCTCAAGATGGATGAAGAAAAAAAAAATTCCCCCAAGACTAGAATATAATAACTAAAAAACAAATATAATTTATCCAAAATCAAAGTATTAGTGTAAATTCTAAAATGGAATAATGGTCAAGAACTTACAGTTTTACTATTCATTTAAAGAAAAATAGTATGAAATACCTTTATGGAAAGTTATAAGAGAGTACTAAAATTCTTTTATTTGGAACACTTTTATGATTTTAGGTTAATAGATCATTTATAGGAATACATAGAATAATAATTCTCTCCTATTAATTATGATACTAAAGATTTGTGTGATTTATTTTTATAGATATAAAATGATGGGTGATGGATTTTATTGAGATATACATGATCCTAATATAGATTGAAATGGTATATAGTATAAATACTATATGATCACACAATTCTTCGTAATAAACGTATATTGGGTTTGAATATAATATTTTAATAAAACTTATCAAACATAAATTGATATATTTTTGGACAACAAAACATAATGGGTCTAATGAACAACTTAATCCCATACTAAATATCGTAGCTAAAATGGTACTTATTGATAGTGGGGTCACTCATAAATATTTGAAGAATGAACATTACATTATTGTATACATGGAAAATCATAGTTTTATATTTCTTAGAATAAAATTTATCCCCAATAATATGCGGCATGGACTAATCCATCACCCAATCACAATAAGATTTTTATGAGAAAATTTTAAATTTGAAATAAAGAATACAATAAAGTTAAATATGGTTATTCTAATGTAAATGGGATTTTCATAAGCTAGTTATTGAAAAGACTGTCCTATTAATTCTTTAAAAAAAGTACATGGAAAATTATCAAATGAAATGATGTCAATGTAATTGAGTAGAGATAATAAAATAAAACATTAATCTCATTTATAAATTATTTATTCGAAGAAGATATAGATGATAATACAATTAATGATGTTGTATAAAGATCCTTGAATGTTAAATAATCAAAAGACAAATCAAAGGAGGATATGAATCATGAATAGAACAATCCAAAAACTCACAGAAAAATCAATAGGGGGTAGGTTTATCCATCATATATTAATAGAGATAGAATTAGACTAACATATATTTGAAACAAGGGGTTATTAAATCATGATGGTATACTATCCATTTTGTAACCTATATTATTAGATGAATCCAATGGTGATTAATCATTGGGTAGCTCCAGGAATAGTGTGTAAGAAAAAATTGGAAAAATATATAGTGGAAATTCTGTAGAGACCCAAAAATCAGAACATGATTAAAAAAGAATGGGTATTCTGAATTAAACATTATAAACATATCATAATTGAATTAAATAAATATTAACAAGAGTGAAAATCTATGAATTGATTTAAGGATCAATATTGAAAAAATATTTTTATATATTTCCCAAAACGAGTCTATAAATTGTTTTAATGAACTTAATGTCCAAAAGATTCTACAGAGTATATCAAATGTATTTCAAAATATATTTCTTGGATAAAGTACTCCAATAGGAAGTATGTGTTAATCATGAAATGTTTTTAATGTGTTTAATTAATCATTTAAAAGTATATATATTGAATAATATGATGTATGGTTTAGAACAGGGACCTCATTTATGATATAATTAATAATATTCATACCTTATGAAACTAGAAATTTTTAAATGGAATTGATCACAACCTCTTTTTGAAGAAATCTAAAGAAATATAGTTTATGATGCTAGAATATGTCAATAATATATTTTTAATTGGATGAAATTTAAAATATATGTATCAATTCTCCATCTTTATGAGTTCAGGGACATAAATGTCAATGATGATTGAGATAATTAATTTTCATTGATTTCAAGTATTTCAAATAGTGATATTAAATTTTATCTCACAGAAAATAATATAAATAATATAGTTTAAAAAGTTCACTTGTTAATCTCAAATATAATGTCACATACCATAGTATTTGAAAATAAACATGGATAAATGGATATGAATATATATTTGATCCTTCTTCATAATATGAAATTATTTTTATTTTAATTTTCATGATAGGGAATCATTCATACATTGAATATGCATCTTTTTCATATCTTTTTTTAAGTTATGTCCATAAGATAATAAATAGAAATTAGTAAAAACTGAGGTATATTTTAAGTAATGTTTCTAATGTTTACTCTTTATTATAGGAATCGGGTATAAACTACCAAAAATTTCTTGTGATGACTGGGATAGTGATGTGGTGGACAGAAAAATGGATTTTTTTTGAATTTTACATTTGATTAAAATTTTATAGTTAGACATGTGAAAAGAAATAGTGTACATCTCTTGCATGATTGAGGTAGAAACTTTTTCAATCACAAAAGCATGGACCCTAATTCATGGGTTTAAAAATTGTTGGAATATTGATGAGAGTGGACAAAATTGGATCTATTTTCAACAAAATATATATCTCTCAAGAGTGGGTTCCCTCCACTATATATCGTGATACCACACTCTGCCTCTAATTCTTTCTCTCTCATTTTTGATGATATAACTTATCTCTACATCGAATTTCATTTTAGTTTCTACTTGGGTTTCCCTTCCCCTACCTATCCATCTCTCTCTCTCTCTATAAATTCATGATTCATTTCATACAGGATGATGATCCAAATTTTTATTTGATTATCATTTCAATAGTTTACCTATTTTCATCATTGTTTAATTAAATTACCATAGTGGTGGATACTATTCTAGTTCATCACATGGGTCATCCAAATGGGTACCCTTATGACTATGTGGTGGCCCATCATACCAAAAATGTCACTAGAGTGGGTCTTTTATAATTGGGAATAAAATGATTTTATAAATTTGGATTTGGGTGGTAAAAGTTTTAGGTTTGAATATATTGTTCATTACACTCAAGTTTTTGTAAGAGTATTCTATTTGATGTCGTTCAAGATTTTGGTGTCCCCTTCATTGAGGTCGTGGTTTGTGGCATCCTTAACATCTGTTGTAATATGTGTTTTGAGTATTTATTCTCTATGATTGTTTTTGGAATTATATTTTTTTATCCAGTGATCGAAGATTCACCATATGAAATTTTATTTGCGTATACATATTTCCTTTCATCTACTATATGATGATGATGGTTTTTTATTTATCACTAGAATTCAAATAAGGGGACGATAGTGACCATGTGGTTTTAGATAGAATGATGTGTGTCTCCGATTCTGATATCCCTATTTCGAACATGTAGTTCAAATTACTCATGTTTTTTAATGACCTTTTTTTTCTTTTTGTGTTTTTGGTTTTTATTCTAGTTTTTCTAATGATATTTCATCTTAGATAAGAATGGTTCTAGGTTTCTTGGTCAATGTTCTACATAGGATAGTTTTTTGGAAATTATATTTGGGATTTTTGGTTTTGATGGTTTCCCTCAATCATAGTTTTTTCTTAATTGTCCAAGGAGATGATGGTTACCAGGAAAATAATTCCTCAAGCGATACAACATATGTCATATGGGTGGAAGTAATGGGGCATGATTCTACCATCAATAACTTGTTTCATGTATTTGATTCTTTTTTATAATTTTTTTATCTATTAAGTATTTTACTTTTTTAGTTTTTGGAATAAGGTGATCAGTGGATTATTCTTATTACTATTATTGGTTTGTTCTTATCCCCTTTAAATGGTTTAATCAAGGCTAAAAAAGAAATTATACTTTGACTATCTTGATGAGTAAGGATAAAATTATCAATAAATAAATAAATAACATTTGTTATAATAAAAGTGTAATTTAACCCATAATGGATCCAATTCAGAACTCCCAACCCAATAATAATGAGATCCAATGATATTTTATTATGTAAAATTTGTTCTATCAATTTTTATATATGTATTTTTGAAATTAATAATAGGTATAATATATAAGAAAACCCCATTGGGCAACTCTAATATTTGAGTCAGATTAATTGAAGATAGATATTAAACATCTTATTTCAAACCAATAAGGTTCGAAAAATTCCTTTTTTTCCATTGTATATTATAAAATACTTATTTTATGTAATTAAATATAGAGGTTCATATATAATGATTTTATAAAGATTATGGGTGATATTATCTATTTGGAATGTTCAGAGGTAATATGTGAATTATTTATGAGTTTACTAGAAAGTATGGTAATCAATATTATATTATTTTTTTCTAATATAGAGTATTGTCCCATTTAATATTCTAAATTGAATTAATAATAATCTTATTAGTAATAAAAATGATATGACACATTATTTGTAGTATTCATGTGTGAAGATGGCTCCATGTTTACTTTTTATTGTCAAAGGGGGAGAGGAGTCAATTAACAGTTATGGCTTCATTTAGAGTGTGATGAAACAATTTTAGTATATAGTAATGGTAGTAATTGGATAAAAAATTATAGATGGAGCCTATTAATCAAGAATGTTTCATAATAATTGAAAAAAAAGAAATGGACAGAATGTTAAAATAATATCATTTATTTTTTCCGCTTTTTTCATTCAGGTTGTCTGGATGGGACACTATATTGATTTTTGTCCAAAAATGGCCTTTTGATGAAACATGGTAAATTCATAATTTTATAGGGTTTCTAGTATATTTAAATTATTTGAAACACCCTATGAATGAATATTATTTCCCCTATAAAGGGAAAAATTAATAGAGTTGATTAAAAGAATTATTATAGATGATAAATAATTTTGATAAGGATTAGTAGAACACCGTATTGATTTCATGATGAGTATATTATTCATTTAATGAAAAATTATAACATTTTAAGGTTGAATACTGAAAATCATAAGGATTATGAGGAATATCACAAGGTTCACCATACATTATATGGTTTATTTGGAAGCTTCATATAGTCAATCTGAAACATTTTATATGGGAACTTAATATTGTAAAATTAAATTTACATTTTATATGGATAAAATGTGTACTTCCTAAGGAATATATTCATGCATACCAAATTAGACAAAATATGGAAAATCAAATATATTTTATGTTTACTTTGCTTGTGAAACATTTCATTTATATGGAAGCTTGATAGATATTTTGTAATGTTCATCTATGATGTAAGATGAATCTCTTCATTTATACATCATCATACATTATTTAATATCACTCATATCCATGTGCATCACATTAATAATTTCCAATTACAATTTATAATAGATATATTGTTCAAATAATTTCATTGAAGCATTCAATTATATTGGATATTATGTTGAAAATTAATGACAAAAATGAAAATATATTTTTTAAATTTTAATAGATGGATAGTAGAATAGTTAATGATGTCAACTAATAATGGGACCTATACCATTTAATTTCATGCATAGATATTTTTTAAATATATAAATTGTAATATATTTATATATTAAATATTCATATTTTATATGTAAGAAAATTTGTAAAAATAAATGAGAGATCAAGACTTTAAATGGAATGAGGAATCTATTTTTATATTTTTAGGGTTTCTATATCATAATATGGAAAATATTTAAGGAAATTGTATAAATAAATGAATTTTCATATTTCCATAAAATCAAAGGGAAAAATTAAATAAATGAGTACTATGTTGTTAATTAAAAAAATGAAGACCTATAAATAGATGAATAAAAAGGCACAGATGTTTCAATGTTCTAATTTCATAAAATAAATCATAATAATCCTATGTGATTCATTTATTTTTGTTTTCCATGATTCAACACAGTGAAAAATATCTCAATAGGGTGAATTTATACTAATAGAGGAATTTGTTCCTGATGAAAAACTTGTATGGAATATCTTGTATTGTATTATATATTTATATATCAACATAATACCAATTCATGATCCCTGTATTAACCCTTTGAGGATTAATGTAGTAAATTACAATGTTCTTGTTCTACTTTAAACCATTCATTTGTTTTTTGTATGTGAAAAATAACCAATAGATTAATTCTTCTCCAAGACAGAAAGATAAAATGATAAAAAATAAAATCACGCCCTAATTCAGCCCCCGTTATCAGGGTTTTTGATATTATTTTATAAAAAAACATAAATCAAAACATAGATTATTTGAAACTCTTTCAAAATTATGTTTCAAATAATATGAATTATTATTGAAATATTGGAATATATCTTAAAAAAATTCAATGTCATAAATCCTCAATTGAAGTCATTTCGAAAGTCTAAAAAATAAAAATTCCTCTCAAAATATATTTTAAAATTCATTATTGATTTGGAAACATTAAAATTACCAAATAATGGATGTTCTAATGTTCATTAGTGGGGTGTCATTCTTTGAGGTTGTGGAGGGGTTAAACTTTCATGTGGTTTCCTTTTAATTAGTATGGACACATAATAAATTATATGTTTACATATAGTATACATTCATTTTGGGGTGGATCCTTTAACAACCCTACCTCCAGTATCCTAGAGTCAGTGTTTGCTACATTAAATTTAAAATATACAAGGCATCACAACCCATTGTATCGTATAGTATAATAGTATTGGGTTATTATATACATCCATGTTTCCCATAAAATATTTTAAACCTAAACCAAAACTTCTAGACATCATAAAAATATCATAATTCCCTTATTAAATCCCTAAAACCATTCAATAATCCCATCATTATGAACTGAGTAATAGAAAAAATAATAATCGGTAAGCTCATATGATCAATAAAATAAAGAATATGTCCACCAAGGTAGAAGGGAAAGGCTTTATAGTAGTGGAATAGAGACTAACGATGATGATAACTTGAAGATGAAAGAAAGTCTTTATTGAAATCTCATATCGAGAGAAGATTTGTAGTTGAATCAAACCTAGAAGGATTTTGGCACCCATGCAGAAGCGAGACCCTTGATTGAGAACTGTGAAGGGGATGCTTTGATATCAAAAGAAAATAGTTTCCTTATCTCTATTTTTCACCCAAGAAAATGAAAAAATATTTCATGAATACATAAGAAATAATCAATATTTTATAATAGATAATACATCAAGGAGGCATATAATTAATAACACGATCAAGTAATTTATTTATGGACAGTAAAATCACATGGAAGACAATATGGGATTTCATAGTGTTGGAATTCACAATTATGTACATCATAAAACTCTATATAATAATCATCAAGATCTTCATGTTGATGCCTCATGCTAACACATCAAGGTCTCACCATCAATTCCTCATTAAAAGTCATCTTACATTCCATAAAAGATTAAGTTGAAGAAAATGTACATATATGTGATGGAATATAATGAGTGTTACTAATTATAGTTTATCACATTAGACCTATCAAAGTATTTGAAAGCTATGTAATTATGGAACCTACCCATAATTTATTAATTTACAATACTTTTATTATTTATAAATACCAATACAATAAATGTATATTAGTTCATATAAATAAAAACACATTATTATTGGATCAAGTACAGGGAATGTCAATATTCCAAATTCAATACAACATCTTGATCACAAGACATCCAGAAAAATAAGGTGTTTGATTCATTAGATATTATCCTTAGTGATATATATTAAAATTTAATGTATGTTATCATGTTTGAACAACAATTTAATAAAAAATATGGATTTCAGAACACATTGAATTGTATTATATATGAAAAGTTAAAAAGTTGTATTTTTTTACCATATTTTCAATACTATATAAAAAATCATTTAACAAATCAGAAACATATCCCCTATGACTGTTAAAATAGATGTGAAGTTATGGAAACACGTTTTTTACCATGTGAATATCAATTTAACCATCAAAATATTTTATTAGTGTCATCGTCCCTAGATTCATCTCTGACACAACCTGTTTCAACTTGTTCATATATAGTCAGAGACTTCGTTTCATGTAATCCACTCACTTTTTACTTCATTGAAATGTTTGGATGTTAACTAGAATTTACAATACTCTTAAGGTATTAAAATAATATATTATAGTCATAATTATTAATTTAAACCAAGAAATTAAATAACGATAATGTTATAAAATATGAAGTGGAATATACAAATATACATAAGTGAAATGAAGTCCCATTATTTATTCTTCAAAAATATTAGAAATTATTTTTAAAATAACAACATCATTGAAAATTTGTTACAGTATTTTCATTGAAAATAAATATAAACATGGAAATTTATAATGATAAATACATAATAGCCAAGGTGGTGGGAAAATACTATCAAGCCTTAAATACTAAATCGAATCCTATTCTTACTTTTGTAAAAAGTGAAATATGACCCATATAGAAATATATAGTAATATTAGTCTTAAAAAATTGTAAATATAGAAAATTATTCAATAAAATTATCATAAAAATCAATAAAATTGATATTTATGTTTTGGAAGAAATTTAAATAATATTTATATATAGAAAAATAATCTCATTCTATAATAATAAATAAGGTCGATTTTTAAAATAATTATTCTTACAGAATTTTGAATTTAAATATTGTGAAAAATTAAATGATATTTTAAACGCCTATAAATAACCATATGGTAAAAAAATATATGGGTTTTAAGATAAATAGATAATATAATTACCTCAATATAAATTTAAACATAAATATTCCCAAATAAATATGATATTGTAAAATAAACCCTTCACTTGCATTCCCTCTTGGTCAAACACATTCCAACAACCCATATTATAATTTCATTTTTCTTAATCTTCTACATCTGGTGCATTTTTATTTTTATAATTATGGATACCATTTATTCATTACATTTTTACCCATTTACAAATATTCATTATTTATTTAAATTATTTGGTTGATGATTATTCTATTTTTCATTCTTTTTTTTATTCTGTGTTCAAATCCAAATAGGCATATCATGGATTAATAACCTCTAGAATGTTAATCATGTAATATATATCAAATTTATTTATTTAATACATCTATATATTTTTTTAAGCGAGTCAGTGAGAAAAAATGAAAACAAGGCAATGTGGTGGTAGTGGTTTTCACATACATATAGGTCAAATATTATTATTCCAATGGTTGAGACATAGATAGATAATGGCTATACCATTAACAAAAAAATCAGTATACTATTGATCTTTATATAATTATTTTAAGGTAGTAATAAAATAATTGGAAGAAATTTAAAAATAAATAACATGAAAGAGATTGTTGGGAACATATACCACTTTCTTATATAATCACTTTTGAAATAAACATTACAAAATTATATATTTATCCTCTAAGAAGATCATAACCGCAAGGTCTTATATTAGTGTATTGGGAAGTTTTTTATAATTTTATGAAATATAGTGCTTATTTAGTGGGGATAATTTAGAGGAGTTGGTAAACATTCTGTAAATACTCGAAATTTGAGTTGAAATAATTTTTTTTAAATACATGGGAATTTTAGAAGTTCGCAGTTTCTAATGGCGCTTGATTCCAAGGCCCGGTGTGGTCGGAATCAATTTTTGAAGGTTGTTTCGGGTACATTCTGTAAACATACAAGTAGGTTTTTAAAACCTTTGAACCATTGCTCGGAATTGAAATCCAAGGGCACCGTTGAACTCACAGCGTCAGAAATTGCTCAGTGATACTTTCAGCATAGTTGCGTTCTGACGAGTTTGGAAGTTATTTTTAGGATTTTTATTAAAAATAATAATAATAAAATAAAGTACAACAATTCATTTTATTTTTAAGCCACCATGTGTTGTATGTACAGTTAGTTGGAACATCCCATTGGATGTTGGGGGTGGGACCGCAACACCCTAACCTCCCGTGAGAGGTTATGACGTGGGGACCACCCGAGCATAACCTCTCAATTAAATGACAGGGGTGGGGAGCACCCGACCCCTATTAATGGTGGAGGATGAACCCTCTCCACTATCCCTCATTAATGAGGGAGATCCTTTGACCTCTTCCGCACAATTAATTGTGCCTACGTGCATGCCAATTAATTGTTCCAATATGCATGCCAATTAATTGTGTCCACGTGCTTGGCAATTAATTGTTCCACGCGCGTACCAATTAATTTCTCCGACACGTGTGAATATATTAAGGTGAGTTTCTTTGTCCTTTTTGAATTTACATGCCAATAATAAAATAATAAGACATCCTATTATTATTTTGTTGCCATTCTCTTTCAGTGGAACTTAAGAGCTTGGGAGGATTAAAATTCTCCCAATGAAGAATGCGAAGAACATCAGATTTCTTCTTCGACTTCTTCCTCAGACGTCTACTTCCTTCTTCTACCATAACAAGGAAAGGGAAGCACTGCCACCCACAACGAATAAAGACGACGTCATCTCAACTCGTCTTCTTCAACCTCTTCTTCCTCCGACGTCAATGGAACGACGCCCGCTTCCCGCAACTTCGTCAATGACGAATGACAAGCGAGGTAGGGGATTTTTGAGTTAATTTATGTATGAGTTTAAAACATATGTTCTTCATCATTTGTTAAGCACTCCGTTTCCAAATCCTATCTCCCTAAAGAGGAGGTCTAGGGACACACAAACACGGCCCAACCGTCTCCCCTTTGATTATTCTTGATTGATGATAATGGAGGCGGTACACGCAGTGACGACGATCAAACGCCCTGCTCCCCGCGGCCTCCGCACCCCGCCATGCCCCGCACCGCTACACGGTGCCCCGCACCACTGCCTGGTACCCCGCACCATTGCCAGGCGGCCCCACGCCACAATTCAGTGGTCCTGCGCCGCTGCGCGGCTCCCCCGCGCCGCTGCCCGGCGCCTTCGCTCCGCTTCCTGACGGTCCCGCGCCGCTACCCGATGCCCCCGTGCCCCTGCCCGGTGCCCCAGGCCATTGCCCGGCGCACCCAAAATGCTTCCCGGCAACCCGTACCACTGCCCGGCACCCCGCACCACTGCCCGACCCCTGGGAGCGCTTCCCAGTTCCCCCGCGCCAATCCCCGCCGCCCTAGCGTGCTGCCCGGTGCCCCCGCACTGCTACCCGGCGCCCACGCGTGCTTCCCGATGCCCCTATTGTGGCTTTCCCGGTGCCCTAGCATGTTGCCCAGTGCCACAGCACCCTGGATGGCATCCAGGAGCCCTGCTCGGCACCCACATGCCCTGCCTGGCCCACCTGCACACTGCCAGGTGCACACACGGCCTGTCGATGACCAGCCATCCTGTCCATGCCCCGTGCGGCCTGCCTGTTGGCCTGCTTGGCTACTGGACTTCTGAGCCGACCCATGGCATCCCCCGGGTGTCACTTTCTGAACCATCCCGGTCTCCCGGGCCGAGTTACCGAGTCACCTACGTGGAAACTATAAGGTCAAACCTCCCTCGTGGTCTGCGGGGCCGGGTCCAACAGACCGTCTCAAAACATAGTGAGCTGATCCACCCAATGGGCCGGGTCGGACCCAGCGGGTCTCACCGGGTCGACCTCGATCGGGCCAGCCTAGATTCGGTTGGGCCGAGTCGGTCCAACCGGGTCGGACCGGACCCGGGCCCATTACTGATCCATTATCGTCTTGGGCCATATCTTTGGCACCAGACGTCCGTTTGATGAACCTTCAGCGGTGCCGTTATTCTTCAAGAATAACCATCTTTTTGAGTATACCCCACTGGAGTTCGGGGTAAAGTTGAGTCACGTTCAGTTTGGTTCGTATACGAATCCAACCGGGCCCCTTGGACTAAAATGCTAATAAATCACAGACTAGGCGTCTCATTGACGCACCATCTATTTCATTGAGACCCATAGGATGTGGCTATCCTTTGAGATACTTCAACGTGAGACATTGTGACACTTAAATTATCAACCAGTAGCTCATGGAGTGTATCCTCCTAGATACGAGCAGACAGAGTGCAGAGACCTAGTAGCTATATACCTGACGACTACTTAAGCGATTTGACTCGGAGTGATTAAAGTATCCTAATGGGTGGAGTGCCCGTTTTCACGGCACACCCATGGAGGACGGAGCGCCTGGTAGTTGGAAGAAGACCCATAGTACTCGACAAGAGGAGTAACTCTGTAGGCTGTTAGAGGGAGCTCCCAGTTTGGCGGCCGACCCACAGTGGACGGAACACCCTGTTTGGAAGCAGACCCGTGGTACTCGATAGGAGGAGTACCTCAGCAGTCCAAGGTTATTGTGAAGCATCTCGGTGTCGTGACAGGCCCACTATACTCGATAGTGGAGGAGTTCTTCTGCAGCCGTGTTTTTGATAATGGAAATCATGGTTTGAGATTAGTCAATGACTTTGTGTTTTCCTCAAGATTGATATGGGTTACTTGATAACTTAGGTATATGTATGGGAATATACTTAAGTAATTGTTATCTATTGAAATCATACCTTGTGGTTTATCCTTGTGATATTTAGTAAGACCTTGATGGTCTCGGTGTCCCTACTGAGTATTGTTATACTCACTCCTGCACGGGCTATGCCCACATCTTGTTATGTAGGATGTAGATGATAGACAGCACTGATAGAGGCCAAGATCTCCAATACTGGATGGTACCCGGAGGATGACCTTAGGACGTATCAGTACATGGTGGTGACTGACAGACATGGAGTGTTGAGGAGGCAATCTGTACCTACCCTTTAGGTAAGAACCCTGGAGGATGATCCAGGAGCTACTTTCACCTTCCAGTTGTTTGTTACTTTTTAGTTGTACTTGCTTTCAGTTGAATTTTTTACTTTACATTTGGGCTTGTATTCTGGCCCCCCTTACTTTCAGTACACTTTTTATACAGCTTTTAATTAGTGATTGTTTCCACTTGTACTCTGGTTGTGCGTGTTTACGATTTATAAAGGCAATGCATTCCTAGTTTTAGGAAATTACACCTTTGGTGCTAGTCGTCAGCCCCTGGACTATGGAAGACGGGCTTGGGGTAGTAACGATGTAGGCCCCGGGGGATGGGTCATGATAAATTGGTATCAGAGGACGTTGATTCTACTACAGAACTTAGGACTCTGATATTTCTTTCTATGAAGTAATAATTTTATGGGTACTAAGTGTGTTTTTCTGTTCAAGAAGTCCAGTGTAGGTGCGGCCCGCCGACATATCAATACACCAAGACCCTGACCTCTGATTTCCAACTTAGTGCACGAAAACACTGATTGTGGGTGTGTTTTCAAAAGTTTATATTTATGTTAGCTCAACCAGGTCAGCTCACCAGGTATAGTCTTTTGACCATGTCGCATCTGTTTCTTTCAGGATGTCTCCCCATAGACGACCATCCAGAGCCCCATGAGTCGTACGTACTAACAACCCACCAAGCGACGATGCCTCAGTATGGGGACCTTTTTTAGTTGATTCACCAGTAGAGGGACCAACGGTACTACTCCCCATTGGGCCACTGATGCCACCAGACCCAACAGAAGGTGATGCATGCCGCTTGAGTGCGCTACATGAGTTCCAGCGCCAGAGGCCACCCAAGTTCAGGGGAGCGACATACCCACATGCGGTTTGGGATTGGATGGAGGCTATGGTGAGAGTCTTTAGACTGGTAGGGACACTAGCAGACTTCATGTTGATCCTTGCTGCCGGCCTCCTTCAGGAAGCAGTAGGTAGATGGTGGAGCCTGATGCTCCAGATGCACGATGAGGCGAAACTTCTATGGGAAGATTTCAAGAGCCTATTTCGGGCAAATTTTGTACCGGACACCCTTTGAGCGGTGCAGATACATGAGCTACTTCATCTGCAACATGACATCATGAGTGTAGCTCAGTACTCAGTAAAGTTCACTGACCTCTTACGCTACTCCACTGATATGGTATGAGACTCATTATTTAGGGACTAGATATTTGAGAAGGGACTCAATCCAGAGATCAGAGTTTCAGTTATCTCCCATAGCATCCTCACATTGACGGGGGTGTTGGAGTAAGCCCTCATAGTGGATATTTTCCTTGCTGAGCGGTCTCCAGCAGCAAGACCCACCACTAGTCAACTTGTAGTAGAGTCTTATACACCTGGAAATAGACAGATGGTGTAGAGGTCCAAGAGGACCAGACCCATAGGTGGTCGACTGCACGACTTAGGATTGGTTGTGTGGGGCACCCAGAGTGGAGATTGAGCTAGTCATGCTAGGAGCATAAACTTTTACTCATGTGGTAGGCTTGGTCACATGGATCATGACAGTCCGACCCGCCACTTAGATGATTAGAATATAGTTGAGCGACCTCCCAGGTAGAGTCAGAGGTTTGATCGAGGTGGACCACAAGGAGTAGGCGACTGTGGAATAGGATCTGGCCATGCAGCTAGTGGTGGATGATGCTTCGAGGTGTTTCCACCACAACCACCAAGATATCCACCCTGACCTCAGGGAACGGGTGGACAGGGGAGAGCACAGCTTCAGGAAGCTCAAGCATACAACCATAGAGAACCAGAAGTAGGTGGGCAGAAGAGGGACTAGTTCGATGCATAGAGTCTTTTGTTCATGATTCTTCTAGCTTTGTTGATGTCATTGTTTTATGTTGATTTTTGTCTTTGTACTTTGAGATACAGTAATAAAAGACACATGTCCTTGTGAAGTTTTATTTCCTGCCTTTTCTGTGGTTAATACTTAGAGGTTCTAGTTAAAACTATTTACTTGACCCTCACATTTGATATTCCTACTGGAGGAGACCCAGTGACCACACACTAATGCCCACAGTGTGACTCACCCCTTGGAGGTGAGAGTAATAG
Organism: Viscum album; assembly: GCA_963277665.1. Taxonomy (NCBI): domain Eukaryota; kingdom Viridiplantae; phylum Streptophyta; class Magnoliopsida; order Santalales; family Viscaceae; genus Viscum; species Viscum album. The sequence goes on from OY728156.1 coordinate 1,848,781,903, forward strand.
TTGGATCTCTTGGTAGTAGATTCGAGGCCTTATGACGTCGTCCATGGCATGAATTAGTACTGTTCATGTTAGGATTGACTGTATTAGGAAAAGGACAAGGTTCATCTAGGGGATGAGACCAGATTTCTCATTTCGGTAAAGGAGAAATCTTAGTAGCTCTTATAGAACGTAGGCGATTAAGGGTGAAGTCAAGTTATTACAATTGGATAGTCTCACCCATAGTTCATTGAGTGAAGGATTTATAGTTTTCTCTAATCTCAATAGTCTCAGGTGTGTCTTCTCCTAGAAGGACTTGAACCTGAGACAACAGCGATTGATTGAGTTACTCCAGGACTATGATTTCAAGATAGTCTATACTCATGGGAAGTGGAATGTAGTAGCAGATGCACATAGCAATAGATCAGGAATTCAGCTGCTAGGAGCGGTGACAGAGAAGATGGCCGCGTAGCAGATATCCTTTATGGATAGAGATGAAGCAGCCTATCTATAGTCTCTTACAGTAACTCCCCCACTTCTTCAGCGAGTCAGGGAGGTGCAACATGGGGGAGATTACTACGAGATGAGACGTGCTCAGATATCCATAGGGCAGGAACCAGATGAATATTATGAAGGTGGGGATCATGTCCTCCTCTTCAGAGGACGTATCATGGTACCAGTTTCACTTGAAGAGGAAGTGTTGAGGGAGTTCTACACTTCCCATCTAGCGGTACATCCAAGAGTGGAAAATGTGTACCAGGACCATTGACGACAACACTGGTGGACAGGTATAAATAAGGCAATAGTGGAGCTTGTATCATGGTGCCTCACTTGTCAGCAAGTGAAGGCAGAGCACCAGGTACCTGTAGGATTGGTTCTGCCCTTAGAGGTCCCGGAGTGGAAGTGGGATGGGATATCCATGGACTTTTTGATGGTTATACCACGTACATCCATTGGTCATGACTCGTTATGGGTGATCGTCGACCGACACACCAAGTCAGCCCACTTCCGTCCGATTAGAGAGCATGGCTCTTTTGAGAACTAGGGATGCCTCTATGTGGAGGAGATAGTGCGTTTGTATGGAGTACCTTCTTCTATTGTCTCTAATTGTAACGCACACTTTACTTCCTGACTATGGAAGGGGTTGTAGGAAGCTTTGGGGGAACATCTTCGCTTGAGCACCGACTTACATCCTCAGACTGATGTTCATACTGATAGAACCATCCAGACCCTTGAGGACAGGCTTCGTGCTTGTGTCCTTGACTTCGGTCACAGCTGGGAGGACTACTTGCCTTTGGTGGAGTTTTCCTACAACAACAACTATCAATCCACCATAGATATGGAACCTCTTGAGGCCTTGTATGGATGACCTTTCAGATCGCCACTATGATAGACAGACCCAGGGGAGTCCACACTAGTGGGACCAGAGATGGTACGAGCTACCACAGAGAAGGTGCAGATCATCATGGAGTGGATGAAGACTGCACAGAGCAGGCATAAGTCGTATGTTGATAGGAGATGTAGACCTCTAGAGTTTGAGGATAGCAACCACATCTTCCTTCGAGTCTCACCTATACATGGTCTACCGAGATTTGGCCGAGGTGGTAAGTTATCACCAAGGTTCATCGGACCTTTACAGGTCCTTAGCTGAGTGGATGAGGTGGATTACCGCATGGCTCTTCCACCTTAGCAACATTGGGTTCACGACGTCTTCCACGTATCTCAGCTGAGGAGATACGTGCACGACCCATCCCACATCATCGACCATGAGGATATGGACATCGATGACGACGTGACTTTCATGGAGGTTCTAGTAGAGATTGAGGATCGACATAAGTGGGTCCTACATAGACTGTTGATACCTTTGGTGCGCGTTCACTGGAAGCACGAGAACCTCCAAGAGAGCACATGGTAGTGCGAGGCTCTGATTCATGCTAAGTACCCCCATTTGGTCCCCTAGTTTGAGTTGTAGCTTATGGTGTCATAAATCCCTGAGGTGGGGAGAAGGTAATGACCTGGAATTCCTGTGGATTTTTTTAAATACATTGTAATTTTACAAGTCTGTATTTTCTGACAGTGCTTGATTCCGAGGCCTGGTGTGCCCGGAATCAATTTTTGAAGCTTTGTTCAGGTACGTTCAGTAAACGTACGAGCATATTTTTATAACATTTAAACCGGTGATTAGAATTGATATCTGAGGGCACTATTGAACTCGTAGCGTCGGTAATTTCTTAGTGAGACCTTCATTGCAGTTGCGTTCTGATGAGTTTTGAAGTTAGTTTTTGGCTTTTTATTAAAAAAAATAAAAACAAAATAAAGTACAACACTTCATTTTATTTTTAAGCTTCCATGTGTTATGTGTGCGAATAGTTGGAACCTCCAATTTGAAGCTGGGGGTGGGACCACCAAACTGTAACCTCCCGCGAGAGGTTATGACATGGGGACTACCCAAGCATAACCTCTCAATTAAATAGTAGGGGTGGGGACCACCCAAACCTTATTAATGGTGGTGGATGAAACCTCTCAATTCTCCCACATTAATGAGGCAGAGCCTTCAACCTCCACTGCAAAATTAATTGTGCCATCGCACATGCCAATTAATTATGCCAATGCATGTTCCAATTAAGTATGCCAATGCACATGCCAATTAATTTTGCCAACGTGCATACCAATTAATTTCACCGACGCATGTGAATTTATTAAGGAGAGTTTCTTTCTCCTTTTTGAATTTTCATGCCAAAAATAAAATAATAAGACATCCTATTATTATTTTGTTGGCATTCTCTTTCGAAGGAAATTGAGAGCTTGGGAGGATTAAAATTCTCCCAATGAAGAATGCGAAGAATGATGGATTTATTTTTTGACTTCTTCCTTGGACGTCTTCTTATTTCTTCTACCGAAACAAGGAAAGGGAAGCACTGCTGCCCACGAAGACCATCGATGACGTCATCTTGACACGTCTTCTTCGAGCTCTTCTTCCTATGATGTCAACAGAACGACACCCGCTTCCTGAGACTTCGTCAACGATGAACGACAAGTGTGGTAGGAGGATTTTTGAGTTAATTTATGCATGCGTTTAAACATCTGTTCTTTGTCATTTGTTGAGCTCTTCATTTGAAAATGCTATCGCCATAACAAAGAGGACTCGGGCCGCACGAACACGGCCTGGCCATATCCCCTTTGCTTATTCTTGATTCGATGATGTTGGAGGTGGTACACACAATGACGATGATGAAGACGATGATCAAATGTCACACTACCCATGGCCTCTGCACACCGTCGTGCCCCCGCGCCTGTGCCCGGCGCCCTGGAGCACTTCCCGACGCCCCTACGCCACTGCGCGGCTCCCTGTCCTGGTGCCCAACACCGCTGCTCGGCGCCCCGCGCCACTGCCCAGTGCGCTGCACGGCACCCCGCGCCACTCCCGGTGCCCTGGCGCGCTACCCGTTGCCCCCACGCTACTGTCTGGTGCCCACGCGCGTATCTTGGTGCCCCTATCATGGCTTTCTCGGTACCCCGGTGCCCTGCCCTACATCTCGACACCCTGCCCGGCACCCACCTGCCCTGCTCAGCACACCCGCGCCCTACCTAGTGCACCTGCGGCCTGTCGGTGACCAGTCGGCCAGCCCGCGCCCCCGCGGCCTACCGGCTGGTCTCCCCAGCCACCGGCCTCCCAAGTTGACCCACAGTATCCCCCGCGGTGTCACTGGCCAAACCAGACTTGTCTCTCGTGCCGAGTTACTGAGCCACCTATATGGAGACTATCGGTCTGAACCACCCTCGCGGTCCACCCTCCCGGGCCCAGCGGACCGGGTCAAAACAAAGCGGGAAGACCCACCCAATGGTCTGGGATAGACCCAGAATGTTGGACTGGGTTGACCTAGACCAGGTCGAACTGAACCCGGGCCCATTACTGACCCAATATCTTCTTTGGCCATATCATTGGCACTAGACATATTTTTGACGAACCGTCAGTGGTTCTAGTATTCTTGGAGCATAGCCGTCCCTTTGAGTATACCCCACTAGAGTTTGGGGTATAGTTGAGTCATGGTCAGGTTGGTTGGGGTATGAATCCAATAGGGCCCTCAGGACTAAAATGCTAATAACTCACAGATCGGGCATCCGATTTATGAGTCGTCTATTACATTAAGACCGCTATGACATGGAGGTCTATTGAGATACTTCCAATTGAGACTTCGTGACACATTGAGTATCAACCAGTAGATTGTGGAGCAGATCCTTCCAGAGACGAGCAGACAGAGTGCAGAGACCTAGTAGCTGTTGACGTGACGACTGCTTGACCGATTCGACGCAGGATGATTCGACTAGCCCAGTGGATGGAGTTCCCGGTTTGGGGGCAGCCCCACAAGGGATGGAGTTCCTAGTAGTTGGAATCATACCCACGATACTTGACAGGAGGGGTACCTCTTTAGGCTGTTAGGGGGAGCTCTTGGTTTGGTGGCAGACCCACAGCGGATAGAGCACCCAGTTTGGCAGCAGACCTGCGGTACTTGATAAGAGGAGTACCTCAGTAGTCCAACGTTAGTGAGAAGTGCCTCGGTGTTGTGATAGGCCCAATTTACTCGATAAAGGAGAAGTTTTCCAGTAGCTATGGTTTTGATAATGAAAATCATGGTTTGATCTGAGTTAATGACCCTTGTGTTTTTCTCATGATTGAGATGGGTTACTTGATAACTTAGTTCTATGTATGGGAATATACCTAAGTAATGGTTATCCACTGAAATCATACCTTTTGGTTTATCCTAGTTTGATTTAGTAAGACCGTGAGAGTCTTGGGGTCCCTACTGATTATCGTCATACTAACCCCTACACAGGCTATTTCTGCATCTCGTTGTATTGGTTTCAGACGACGGACAACACTGACGGAGGCTGAGAGCACCAGGATTGGATGGTACTCGGAGGAGGAACTTACAACGTATCGGTACACGGTGGTTTCTGACAGACATGGAGTGCTGAGGAGGCTATATGTACCTACCCTTCAGGTAGGAACCCCAGAGGACGATCTAGGAGATGCTTTCACCTTCTAGCTGTTTGTCCCTTTTTAGTTGTACTTGCTTTCAGTTGTATTTTTACTTTATAGTTGGGCTTGTATTCTTTCCCCCTATACTTTCAGTACACTTGCTATACAAATTTTACTTAGTGTTTGCTTCCACTTGTACTCATGTTTTGTGTGTTTATGATTTATAATGGTAATGCCTCCCCAGTTTTATGGAATTATGCCTTTGGTGCTAGTCACCAACCCCTGGCCTATGGAAGGCGGGCTTCGGGTAGTCATGATGCGTCCCTCGAGGGACGGGTTGTGACACTTTCATCTGTGAGAGGAGTGACAATTTTATTAATACTCATAACAGAAAAAATATAATAATTTCATATCAATGATAATAGACCCAATTTTGTAAAATTTCAATTATATGATATGATAAAGAAGAAATCCAATACAAAATTAAATTTAATATTATTTTGTTATATTTTAATTTTTATCTCTTAGTTTAACCTCTTTGTTAACCCTTTTAACCCTTATCATGGTAAAAAAATGATCACCATGGTGAATATTTATTATAACTACAAAGGGAAAGGGAATTATTAAATAATTTTAATATTCTAATATGAAATATGCAATACATTATATAATAACCAATTTAAATATTTTTTAAAAATGTATTTTAATATAACTACGCAAATCACAATAAATAATTATTTTTTAGAAAAATATCTTTTTATGTATAAAAATAAATTTATACAAAAATCATCAATATAATTGATTATAATGATATTTATTGTTTAATAAATAAAAAATTACTATTATATGATGTAAAAAAATATTAAAATATAATTTTAATTTGTTATTATAAATTTATGGAATAGGGAAAAAATTTCATTTAGTAGTGTAAAACATCACCTAGATTTTCAAATGGAAAAAATTGGTTTCTATATTAAAAATACTATTTTTAAATTATTTATTTTAATTATTATATTTATATTTTGTCTCCAAATAATTTTGAAACATTAAATTAAATTTTAAAACATAATTATGTCAAATTAATTATAATATTTGATAAAATATTATTTTCATTATCCACCATTAATTCATCCATTCTATAAAAATAATTAAAAAACTATTAGAAAATTAGTATTTCTATATCTAAATATGATTTTCATTTTTAGAAAATCAAGTTATAAAATTTATAATTTTTTTCTTTTAATATCATATAAAAAATATTAATTATAACTACATTTATAGAGAAATGAACCTTTTAAACACTATTTTATTTTAGTCTTATTTAATATGAATTTGGGTGTTATTATATTAGTTCATACATTAATATATTATATAATATCATATATTAAAATTATTCAATTTAATTTAATGAAATAATAACCTCTTTTAAAATATTTATTTGATAAATATATTTTTTAACATTGAATGATTTTAATCCTATCAATTTATTTATTTCTTATATAATAATCAATTTCCATAAAAACTAACTTAATTAATGTGTCATAATAGAGTACTATATATATATTTACTAAAGATTAATACTTCTTGTGATTGTTGTATGTTTCCACTCCTTTTGGTTCAGTGTTTAATGTATTACATGTTATTTAATAAAGAATTTATTTAATGAAAAAACTTTTTACAATCATGGAGTGGTATATTCTTTCATCCTAAACAATATAAATTCATACTAATTAAATTAGATAAGGAGGAACCTAATAAATATGTGAACCAAGATATAATTTCTTCTAATATATCATCCTTGATATATGAGGTAAGACTATAAAACATGTCATAAGTATTTCTCAAACTATATATGTATCCTTATAAACTTTATATTTATGATTGAATTTCGATATGTGAATATTTGAGTTGTTTTTTAAACATAATATATTTATCATCCTCTTGTATTTATGGAATATAATAAAAATAAAATCTCAATTCCTTTCCAATTTTTAATTATATTTTATCTATTTAATGAGTTTTTAATCAACTCTACCTATTATATTGATAAATTCTTAAAAGGAATTTTTCATAACTGGGGAACAAAATCAATCATTAATGGAACATAAGATCTAATAATAAAGAAAATTTATCTACCTATTTCATCCCAAATGAAAATAGAAATTTAATATTATAATAAATATCTATAATTCTTTCTATGATGATTGAATATATTATTAACTAAAACATTAACAATAAAATCCAACAAAATGCTATAATATGTTATCATTTAAGTACATCATTTTAAAAAATACCCCTAGTTAATCATTTATTATTTTAATAATCATTTTTTAATTATTTATTTCTTAATCGAAAAAAATCATGATTACATAAAAGTAAAACAAAGGTAAAACAAAAAAAAACAGGTAGCAATTATATTCACCTTATTAGATACCACCAATTTTATTATAATTATTAATTGATTACCACAAGGTTTCTTGGTTGGAAACTAATTTCATAGATTTTTATTTGATAATTTAATATTCTCATAATATATAAATTAGCGTTTAAATATAGATTCAAATAAATAATTGGATAACATTGATTTTAGGTTTAGGATTCATGTTTTCACATCCTTATGTACATCAAATTCAGTTGGGGAAATCAGATAACCATATCCTCTATAACAACCCATACTTTACATACATTGTTAATACTTCAAAATTGAAGCACACTTATTACAACATATGACAAAACCACAAAGGACCGTATAGGTATAGTGTCTTTAGAAACTGGGAAACATAAACAACTGGTTCATAAATCTTCTATAGTGTCTCCCATTTATTTCATCATATCTAGGGTCCCTTTTAGCATATTCTACTTAACATCCATCTTCTTGACCTGGGGAAAAGAAAACATAAAAGGGTGAGCTCAAATTCTCAGCAAGGGAAAATAAAGGAAATAAAAATCATATCATATCTTTTTTGAAAATCATAACCTGCAAAAGAGATCATAATATCTTAACATGGAATAAATCATAGAAGTGAAAATGAGACCCCCATAATCATAACATAAAACTTGAAACTTTGTGGAATGCACACATAATCATGGAAAATCATTTCTTGTTAGTCATGACTCATTTCCAAGACTATCTTAGCGAACAAAGTCCATTTCTGAACTGAGTTCACTCCTCGTTTCAGTCCTGTATCACTGAACCGAAATAACCTTCCGTTCCAGCCATGTCTATCTCATGAGATTTAAAATCTTTACCCAATGCATTGGAGGGAGATATAGGTCCCACCCATCTCATAATGATACCATTCTTATGTGTGCCACAAAATCATAAATCATACATCATTGCATAACCCATGTAATAAAAAATGGGAATTTTAAACATCGTGACATCATCAAATAATTCATATAAGATAAAGGAATTCATAAAAATAATTCCATCACAACATAATCAAATCAATGTAATAATAGGGATATAAACAGAACCCTTTATTATCTTAGATGGAAAATAATTTTGATAAAACACTTGAACTCCATTCTTGAGGAAAATATCATTTCTTCTTTAAAAACATTTTTCCTTTCTTAACATGTCATACAACATTAATATAAGACAAGGTGATTAAAAATAAACTTGAAAACTGATAAAGGAAGATTCTTGGAAATAATGTTTTAAAAATCCATTCTTGCCGTATAAGTTAAAAAAACATTCTTCTCGTACTTTTGTCGGAAAAGTCAAAAAAGTACCTCGTACGAAAAATGACAAAATATTCCTTTCATATCTTTTACTAAAAACTCACCGAAGGGTAAAATAGGTTTTGAAAAAAATTGTAGGTGGATGGAAATAATATTACATATTGAGGAAACATGGATGTGGATGATAAAATACACCCCAGTATATTTCAAAGTATAAACAATCTCGAATAAAAATGAGATTGTGATATTTCCCATACCTTAGGTCTGACTTGCTTTGTAAGTGTCTGAACCTCCTGTATAATGATTTAAATAATGTTATTGACTTATTCCAGAATCATACTTATTTTTATGATATCATATATGGTCATATTCTTAGCTTCTTAGTAGTAATATTTCATTGCTACTTGTTATTCGGGTGTTTATTACTTTTTGTTCTTATGCGTGTTTTGTCGAATAAATTCTTATTCATATCTTTAGGTTATAGATACCTCATTTCCTGAATGGTATTAGTGTAGCATATATCATATTCATTCATTCAATTCATTTATATAATCATTATGAAATGAAGATCATGTAGAACGAGTCGCATCACATCGTGGAGACGGTATTTCGTACGTACGCACAAGTGATGATATCGTTTTTATGATTGTGGAATTGTATTGGAGTATATATATATTATTTCAGTATCAATATTACTTTATCATAATCATAAATAGTTACTGATTACACCATTATACCCATCCTTGTAAGGTGATGGTGGAAAATAGATTACACCACGGCGTGGAGACGGTATTCCGTACGTACGCACGCACGGTGATTTCATTTTTTCCGTAGGATGGATAGAAGGTGAATTAGGGTTGTTACATATTTATAATAACATATCAGTATGTAAGTAATACTGATTTTATTACTTTATCATGAATCAACTAAAGAAGAAGAAGTTGAAGAAGAATGAAATTGAAAAGATCGGTAATGGATATTACCTCTTCTTTGGAACGCCTCTTTGAATCCTCCACTTAGGGATATAATATTGGTCTTTGATAAAGACCAGGACAACTAGGATTATTCTAGGGAAGTTTAGAAGGGATTTTGGCAGGGGTTGGCCGAGCTTGAGTGCTCAAATTGGTGTGAGGAGGAGGGGGAGGAGGTGCCCTTTTATAAGGGAGGAGAGGGGCACCTTAGGAATATCTCAAAATATTATTTTATATTAAAGTCAAAATTGGTTTATAATGCTTCAAAAGGGTCTTATTTTGAAGCTAAAGTCGATATGGGTTGAACTCCAATCATCCAATAGGATTTAGAAAAGTTTAGGTTATTATTTTAACATTATCAATTAGATTTAACTCTAAGTTAAATAATTTAACTTTTACCGTGTCTTTTTGTTTTCTTACACTATATGGTTAATAAACAGACTATAACATGCCAAACGAACCCCAAATTTTTTATTATTAATATATATATCCTCATCTAAGTCATTTTTCCGAACCTTAGATTTTTAAGAATAAAATAACAATTAATAATATAATATTTGATTTAAAAACTATTTTGTGTCAATTTTGACACTATTTGATATATGATTTTTGTGAAAGTCATAACAGAATTATATGTTCTAAAAAAGTTGATTAAATAAACACTAATATATCATAGTAACCTAGAAAATTAGTTTAATTCATAAAAAGTCTCAAATTACATTTATTTTGGTGTTTATAACATCAATTATCTCAATATTTCATTAATAAGATAATTACTGCATCATCATTGTGTCATAAATAAATTAAATTATTTAATGTCTAAAAATTATGAATAAAATACCATTATGTAGGAAAGCTTTTTAGATTTCTAATGAATATTTATAGTCGAATTTATCTTATGTATAACCCCATATTAAAAATGATTTACTTATTAAACTTTGATTTTAACTATTTTAACCCTTCTTTAAATAAATTAATAATAAATGTCCTAATCTAATCCAAGTGGGCCTAAATGGTCATATTTTATTCCTAAGTTTGTTTTTGGTCGAATTAAACTTATCCAATAGAATTAGGACATGTGTTAGGGTAATAGTAATATCATATTTACCCTTAGTTACCCTATTTACTATTAACCGCGGTAAAAAAAGTAAAAAGTTACTATTCACCAAAAAATTATTTTTATCTCATTGAACCACATTTTACTTACTGATATCAACCATGTCTGTTGTAATTTCTAAATTCCATTCACAGAAGCGGTAAAATTAGGTTTTATGCAAAATTTAGTTCTTAACCTACCACTTAGTGGTTTCACTATTCATCAAAAATTGAATGTTTTCAGAAAAATACCAAAATTTCACCCTAGGCTAATTTCGGTATTCCGAATCCAAAAATGAAGTCCATTTTGAAAAATAAAATTTATAAAATTTCAAAAAGTGGTTATTACTATTCATAACGGCTAGTTTTAATAATATTTTAATAGCATATCGTTGTTTAGTGAAACTCAGTATTTCGTATGATGCAAGCTATCAAGGAAGGTCGTGATTGCATGTAAAGTAAGCCAAGCTATTGTGTAGTGAAAGATTACTTTGATGATTTATATAACATAAAAGTCTCGGGTGTTACATTCTACCCCCCTTAAAATGAATTTCGCACTCGAAATTCGTCACTTTGTAACAAACAGATGGGGATACCTCTCCCTCATCATATCCTCAAGCTCCCATGTAGCTTCTTCATGTTGGTGGTTCCTCCATAAAACTTTCACCAATCGAGTGGTCTTGTTTCGTAGGATTTTTTCGCTACGATCCAGAATCTCTATCGGTTGTTCTTCATAAGAAATATCTTGCTCCAGCGGTACAACTTCTGAGCTAAGTACATGTGAAAGATCAGGTATGTACTTTCTCAGGAGAGATACATGGAACACATCGTGAACTTGAGAGAGATTCGGTGGAAGTGCCAATCGGTACGCTACCTTTCCAACACGATCCAGTATTTCGAAAGGACCGATATATCTAGGGCTCAACTTCCCCTTCATTCCAAATCTCATAACCCTCTTCCAGGGAGATATTCGTAAGAACACTTTATCACCCACTTCAAATTCTAGGGCTTTTCTTCGGTTTTCGACATAACTTTTCTGTCAACTCTGAGCTGCTCTTATGTGTTGTTGAATAGATCTGACCTTTTCTGCCATTTCATCAACGATATCAGGTCCTAATAGCTTTCTTTCCCCAACTTCATCCCAGCAAGTTGGAGTCCTGCATTTCTTTACATAGAATGCTTCATAAGGAGCCATCTGAATACTGGAGTGAAATCTATTGTGATAAGAAAATTCCACCAAAGGTAGGTGTTGATCCCAACCTCCTTTTAAATCCATAGAGCAAGCTCTCAACATATCTTCTAGGGTTTGAATTGTTCTCTCAGACTGACCATCTGTCTGGGGATGATAAGCAGTGCTGAAACTCAACTCTGTATCCAGAGTATGCTGAAGACTTCGCCAGAACTTCGAGGTAAATCTCGGATCCTGATCAGATATAATAGAAAGTGGTACTCCATGAAATCTTACCACTTCCTTTACATATATCCTGGAAATCTGATCTAGAGAGAAATCCTCTCTTATAGCAATGAAGTGTGCAGTCTTTGTAAGATGATCAACTATGACCCAGATAGCATTATTGCCTTTGGATGTTTTAGGATGTCCTGTGACAAAGTCCATAGTGATGTTTTCCCATTTCCATTCAGGTATGGGTAATGGTTGTAACATCCCCTTAGACTTTTGTCTCTCAGCTTTAACTTGTTGACAAACCAAGCATCGAGAGACATATTTAGCAACATCTCTTTTCATGCCATCCCACCAGAAGTACTGTTTCAGGTCCCTATACATCTTCGTGCTTCTAGGATGAATAGAGAATGAAGAACTATGAGCCTCATCCAGCAGGTCCTTCATTAATTCGGGGATGGGAGGAACACAAACCCGATTCCTGAACTTTATTATCCCATCACAATCAAGGTTGAATTCAGGAACATTTCTCACCTTCTTTTGTAACTCAACATCTTCTTTCTATGCCTCTTTAATCTTCACATGTATAGATGGTTGAACATTCATTTGAGAAAGATAAGATTTTTCCCCTTCCATTATAATTCCAAGATCCATCCTTTGTAAATCCATAAATATTGGATCTTTTGTGATCCTCATCATGGATAAACTAGCATGGTCTTGTCGACTTAATGCATCTTCCACCTTGTTTTCTTTCCCAGGGTGGTAATGGATTGAGCAGTCATAATCCTTAATCAGCTCCAACCATCTTATTTGACGCATATTCAGCTCCTTTTGTGTGAAAATATACTTTAAACTTTTATGATCATTATAAATATCACACCTTTCACCATAAAGGTAATGCCTCCAAATCTTTAATGCAATGATTACCGCAGCCAACTCCAAATCATGTGTTGGGTAATTTTGCTCATGGATTTTCAACTGTCGTGAGGCATAAGCTATCACCATATCATTTTGCATAAGAACACACCACAATCCCTTCTTGGATGCATCACTGTAGATGACAAACCTTTCTCCACTACAAGGTAGTGTGAGCACAGGTGCACTAGATAACCTTCTATTCAACTCCTTGAAATTCTCTTCACATTCCTCTGTCCAAACAAACTTAACTCCTTTCCGAGTCAACTTGGTGAGTGGATTAGATAATCGTGAAAAATCCTTTATAAAACTTCGATAATATCCAGCCAAACCAAGAAAACTTTGGATCTCAGTTACTGTTGTTGGTCTCGACCATCTTTCGATAACCTTTGTTTTTGCTGGATCCACAGATATCCCCTCTTTTGAGATTATGTGACCCAAAAATGCAACTTTTTGAAGCCAAAATTCACACTTGGTAAATTTGGCATAAAGCTTCTCCTTTCTCAGGGTCTTCAATATAATTCTCAAGTGATCTTCATGCTCTTCCTTGCTCATTGACTAGACAAGAATATCATCTATAAGGACTACCACAAATTGATCAAGATAGTCTCTAAAGACTCTATTAATTAGATCCATGAAGATAGCAGGGGAATTAGTAAGACCAAATGGCATCACTATAAATTCATAGTGTCTATACCTTGTACGGAAATCCATCTTTGGTATATCCTCCCTTTTGACCCTTAATTGATGAGACCCTGAACAAAGATCAATCTTGGAAAAGTATTGAGCTCCGCGTAGTTGGTCAAATAAGTCATAAATGTGTGGGAGAGGATATTTGTTCTTGATAGTGATCTTGTTAAGTTCTCGATAATCAATGCAGATTCTCATTGATCCATCTTTCTTCTTAACAAATAGAACAGGTGATCCCCAAGGTGACGCACTAGGGCGTATGAATCCCTTATCAAGATTATCTTGGAGTTGCTTCTTCAATTCCTACAACTCAATTGGGGCCATTCTATAAGGTGTCTTTGAAATAGGCAAAGCACCCGGTACGAGTTCTATTAAAAACTCAACTTCACGATTTGGTGGAAGACCCGGTAATTCCTCTGGAAAGACATCATCAAACTCCCCTACGATGGGCATATTCTTAATCACGAGTTTCTCACCAACCATTTGAGATAAATAACCTTCATTTAGTGGAATCAATACCCATAGAATGGAAGAAATTTCCACTGGAAGGATATGTTCATCCTTGCATTGATAGACGATCATAGATTGATCTGGAATATGAAATGTGACTTCCCTTCTTTGGCAATTGATATGAGCTCCGTATAAAGAAAGCCAATCCATGCCAAGAATCACATCGAATTCCACTAAAGGAAGGATCACAAGATTTGCAGGAAGCACTTTCCCACAAACTTCAATTGGAGAAGAATTATAAACTTTTGATGCGATTGATGTGCCATTAGGTATTGTCACAGCTAACTCAACATCTAATTGTTGAGATAATACAGTGATACCCTTAGAAAATTTTTCAGAAATAAAAGAGTCGGTGGATCCAGAATCAAATAAAACATTTGCTACTTTAGAGTGGATGGTAAGTGTACCTTTCACCACTTCATTATCGTACTCCACATCGCTGATAGAAATTGCATGTGACTTTCCTTTGTCTTTAGCCTTAAGATTTTGTTGATGTCGACCATCATCATCAACCCTTGGATTTGGGCATTGATTGGCATAATGACCCATCTCCTTGTTCTTGAAACATTGAAGTGTAGTAGGTTCATTCTGTGTATCCCTTCCTTTGTTTGCATCATTAGACATCTTATTCCCATTATCGCGACATTCAAATGCCCGATGACCTTCCTTTACACATTTGAAACATTTAATTGTCCCTTTAAGACAACTCCCTCCATGTTTCTTTCCACACTTTGAGCATAAGGGAAAGCTCATCTTCTTTTCAGTGTACTCTTTAGATTTTCCTTTGAATTCCATTTTCCTCTTCTTAGCAAACCCATATGACTGATGGGTTACTCCAATCTCCATCTCGACTTTGAGAGCACATCGAACGATTTCCTCGTAGATATTGAAGTCCCTTATGGATAACGCCCTTCGAAGACTTCGTTTTAAGCCAATAAAGAATCGATCGATCTTACTCTCAGGTTGAATAATAATACTAGAAGCGTACCTTGCAAGTCTTGTAAAATTTTCTTCATAGGTACCAACATATTCATCATCCTTTTGCTTCAGTTCAAGAAACTCTTTCTCCATATTTGTTCAGAGAATACGAGGGAAGTACTTATTGAAAAATATGTTCTTGAACTCGTCCCATTCCATGGACTCAATTTCATCCCTTTGACTCGTATTCTTAATAAGATTCCACCATTGATCAGCATCACCTTCCAAACGATACACCGCTAAGATGACTTTATCATGTTCAGAACATTGAAGAACTGAAAATATCTTTTTAGTGGTACTAATCCATTGTTCAGCAACTAATGGATCAGTAGACCCGCTGAAAGAAGGTGGACGCTACCTCATGAAGGATTCAACGGAATGTTGCTCTTTCTTTTGCTCGTTTGGAAGTCATGCATGATTCATAGCTTGAGAATGTTCTGTGAGCATGGCTACAAGATTTTGCATTCCAGCTCCCATATCGTTTGGTTGCTCAGGGGGACAATCATTGAATTGCCCATCGCATTCCACATTAACACGGTTCCTTCGGGTTCCAGCCATTGACTAAAACCAAGAAGAATAGTGTGAGCAACATTAATTATAATAGGAATACCACAGAATTCAAGAATAAAATTTTCACGCTTAAGGTCTTATCCTAGGTTATTCATGGCCATTTCTAAAACACTAAGATTGTGTTCTATGCTTAGACTTATCCTTAGGGTTCTTACTAAGGCTTTCACATCCTAGTTTCCAAAGGTTGACTATACCTTTCCTCTGATACAAACTATAACAACCCATAATTTACATACATTGTTAATACATCAAAATTGAAGCACACTTATTACAACATATGACAAAACCACAAAGGACCGTATAGGTATAGTGTCTTTCGAAACTGGGAAACATAAACAACTGGTTCATAAATCTTCTACAGTGTATCCCATTTATTTCATCATATCTAGGGTCCCTTTTAGCATATTCTACTTAATATCCATCTTCCTGAGCTGGGGAAAAGAAAACATAAAAGGGTGAGCTCAAATGCTCAGCAAGGGCAAATAAAGGAAATAAAAATCATATCATATCTTTTTTGAAAATCATAACCTGCAAAAGAGATCATAATATCTTAACATGGTGTTGACCTCACCTGTTTTGATAATCTCAATCATGTATTCATATGTGTTGAAAATCCAAATTATGTTTTCATTCTCTATGATATTTTTTATGTATCATTGATCTATACTTTAATTCTTTCAAATCTGTGATCAAACCAATAATAATTTTTAAAATTGTCTTTGAAATATGTTAATCCTCATTTATCCATGTTCATACAAGTTATAAATTGATTCTAACACAATCGGATGTGTTCTGCATAAAACAGATAAGTAATCTGCCTATAGCTACTGATAAAGAGCTACCGGTACCCAGTCTACCGATAGACTTAGTCTACCGACAGACAGAGTCACCGATATACTTAACACAGAGCTACCGATATAATTAACACAGAGCTACCGATGTACTTATAAATGTAAGCTACTAACTTACAGACAACTACCAATACAAACATAGAGCTACCGGTGTAAGTATAAATAGCTACCGATGGAATAAGAGTCACCGATAGACGAAGCTACTGACAGACTCACAGCTACCGATACCGACGCATGGAGCTACCGATACCGACGCATGGAGCTACCGACGCATGAAGCTACCGACGGATGGAGATACCGACACATGGAGCTACCGATAAACAAAGTCACTGATACAAGCATGTACCAACTGACGCATAGAGCCACCGATAGAGTCAAAGCAACTAATGACATTGAGCTACCGATGTCCAAGCTACCGATGCTGATTACCTACCGATCACTCGACTCACTGTTTGAATTTCTTTATTTCCTATATTTAATCTATCTAACGGTCATATCATGTACATATTAATGATTTGTCAAATATCTGATAAATGCTGTCGGATGTCAGGAATCCGTGCCTCGTACCTGCAGAAAGGAAGTCTTTTCTGTCCCCTGTTTCCCGTGAGATAAATACGAGAAGACTACGCTGCCCAAAAAAAAGGATAGTGTGGTGGATGGAATATACTAGAAACACAAGAACGATAAGAATCAATAAGAGAAAAACCAGTCCCATCAAGAACACAGAAGAGGTCATAGACAATCAAGCATACTCGAGAAGTGTTCTGTCTATATAAGAAGAGCACTGAATAACTTCAACCACTACATTTTCACTGTCTGTGAACCTGGAGCATACGACACTCTGTTTCTCAAACAGAAACCAGAAGAGGACTCAGATTCACTTCTGATCGAATCCAAAGGAGTCCAGAGCTACACTGAAATCACCAGAACCATTTCTAAACTCTTCATCTCTTGTTCTGTGATTTATTATTATACTTTTCGAGCAGTGTGTGTTATCTGCTGTATCTAACACATACACTGTCTCTTGTACTTAAACTGGAGGATTGGTAAATCCTTACCAAATTCTTGCATTCTATTCTTTCCCACGAATAACAGTGGTAGAGGTCGTGTGTGACCTGGACAGCTGGTTGCTGTTGTACTGTTTCCCACGAATAACAGTGGTAGAGGTCTTGGACCTGGACAGTTGTAAACTGTTGAACCCCGATCCAGGGTGTGGATCATTTTTATATAAACTTTTGAGAGGACTAAGTCTCGGCTTGAGACTAAACCTCTTGGTCACATTTGTTGTGCCATCTCTTTCAATGTTTTATTCCGCTGCTAATCACTTTAAAACCAATACTGTTTTAAAGTTACTTTGATAATTAAATTAGCAAGTGTTTACGTTAAGTGTAGATTAGTAATTTAGTTTCAAAAGATAATCACACACTCCTGTGTTGATTAACTGGGAATTAATCAATCCCTTGAGAATCTGACAGAACCTCTACTTTAATATAAATTCACTACAGTTTAATTTATTATTTTATTTGGGGGTCTTTAAGACAGTGTTTTTAAATACAGAAATTTTAATTTGTACTCAATTCACCCCCCCTCTTGAGTAAACCACTCCGACCAACACTTGGTATCAGAGGATTGAAAAAACTTTCTAAAAGTACTCTGCTTTTGAACTGTGATTTTAGTTGTATTTTAAAGTTCTTAAATTTTCTGTTATATCTAAATTTTTATCTCTTTAAAATTTTCTCATCATGGACAATAGACTTGAGGGTGCTGCTACTAACCGTCCACCTTTCTTCAATGGAACTAATTATGCTCAGTGGAAACTGAAAATGAAAATTCATCTAGAAAGCATAGGTTTTGATATTTGGACTGCTATTGAATCAGAATACAAAATTCCAACTACTGCTAGATCTACTTGGGATGAACCTATAAATACTGCTTACAATAACAACTGCAAAGCTATGAATGCCTTGTACGGTGCTCTAGGAGATGAAGAGTTTAATAGAATTTCTTCTTGTAAAACTGCATATGAAATTTGGGATACCTTAGCTGTTTCTCATGAAGGAACAACGAATGTTAAAGAAATGAGATTGAACACTTATACTATCAAGTATGATAATTTTAAAATGAAGCCTGACGAACCCATTTCTGACATGTATCTCAGGTTCAATGAAATTGTCAATACAATGATCTCGCTGGGAAAGGATGTCTCATCGAAGGAACAAATTATGAGAATTTTGAGATGTCTACCTGATAGATGGAGAGGCACATCTGTCTCAATTAGAGAATCATGTGACATTGCTGCTCTACCTGTCAAGGAACTAATTGGCAAGCTGATGATGTATGAAGAAGAGCTTAAAGTGAATAAAGAAGAAGAAAATGAACCTCCAAGAAAGTCTGTCGCTTTCAAATCTTCAACTTCAAAGAATAAGGACAAAGAAAAGATTCAAGCTGTAGTTGAAAGTTCAAGCTGTGAAGATAGTGAAAGTGATTCTGACAGTGATGCTGAGATGGCTCAAATTGCTAGAAGATATAAGAAATTTTATAGGAAAAAGAAGTTCTTCAGAAAAACAAATTATAAGGGTAATTATGATCACCAAGGTAAATGGAAAAAGGATTGGAAGAAGAATGACAAATCAGATGATGTTGTCTGCTATGAGTGCAAGAGAAAAGGACACATTAAAGCCGACTGTCCAAAGCTGAATTATAAAAATAAATATGAATATAAGGACAATAAGTTTAAGAAATCCATGAAGGCTACTTGGAGTGCTTCTAAGGATAGCTCTACTGAATCTGAAAGCTCTGAAACTGAACACAAAAATAAGGCAAACATGTGCTTTATGACAAACACTTCTCAGGTAACTGCTGAAACTCCTGCTTTAAATTATTATTACTCTGGAGATAATGCAGAATCTGATTCTGATTCTGGAACAATGTCTAAAAATGAATTGTTTGAGTACTGTGATATGCTGGAAGAGACATGTAATGAACTTAAGGATAAATACAAGTCATTAAAGAAAAAGCATGCTCTCACCACTATAGTTAAAACCGAACTCACTATTGAAAAAGAGAAAAATGCTCAACTGTTAAAAGAAAACACTGAACTGAAACTATCTAATGAGAAACTCAAGAAAGACTTAGAGAAGTTCACCAATGGAAAAAATACACTAACACAGATGCTAGGAAAGAAAATAGAACCTAAATATACTACTGGTATAGGTTACCAACCTGGACAAAGGAAAATTTCCAAAACTAGGTTCATTTCTAAATCTGGACAGAATGAATGTAATTCTGGAACTTCACATGCTTCAACCAGTTATATACATAGCTATGGATCTAATAAAGTTTATCTTTCAAAGCATGTCAATTCTACAAATTATATGAGACCCATTAGACAAATATGGGTACCTAAAGTGTTATTGGCTAACCTGTCTGGACCCAAGAAAATCTGGGTACCAAAATCATCTCCCATCTGAATCTGTTTTGTAGGGAACTTGCTTAAAGAGCTCCTGTAAAGAGACCTGGTATTTGGACAGTGGATGATCAAGACATATGTCAGGAGACTTCTCTTGTTTTAAGAGTTTAATAAAAGTTGATGGAGGCTTTGTCACCTTTGGTGATAATTCAAGAGGAAAAATCATCGGCCTAGGCCAGATTGGTAACACTGATTCAATTTTGATTTCTAAAGTTTTATTTGTTGATGGCCTTAAATAAAATTTATTAAGTATTTATCAGTTATGTGATGATGGTTTTCATGTTAAATTTGAAAATGATTCTTGCAAAGTTTTTAATTCTAAGAATGTGTTGGTATTTTCTGCCTTAAGAAATGAAAATTTTTATGCTGTTAATCTGAATTCTTTAGCTAAGAAGAATATTACTTGTTTGAATGATTTTCATAAAGAATCTTGGCTATGGCACAGAATATTGGGACATTGCAACATTCACTCACTTAGAAAACTCTCTAGAAAAAACCTAGTTAGAGACCTACCTAAATTAGAATTCCCAAATGATAGAGTGTGTAACCCCTGTCAAAAGGGAAAACAATACAAAGTTTCTTTTAAGTCAAAGAAAGAAGTTTCGACTTCTCAACCACTTGAATTGGTTCACATAGATTTGTTTGGACCATCAAGAGTTTCTAGTTTAAATGGGAAGCACTATGTTTATGTTCTTGTAGATGATTTTTCTAGATATACATGGGTATATTTTCTAGCTCACAAAAGTGAAGCTTGTTCTTCTTTTGTTAGATACTCTAAATCTGTAGAGAACCTTAGTGGAATTAAGATTAAAACTTTGAGGAGTGATCATGGTCGTGAGTTTGAAAATCAAGATTTTGAATCTTATTGCTCACACAATAGCTATACTCATAACGTTTCTGCCCCTAGAACACCCCAACAGAATGGTGTAGTAGAAAGAAGAAACCGAACCCTTCAAGAAATTGCTAGAACCATGCTCAATGAATATGACCTGCCTATTTATTTTTGGGCTGAAGCTGTAAATATAGCTTGTTATGTCATTAATAGAGTCTTAATTAGACCTGTTCTTAAGAAAACCCCTTAGGAATTGTGGAACAATAGAAAGCCTAAGGTTAATTACTTTAAAGTTTTTGGTTGCAAAGTATTTATTCTGAATACTAAAGATAATCTGGATAAGTTTGCTTCCAAAAGTGATGAAGGAATTTTTCTGGGTTACTCTATTTCAAGTATAGCCTATAGAGTATTCAATAAGAAAACTAAATGTGTGGAAGAATCTGTTCACATCAAGTTTGATGAAACTGATCCACATGAGTCTAAAACCTATCTTGAAAATATTGAAGAAGACTTATCTGTTCTGGACATTAATGATAAATCTAAAGAACCTGTTATCAAAACATCCAGTTCTGGACTTTTTCCAGAATCTGCTTCTGTTGAACCCGAACCTATAGATGAACCTGAAATTTCTAGTCCAACCTTTACCAGATCAACGAGGATTCTAAAGAATCATCCTTTAGAAGCTGTTGTTGGTAATCTTGATAGAGGAACACAAACTAGAGCTTCTCTAAGAAACCAGGTTGAACATCAAGCTTTTCTTTCACAGCTAGAACCCAAAAAAATCAATGATGCTATCAATGATGAATTCTGGGTAATAGCTATGCAGGAAGAATTAAATCAGTTTGAAAGAAACAAAGTCTGGGAATTAGTTGACAGACCTAAGGACACTTTGACAATAGGCACAAAATGGGTTTTTAGAAATAAAGTAGATGAATCTGGAAATATAGTTAGAAACAAAGCTAGACTAGTTGCACAAGGATATAGTCAAGAAGAATGTATAGAATATGAAGAAACTTTTGCACCTGTAGCCAGACTAGAAGCCATTAGGATTTTACTTGCATATGCTACACATCTGGATTTCAAGTTATATCAAATGGATGTGAAAAGTGCATTTCTAAATGGTTTTATAATTGAAGATGTTTTTGTAGAACAACCACCTGGATTTACTAATCCCCATTTTCCAAATCATGTTTTTAAACTTTTTAAAGCTTTGTATGGTTTGAAACAAGCTCCAAGATCTTGGTATGATAGACTTAGCAATTTCCTTATCTCAAATGGTTTTACTAAAGGGATTGCTGATCCAACTCTTTTCATTAAAAGAATTTCTAAAGATGTTTTAGTTGTACAAATATATGTTGATGATATTATTTTGGATCTTCTAAACACTCTTTATGTACTGATTTTTCAAAAAGTTTGCAAAATGAATTTGAAATGAGCTTAATGGGAGAACTTAAGTACTTTCTTGGATTTCAAGTATTTCAAAATAAAAATGGTATTATTTTGAATCAAAGAAAATATACAAAGGATCTTTTAAAACGTTTTGGTTTGGATAGTATCAAGGAAAGTGAAACTCCTATGAGTACTACCTGTAAATTGGACGCAGATGAAACTGGGAAAACAGTTGATCAAACAAATTACAGAGGTATGATTGGTAGTTTACTTTATCTTACTGCTAGTCGACCTGATATTATGTTTAGTGTGTGTATGTGTGCTAGATTTCAAGTTAATCCAAAAGAATCTCATTTTCTTGCTGTTAAAAGAATTTTTAAATATCTCAAACACACGGTTAACTTAGGTTTGTTTTACCCAAAATGACAATCCTTTGAGTTAATGAGTTATTCAGATGCTGACTTTGCTGGTTGTAAGTTAGATAGAAAAAGCACATCAGGAACATGTCATTTGCTTGGAAAATCATTAGTTTCTTGGTGTAGTAAGAAACAGAACTCAATTGCATTGTCTACTGCCGAAGCAGAATACATAGCTGCTGGTAGTTGCTGTGCACAAATTCTGTGGATGAAACACACTCTTTTGGACTATGGAAATGATTTTAAACATGTTTCAATCAACTGTGATAACACCAGTGCAATAAACATCTCTAAGAATCCTGTATCTCACTCTAGAACCAAACACATAGATGTAAGACACCATTTCCTAAGAGATCACTATCAAAAAGGTGATATTTCTCTTGAATTTATTGGCACTAAACATCAATTGGCTGATATTTTCACTAAACCTTTAAGTTCGGATAGGCTAAGTTACATAAGACACGAATTGGGAATGTTTAATCACAACCGATCACCGATGTAAAATCCTCACTCATGTGCAATTCTCACCGATGTGAAAATTCTCACCGATGTGAAAATTCTCACCGATGTGAAATTCTCACCGATGTGAAAATCCTCACCGATGTGGAAATTCTCACCGATGTGAAAATCCTCACCGATGTGAAATTCTCACCGATGTACAATTCTCACCGATTTTTTTTCCCACCGATGATTAACTCACACCGATGCAATGTTTTACATCTGTCTGCCGCCAATAATACGAATCGCTTTATTTTATTTTATCTTACTCTATTTTAGTCGTTTATTTGGAATTCCTAAATGATAAAACTAAGTCTAAGACACTTCTTACCTCACCGAGCTCAAAATCTCTCACCTTCGAACCTTAGCTCCCAAATCGGCCAAGAACCCTAAACCCGCGATGGAAAAAACTAAGCTTCCTATCATTAGAGATGAAAGTGTAGAACGAAAAGCTAAGAAGCAGAAGACACAGCATAAAGCTAGTGTTAGTGAAGTCAGAACGAGATCGGGAAGGCGACCAGTGAATCCTCACTTGCAGAATAGAGACATAGTAATCGAGAAGGAACTGTGCGTGGAATGACTACTGCCTAGCAAATCATTAGTACTCGAGATTATGGAGGACCAGAAATGGGTGGATTGTTTCTCGAATAACAATGGCCCATACTACCCGAAGTTGGTAAAACAGTTCTACGAGTTTGTAACCTTCGAGAAGTCTGAAAATGAGAATCGGGTAAGCTCTTTTTTAAATGGAAAAGAGATGTCTTTTTCTTCAATAGAGTGGGCTGAGTGTTTAAAAGTAACACATGAAGGTGTCTCTGGGTATGTATCAAGAGCAATGCCACCTAGCAGTGCCATATTTGATTATGAAACCGCCTTAAAAGAACTGACCTGTAATGGGAATCAAAGGCAAGTGGTTGCTGCTGAAATGGATGGAGAGAATCGACTGCTCTTCAAGTTTGTTCAGCATGTGTTGATACCGAGGCGAGGAGATTTTTCAAATTTGAGATATCAAGATATCTATCTTCTTCATTTGCTAAGACATGGTGTAAAAATCAATCTGTGCAGATTGTTAATGCTTCAAATGGAAGACATGATTAGACCAAAGTCAAAGACTAATGCTTTGTTCTTTGCCAAGCTGATTTCAGTAATGATAAAAGTGAAAGGAATAGCTGAGTCTCAGGATGAGACAGTTGTAGTCAGGAACAATTTCTGCATCACCTCGACTGTTTGTAAGTACATGAAAATTAACTGGAACCCATGGAAGGGAGAATGGGTCAGTGATGATCAGAAGATATATGATAGGTTTAATCCTGTGGATCATCCCTCAAGACCAAAGGATATGAGAGATCCGAGTCTGAGACCTGATGATGAGGAACCTGTTTATAGTAATGAAACAGAAGATGAAACAGAAGAAGAAGAAGAAGAAACTCCCATGGATGTTGGAGGAGATCCAGAATTTCTCCCAAGTCCTGTTGCAGAATTGGTTTATTCTAGGAAAGGAAAGGTAGAGGATATTTTGTCTACGTATGAGGAAGACCAGTCTGTACCTCACCAAGAAGAAGAGGAAAAGGAGAATGTATCTGAATCGCCTGCTTCTGGTAGTTTAAGTATGAGTCCTTTGATTGGAAACTCAGCTATGTCGACTGCTGAAGTAGAAAGAGATACAGAAGAAGCTGTACCTGTATCAGAAGATCTTCTAGATGCTGCACCGATGGAACTTGTAGTAGAATATTCTGATGAAGAGAATCCAGAACTGAATGCTGTTGTGATACATGAGAATTCACCCATTGAGGGGGAGCATCAATCTGTTCTTGGAAATGTTACAGTAGCTGTTGAGTTTGGAGACTGGGTAGAGGACCCAGGGTTTATAGTCTGTGGATTGGATTATCCGGATTCTGACAATGAGATTTCTGTGAATAGACCAAAGACCAATTATGATCTTGATTCTGAGTTGTTGCCCGATAATGTGGTCAGATTTCATGATCTGAATAAGCTGAAAGAGGACCTCAAAACCAGTTTTGTTGAAGAAGTGAAGTTAATGGAAACCTCCCTTGCATCCTCAATTCAATCAATAATGACTGATTCTGTAGTTAGTTTGGCCTCAGTAAAGGGAACTGCTGCAGTTGTCCCTAATGATTTTGTCTCTAAATCTGATCTTGCATCCATGAAGAATGAGCTGAAATAATCATTCAGTGTATCAGTTGCTGAGATGAAGAAAATCTTTAATGAAGAAATGAAAATGTTAGAGAGATCCTTCGAGCTATCTCTGACTTGTAATTTATCTTCTTTTGTGTCTGAGCTTATGGAAGAAGTGAAAGAGTGCCAGACTCAGTCTTCTAGAATCGAAGCAGATCTTGAAGCTCTCAAGACATCAGTTGTTTCTTTGGATTCTTATATGAGCTCCAAATCTCAAGCTTTCAAGGACCTAGCTTATGTGAAGAGTGTAGTAAGCCAGTTTGTCTCGGTGTTTGAATGTTTCAAAAACTCAGTGAAGGATCACGTTCAATTACAGGACTCTCAAGTTCAAATCCTAATCAGTGGTTTGTCTAAGAGTTTCAAAGAAACTATTTCCTTCTCTCTTGGCCCTCTCACATCCAAACTATTAGTTGACCTGAATCAAGTTCGAGCAATGTTGAAGGAGGAGATTGGTTCTATTTCAACCAGTGGCTCTGTGGACTCATCAGAGTTGAGCCGAGTGGTTCTTTCTACAAGAGATTCTGCTAGAGAAATAATGAAGATTGTTCAAGATTATATGAGAGAATCCTCTGACTCTCAGGAAGCCATAAAGAGCAAAGTGGACTACTACTTCACCAGAATTTTCACCAAGAATCAACTCGAACACCACTTCAAGCTGATGTTGGAAAACATGAAGCTACCTCCAGTAACTCAAGATTTTAGAGAACAAGTGAGCCAACTAAGACAATTAACTCCAGACTTGGAAAAATTCATGGAGAACAAAGATGATTTCATCTCTGCTATGGAAAGAGGAGGAGGAATTATTATGGATTTTAGAAATCTGTTGCTGCCCTTCTTGCATGTTGATGCCAGACCAGTCATCGTACCTCCTGATTTGCCTGCTTCTGCCTCAGCTGCTTCCACAGTCCAGCTGACTCCTGCTCAAGATATTCGAAGCCTCAAACCAATGATCACCCAAAGATCTTCAACCTACAAGCCTGACTCTGTGTCAGTAGCTCAGCCTCTTTTGATCATTTCTGGCATTCCAAAACCTTCACCTGCATCCTCACCACCCGAACCTTCTTCTGATCCCAAAAGAAAATCTCACGTGGAAAATGAGGATTGATCCAGTGGCCCAGATTTTTGATAGGAATTCATTTGTATTCTGTTTCTATACTTTCTGACTGCTCTAATACAGAAGAACTCCTTTTACTTCTCATGTTTTATTTGTCTCCTATATATACTTTCCCAGTTTTTGATTATCATAAAGGGGGAGAACAAACAATAAGCGGAAAATGAGAGAATGAGAAATATTTTCAATGGAGAAAAATAACCTTCTTTTCAATTTTATCTCTGATATTATTATGTTTCTTTTTACCTTCGGTACCTTATGATTGTTACCTCTGATAACTTATGTCTATATCATACTATTACTATTATCTCTGATGCTGTTTTCTCTGAGAAAATTGAATTCAATATTATACTCTTCACTATTATATTTTCACTATGTTAAATGCCCATATCATAAATTGTGATTATCAAAAGGGGGGAGATTGTTGACCTCACCTGTTTTGATAATCTCAATAATGTATTCATATGTGTTGAAAATCCCAATTATGTTTTCATTCTCTATGATATTTTTTAAGTATCATTGATCTATACTTTAATTCTTTCAAATCTGTGATCAAACCAATAATATTTTTTAAAATAGTCTTTGGAATATGTTAATCCTCATTTATCCATGTTCATACAAGTTATAAATTGATTCTAACACAATTGGATTTGTTCTGCATAAAACAGATGAGTAATCTACCTATAGCTACTGATAAAGAGCTACCGGTACCCAGTCTACCGATATACTTAGTCTACCGACAGACAGAGTCATCGATATACTTAACACAGAGCTACCGATATACTTAACGCAGAGCTACCGATGTACTTATAAATGTAAGCTACTAACTTACAGACAGCTACCAATACAAACATAGAGCTACCGGTGTAAGTATAAATAGCTACCGATGGAATAAGAGTCACCGATAGACGAAGCTACTGGCAGACTCACAGCTACCGATACCGACGCATGGAGCTACCGATACCGACGCATGGAGCTACCGACGCATGAAGCAACCGACGCATGGAGCTACCGACGCATGGAGCTACCGATAAACAAAGTCACCGATACAAGCATGTACCAACCGACGCATAGAGCCACCGATAGAGTCAAAGCAACTAATGAAATTGAGCTACCGATGTCCAAGCTACCGAAGCTGATTACCTACCGATCACTCGACTCACTGTTTGAATTTCTTTATTTCCTATATTTAATCTATCTAACGGTCATATCATGTACATTTTAATGATTTGTCAAATATCTGATAAAGGTTGTCGGATGTCAGGAATTCGTACCTCGTACCTGCAGAAAGGAAATCTTTTCGGTCCCCTGTTGCCCGTGAGATAAATACGAGAAGACTACGCTGCCCAAAAAAAGGAGAGTGTGGTGGATGGAATATACCAGAAACAAAAGAATGAGAAGAATCAAGAAGAGAAAAACCAGTCCCATCAAGAACACAGAGAAGCTCATAGACAATCAAGCATACTCGAGAAGTGTTCTGTGTATATAAGAAGAGCACTGAATAACTTCAACCACTACATTTTCACTGTCTGTGAACCTGGAGCATACGACACTCTGTTTCTCAAACAGAAACCAGAAGAGGACTCAGATTCACTTCGGATCGAATCCAAAGGAGTCCAGAGCTACACTGAAATCACCAGAACCATTTCTAAACTCTACATCTCTTGTTCTGTGATTTATTATTATACTTTGTGAGCAGTGTGTGTTATCTGCTGTATATAACACATACACTGTCTCCTGTACTTAAACTGGAGGATTTGTAAATCCTTACCAAATTCTGGCATTCTATTCTTTCCCACGAATAACAGTGGTAGAGGTCGTGTGTGACCTGGACAGCTGGTTGCTGTTGTACTGTTTCCCACAAATAACAGTTGTAGAGGTCTTGGACCTGGACAGTTGTAAACTGTTGAACCCCGATCCAGGGTGTGGATCATTTTTATATAAACTTTTGAGAGGACTAAGTCTCGGCTTGAGACTGAACCTCTTTGTTACATTTGTTGTTCCATCTCTTTCAATGTTTTATTCCGCTGCTAATCACTTTAAAACCAATACTATTTTTAAAGTTACTTTGATAATTAAATTAGCAAGTGTTTATGTTAAGTGTAGATTAGTAAGTTAGTTTCAAAAGATAATCACACACTCCTGTGTTGATTAACTGGTAATTAATCAATCCCTTGAGAATCTGACAGAACCTCTACTTTAATATAAATTCACTACAGTTTAATTTATTATTTTATTTGGGGGTCTTTAAGACAGTGTTTTTAAATACAGAAATTTTAATTGGTACTCAATTCACCCCCCCTCTTGAGTAAACCACTCCGACCAACACATGGAATAAATCATAGAAGTGAAAATGAGATCCCCATAATCATAACATAAAACTTGAAACTTTGTGGCATGCACACATAATCATGGAAAATCATTTCTTGTTAGTCATGACTCATTGCCAAGACTATCTTAGTGGACAAAGTCCATTTCTGAACCGAGTTCACTCCTCGTTTCAGTCCTGTATCACTGAACCGAAATAACCTTCCGTTCCAGCCATGTCTATCTCATGAGATATAAAATCTTTACCCAATTCATTGGAGGGAGATATAGGTCCCACCCATCTCATAATGATACCATTATTATGTGTGCCACAAAATCATAAATCATACATCATTGCATAACCCATGTAATAAAAATGGGAATCTTAAACATCGTGACATCATCAAATAATTCATATAAGATAAAGGAATTCATAAAAATAATTCCATCACAACATAATCAAATCAATGTAATAATAGGGATATAAACAGAACCCTTTATTATCTTAGATGGAAAATAATTTTGATAAAACACTTGAACTCCATTCTTGAGGAAAATATCCTTTCTTCTTTAAAAACATTTTTCATTTCTTAACATGTCATACGACTTTAATCTAAAACAAGGTGATTAAAAATAAACTTGAAAACATATAAAGGAAGATTCTTGGAGATAATTTTTTAAAAATCCATTCTTGCCGTATAAGTTAAAAAACATTCTTCTCGTACTTTTGTCGAAAAAGTCAAAAAAGTACCTCATACGAAAAACGACAAAAGATTCCTTTCATATCTTTTACTAAAAACTCACCGAAGGGTAAAATAGGTTTTAAAAAAAATTGTAGGTGGATGGAAATAATATTACATATTGAGGAAACATGGATGTGTATGATAAAATACACCCCAGTAAATTTCAAAGTATAAACAATCTCGAATAAAAATGAGATTGTGATATTTCCCTTACCTTAGGTCCGACTTGCTTTGTAAGTGTCCGAACCTCCTGTATAATGATTTAAATAATGTTATTGACTTATTACAGAATCATACTTATTTTTATGATATCATTTATGGTCATATTCTTAGCTTCTTAGTAGTAATATTTCATTGCTACTTGTTATTCGGGTGTTTATAACTTTTTGTTCTTATGCGTGTTTTGTCGAATAAATTCTTATTCATATCTTTAGGTTATAGATACCTCATTTCCAGAATTTTATTAGTGTAGTATATATCATATTCATTCATTCAATTCATTTATATAATCATTATGAAATGAAGATCATGTAGAATGAGTCGCATCACATCGTGGAGACGGTATTCCGTACGTACGCACGAGTGATGATATCATTCCTATGATCGTGGAATTGTATTGGAGTATATATATATTATTTCAGTATCAATATTACTTTATAATAATCATAAATAGTTACTCATTACACCATTATACCCATCCATGTACGGTGATGGTGGAAAATAGATTACTCCACGGCGTGGAGACGGTATTCCGTACGTACGCACGCGCGGTGATTTCATTTTTTCCGTAGGATGGATAGAAGGTGAATTAGGGTTGTTTCATATTTATAATAACATATCAATATGTAAGTAATACTGTTTTTTTTACTTTATCATGAAACAACTAAAGAAGAATAAGTTGAAGAAGAAAGAAATTGAAAAGATCAGTAATGGATATTACCTCTTCTTTGGAACGCCTCTTTGAATCCTCCACTTAGGGAACTAAGATTGGTCTTTGAAGAAGACCAGGACATCTAAGTTTATTATAGGGAAGTGTAGAAGGGATTTTGGTAGTGTTTGGCCGAGCTTGAGTGCTCAAATTGGTGTGAGGAGGAGGGGGAGGAGGTGCCCTTTTATAAGGGAGGAGAGGGGCACCTTAGGAATATCTCAAAATATTATTTTATATTAAAGTCAAAATCGGTTTATAATGGTTCCAAAGGGTCTTATTTCGATGCTAAAGTGGAAATGGGTCGAAATCCTATCAACAAATAGGATTTAGACAAGTTTAGGTTATTATTTTAACCTTATCAATTAGATTTAACTCTAAGTTAAATAATGCAACTTTTACCGTGTCTTTTTGTTTTCTTACACTATATGGACAATACACTTACTATAACATGCCAAACGGACCCCAAATTGTTTATTATTAATATATATATCTTTATCTAAGTCATTTGGCCGAACTTTAGATTTTTAAGAATAAAATAACAATTAATAATATAATATTTGATTTAAAAACTATTTTGTGTCAATTTTGACACTATTTGATATATGATTTTTGTGAAAGTCATAAAAGAATTATATGTTCGAACCAAGTTGATTAAATCAACACTAATATATCATAGTAACATAGAAAATTAGTTAAATTAATAAAAAGTCTCAAATTACATTTATTTTGGTGTTTATAACATCAATTATGTCAATATTTCATTAATAAGAGAATTATTGCATCATCATTGTGTCACAAATAAATTAAATTATTTAATGTATAAAAATTATAAATAAAATACCATTATGTATGAAATATGTTTATATTTCTAATGAATATTTATAGTCTAATTTATCTTATGTATAACCCCATATTAAAAATGTTTTACTTATTAAACTTTGATTTTAACTATTTTAACCCTTCTTTAAATAAATTAATAATAAATGTCCTTATCTAATCCAAGTGGGCCTAAATGGTCATATTTTATTCATAAGTTTGTATTTGGTCGAATGAAACTTATCCAATAGAATTAGGACATGTGTTAGGGTAATAGTAATATCAGATTTACACTTAATTACCCTATTTACTATTAACCGCGGTAAAAAAAAGTAAAAAGATACTATTCACCAAAATATTATTTTTATCTCATTGAACCACATTTTACTTACTGATATCAACCGTGTCTATCGGATTTTCGAAATTCCATTCACAGAAGCGGTAAAATTATGTTTTATGCAAAATTCAGTTTTTAACCTACCACTTAGTGGTTTCACTATTCATCAAAAATTGAATGTTTTTAGAAAAATACCAAAATTTCACCCTAGGCTAATTTCGGTATTCCGAATCCAAAAATGAAGACCATTTTGAAAAATAAAATTTATAAAATTTCAAAAAGTGGTAATTACTATTCATAACGGCTAGTTTTAATAATATTTTAATAGCATATTGTTGTTTAGTGAAACTCAGTATTGCGTACGATGCAAGCTATCGAGGAAGGTCGCGATTGCGTGTAAAGTAAGCCAAGCTAGTGTGTAGTGAAATATTCCTTTGATGATTTATATAACATAAAAGTCTCGGGTGTTACATCCTCTCCCATCCCTTGGACACATATATGGTATATTCCCTTGACACTTGGGGCAATGATTCACATAGTTACCCATATGAAAATCCATACTTTTCAGACAAACATATCATGTATCAATATATGAATATTAATTACATATTATAATGATCTATACTATAATAATATCAGTGTTGTTCCTTTGGAAACATGGACGCATAAACAACTGGTTTATAATTGATATGCATCATCTCCCAGTATGTTCTTTATAACTAGAAACCTTATATGAAATATCGTACTTACTAACATTGTTCATAACATGGGGAAAAGGAATATTATAAATGTGGATAAAAAATTCATAGTAAGGGTAATCAAGGGAGATATCAATGATCACATCATCCTAACATTAATATATGAGAATAAGAAAATTATTATTACATTAAAAAATCATACCTTATATATGGTAGATCATAATCATTAATCATTTCATAAATCATGTAAATTGATAATACATGAATCATAACTGAATACAAAAACATGATCCATGAGGGAATAACATTGACATAAGGAATAATTGGTTGGAATATATATAATTATAAAAAAAATATTTCCTTAGTAGAAAATGTTTATTTCCAAGACTGTCAAATTCAAATGGCATTATTTCCAAATTAATAATAGTAGTCAACGTTCACTCCCATGACTATTATAGTAGATAGGGTCCCTTACTGGGTAGGGTTAACTCCCTATTCTATTCCTATATATCTCTTGAGATATCAATCTTTTCTGAGTTAATTAGAGGGAGATATTGGTCACACTGATCCCGTAATAAAAACCATATTTATGTTTGTTCAAAAATATCTTAAAACATGTTTTATATCAAATCCCATGGAACGAAATGGGTTTCAAAAATATTTCATCATAACATAAATCTTAGGAAATTAATTATTTTCTTATAATTTTCATCATTTCATCATAGAATATCCTTTTAAAAGAAACGACTTTCATAATTTTCATGTCATAAATGATATAAACCATCCAAAAAAAAGAATTGTATTTATGGATTAAATAACCAGTAAAAGATAATTTAAATAATTATCTCTTATATTTTATTAATTTAAATACAGGAAATATATTATCAAAATATTCTTTATGAGAAAAATATTTCTATTTTTAAATAACTTCAATAAAATATAAAAATGATTTTATTTTTATAGGAATTTGTTTTTAAAAAATAAACATCGAAAAATATAAATTAATGTTCAATTTATTTTCTGTTCATGATGTGGTAAAATTTAATTTAAGCTAAAGCTGTTAAAATAAAAAATTTCTTTTCAATTTTTTTAAGTTGTAAAAAATTTCCCCATTTGTAATAAAATATCATTTCTTAAAAGAAATTAAAAAAAGTAAAAAAATGGAAAAAAATGACTTTAGAAAATCATAGTAGATTTTTTTTATAAATATTTGTGAAATTTATAGAAAAAATGTCCAATTATGAAACGTTTTTTTAATAATAAAAAATATAATTATTGTTTTCCAAAAAAATATATAATTCATATATTGGCCACATAAGGGGATGAAAATGAATAGAAAAAATGTAATTTCAAGAACAAACTATAGGAGAGGAAAAACATATGCTTATTAAGAGGTAGATCATAAGATTTGTAACATTATGATCCTAACAAAAAATAATCCTAATTAACAATGAGACTAACAAATTAATTTCATGGGATTTAGAAATATAACACTAATGAAACAAGGGGTATGTAAGACATGTGTCCCCAGAAAATCAAATTGGTGTGGAAATCCCATGTTACTTCAGAAAATTTTGATCCATAATCCCCAGAATGGAAAAATATAATTGAAACTATATATATAATAAAAATAATGATATTAATGATGTATCATTTCATTTTATAATTATATAAAACACATATATAAAATAACTAGAGACTTTGGCATAAGTATTCCAAAAATAAATGTAAGGCTAAAAATCCATTACCTTATGTTTGACATCCTTCACACATGCATTAATCTCCTAGATAATAAAAATATATATTTTATATAACCATTACTGAATGAGAGTAAAATATATAATACACTATTTTATTTTCTTACAACATTTTCTCACACATTTATTAAGAGTTATTTATTAATATTTGTGATTCAGTGGTAATTGATTTATTTTTTCATGTATAATTCTATTTGGAAATTTAGTCCTCGTACTCTTATCATTGATTCAAAATACAATATTTTTACTATGACATGAATATAAAATAATTAATTATATTCATTTCATGATTCATTCAAAAAAGTTGATATAGAAAAATAAACTATATCGTTCATGGAGACGGTAGGTCATACGTACAAATGAATATTGTTTTCATGTTTTTTGATGAATGAAAAAAGAATAGAAAAAAATAAATGACCACTCTAGAGTCATTAATGTATCATATATATATATATATATAATATTTTCATTAAAAATATACACATAACCATCCAATTAAAATATAATACAAAAATTGATACTGAACACTTCATGGATGTGGTAGTCCTCACATACACATGATCGATGTTATTGTTTTACAACTATCTAAAAGGATACAATGTAGATGTAATTCTAACATTAGAGGATTATTATCATGAAAAGACCTAGAAATTTCAAGGAATTTTTTTTCTTAAATACTTTGGAATTTTACGAGTCTGCAGTTTCTGATGGCACTTGATTCCGAGGCCCGGTGTGCCCGGAATCAATTCCTGAAGTTTTGTTCAGGTACGTTCAGTAAACATACATGCATGTTTTTCTATCTTTTGAACCGGTACTCGGCATTGAAATTTGATGGCACCAATGAACTCGAAGCACCAGTATTCACTTAAGGAGACCTTTACCGTTGTTTCGTTTTATGCAAGTTGAAAGTTAATTTTTTGGGTTTAATAAAAAAGTAAAATAAAATTATTGTGAACAATTTTATTTATCTTGGGTAGTTAAATCTTACATGGGGAAGTTATTAGTGGGGCCCTATCCCACATAACCTCTCATCATAGGATATTTGTGAGGTGGGTCCCACATTATCCCTAACTTATCACCCCCCTCAACTCCCCATTAACACCCCTTTTAAATAATTTGACAACTCCACCTTATTGAATGAGATCTCTTCACCTCCCTCTCTCTTTCTTTAATATTTTCCAACAAATTTTCATTAATGAATTAAAACTCTTCAAATAATTAATTAAAGAGTTCAAATTTTGAATTACATGTGTGAATATAATAATATCCTTACCTATTATTTTATTTTGGGGAATTCGTTGTGTGGAGAGGATTTTGGGAGTGCTCTTGAGAATTTTACGATGGAGTTTCTCTCTTCAACAAAGAACCACCGAAGAATGAAGATCATCTCTTTCGATCTTCGGCCATGTAAAAGGAGAAGGATCCACCCGCCAGGAATGCCAACGTCATTCCATCCTCGGCTCTTTCTTTCCAGACGTCAACGAGTTGACGCCGTCTCCCCGCGACGCCGTCATCCACGACGCCCGATTACCACAAACCTTATTTTGAGGATGGGGGTTTGTTTCAATTTTATTTGTATAAAATTGTTCATTATTGGAAACCATGTTATATCATTGGCCAATTGGTACCGCTTGTTGCTGAGGGCACGGGCCAAACGAACATTGCCCGACGACCCTCCGTTGTTTCTTGAATTTTAATTCGCAACGAAAGGCGGAGGCGAACGGAGGCGGCGATGATCGAAGGAAGAGACCACACACCGGCCGCGTGTGGAAGAACTGTGGCCCAACACCGCAGGTTGCTCAGCCGATGAAGAACCGGTCGGCATGGCCGGCCGGACCGAAGACACCGCGGCTCGCATTTTGCAGGCCGCTCGGCAGACAAACCGGCCGGCAGCCGGCCGGCCGGGCTGGGAAGACCCGCGGTGCATGGAGGGCGCCGTGCTGGAGGATCCATGGCCCGCCCAAGCAAGCTGATCATGCTAGAGAAGCCATCTATCTTTGACCAACCGGATGGAAGGGCTGCGCTGCTCGGCACCACCAGTTTGGGAAAGCAGGGGGCCACGCCCTGCCTGGCCGGGCCGCGCCCCCTTCGGGTCCGTCTGTGCCCCTCGGGCTGGGCCGCACGATTCTCCGGGCCAGTCCGACCCTCTACCGGGTCAAACCCACCAAAACCGGGTTGAATCGACCCGGCAGCCCATTGGGCTTGACAGACCGGGCCTATTTCACTTAAATGTGAATAACTTTAAGACAACACGTCCGATCGACGCGCCGTCTGCGGCATTAGGACCCTCACGACGAATAGGTCATTTTTCAATACTCTAAGTGAGTTTTGGATGAATTTGGAAAATATCCAGGTTTGGAATGAGTATATTTCCAACCGAGCCCCTGAAACAGAAAAACCAATATCTCTTAGACTGGGCATTCGATGGACGCGCTGTCTGTCGCATCGGGTTCCTTTTGAAAAGACTGAACTTCAAGATACATCAACTCTGGACTTCGTGAAATTTTATGTATTGACCCCCTTTGACTCGAGGAGAGGTCCCTCCAGAAATCGAGAATGCTGTGTGTGGGAACCCTAGAGTTGGCTGGGACTACAACTGTGATGACTATCGTACTGGAATCCTATGTGGGTTCGACAATGACGAAAACTGTACTTGAATCCTCTATGGGTTCAGCAGTGACGACAAATGTACTGGAATCTTATGTGGGTTCAGCAGTGAAGAAAACTGTACTAGAATCCACCGTGGGTTCGGCATGGATGACAACTATATGGGAATCCTCTATGGGTTCGGCAGTGACGACAACTGCAATAGAATCCTCTGTGGGTTCTATAGAGATGATGAATCAAGGACTACATCTGATCATATCTATCTCTATACGAAGGATGTATACCTGTGTGAGCTGAGTCTTGACATTCAATCATTTTCAATGATGTGATTGACTTCATTCCTGTGTGGACCAGGTTATGCTTGGGCTCGAGAGTTGGAGCCGAACTGAGATTTTTAACTTAGGTATATGTATGGGAATATACCTTAGTAGAGTTGGTTGATACTTTGTGATTATATCTTTCCTGTTGTGGTTTATCCTTCATGGATTCTGGGAGACCATCGGGGGCCTCAGGGTGTTTACTGAGTATCGTTATACTCACCCCTACATGGGCTATTCCTGCACTACATTGTGTTAGATGCAGACGATGGACAACACAGATCGTGGTGGAGACTTGTGGAGCTGGATGGTACATGGTGGTAGACCACTTGATGAGATGAACACAAAGCAAACAGACAGACCCGAGATGCTGACGAGACAATTTGTACCCACCCTTCCGGTGGGGTTATTGGAGGACAACTTGGTGGTTTCTGCATTACCTTACTACTATTGTACTCGCTATTCTGTTGTACTGTCCTTACTGTTGGGCTTGTGTTTCTGGCCCTTTCCTTTCTGCACTTAATTTTTGTATTCAGTATTTACTTAGTGCTTGCTTTACTTTCATACTCTGTTGAGTTTTTTTACTTCTATAAAGGTAATGACTTCCATTTTATCAGGATTTACACCTTTGGTTTTAGTCGCCAGCCCCTGGCCTATGGAAGGCGGGCTTGGGTTAGCCACGACACGGGCCTAGAGGACGGGTTGTGATAAATTGGTATCAGAGGAGTCAGTTATACCGTAGAACACAAGAATCTGATTATTCTTTTTTGTGAATCAATAGTGTTAAGAGTATTGAGTGTGGTTTTCAGTCCAGGGAGTCCAGTGTTAGTGTGGCGGCCGACGTATCCATACACCAAGACCCTGACCACTGATTTTCGACTCAGTACATGAAAACACTGATTGCATGTGTGTTTCCTTTGAAATGTTATCTTTGTGATTACTTTATGTCAGCTCACTAGGTATACTGTATGACCATATAACACCTATTTCATTTCAGGATGGCCCCACGAAGGCAGCCAGCTTGGGTTCCGATTCATGTGAGAGAATGTATCCCATCGAGCGACAAGGCCTAGG
The DNA here is from genome assembly GCA_963277665.1 of Viscum album. Taxonomy (NCBI): domain Eukaryota; kingdom Viridiplantae; phylum Streptophyta; class Magnoliopsida; order Santalales; family Viscaceae; genus Viscum; species Viscum album. Next base: position 1,848,820,018 of record OY728156.1, read on the forward strand.
TGCAGGACCCCATCATAGAGGAGGCACCAGCGGTACCACTACCTGCTGAGCCACCGATACTACCAGCTCCATCAGTAGAGAGTGCACACCGCTTGAACATGTTGCATGAGTTTTAGCGACAGAGGCCTCCAAGGTTCTACGGAGGGACGGACCCACATGCAGCCGAGGATTGGCTGGAGGCAGTCGTCAGGGTTTTCAGATTGGTAGGGACACTAGCTGATCTTATGGGGCTTCATGCCATGAGTCTCTTGCATGTGGTAGTAGGTAGATGGTGGAGCTTGATACTCCAGGTGCCCGATGAGGCATCTCTTCTATGGATGGACTTTGAGAGTCTCTTCTAATCGGGGTTTGTTCCCTCCACCCTTCGTGCGGTGCAGATCCAAGAGTTACTTCATCTGTAGAAAGGAAGTATGACTGTAGCTCAGTACTCAGAGAGGTTCACTGACCTCTCACGCTACTCCACAGATATGGTACGGGACCTGTTTTTTAGGGCCCGGACCTTTGAGTAGGGACTGAGGCATGAGATTAGAGTTTCGATGATTCCTCTCAGCATCCCGACGCAGGCAGGTGTGCTAGAGAGATCCCTTCTATTGGAGAGCTTTCTCGCTGAGCAGTCTTCAGTAGAGAGACCCACCGCAGGGCGATACGTAGTAGAGTCTTCTGCAACCGGTAGTAGAAAAATTTCGTAGAGGTCCAAGCGGACCGGACCATCAATTGGGAAACCTCAGGATACAGGTTCGGTTGTGCAGGGCACAGGGAACAGAGCCAGCTATATGGGGACCAGGCGGTGTTATGCATTTGGCGGGCATGGTCATATAGCTCGAGACTATCTGAACCACCATAAAGATGAGTATCAGATAGTAGAGAGACCTCCCAGGCAGAGGTAGAGGTTCGACCATTGTGGTCCTCTAGGATCAGGCGGACGAGACAGAGGATCTGGCCGAGTAGTGGGTGGTGGATGACGTTTCGAGGCTCTACCACCACCACCACCTGGAGGACCACCCCGACCACAGGGGGCTAGCAGACAGGGGCAGGCACAGCTCCAGGAAGTCAAGGTCTACGACCACGGCGCACCTGATATGATTCGAGGTACTATCTATGTCTACTCCACCCATGTTGTTGTACTTATAGACACAGGATCGAGACATTCTTTTATTTCCACTTCCCTTGTTTGGAGCTCGGAGATTCCGATAAAGTCGTTGGCTCGATCCTTACGACTAGAGACTCCTACAGGAGCAGACTAAATGATTATGCACTGGTGCCGACAGTGTGAGTTTATTCTAGCAGGCGATTGCTTCGGCTAGGATCTTCTTGTAGCTACGTCGAGGCCTTACGATGTCATCTTAGGTATGGACTGGTTATCTACAATCCATGCATAGATTGACTATATTAGGTGAAAAGTGTGGTGTGTCAGCATGGATAGAATAAGGTTCACCTTCCCTGGCGAGAAGGGAGACTTTGCAGTGCAAGATAGACTTACGTAGAGGAGAGGGCAGCCGATCACACATCAGATGGCTAGTCTCATCCTTGGAGCAGTTGATGTGCGGAGTCCGAGTTTTCCTGTTGTGGTGGATCTATATGCGGACGTTTTTCCTGATGACGTTCCAAGACTACCTACTCGTAGAGAGGTGTATTTATAAATTTACTTGTACCCCATGACAACACCGATATCTACCACAACATATCGGATGTCTCTCGCAAAGCTTCGTGAACTGCGGGTATAGCTGGAGGACTTACAAGGGATGGGACTCATCCGACGCAGTGTTTCAGCCTGGGATTCTCTAATTTTGTTCACCAAGAAGGAGGATGGGAGCTTATGACTATGTGTCAATTACCTTTGCCTAAATCTGGTGACCATGAAGAACAAATACCCACTCCCAAGGATTGAAGACCTCTTCCAAAAGCTCAAGGGAGCATGATGGTTTTCGAAGATAGACCTCAGGTCAGGCTATCAGCAGCTCTGTGTTCGAGACAAGGATGTGCAGAAGACGGCATTCAGGTGTCTTTATGGCCACTACGAGTTCTTGGTTATGCCCTTCGGCATAGCCAATGCTCCAACAGTGTTCATGAGTCTCATGAACAGAATATTCCAGCCTTAACTTGATCTATTTGTTGTAGTTTTCATCAATGACATATTGATTTACTCGACCACTGAGGAGGACCATGCCTACCACTTGCGGGTTGTACTGGAAACACACCGAGAGAACCAGCTTTAAGGTAAGCTCTCGAAGTGAAATTTTTTGACTCAAGAGGATTACATCCTAGGGCATGTCATCTCGGAGTTTGTAGTAGTAGTGGATCTAGTGAAGAATGAGGAAGTGCTTGTTTGGGAGCCACCCAAGTGTGTGACGGAGGTGCTAAGTTCTGTGGGTCTGGCTAGATACTATTGGAGATTTGTGTCAGACTTCTCTAGAGTTGCAGCGTTGATTTCATCATTGACGAAGAAGGGGAAACCCTTCGTGTGGTCAAATAGATGCCAGCAGAGCTTCCAGGAGCTGAGGAAGAGGATGACCGGTGCACCTATCTTGAGGTTACCAAAGGAGGGCATTGGGTACGTAGTTTACTACGATGCATCAGACACCGAACTTAGGTGTGTCCTGATTCAGTAGCGAGCAGTGATCGCCTATGGTTCATGACAGTTGATATAGAACGAGCATAACTACACTACCCATGACTTGGAGTTAGTAGTAGTGGACATCTCCATGAGTATGTGGCGGCACTATATGATGGGAGTGTGATTTAAAGTAAATTCTGACCACCAGAGTCTTAGGTGCATCTTCTCACATAAGGACTTGAACCTGAGACAGAGGTGAAGGCTTGAGTTCCTCCTGGACTATGACATTGAGATAGTCTATCCTCCTGAGAAGGGGAACGTTGAGGCTGATACTCTCAGCAAGCGATCGGGAATTCAACTGCTAGGAGAGGCGACATAGCTGCTAGCTGCGTTGCAGATATCATATGTGGATATTGATGGAGAATCCTTTCATCAGTCTCTCACTGTCACTCCTTAACTTCTTTCAGCGAGTCAGAGAGGCATAGCGTGGGGACGTTGACTATGAGACGCAATGTCCTCAGATATCCGTAGGGTAGGCGCCTGATGGATTTTCTGAAGGAGGGTAGCACGTCATCCTCTTAAGGGGACGTACCATGGTACCAGTTTCACTATAAGAGGATGTGCTAAGGGAGTTTCACACTTCCCCTCTAGCGGTATATCTAGGAGTTGTGAAGATGTACCAGGACCTCAGATGATAGCACTGGTGGTCGGGTATGAAGAATGTTGTAGAAGAGTTCGTTTCAGGATGCCTCACATGTCAGAAATTGATGGCGGGGCACAAGGTGACAGTAGTCTTGGTTCAGCCCTTAGAGGTCTAGGAGTGGATGTGGGATGGGATATACATAGATTTCATGGTGGGGATTCCATGTACATCTAGAGGACACAACTGTATCTGTGTGATCATAGACTGACTCACCAAGTCAGCCCACTTCATACCGATTGGAGATCAAGGCTCAGTAGAGAGCTTGGGACACATCTAAGTTCAAGAGATCGTATGGCTTCATGGTGTGCCATCGTCTATCAATTCTGATCGAGATGCTCGATTCACTTCCGGACTATGGAAGGGATTACCTGAGGATTTTCGGACGTAACTTCACTTGAGCACCACCTTTCATCCTCATATGGATTGCCAGACTGATAGGAACATTCAGACTCTTGAGGAAATGCTCTGTGCATGTGTCCTTGACTTTGGTCATAGCTGGGAGGATCATCTACCCTTGGTGGAGTTTGCGTACAACAACAGCTACCACTCCACCATCGTGATGGCACCTTACAAGGCACTGTACGACCAACCTTACAGATCACCTCTATGCGGGACTGACCCAGGGGAGTTAGCACTTGTAGGACCAAAAATGATTTAGGCTATGAAGGAGAAGGTGCAAATCATCTAGGAGCGGATGAAAACTGCACAGAGTAGACATAAGTCCTTCGTGGATAGGAGACGAAGATCACTGTAGTTCAAGGATGGTGACCATGTCTTCCTACGGGACTCACCTCGACGCTGTCTATAGATATTTGGCCAGGGCAGCAAGTTGTCTCCGTGTTTAATCAGACCCTTCAAGGTCCTCATTAGAGTAGGAGAGGTGGCTTACCACCTGACCCTTCCACCTCAGTTGCACCGGGTGCATGACGTATTCCACGTATCTCAGCTGAGAAGATACGTGCATGACCCCACCCACATCATTGATCATGGGGATATAGACATTGATGATGAGTCCACATTTACAGAGGTCCTGGTAGAGATCAAGGATTGACAAAATCTGGTCCTACATGGATGGTCGATTCCTCTAGTGCACATTCTCTGGCAGCACGGGAACCTCTAGGAGGGAACTAAGGAGCGGGAGGCTAAGATACATTTACAATACTCACCTTTGTTTCCCTAGTCTGTGTTGTAGCTTAATGAGGATATAAAGCCTTATGGTGGGAGTAATATAAAGACCAAAAAATTTCAAGGAATTTTTTATCTTAAATACTTTGAAAATTTACCAGTCTGCTGTTTCTCACGGCACTTGATTCTGAGGCCTAGTGTGGCCGAAATAAATTTCTGAAGTTTTGTTTGGGTACGTTCAGTGAACGTACGTGCAGGTTTTCTTATCATTTCATCCGGTGCTCGGAATTGAAATATGAGGGCACCGATGAACTCACCACATTGATATTCGCTTAAGGGGACTTTTATCGCAGTTGCATTTTATGCGGGATGATTGTTAACAAAAAAGTTAAATAAAATTGTTGTGAATAATTTTACTTATCTTGGGTAGTTAAATCCTACATGGGAAAGTTATTGGTGGGGCCCACATCCACATAACCATTCATGATAGGATATTTGTGAGGTAGGGCCCACAAGAGCCCTAAATTATCACATCCCCTCAACTCCCGATTAATACCCCCTTTAATTAATTTGACAAATCCCCCTTATCGAATGATATCTCTTCACCTCCCCCCTCTATCTTTAATATTTTACAACACATTTTAATTAATGAATTCAAACTCTTTAATTAAATAATTAAAGCGTTTTAATTTTGAATTACATGTGTGAATAAAATAATATCCTTAGCTATTATTTCATTTTGGGGAATTCGTTGTGTGGAGAGGATTTTGGGAGAGCTCTTGAGAATTTGAAGAAGGAGTTTCTCTCTACAACGAAGAACCACCAATGAATGAAGATCGTCTCTTTCGATATTCGGCCAAGCCCAAGGAGAAGGAGCCACCTGTAAAAAACGCCAATGATTTTCCATCCTCGGATCCTTCTTTCTCAACATCAATGAGTTGACACAATCTCCCCACAAATCCATCTTCTGTGACACCCGATTTCCACGAACCTTATTTCGAGGTAGGGGGTATGTTTCAATTTTATTTGTATAAAATTATTCTTCATTGGAAACAATGTTATATTATTTTCCAATTGCTACCACTTAACATGGAGGGCGCGGGCGGAATGAACATGGCTCGATGTCCCTTCATTGTTTCTTGACTTCTAATTCGCAATGAAAGGAGGTGGCGAACAGAGGTGGTGATGATCGAAGGCTATAGATGTGTGTCGATCGCGTGCACAAGAACCGCGGCCTGCAACCGTGGGCCTCTTAGGCAATGAAGAACCAGCCGGCTAGGCCGCCCGGACCGAAGAGAACATGGATCCACGAGGGGGCGGTGTTGTAGAGGATCGCAGCCCGCGTTCCGTGGGCGGCACAACGTACAAACCGGCAGGCAGCTCGCCGGCCGGGCTAGGAAGACCCGCAGTGCCATTAGGGAACCGCGCTGGAGGAACTGTGGCCCTCCCAAGCGGGCCGCTTGCACTGGAGAAGCTGGTCAGCGCCGCTCGGTGCCGCAGGTTCGGGAAAGCGAGGATCGGTCCCCCTCGGACCGCTTGGCTAGCCGGGTCGGGCCGCACCGCGCCAGCCGCGGGCTGGGCCACACCCCCTTTGGGTCGGGCTGGGCCGCGCAATTCACAAGGCCGGTCCAACCCTCTTCCAGGTTGGACCAGCCAAAACCGGGTTGACCCGACCCGCCAGCCCACTTGGCATGACGAACCAGACCCGTTTCACTTAAATGTGAATAACTTTAAGTCAACGTGTCTGATCGATGCGCCGTCTGTGGAATTGGAACCCTCACAACAAAGTGGTCCTTTTTCCATTCTTTGTGAGTTTTGGAAAACTTTGAAAAATGGCCAGGTTCGAAATGAGCATATTTCTAACAGGGCCCCTGGAACAGAAAAGCAAATATCACTCAGACTGGGCGTCCGATTGACGTGTCGTCTGTCACATCGGGTTCCTTTTGACGAGACGGAACTTTGAAATAAATTAACTATGGACATAGTGAAAGTTTATGTATTTAACCCCTTTGACTTGAGTGGTGGACCCAAATGTATTCAAGCGTTCTGTGTGTGGGAACCATAGAGCTGGCTGCAACTGCGACTGCGAAGACTATCGTATTGGAATCCTCTGTGGGTTCGACAATGAAGACAACTATTCTGGATTCCTCCGTGGGTTCGATAGCGACAAAAATAGTACTGGAATCCTCCTTGGGTTCTATAGTGAGGAAAACTATACTGGAATCCTCCATGGGTTCGGCATCGATGACAACTGTACTGGAATCCACCGTGGGTTCGGTAGTGATGACAAATGTACTAGAATCCTCTGTGGGTTCGACATTAATGAAGAATTAGTGACTGCATCTAATCATCTCTATCTCTATACAGAATATTTATACCTGTGTGAGATGAGTCTTGAATTTCAATCATTATCAATGATGTGATTGACATTGAATGGGTTATGCTTTGGCTCAAGAGTTGGACTCGAACTGAGATTGTTAACTTAGGTATATGTATGGGCATATACCTAAGTAGTGTTGGTTGATACTTCATGGTTGTATCTTTCTTTATGTGGTTTATGCTTTGTGGATTTTTGGAGACCTTCAGGGGTCTCGGGGTCCCTACTGAGTATCGTTATACTCACCCCTGCATGGGCTATGCCCGCACTACATTGTGTTCGATGCAGACGACGAACAACACTGATCATAGTGGAGACTTGTGGAGCTAGACGGTACCTGGAGGTGGACCACTTGACGAAACGTACACGGAGCAGACGGACACAACTGAGATGCTGAGGAGACCATCTGTACCCACCCTTCAGGTGGGATTCCCAGAGGATAACTTGGTGGATGCTATTTTACTTTACTACTATTGTACTATCTTTTCAGTTGTACTATACTTACTGTTGGGCTTGTATTTCCGGCCCTTTCCGTTTAGCTCTTACTTTTTGTATTCAGTATTTACTTTGGGATTGCTTTACATACGTACTCTGTTGTGTTTGTTTACTTATATAAAGGCAATGCCTTCACTTTTATCGTGATTTACGCCTTTGGTGCTGGTCGCCAGCCCCTGGCCTGTGGAAGGCGGGCTTAGGGTAGTCACGACACATGCCATAAGGACGGGTCATGACATATTATTTCATAGTTATCAGAAAAAATTTAAAACCATCTAAATACCCATACAATAAAGAATGTTTTGAGAAATTAATTATATCTCTATGTGTAGACGGTATGTTGTAGTCATGCACGACCAATAATATAACTTTTTATTTGGTGGAAAGTGGTTGAATGAAGGGGTTTTAAATATCATAATAACATTTTAATATTATTTTATTATTAAATGTATTATGTCATGATGAATATTATGTATTTATAGGATTTAAATGAATAATTCAATAGAAAGTGATTAGTTAAGGTAATTTCTTATTCTTTTAAATATCATTTTGAGATATCCACTTATGGGATATAGGGTTTGTATTTTGGGAATTAAATAAAAATTATAATCTTCCAAGGGTATTTCATAATATAAATTGTCATATTTTGGTTCATATCAAAGGCTCAATGTAGTGTTATTAATAGAATGGATGGGTTACCTTTATTATTTGAGGGGGTCATCATTGGAATTTTTTAAAAGATTAAAATATTTTAAAATAATTATCATTATAATAGATATCTAATGGAATGTAAATGATAAATTCACAAAATTATCAAAAATATATTAACCCCATTTCTGTATTTTTTATTTTTTTAATTTTTTAAGTAATTTTTTAATATACTATTTTTAAAATATATCATTCCTTCTAATTTTTACACTATTTATTTAATTATAATTTAAGGAAATAATTAAAAAATAATTATAATATAATACTTTTACATAACAAAAATATGTAATATTTATCTAAAAACTCATGTTACACATTAAAACACTCATATTATATTACTTTTAATAATTTTAAATCATTTATTATGTTTCATTATTAATTAGATTAACACACTATTAGTGTTGTATAAGAATTAAATGTCCATATATAGTTTCTAAATTTTAAAAAGAAATTTATGTCATGGAAATAATTTCATTAATCAAAAAACATTCTAATATCCATTCATTTCATTCTTTTATACCTATATAGAAACATAATATATATTTAAAATGATGAAAATTGCATTTTGTAGCTTTCTTTTATTTAAATATTAAATTTACCTTCTTCTTAGAGAAGTGTCTATTAACCAAATAAATTTAGGGAATAAGATTTTTAGGGCCTAATTATATTCATTCAATAAGAATTAGGATGAAAATTTTTGGTCTTATAACTTATTTTTAATTTAGATTAACTTAATTTACTCATTACTAAGGTGATAACTTTTACCACAGATATTATTCACATGGACTAAAAAAGTGAAATGTTTAACATATTTTAATCATATAATTCCAAATATGTTTAAAATAGTACAAATTCCAAACCGATAAATAGTATTTGTAAATTTAAAAAAATCACAAAATGTGATGAAAACCTTTTTTTAGAAAAATACAGTTTTTAAGAATAAAACTAGATTTATTCTTATCCCATTCATTGTAAAAATATTATATTAAATTATAAGTAACCGGCCTTAAAACATTACATAATCATGAATTAAATGAATAATTCACATAGAGGATATTTTCAGGTTTAGAGTTTTAGAGAATTAGGACATAACTATTACATCTCAAAAGATTACAAAGTAGAAACTCCTAATCAGTTTCCATTTTTTCAAAAAATAAAAAATATTAAAAAGAAACAAGTCTTGTTCCATGTTTTAGATATCATGTCTTTTCGTGATACCATTATTTGAACCTATTCATCTTTAATTCCTATAGAAAACATTTCAAAAACATGGGATGAGAATAAAAAGCTCAGTAATGGATGTAAAAATATAGAAAGCAAAACATTAGTCCATGTATACATAAAAATAAATTAAATCATACTTTGCATATAAAACATAATAACTTTAACATACCTCATGAAATCATAAGATTTATGAATAAATCATAGAAATCATAATACATAAAGAAAACTTGAGGCATTCATAACATTCTTACTTATGGAGTAACCCTCATGTTTACATTTGGAATTCCCATTATAGTATATTTCATAAATCTATTTGGATAAACCTTAGCGTTTAACTCCTTCGAGTTACCCAATGCATTGGAGAGCTATATCGGGCTCACCCGCCCTTAGTTTATCACGAAACCACCCGTCTTCATAAAAAATTCCCAAGAACCATAAAATAATCGTATCACATAAAACATGCATAAAGGAAATATAACATTTCCACATTTCAATAAAAAGATATCAATACAACAAATTGATATAATAAAAACATAATCAAAACCATTTTCAATACCAAAATAAAAGAAAACTAAAACATGGAATTTATTTTTCATTTAAAAAAGTCATGTCTTGTAGAGGAAGCCAAAACTCAAAAAATGGTCACGGCTGCGGAGAAGTCGTTTTCACAACTTATGTAAGACAAACAATCCTTTTATAATTTAGTAAAACACTTCATATAAAAAAATTCTTTTTGAATAAAATTAAAATTCAAAGGGGTTTATACACTGTAAAAAGAAAGTAGTGTATAAAACAACATATGCCTAAATGAAAGGAGATTGAGACGAAGTCCCTTACAAAGTTGATATCCTTAGATTAATGACAAATCAATTACATGATTATGTATGGAAAATATAAATACAACTAACATAAGAGGATATTAAGTGTAAATAAATCGGAGATCGTCCACACATATTCATAGTATGACATAATCAAGAAGTATAGGTTTGGACCTAAAGAATTGAAATTGGGTTAAGAATTTCCCTTACAGAAATTTGACAGCCTAACGGCGTCATTTTAAAATTTGGAAAATGTGATAATGAAAGATAAAAAGGGTATCTAATAACTTAGAAAAACCATTTATATTAATAAGGATATATAAGAACATATGCCAACATAAGAATATGTAAATTAAAACACCTAAGAAGTCTTTTAAAAAGAGGAGGGTGAAAGGTTCCCTAACCGATTTGGGTAACTTTCGAAACGTACACCCCATGAAACAAGGGTCATAAAATGAAGATATAAATACCCATAAATTAAATTATATTACTCTAATAATACAATAATGGTCAGTACATACACCACACAAAAGGAAATATTGGCAAATTTAGCATGAATCTTACAGGAACAAAAAGTGAGAAAAAAACCCATACCTCATTGTAATCGATTGAGTCGTATGACCAAAAGATAATAAACACAATATTAATAACAGAATACCATGAATATAAATATAATCATGATAATATATATCAAATGGAATAACACAATACACCACATGCAATAAATAAGTGGCGAACAATGGAAATCTCACGGAATTAAAAGTGAGATAAGGTATCCCCTTACGAAAATTCAGCAGCCTAACGGCCCCACATAAAACATTCAAAAATGGATTAAAGATATCAATTAGGATTTCTCATCATAAAAATTATAGTAAGATGAATATAGAATAACATCCCCCAACATATGAAATAGGAGCTTAAAAGAAGTGACATAAAAGATATTACTTAAAAAGAAAGAGAGATGTTGGATCCCTTACCTCAAGTCCGACTTGTCATGTTCGTTTCATTATATTCCTGAATAATAAAATTTGGTAAATTAATAATTGGATAAGTAATTCCTTATAAATTTTATTATTCAATTCATATCACATATTATACTATTATAAAAATAAGTTAATTATGTGATTTCATGTCAGATGTTTTTGTCGATGTTTGGTACATGAGTCAAAAATGAACTTGTTTGAAAAGAATTGTCCATGTAGTTATAATTACACCATATCCATAATAGTATTAATTATTTAAATATCATATATATCCCGTATATTTTCATTTTATACTATTCCATAACTTTTGGAGATAAAAAATGAAATGCACCGTTCATGGAGACGATAGGCCGTATGTGCGCATGAATGCTACTTTCATTTCATTGTCACATTAATGGAATTAAATATAAATGAGAGAGATATATATTATAATTCCATTATAATATATATGTTATATAGTCCACATAAGTTCATTAATTTCATTCTTAATACATTCCATGTATTGCATGAACGAGTCACATCACTTGAGGGGGTGATAGTCCACACTTACTCAAATGAAATTATCGAATTTACACAACATGAAAAGCATAAAGATATGTCTTAAATGTAAAATACAGAAACATAGAGAGGAAATAAATATAATATATATTATAAATAAATATAGTTCCATCATAATGGCCACCATGAGAGGTGGTAGGATAATATAGAACAACCATCGTTTCGTGAGGCAGTAATTCCCCGTCCACGGAAACAGTATGTTCTTTAACAATTAGACGGAGTTGTGTGTAAGTGTAGCTCAAATACTTCTCGTAAAAACATACTAGTATATTGAAGATACTGTTTTTGTTACAAAAAAGGAATAAAAATATTTTAAGGGTTGTAGAAGCAAAATAAAACAAAAGAACATAAGAGAATACATTACCTTTAAATCGTGTAACTCCCTTGGGTTTGAACCAAAAGGGTTTCGTGAAGATAATTAGGACTAAGGTAAGGCTTCTAGGATGAAGAGAGGGATGTGGAGAGATAAAATGAGCAGATTTTGGTTGAGGAAAAGGCTTGAGAGTTGTGGGTATGGGGTAGAGGTGGGGGCCTTTTATAAAAGGGAGGAGGGTCACTCTTGGAATGTCTTGAAAAGTAAGTTTATTATAAAATGATTTCGGATATTAAAGGACCCAAATTTATATATTACAAGGATAATATGATAATGGTTCTAAATACACCCATACAATAGGTTTTTTACAAGTTTATGTCTTAGATTTTACCTTATCTTCTCATTTTATTTAAATCATTCATTAATGAGGTAATCACTGCATCATCACAGGGTCATAAATAATTTTTTTTAATGTCTAAAAATTATAAAAAAATTACAATCATGTATGAAATCTCATTAGATTACTAATTAATATTTATAGTCAAAGATATAATTTATGTAAACAAAATTAAAATTGTTTTACTTAGCTGATACATACTTTGGTTACATTTTCATTTCTTTAAAAAAATATGATAAAAGGTCACTATCACACTAATGTGATTCCATGGGGTCCCAAGTTTGGCACAAGGAATCCCATGGTAGTCCATTATACCACCAATAGAATTAGGGCACATGTTGGGGTCATTTTATATTTTTATGATATTAATTTATTACCCTTAACTACCTGATTACTAATTAAACATTATAATTAATGAAAAATATCATCGTTACTATTCATAATGTCCAAAAACAAAAGAGTCTTAATTAATTAATTTGGACCTTATGATTCCAAATATGGAATCCATTTTATCAAATTCCAAACACCTATATTTCAGTAATTAATTTAAAATAATTCTTGTAGTCAAAACTAAAGACGGGTATTTAAGAAGTAAAATCTATCAAAAGATTGATTTGTTTACATCCGATTTAATGGTGAAATTACATCCAAAGAAAAAAATTGTATGAAATGATAAAAACATAATTAAATTACACAATAAAACCAATTAAAATTACAATCTAACTATATAATTAAGTTGGATGGAAAAGAAGTTTTGAATTAAAATGCAGTATTTTTCACTATTCATTAAAAATGAACATTTGTCAGCAAAAAACAAAAAATTCACCCTAAGCTATATTTGATATTCCAAATTCAAAAATGATATCCATTTTACCAAATTAAAAACATAGAAGTTTCAATAATTAATTATATAATCAATTCTTGTTGTCAAAACAAATAGCGTGTTTTTAAGAAACAATATCTATTAAAAGATTGACATTTGTTTATGTACAATTTCAAAGTGAAATTAATTACAATGACCACCATTGGAATAAATGGTAAAAATATATTGTAATTAAACTTTAAAACCAATTAAAAATATAATCTATCCTTATAAATAAATTACATTAAAAATCACTTTTGAAATAAAATAGAGTATTTTTCACTATTCATTAAAAATGAATTTTATCAGAATACTACCAAAAATCAACCCAAAGTAAATTTTTATGATACTAATCTAAAGGAGAATTTTATTTTGTCAAAATAAACCTATTAATGTGACCAAAATTAGATTTAAAAAGGGTTCGCCATCAAAAGGAGGTAAATCGGCCTTTTAATGTAAATTATGCTTAAAACCAGATTCATTTACATTTTAAGACTCTACATTTTATTGGATAAAAGTAAATACATTAAACAAACATCTAGAATAATATTGTAGTTATTTGTATTCATTCCCTACAATACAATGTCTAGGTGTCAACCACCATTTAAAATAATTATTTATTAGTGTGCAACTTAAGATTTCAAAGAAACTCACTGTTGTGTATTGGTTATGCCATCGAACATAGAATATCCTTTAGAGTAATATTAATATTTTATTCAAAAATATTAATAAATATTAAAATTTAATATTCTTTATTTACCTTGGATGTTACATCCTTCTCCCCTTTTGGGAATTGCATCCTCGCAATTTTTAAAAAAAAATTGTCTCGAAAACATCATTGAAAACCCCACATTAGAAAAGGAGTCAATTAAACTATCACTTTAAAAGAAAAAAGGGAAGTAAAAAAGGTCACCTGAGTAAACCCATACAAAAATTCCATGTAGGAAAACATGGATATGGAAGAAAAAACAAAGGGTCATGTTCTAATGGAGAGTGATAGAAAACATTTCTAGGAGAAAGTTAACCAACAGAAAATCATAAACTTGTGATGGGTTAAACGGTATTTGATTCCCCATAAAAAAATTAATAGGAAATTTTTTTTAGTTACTTTTCATTGAGGAATTTATTTATGAGCTTAACTAAAACATAAGGAAACATACATACTTGTCGTGTGGACTTTTATCTGTTACCAGAATTTTAACACAAACTCATATTTTCTCAAAAAGACGAGTATTTAATATGACTTGTTCACATTAAGAGGACTATAATAAACTTCTAGAGAATCACCTAATCCACAAAAGAAAACTATATATTTCCCATGTCTTTAGCTAAAAAATCAAAACCAAAAATTGTTAGCACGAGATCAGATAATACCCAAAATGAATAATCCTTTATAAAAATAAAATATATTCTTATTCTCCAAATTTTGTCCAACAAAACCCAAAGTTCAACAAAGACCATTCGATAAACAATTGTCTTTAAAATTATTCAATGTAAAGAAAACTAAGATTGAAGCCCAATTATTTTAAGGATTTAATCACATAGTCTACCAAGGTAAATATTAACATTTATCTCTAAATTACATTAGTTTCTCTTAAAGACTCATATTGAAAAGTAATTAACCTAATCATATATCCTCCATGATAGTTCAATAATTTCTTAGATAACCCAAAATCAACTAATTCATGATTCATAAAATCATATAACTAAAACTAATTTGTCATACTAACTTGGGACATCACGTAGTCCAGTGGTAGGTGATAAATACCAGTCGTACTTTGGTTGTGGGTTTAATTCCCACATCATTGTTCGACGTGATGGGTTGTCACACAGTCTGCGTGTTGTCCCTTTTCAAAAACTATATAATTCCTAATACCCCAAAAAGAGATAAAATCATCAAAAATAACTATAATGTAATTTAACATCATGTTTACCTCATGACCTTCATTTTCCATAATAACATATAGTAACCCATAATTACCTCAAAAGTAAGGATCATATAAACCCTAATGGTTACCTTTATAATTATTACCTGAACATCCAAATCAAATTGGTTATATAATACATGATGCATTAGAGAACTCACCGAGGTTCAAGTGGTTGATCATGACACCTGATATTTGGTTGAGATAAACCACAAGAGTTCTCATTGAAGCTCTCATATCATTCAGTTGTTCTTTCAGAAAACTATCACAGTTTTCTTCACATATACTGTTACTTTGGTGCATGCTAGATCCAGCCATTTAATAAAACCAAAATGTTCAGTGTGAGTATATCATTATAATCATCATATAATACTATGATATAATTATTCATGTTATATTAAGCTCATTCACTTTATCTAAAACTATGACTCTTTCTGAAACCTTAACCATTATGGAAATGTGACATATGCTTAAAGAATACCCTAACCTCTAAAGATATCTAAACCGACCTTTTATACCAACTATAAGGACCCATCCTTCAAATATTACATAATAATGAATTAAATGAATAATTCACATTGAGGATATTTTTAGGTTTAGAGTTTTAGATAATTAAGACATAACTATTACGTCTCCAAAGATTACAAAGTAGACACTCCTACTTAGTTTCCATTTTTTTCACAAAATAAAAACACTTAAAAAGAAAAATGTTTATTTCTATGTTTTAGATATCATGTCCTTCCATGATCTCATCCTTTACACTATTTATCTTTATGTCCTGTAGAAAAATTTTTAAAAACTTGGGATGAGCCTAAAAATCATAGTAAGAGATGTAAGAATACATAAAGAAAAACATTAGTCCTTGTATAAATAAAAATAAATGAAATCATACTTTGCACATAAAACATATGCACTTTAAAATATCTCATGAAATCATAATATTTATGAATAACTTAGAGAAATCATTAGACATAAAGGTAACTTGAGGCATTCATAACATTCTAACGTAGGGATTAACCATCATGGTTACGTTTAGAATACCAATTATTGTATATTCCCTAAATCTATTCGGAGAAACCTTAGCATTTAACTCCATCATGTTACCCAATTCATTGGAGATCTATATCGGGCTCACCTACCCTTATTTTATCACGGAACCACCCGTCTTCATAAATAATGCCCAAGAACCATAACATAATCGTATCACATAAATCATGCATAAAGGAAACCTAAAATGTCCACATTTCAATAACAAGATATCAATACAACACATTGATATATTGAAAAACATTATCAAAACCATTTTAAATACCAAAATAAAATGAAAATAAAACATGGTATTTATTTTTCATTTAAAAAACGTTATGGCTTGTAGAGGAAGTTGAAACTGAAATAATGGTCACGACGGTGGATAAGTCATTGTCGCCACATACGTAAGACAAACATTCCTTTTGTAATTTAGTAAAACGGTTCATATAAAAATATTCCTTTTGAATA
The DNA here is from genome assembly GCA_963277665.1 of Viscum album. Classification (NCBI taxonomy): domain Eukaryota; kingdom Viridiplantae; phylum Streptophyta; class Magnoliopsida; order Santalales; family Viscaceae; genus Viscum; species Viscum album. Next base: position 1,848,836,557 of record OY728156.1, read on the forward strand.
AAATTAAAATTCAAAGGGGTTTAAACACTGTAAAAATAATGTTGTGTATAAAATAAAATATGCCTCAATGAAAGGAGATTGAGACAAAGTCCCTTACAAAGTCGGTATCCTTTGTTTAAGGATCAATGAATTACATGATTATGTGTGGAAAATATAAATACACCTAACATAAGATGATATTAAGTGTAAAACAATCGGAGGTTATCCACAGATATTAATAGTACAAAATAATCAAGAAGTATAGGTTTGACCCTAAAGAATTCAAATTGGGTTAAGAAGTTCCCTTATAGAAATTCGACAGCCTAACGGCGTCATTTTAAAATTCAGAAAAAGATATGATGAGAGATAAAAAGGGTATCTCAAAACCTGGACAAATAATTTACAGTAATAAGGACATATAAGAACGTATACCAACATAATAAGATGTAAATTAAAATACCTAATAAGTCTTTTAAAAAGATGAGGGTGAAGGATTCCCTTACCAATTTGGGTAACATTCAAAATGTACACCCCATGAAATAAGGTTCATACAATGAAGATGTAAATACCAATAAATTAAAGTATATTACACAAATAATACAATAATGGGAAGTACATACATCACACAAATGGAAATAGTGGAAAATGTAGCATGAATCTCACGGGAACAAAAAGTGAGAAAAAAAACACATACCTCATTGTAATCAATCGATTCGTATGACCAAAAGATAATAAACACAATATGAATCATAGAATACCATGAATATAAATATAATCATGATAATATATATAAAATGTAAGAACACAATACACCACATGCAATAAATAAGTGTCGAATAATGGAAATCTCACGGAATTGAAAGTGAGATAAGATATCCCCTAACGAAAATTCGGCAGCCTAACGACGCCACTTAAAACATCCAAAAATTGATTGAAGATATATCAATTAGGGTCTATCATCATAAAAAGTACAATAAGAGGAATATAGAAGAACATCCCCCAACATAAAAAAGTCGAGCTTAAAAGAAGTGACATAAAAGAGAGTTCTTACACTAGTACAAACATGACTTTTAGCGGCCACCAAAAGCAATCGCTAATGGTCTATAGTGGCCGCCTAGCATCTACCAAATGGTGGCCATTTTGGTTTGTCTTTGTTTCTATCAGCGACCACCATTTGGTGGATGCTGAAGGCCCGTAGGTATGACCAACAGCGGCCGCCATTTGGCGGCAGCTCTAGGGATGACCAACAGCGGCCGACATTTGGCTGCCACTTTAGGTAACCCGAACACAGGCGACTGAGGCCGCCAAATGGCATCCACTATTGGCCATACCTATACCAGCTGCCAAATGGCGGCCGCTATAGCATTTAATTTTTGTAAAATTTTTTCTAAAAATACTATGAATACCACATAAATCTCATCGTCATCTTCCATGCTTTGCAACCCTCATCAAATATAACTGCATATCAAAATTTAATAATAAAATTAGTACCAAATAAAACCTATAAACAAATAATTGAAACAAATTAACATATTTCAATTCAAACTTACTATAACAGATCGAAAGTATACCATTTTCAAAATATATTCATAATTTTGATTATCATTTTAAAATTTTAAAATTGTTAATTCGATGGTTCTAATTACATTGTTCACCTGTGATTTCAGGTCAATTTGATGTCATACACTCTGAATTTGACCATTAGAGGCCCATTTTGGCCGTTTATGGCACCAGAAGTGCGTTCTCGGTCACCAGAGGAACACAAAACCTTCGATTGGCGTGTTGTCTACCCGACCACTTTAAAATTCACTCACCCGTTGTTTTTGTCCGATTTCAGGCTAATCTGACGTCGTTCGGCTGGTTTGGACCACCCCACGCGCGTTTCGGAAGTGCGCCAAACACTTAAAATGTGCATATTGAGCCGTTGCGTGCAAAACGCATGTCCGATTGACATTTCGTCTCCTCGTACACGTCAAGAATAATAATTACATTGTTCTCCTGTGATTTCATGTCAATCTGATGTCGTACGCTGTGAATTTGAACGTTGGAGGTCCGTTTTGGCCTTTTATGGCACCTGAAGTGAGTTCTCAGTCAGCGCGGGCACACGAAAACTCCGATTGGCATGCCATTTTCCCGAACACTTCACAATTCACTCACCCATTGTTGTCGTCATATTTCAGGCCAATCCGACGTCGTTTGGCGGGTTTGGACCACCCCACGTGCATTTTGGAAGCGTGCCCAGCACTTAAAAAGCTCATATTGAGTCGTTGCACACAAAATGCACGTCTGATTGACGTGATTTCTCCTTGTACACCTCAAAAATAATAATTACATTGTTCCTCCTATGATTTCAGGTCAATCTGATGTCGTACACTCTGAATTTGATAGCTAGAGGCCCGTTTTGGCCTTTTATGGCACCTGAAGTGCGTTCTCAGTCAGTGTGGGCACATGGCACCTCCAATTGGCATCCCGTCTCCCCAACCACTTCAAAATTCACTCACTGGTTGTTGTCAGCTGATTTCAGGCCAATCCGATGTTGTTCGGCCAGTTTGGACCACCCCACGCGCGTTTCTGAAGCGCGACCGACACTTAAAAAGTGCATATTGAGTCGTTGCACGCAAACCGCACATACTATTGATGTGTCATCTACTCGTACATGTCAATAATAATAATTACATTGTTCCCCATGTGATTTCAGGTCAATATGATGCCGTACGCTCTGAATTGGACCGTCGGAGGCCCGTATTGGCCTTTTATGGCACCAGAAGTGCGTTCTCGGTCAGCGTGGGCACACGACACCTCTGATTGGAGTGCCGCCTGCCCAAACACTTCACAATTCACTCACCCATTGTTGTCGTCAGGTTTCAGGCCAATAATAGGTCGTTCATCCGGTTTGACCACCCCACACACGTTTTGGAAGCGCGACCAACACGAAAAAAGCGCATATTGAGCTGTTCCATGCAAACCGCACGTCCGATTGACGTGTCGTCTTCTCATACACATAAAGAATAATAATTAAATTGTTCCCCTGTGATTTCAGGTCAATCCGATGTCGTACGCTCTGACTTTGACAGTTAGAGGTCCGTTTTTGCCGTTTATGGCACCAGAAGTGCGTTCTTAGTCACCGTGGTCACACGACACCTACGATTGGCATGTTGTCTGCCCGAACACTTCAAAATTCACTCACCCGTTGTTCTCGTACGATTTCAGTCCAATCCAACATCGTTCAGCTGGATTGGACCACCCCACGCGCGTTTCGGAAGCCCACCCAACACTTAAAAAGCACATATTGATCCGTTGCGTGCAAACCGCACGTCCTATTGACGTTTTGTATCCTCATACACATCATAAATAATAATTACATTTTCCCCCTGTGATTTCAGGTCAATATGATGTTATACGCTGTGAATTTGACCATTGGAGGTCCGTTTTGGCCTTTTATGGCACCTGAAGTGCATTCTCAGTCTGCGCGGGCACACGGCACCTCCGCTTGGCGTTCGCTCTACCCGACCACATCACAATACACACACTAGTTGTTTTTGTCAGATTTCAAGCCAATCCGACGTCATTCGGCCGGTTTGGACCACCCCACGTGCATTTCGGAAGCGCGCCCAACACTTAAAAAATGCATATTGAGCTGTTGTGCGCAAACCGCACATCTGATGGATGCGTCGTCTCCTCATACACCTCAAGAATAATAATTACATTGTTACCTCTGTGATATCAGGACAATCTGATGTTGTATGCTCTGAATTTGACAGTTAGAGGCCCGTTTTAGCCTTTTATGGCACCAGAAGTGCATTCTCGGTCAGTGCGGGCACACGGCACATCCGATTGGTGTGCTATCTACTCGAACACTTAAAAATTCACTCACCCGTTGTTGTCGTTCGATTTTAGGCCAATCCGACATTGTATGGCTAGTTTGGACCACCCCACACGCGTTTCAGAAGCACACCCAACACTTAAAAAGCGCATATTGAGCTATTGTGCGCAAACCGCACGTTCGATTGATGTTACGTCTCCTCATACATGTCAATAATAATAATTACATTGTTCCCCCTATGATTTCAGGTCAATCCGATGTCGTACACTATGACTTTGACAGTTAGAGGCCCGTTTTTGTATTTTATGGCCCCAGAAGTGTGTTCTCGGTCAGCACGCGCACACGACACCTCTGATTGGCGTGCCGTATACCCGATCAATTCAAAATTCACTCACCTATTGTTTTAGTCTGATTTTAGGCCAATCTGACGTCATTCAGCCGGTTTGAACCACCCCATGCGCATTTCGAAAGCGCACCGAACACTAAAAAACACATATTGAGCTGTTGCACGCAAAACACATGTCTGATTGACGTTCCGTGTCCTTGTACACCTCAAGAAAAATAATTACATTGTTCCCCCTATAATTTCAGGTCAATCCGATGTCGTACGCTCTGAATTTGACAGTTAGAGGCCCGTTTTGGCCTTTTATGGCACCTGAAGTGCGTTCTCGATCAGCGCGGGCACACGACATCTCCGATTGGCATGCCATCTACCTGACCACTTCACAATTAACTCACCTGTTGTTGTTGTCAGATTTCAGGCCAATCCGACATCGTTCGGCTGGTATGGACCACCCCACGCGCGTTTCGAAAGCACGCACAACACTTAAAAAGCATATATTGAGCCGTTGCGTGCAAACCACACGTCTGATTGATGGGCCGTCTCCTCGTACACTACAAGAATAATAATTAAATTCCCCCCCCCCCTATTATTTCAGGTCAATCTGATGTCGTACTCTCTGAATTTGATAGTTGGAGGCCCGTTTTGTCCTTTTATGGCACCTGAAGTGAGTTCTCGGTTAGTGTGGTCACACAGCACCACCGATTGGTGTGATGTCTGCCCAACCACTTCACAATTCACTCAACCATTTCTGTCGTCTGATTTCAGGCCAATCCGACGTCGTTCGGCTGGTTTGGACCACCCAACGCACGTTTCGGAAGCGTGCCCAACACTTAAAAAGCACATATTGAGCCTTTGCGTGCAATCCGCACGTCCTATTGACGTGTTGTCTCCTTGTACACATCAATAATAATAATTACATTGTTCCCCCTATGATTTCAGGTCAATCCGATGTTGTACGCTCTGAATTTGACTGTTGGAGGCCCGTTTTGGACTTTTATGGCACCAGAAGAGCATTCTCGGTCAGCGTGGGCACACGACACCTCCGATTGGTGTTCCGTCTACCCGAAAACTTCATAATTTACTCACCCATTGTTTTCATCAAATTTTAGGCCAATACGATGTCATTCAGCCAGTTTGGACCACCCCACGCGCATTTCAGAAGCGTGCCCAACACATAAAAAGTGCATATTGAGTTGTTGCATGCAAACATCACATCTGATTGATGTTCCGTCTCCTCTTACACGTCAAGAATAATAATTACATTGTTTCCCTATTATTTCACGTCAATCTAATGTCGTATGCTCTGACTTTGACCATTAGAGGCCCATTTTGGAGGTTTATGGCACCAGAAGTGCATTCTCGGTCACTGTAGGCACACGACACCTTTGATTAGCATGTCTTCTACTCAAACACATCACAATTCACTCACCTGTTGTTTTCATCCGATTTCAGGCCAATCCAACGTCGTTCGACCGGTTTGGACCACCCCACATGCGTTTCGGAAGCGCACCCAACACTTAAAAGCGCATATTGAGCTATTGTTTGCAAAATGGACGTCCGATTGACGTGTCGTCTTCTCTTACACATCAATAATAATAATTACATTGTTCCTCTATGATTTCAGGTCAATTTGATGACGTTCGCTGCGAATTTGACCATTGGAGGCTCGTTTGGGCCTTTTATGGTACCTGAAGTGTGTTCTCGGTCAGCGCGGGCACACGACACCTCCAATTGGTGTTCCTTCTACCCGACCACTTTACAATTCACAGACCCATTGTTGTTGTCAGATTTCAGGCCAATCCGATGTCGTTCGGCCGGTTTGGATTACCCCACACGCGTTTCGGAAGCGCGCCCAACACATAAAAAGCGCATATTGATCCGTTGTGCACTAACCGAATGTCTGATTGACATTTCATCTCCAATTAAAACTCAATAATAATACCTACATTGTTCCACCTATAATTTCAGGTCAATCCGAGGTCGTACACTCTGAATTTGATGGTTAGAGACCCGTTTTGGCCTTTTATGGCACCAGAAGTGCGTTCTCAGTCAGCACAGGCACACGACACCTCCGATTGGCGTGTTGTCTGCCTGAACACTTCAAAATTCACTCACCCATTGTTGTTGTACGATTTTAGGCCAATCCAATGTCGTTCAGCCCGTTTGGACCACCCCACGCGCTTTTCGGAAGTGCGCCCAACACTTAAAATGAGCATATTGAGTCGTTGCGCGTAAAACACGTGTCTGATTCATGTTTCATCTCCACGTACACCTCAATAATAATAATTACATTGTTCCACTTGTTATTTTAGGTCAATCCAATGTCGTACGCTCTGAATTTGACAGTTAGAGGCCCGTTTTGGCCTTTTATGGCACCTGGAGTGCGTTCTCGGTCAGCACGGGTCCATGGCACCTCCGATTGCCGTGTCGTATGCCTCACCTCTTCCAAATTCACTCACCCATTATTTTCGCTCGATTTCAGGCCAATCCAACATCGTTCGGCCGATTTGGACCACCCCATGCGTGTTTTGGAAGCGCACCAAACACTTAAACAGCGCATATTGAGCCGTTGCGCACAAACCGCACATCCGATTGACATTTCGTCTCCTCATACTTGTCAAGAATATTAATTACATTGTTCCCCCTATGATTTCAGGTCAATACGATGTCGAACGCTTTGAATTTGACCGTTGGAGGCCCGTTTTGGCCTTTTATGGCACCTGAAGTGCATTCTCGGTCAGTGCGGGCACACAACACCTTCGATTGGCTTCCCCTATGCCCATCCACTTCAAAATTCACTCACCCATTGTTTTCATCAGATTTTAGGCCAATTTGACGTCGATCGGCATGTTTGGACCACCCCATGCGCGTTTTGGAAGCGCGCCAGACACCTAAAAAGCGAATATTGATCTGTTGTGCGCAAACCGCTCATCTGATTGACGTGTCGTCTCCTCTTACCCCTCAAGAATAATAATTACATTGTTACCTCTATTATTTCAGGTCAATCCAATGTCGTACTCTATGAATTTGACAGTTAGAGGCCCGTTTTGGGCTTTTATGGCACCAGAAGTGCGTTCTCGGTCAGCGTGGGCACACAACACCTCTGATTGGCGTGTCGTCTACCCGACCACTTTACAATTCACTCACCCTTTGTTGTCGTCCTAATTTAGGCCAATCCGACATCGTTCGGCCGGTTTGGACCACCCCACTGGCATTTCGGTAGTGATGATTCCTTGAACAGAGTTGTTTGAAAAAATTAGAAACTTCAATCAATGGCTCAACAACCTTGGTAGGTAAGGAACCATGAATTGCTATAGGAATTAACCATTGAAGCAGAATATAATTATTGCGACTTTTCAACCCCTGTAATGTCATGCTCGTCATATTCACATGCTTGGAAATATTAGAGCAATAACCATCTGGCACTTTAACCATCTTCAAAATTGATAGAAATGTTTGTTTTACTTTTTTACTCATTGTGTACTGTGCAGTAGGCATGTATGTACGATTTCCATCACCCGGTTGAAAATGTAAAGGTTTTATCAATCCTATTTCTTGCAAATCACGTCGAGCATTAGCACTATCCTTTAATTTCCCCTTGACGCCTAAAATGGTGCACAATATATTATCACATACATTAATTCAATGTGCATCACATCCAAACTATGTCTTAAAATATTATATTTCTAATAAGTCAATTCAAAAAAAATACTCCATTTCTTCCAATTATGACTGCGCTGTCTATTTCAGCAGGAAAAGAAGGAAATGCAGGAGCCAATAAATCTTGAAAATCATACACTGTACGGATGTTTTCTTGATCATGTTGTGCACAAATTTGAACCCCAAACAATATTTTTGGTGATGGTTCATACTCTATATTCCCATCAAATGATACACGGTCGTTTCTAAACCTGTGAAATGGAGGAAGAAAGCAACTGTGACCAAGATATGGCCATATTCTACATTCTTAAGACATATAGATTTCTTACTCTTATTACAATAATGGAATGAAAATGCTCATTTTGTACTCCAACCTGATAAGTTAGCATACGCTGGGAAATCATTAATTGTCCATAACAAAGCATCCCGAAGTCTAAACATTTCATTAGCTGCCGAGTCAAAAGTCATTACACCGTCAGCCCAAAATTCCTACATCTCATCAATCAAAGGTTTTTTTTGTAAACATTGATTTTAACACCAGGTCCTCTCGGCCCATCTATTAAAATTGACAGTAACAAAAAAGGTTGCTTCATACATACCCATGAAGGAATGTTGTATGGATCCAACACCACTGGCCACATACTTTGTGTCGCACCAACCATGGACCTAAATGGGTTAAAACCATCTGTTGACAAACCCAGTAGATTATTATGATCATCTCAGGAAAAGTCTAGGTGTCTTTGATCAAACTCTTTCCATGCCAAAGAATCTGCCAGGTAAGTTAATTTATCAACCTCTTTCTTTCTCTCTGAATGCCAAGTCATCAATTTAGAAATTTTAGTTGACATGAAGAATCTCTTAAGTCTCAGTTTCAGTGGGAAATAATGCATCTATTTAATGGCCACTGGTTTCCCTTGATTCAAGACTCTCCCAGGAAGAATCTAACTACCTTGATTAAACTCATTGGTCTTCCCCTTGGATGTATAGAAAACTGTACAAATATTTAATTGTGAATTCTCTTTTCTGAAAAAACATACAGTTATTTCGACACACATCAATTGTATAATATGTAAAACCAAGATCACCGGTTAACTTCCGAGCTTGATAGAATGACTCCGGAATCTTCGCTCTAGCAGGGAGTACTTTCTTCAACAATACCAACAACATGTAGAATGATGTGTATGACCACTGGATCAAAGTCTTCAGTTGTAACAATTCAATGATGAATGAATGTTCACTAAATTTAGTGCATCTAGGATATAATTCAGTACGTGCATCAAGATGAATTTCAAATAATTTCAATGCTTACCCATCTACAGAAGAACGTGGATTACTCAATCCAACATCGTCATTTAGGACATTACTGTCTTCGGGTTGAAACTAGTGCATCATATCATTGAGCATTATGTTCATTAGACCAACTGTTCTCGAATCAACATTCATATGAATACTTTTTGAGTGATGACATGAAACAGAATCTTCTCTATGACTTTTCCATGTCTTATAGTCTTTCAAAAACCCATTCAAAAAAATAGTTCTCTACCACTATCTCGTTTGAAGAGATATCTATTTGCACATTTTATGCATGGACAACTAATCATATCGCTTGGAAATCTATTGGTGAAATCCATAAATTGCATAATACCCACAAAATAATCAACCGAAAACCTATCTTACATATCAATCTAACTCTTATCCATATCTGTATTTAATAGAAATCAAAAGTGAAATATCTTATTTAAATTCTAAATAAACACATATAATTAAATTTAAAAACCAATGACTTCAAAGCTAAATTAGAAGGATAAACAACATTACCTATAGAGGACTCGATCGCGAGTAATGGGGTATGACTCGATTGAAGATTCATGACGGCACAACGACTTGTCAAAAGGGGTTCGATGGCCAGAATCAAAAGCGGAGGAACCGCTGGACGAAGCGTGGGAGGGTTCTACATGGCTGGGCACAATGAACCGGAAGGGTCTGGCAGAGGCAGGATGTGAGGACTCACTAGAGGGATGCAGCGGGGCCGGGAGGGGATGAAGGGGGCAGGACTGTCTGAAGATGCAGTGCAGGCTGTCGAGGTCGCGGGTGGTGTAGCACGGGGTTGTGGGTGGCACAGGGGGTCACCGGGGTTGCGGGTGGCGTAGCGCGGGGTCGTCAGGAGTCGTTGGGGGTTGGGGTTGCCGGGGGTCAGGTTGTTGGGGGTAGCCAGGGGTCGTCGGGGCTCGCAAGGGCTCGCCGGGGGTCAGGGTCACAGGGGTCACCGGGGGTCGGGGTGGCCGGGGGCGGGGTCGGGGTCACGGGGTTGGGGATGGTCGCCAGGGTCAGGGTCGCGGGGTCTAGGAGGGGTCACCGGGGTCGGGGTCGCGGGGTCGGGGGGGGGGGGGGGTCGGGAGGGGAAAAGAGGTAAAATTAGGTCTTTTATGCAACGACCCCCATTTGGTGGTCGTTGTTGATAGCATTAGCAGCCGCCAAATGGCAGCCGCTACAGGTCTCCCACCTCCAAAAGTAAAAATTCTAGTAGTGTTAAAAAGAAATAGAGATGATGGATCATTTACCTCAAGTCTGACTTGTCTTATTCATTTCTTTATATTCCAGAATAATAAACTATTTTCAATTAATAATTGATTAAGGGATTCCATTAATGTTTATTATTCTATTCATATCACATATTATAATGTTATAAAAATTAGTTAATTATGTGAGTTCATATCAGATGTTTTTGTCGATGTTCGGTACATGAGTCAAAAATGAACTTGTTTGAAAAGAATAGTCCATGTAGTTATAATTAAACCATCTCCAGAATAGTATAAATGATTTAAATATCATATATATCCATTATATATTCATTTTATACTATTACATAACTTTTTTAGATAAAAAAAATGAAATGAACCGTTTATGGAGACGGTAGGCCGTACGTACGCATGAATGCTACTTTCATTTCTTTGTCACATTAATGGAATTAAAACTAAATGAGATATATATATATTATAATTATAGTATAATATATATGTTATATAGGTTACATAAGATCATTAATTTCATTCTTTATACATTCCATGTATTTCATGAATGAGTCACATCACTTGAGGGGGTGGTAGTCCACACTTCCCCAAATGAAATTAACTCAATTTTAACAACATGCAGAGAATAAAGGTTTTTTTAAATGTAAAATACAGAAGAATAGAGAGGAAATAAATATAATATATATCATAAATAAATATAGTTCCATCATATTGGCCACCATGAGAGGTGGTAGGAGAAAATAGAACAATCATCGTTTCATGAGGCAGCAATTCGCCGTCCACGGAAACAGTATGTTCTTTAACCATTAGACAGAGGTGTGTGTAAGTGTAGCACGAATAATTCAACTAAAAACATCCTAGTATATTGAAGATACTTTTTTTGTTACAAAATAAAATAATAAAAAGATTTTAAGGGGTTGGAGAAGCAAAATAAATCAAAAGAACACAAGAGAAGACATTACCATTAAATCGGGTAACTCTCTTTGGTTTGAACCAAAATGGTTTCTTGAAGAGCTTTCTGCCTAAGTTAAGGGTTCTAGGATGAAAAGATGTATTTGTAGAGATAAAATGAGCAGAGTTTGGTCGATCCAAAGGATTGAGAGGAGTAGGTATGGGGATATAGGTTGGTGCCTTTTATAAGAGGGAGGAGGGGCACTCTTGGAATGTCTTGAAAAGTTACTTTATTATTAAATTATTTTCGAATATTAAAGGTCCCAAAATTATATATTTATAGGCTGAGGTGATAAGGTTTTGAAATAAACCCATCCAATAGGTTTTTGACAAATATAAGTCTTATATTTTACCTTATCTCTGCATTTTATTTAAATCGTTCATTAATGAGGTAATCATTGCATCATCACGGTATCATAAATAAATTTATTTATTTAATTTCTAAAAATTATAAAAAAATTACCATCATGTAGGAAATATAATTATCTTTCCAATTAATTTTTATAGTCAAATATATCATTTATTTATACACAATTAAAATTGTTTTACTTAGGTGATACATACTTTGGTTACATTTTCCTTTCGTTAAAAAAATATGATAAAAGGTCACTATCACACTAATGTGATTCCATGGGGTCCCAAGGATGGAAAAAGGCATCACATGGATGAAAATGACACCACCAATAGAATTATAACACATGTTGGGGTCATTTTATATTTTTATGATATTAATTTATTACCCTTAACCACCCGATTACTAATTAAACATGATAATTAATGATAATTACCGTCATTACTATTCATAAGTCCAATAACAAAAGAGTACTAATTTCATAATTTGGAACTTCTGATTCTAAATATGGAATCCATTTTATCAAACTACAAGAAAAGAAATTTCATTAATTAATTTAAAATAATTCTTGTGGTCAATATCAAAGATGAGTTTTTATGAAGTAAAATCTATCGAAAGATTGATTTGTTTTTAATCAAATTTAAAAGTGAAATTACATCCAATGACCAAATTTGTACTAAATGATAAAAAAAATAATTAAATTAAAACTTAAAAACAATTAAAATGGAAATATATCTATATAAATTAATTGGATGAAAGGGCAGTTTTTAATAAAAAAGCAGTATGTTTCACTATTCATTAAAAATGAACATTTGTAAGCAAAATAGAAAAAATTCACCCTATGATATATTTGATATTCCAAATTCAAAAATTATATCCATTTTACCAAATTAAAAACATAGAAGTTTCATTAATTAATTTTATAATCAATTCCCGCTATCAAAACAAATAGCATGTTTTTAAGAAACAATATCTATTAAAAGATTGACACTTTTTTATGTACAATTTCAAAGTTGAATGAATTGAAATGTCCCACATTGGATTAAATGGTAAAAATATATTTTAATTAAACTTTAAATAAAATTAAAATGATAATCTATCCTTATAAATAAATTATATTAAATAGCACTTTTGAAATAAAATACAGTATTTTTCACTATTCATTAAAAAAATGAATTTTATCAGAAAAATACCAAAAATCTACCCGAAGTAAATTTTTATGATACTAATCTATATAATAATTTTATTTTGTCAAAATGAACATATGAAAGTGGCCAATATAGATTTAAATAGGGTTCACCATGAAAAGGTTGTAAATCTGCCTTTTAATGTAAATTATGCTTAAAATCAGATTCATTTACATTTTAAGCCTCTAAATTTTATTTGATAAAAGTAAATACATTTAACAAACATCTCCAATAATATTGTATTTAGTTGTATTCATTCTCTCCAATAAAATGGCTAGTTGTCAACTACCATTTAAAATAATTATAATATTAGTGTGCAATGTATGATTTCCAAGAAACTCCTAATGGCGTATTGGGTATGCCATCGAACATAGAATATCCTTTAATGTAATATTAATATTTTATTCACAAATATTAATAAATATAAAAATGTAATATTCTTTATTTACATGGGATGATATATAAATTGTACAACATTTTGTTGAATATATAATATATAATATTTTTTTTAAATATCATTCACCAAATGTTATCAATTTAATTTATTAATATCAAATCACATTCCGAGCATAAAATTTATTCCAATAATATTAATAATGTTTTTTAAAATATTATTTAACTAATATATTATTTAAACCATTTAAAAAAAATTAATATTTTTACAATCCTAAAGACAAACTAAAATTTTCAACAAAAATCAGTATTTTCACTATTTAGTTTACAATCAATATATAGGGAAAATTATAAAAATTCAACCTTTTATAATTTTATTATGATGATTTAAAATGTTTTTCTAATTATGAGAAATTAAATTTTCAAATGTTTTAACAATTAATCACAATATACTCTAACAATAATCAATAAGAAATATTTTTGATAAAATATATTTTTAAAAAATAAAATTACTTTTCTGGATAGGGAGTGATTATTTAAAATGAATTTTTCAATACATTTATATTTAGTATGAAATTAATATATATGTCACAATTTATTTAATCCTATTTATACCCTCTATTTTATTGGTATGGTAATAATAGTAATATATAATAATTAATATGTTATAGTACATTTAGGCATAGTACTATGTGTAAAGAAAGCGACTGAATAAATTAAATTTATTTCAAAAAACAAAATTTCTTAAATATGATGGTGTTAAAATCTATATTCTTATATTTAAATAATTATACATTCATATATTATTCATGAGCTCAAAACCCTTTATCTCCACAATTGAAACCAACTATCATTTCATTCAATAAAAAGCCCAGTCATTGTAAAATTATTACATGTCGAAAATTGCACTCTTCCATTTTTTCGTTTTTCTATATTTCTCTTAACATTTATTTAACTCATTCTATATTTATCTATCCTTCCATGAAATTATAATAATTATTAAATTCCTTATATACCTTTATGGAACTTGTTACTATATCATTGTTTGTCAAAAATTATTGATAGTGTAACACCCTTCCATGTATTTTCATTAAACCATCAATAAAAAATGATCAATCCTACTTTATATAATATATTCATAGTCATCACAATGTATTACCAATCATGTAATGTTATTTAAAAACATAAAAAATATGTTCACTTTCTTTGTCACAAATTTATCATTTTCTATTATAAATCAACATATTCCTTTTAAGGAAAATGTTTTTCCATAAATATCACTATAATGATTTCCCATTCAACACCATATATCTCCTCATCCTCCCTATTATATTGAATCAAAGACTGCCATTCACTATAATCTCTCTTTAAATAATATAGTTCCTAAATAAACTTTTTTATTTCATTATATACTAAATATAGGAATATCATTTTGGGGGACATTATCCTTTATTATGTTACTAATGAATTTGAATTTTAGTTAAACTGTGTATGAATCTATTACATAAAGCATTACAATGCCATATTATAATTCTATTTGGAAATAAGTTACTCCATATAGCCATGGTATATAATAATAACATTCCTTAGTATGTTTAAAATTCTCTATGCTCCAAATATATTCTTATGGAATTGGATTGAAGGGAAATCCATATAAGGATTATTGATTTTGACATCAATTACATTTCTTCTAGTATGAACAATTTCTAAATAATTTAATATAGTTTATTAGTTCATAACATTAAAAATATTAATAAATAGTATAAAAATATTTATTTTGAGGTAAATGTTATAGAGCATTCTAGCTGTTTATCTTAAAAGTTGTGGAAGTTTCCTTCTTCTAAAATATAATTTTAACGAGTTTAATAAATTTTCTCTAGTACCATCATTAATAGCCACAGATTTAGTAACCCAAATCTATTGTTTTCTATATTACATTGGTACCTGAAAAAATGAACAGTTTCTCAGTCTTGGGAGACTTGATATATACATTATTTATATGATACATTGGTAACATTCAATATAGGATTAAAATTTCACAATTACCTTCTAATATTCTTAATTACATCCCAGTATTAATTCAATGTTCCATCCATGGTAACATAGTGAAATTAAAAAATAATAATGTGTGAGATCAGATGCTCAATAAGGGAAAGCATACAACAAAATCTGTTATTAATACATGCATAATAATCAATTTTGGTGGGTAAATAATAAATAAATTCCCCATATAATAAATAACATGACAATTAAATGTATTCATGGACAACACAACCACAAGGAAAAAAAATATTTCATAATTTATTAATTCATAATACAAAAATTCTTTTTCCTCAACCAAATATATCATTATCTTACCATCATTGACTCATGAGAGGACATTAAGATCTTATCACCAAGGCCACAAATCATGTTGTCTTATATACCATCAAGGTCTCATGACAACAAAATTTCTATATACAAGAGGATATATATATATAAACTCCATCCTAATTATCTCATGTTATATATTAATGCATTGAGGGGCTATTTTATTCTCAACCCCACTATCACTGAATCAAGTCCAATTAATTCTTCTTAACTGAATAACAAAACCCATACTTAATTAATATTTCATAGATATAAAAAAATTTCATTGAATAAAATATAAGAATTTTATTATTTTGCAATCAATATAATGTCTTCATCATAATCGACCTAGAGAAATAATGGGGATAATTTATTAAAATATATCACCGGTATAGTGTAAGAATGATTAAATGATGTTGATATATACTAGAAAAATTAATGAAAATATGAATATCATAAAAATTTCAAATAGTAGCATATAAAAATCATAAATGTGTTAGATCACTTCATACCATGAGTTAAATGTTTTTAAGGAACCAGGAGGTGGCCAAAGACAAAAATATACATTAGATTTATAATTTCACATCAAAATTTCATTTTTTATTAAAAATTGTACTATTTTCTCAAGAACTAGTGGTTTAGTGTCTTGGGATATTACCTGTAAAAATAGTAACTTTTAAAATAGTCATTATCATTTCTCCAAAATCATTCAACTAAAAAATTCAATTGAAACGTCTCACATGAAATAACCATGATCACAACCTTAGGAATAGGTAAAATATAAGAAATGGTTGAGATTAAATTCTCATTAATGTTAAAAATGGGAGATAAAAATTTGATAATGTACAAGAGAATAATTTGGGGAAGATGGGAATGAGGATATAACAAGATTATATTTTATACATGATATAATCCTACATAGAAAATCATATATTATTAAAGGTTCATGGAATAAAACATAAAAATAACATGAAGTATGAATAACAAGGGAGTCCAAACATAAACCAATAGGAATGAGTCTCAAAAAAATCATTACATTGGAATGTAGGATAACATAAGAATATATATCATTGAAACAAGGAATGCTAGTTAATTGATTCACAACATATATATAGGGAAACATCACCTTGGAAAGTCAATCACTTTCCCCCATGATTTCATGTATCATTATTTTTCCCACATATCCATGTGTCATGATATATAAAATTTTACCCAATGAGTTAAAGGGTGATATAGGACCCCACTTACAATTTTTCCATACACACACACACCACATTAAAATAGTTAAATTATCACATCATAAATAAACCTTGAAATGATTTTTTCTTCTTAAAACATTCAAATTAATATCATTCACATTTCATAGAATAAACAATTCATGGAATGAAAATGGGTTTCATAACATTTATAAATGGTATAAAGTAACATTAAAATGTAAATTCATTTAAAGTAACATTTATATCACACAAAAGGGATCACATTACATGAAAAAAATATTGGGTAAATCATGAAAAATAACCCTATTAGGAATAAAGAGGAAAATTAAAACAAAATCACAAAAATATAATTCTTGTTTTTTTTTGTAATCATCATTTTAAAAGTCATAGTTAAGATTATTTTTTCAAGAAGTAATTTTTATAGAATATGAATACGATAATTCATTAGAAACATTCAAAATATATACAATTAATAGAATAGAAATAAAAAATGAATCATATTAAATAAATATGAAATGGTAGTTTAAATAATGGATTGTAAAAATAAATGCATTCTTAATATTTTTGAAATACCATGCATAAAAATTTCATAGTTGAAAAAAATTGTCCAAATTGAAAATATATTAATATAATAACGAATATAAAAATATAAAAAACATATTTATCATATAAAATGTTAAATGGTAATATTATGTTAAATTAAAACATAAATATGTGAGACAAAGATCCTTAAAAAGAATTGAAATCATTCTTAATGATAATACAATTTTTGGAAATAATAGATTTATAAAAGGAATATGTTGATGTAAAAAATTATTTTCCTTGAATAAAATATGGTAATAAAACATAGCATCATTATAGTGTAGTATATATAAATCATAAAAGATCATAGTGAAAGGAGAAGTTCACGACCTAAGGAAAATATTTTAGTTAAGATAAACCCTTACCATTATTCGTACTTAGTCTAAGGATCCCTATAATCCCATATAATAAATAAATATTCCAATAACCTATTTTATAAACATTTTCATATTTTTAATGTTCTATTAAATTACTTTCTTACCATTTATTACATACAAATGGTTGATAGTTACACCGTATATTCATCATCCGATGTTATTTGTTTTCACAAAATGATTTTTACTGGTGCTGTAATGCTGGTGTTGATTCTTGTTAATAGATAAAAAATCCATCCATAGACAATAATTATTGTTATTTTTAATATAATTTATATATATATATAATTTTATTTTTCATTCTATAAGTATTTTAGTCATGATATATGATAATAAGGTTGGTGATGAGCTTTTATTAGAAATTTTAATGAACTCGGTGATGGTATCTTAATTACAGGTTAGATACTAATAGTATCAATATATGTCCAAAAATTGATAATTTGATTGTTATTTAAAAATATTAAAAATAATTACTTTTCTTTAGTTAACTAATATAAAGTATACGTGGTTAAAACCCAAATACGTCACTTTTTTGGGGGTGGTAGTCTACATGTATGCATGGGTGATGTGTTTGTTTATAAATAATATAAAGAAATTTAGAATTGAT
The DNA here is from genome assembly GCA_963277665.1 of Viscum album. NCBI lineage: Eukaryota > Viridiplantae > Streptophyta > Magnoliopsida > Santalales > Viscaceae > Viscum > Viscum album. The sequence continues at coordinate 1,848,854,905 of OY728156.1, forward strand.
TATAATTATAATAATATTAATATTTTTTTATTTTTGATATTTATTTATCAAATATCCCATTTTAACAATAATTATCAGGTTTTTATGAAAAACTAATCACATTTCTTATAGAGGTAGTAGTCTGTATGTACCATAAGAACCATTTCAGTTTTTGGATGTTTTGGATGAAGATAATAAATGGATATTACATTAGTATAACATAATATAATAATAGTAAACATAATATTATAATACATTCAAGGATATTATTGATTTTTTTTGTGGTAGAGGAAGGAAAACATAAGAGGGCTCATTGAGAACATTACATATGCCTTAGGATATTCTCCCATGGGTAGCACTATAAGGATCCCTAGAATGTCTATTTAGAGAGAAAATGATTCTAGGAAGTGGGTGGAGATTTTAAAATATACAATGGAATATATTTGGTAGAGTTAAATTTAAGTAAACTTCGTAAAAATTTGGTGGAAGTTGTAACCTTTTATAAGTGCTGAAAATGGATTTTTTGAAAATACCCATAACATTTTCTTGGGTGGAGTGCCACTATTATAGTGTAAATGAATCCAAAGTGAAAAATAATGATTTTTTTGTGACAAAATATTGATAATAATATACTGTTAATTTATAAATAGTATTTCAACATGTTTCACACCTTTTAACACTACAGTTTTACACTTCACTATTTTGGATTTTACCTTAGTTACTAGTTTTTATCCAATGTAATTAATATTTAAATAAAACATATAAGGTAAAACTACTCATAAAATATTGATATAATAAACATAAATGTATTCTATATATAATCTAATTCAATTTTATAAATAATATAAATTTAATTTTTCATTACCACCTTTTCTATATATTAAAACATTTTTGTTGAAAAAATTGTTTTTATATCAGCTGTTCATAATGCTATTTGTTACTGATTTCCAACTGAAAGAGTGTTAAAATATATATTTATGGTATTAAGAAATACACGCTGATAATTTTTTAGAATATATTAATTTATTATATAGGATAAAAATTCTATAATATTGGTAGATTAATTTCTTGAAAATAAAAGTTTAACCATTATCATGGTAATTAACATTATCTATAAAAATCATATTTTTACACCTAAAAATGAAATGATAAATTTTAATAAATTTTTAATATTACATCCATATTTAGACTATTTTCTAAAATATAAATTTTCTATGGTTGGTGAAAACATATAATTTTTATATAAAGACATTTAATGCCAAATAATTTTTTTATAAATAAGTGTATTTTCAAACATAAAATGTCTCTTGTTTTATTATACCTTTTTGAAATGTTTTCATAAGGTGTTTTATATTTATTTATAAACTCTTATTTTATTGATATAATATAATAGTAATCTTTAAAAAAACTATTTTTTAAAATTAACATGGTTTTTAATTTAGTTTGGCATTGTGTATAAGACATGATACTCCACATGGTTTATGGAAAATTATTTAAAATAATCATGGGTTGTTTATATTTTTCCACTAATAAAAGTCATATCCTAATTTTTTTATTACTAATTAGATAATTTTTAGTATACACTTGAGTCATTACATCCTTGGGTTCTCATTTGGATTCATTGAAGTAAATATTCCTCTATATAACTTTGATTATAAGAATAGTCTTATTCTGCAGTACCATATCTCATCGATCTAGGATCTCCATCAGTTGTTCATCATAATATTTATCATGTTCTAATATCATAGATTCTGATTTCAGTACATGTTAAGGGTTTGGTATATTTTTTCTCGAAGGAGATACACAGATACATCGAGAACATTGGTGAGGTATAGAAGGTGTTATAATATAAAAAACTATAACCCTGAAAAGATCAAGGATTTTTTGGGACCAGTATATCTTTGGAAAAAAATTTCCTTATTCCCAAATTTCATAACCTGATTCTATATATATATACAAATGAATACCTTATCATAAATTTCAAATTCTATATCAAATCAGAATATTTTATTTATAACCCTATCAACATATTTCCACCACCATCACATTCCACTAAATTGTTTTAACCTTCTGCATCATTTCATCTACATTGTTAGGAACTATTAGATTACCCTATAATTATTCAAATAAACAAGTTAAGGACCTATATATATTTTAATAATGATCCCCATTTGGAACTATCTGAAAGCTACAATTTGAATTGTTATTAAAAGAGTACAGTAACAGCGGGACTTGTTAATACAAGTATACATAGAATTAGGTCAAAATTGGATTGAACATATCCCCCATTATTTGAATGGTCCTCTCAAACTGACCATCTATCTGAGGATGATAATAACTGTAAAGAAACATCTCTTACTCTAATTCTAGTTGAAGGATTCTGTTGATCCTTAAGAAAAACTAATATCCCAATCATAAATAATGGAGAGTGGTGCACCAAATAGCCTTATATATTATCATCTGTATATCGTTTTGAGTTTTTCAATAGATAAATTTAGTTAAATTTAAATAAAATTCACTTACTCTATATGGAAATAAACTATAAACCAAATTTGATTATGGCGTTTAGGTGTCCTCAGAAGTCCCGAATCAAAATCCATGGTAAATTATTTCCATTTCCATACTGGTATGGTTAATGGTTACAAAAATAATTGGAGTGCTCTCCTTTAGTGATTAATTCTTATAAAACCATTCATAAAAATATATACTATATAATCCCCCCTTTATGTTAACACAACATATGTTTTTCATTTAGATCCTGATATATCATTATACTTCTTGGGTGAGTATAGAAGGATGATATTTTTGGATTATCCAAAATTCCAATCTTATACTATTATTTTTATTGTATTATTATCTTGAATTTAAACAATATAAATCATTATTTATCAATGATAAACATTAGAATACTCAACACCTTATTTTTTAGCTCTATCGTTCTTTATTTTAAATCTTTGATCTATACAAGATTGGATGGTTGAGAAGTTATTTGTGAAAGAATATATTTCTACACTTCCCTTGAAACATTATGATTATTCCCTTGTATATCCATCTTTATTGGTTCTTTCTCAATCAACCTCATTGATAATGATCCGTGATCATTTCTACTTAGAGAATCAACTACATTATTTTTGTTCCTCAAGTTGTAATGTATAGAGAAGTCAAAATATTTTATAAATTACAATCATATATAATGGAACATATTAAACTACTTCAATATGAATATATATTTAAATCTATTACTATCACATTATATATCATCCTTTTTCTTCATAGATATGATTATACTAATTCCTTAATTAAATGACCTCTTTTTGTAGATTCAGATCAGATATCATGTAATTTTTTTCACTTTGTATTAATTTTTATGAGGTATAATTAAATACAATAATGTTTTTCTAAAGTAAAAAAAATGAATCCCTTTATCGATGAATCGCTATTAATTAAACCCCTTCCACATTGTAAGGTAATATATGTACAGGTGTTGTGACCTACATTTTTTAGTTCCTTTAACCTCTATTCAAATTCACCAATCTAATTGAACATCATTTCCATTTCAATTAACATGGTTAATAGATTTGATATTCATTGTAAAATACTCAAAAAATTTCTCAATGTCGTTCTAATATAAGAAAACTATATATCTCAATGATATTGGTAAACATGAGCCATTTCTTTATAACTTCCATCTTAAGTTGATTTATAGATATATTCGTTCCTGTGATTTCATAACTATCAAATGACACTCCATATATGAAAAATTCACACCTTTTTAATTTAGTATATAATTTCACCACTCTTAGGGTATATATAATAATCCTTAATTAACTGTAATTTGATTCCTTTAACATTGAATATTTGAGGATATCATCTACAAAGAAAACCCAAAATTGATTAAGGTATTATAAAAGGACTATATTCTGTAAATCCATGAAGATTATAGGATAAATAATAAGTCCCAATGAACTAATTATAAATTCATACTGTATATAACTTATGAAGAGAGTTATATTTTAAATTTCCTCCTTTTTGTACCTAAACTGATGGTATCTATAACAAAGTTAAATATTTGAGAAATATTGAGCTCATATGAGTTGATCAAATAGATCATTGATAAATTATGGAGAATACATCTCCATGGTCATGGTTTTTTAATCTCATGGTATTAAATTCAATCATGAATTAATCAATACTTATTTCTTATGAAGAGGAATAATACACCACATGGTGAAGAACTACATAGTATAAAACATTATTTTAATTCTACTTTAACATCTTCTTTCCTTATTCTAAATAAATATAAACCACTCTATATAGACTTTTTGAGATAATCATGGATCCAGGTATGTGTTTTATTAAAATTTCTACTTCATGATCTTGGGTAAGGCTAGTTATTTAATCCAAAAATACATTGACATATTAACAACCAATGGTTATTTCATCAATGATAATTTATTCCATGATCATTTTAGTATAAATAATTCATTACTAGTTTTTATAACATATATAATAAAATTCTCTTCCATATGGACATCATGATCAATCCTTCCTTGATATTTTATCACATAATGATTCATTATATGAAATGATATCTATATAACCTGGAAATTAAAATATTCTCTTTGTATGAAAATAAAATCTATACCAACTATGACACAAAATTAAACCATGACATGAAATAATATATTTGAAGGAAATAATTTCCCTTATATCATGATAGGAGAGGAGTAATAAATCATAGACACAATAATCATGAATTTATGTGTTTTCATTGATAGTTTAATATCCAATGATGGGGGTGGTAAATAAGTAATATTAGAGAACATCTATGATATGGTAGAATATAGTTAATGGGAATCAAATAATTCTTTCTTAGTTCTACAGTGAAGAATGAGTGTAACTTTATATAATTCATTTTCATGATGATCCTCTATGGAAGAGATGGAATATTCTCTCCCCAGATCCCCTAGATTAGTTTGTTGTTGGGGTCTATCCTCATAATATATCTAGGGTTTGATAATTGATTTTCAAAATATAAAAATTAAAGAAATTTATTGAATAAATGTATATGTGGTGCCTTGGTAAGAGCTTACTTCTCCTCAATGGTGTTATTTGTCCACCCTACATTACATCAATAGTTTCCATGTATGTGTCTTTGTTTACCACATAGAAAAAACTTCATATATACCCTAAGGAAACTAGTCAATTTCCTTCTCAATTTTTTTAACAATTTGGAAGTTGATATTTCATTCCCTAATGAGTATAATAATTATATATTCAATATAACTTTACATTTATTTTCATTTCCATATAATAATGTAATTCCCAAGTGTTCATCTCCACCTTTAGTTCACATTGAAAAATTTCTTTATAGATTTTAAATTATAATATAGTATATTCTTCCAAGGAATTTTTTTTTATTCTACCATATAACAGATTGATCTTGATTTATGTTGTTGAAAAATAACTAGAGTTTTATCACACAATTAGTGTTAATTTTTTTCATAGCTTTAAATTCATTCCTTCACTATTTGTTTTATGTACAAAAATTCTCACTCCATTTTCATGGGATGAGTTTAAGGAAATTTTTTTTATGAAAAATAAATTAATGAAACCATCCCATTCCATAGAGTAAACTTATTATATTTGCATTGTATTCCGAATGGGAGTCTAAAATTAGTCATTCTATCCTTCCAAATTATAGATATATAAACTAATCTTCTCATGCTATGAGCACTAAAGAACGAATGATTTCTTTTTAAGAACATTGATCCATTTCTAAAAATAAATTTTATTAAAATAAAATCTAAGGGAGGGTTGAATTTTACATGTGATGTAATTTATAGTAATATGTTTCATACCAAGAGCTTTTACGGGATTAACCTAGTTTTAGTTATTATTCTTCTACTATAACAATTTTGGGATTATCCCTATGTGGTTTGGTACACTGGTTCCCTTATAATTTCATAGTTAACCGGGACAATTAATGCATTGTCCTACAAATCCATTATTAACAATATTTTTTCTTCTAAATCCAATAATTTAAATAAAAATTGTTTAGGGGTGAATATACTAAAATAAATAAATTTATTCAGGGAATTCAATCATTTTAGTAGAAATAATTAAAAATGTCTGAACACACCATAATTTTGAGACCCTAGGAGTTAATGTTGGATATTTATAGTAATCTTTATATTAGTTTATATATCATAAACATATTAAAATCTCTTATACTATTTTATAAATAAAATGTGAATTATCCAAATAATATTCACTGAGAGTGTTGTGACATGTTTTTATTAATAGGACTTATAACTATGTACCAAGTAAATATAATGGGATTATTCAACTAGTCTTTCTCAGGATGATTACCTTTATGAGAATATATGTTGTACCTCAATCCACTTGATAGTATCTAAACAGGTATGTAATATCTAGGAAATCAAAAAATTATTTACATCATAAAAATATTAAAAACATTTCCAATACTCAAATTTACCTTCAATATGTATTCCTAAGGGTTTTACTATTGTTTTCTCATCCTAATACCTAAAATTACCAAACCATTATATAATTGAAACATGGGTGATTTGATCCAAAAACACAAATTATTTATAAATTAACGTCAATAATTCTTTTATCTTACAAATATTCATAAAATCTATGGAATAAAATGTTTTCGGTCTTGGGAGATTAGATACATGAATAGTATTTTTTATATAAATATTATAATATTTCTATAATAATACATCCCTAAACATCATTTATAAGATATCTTACTAAATAACTATATTCTGAACTATTAGAATGAGAAAAATATATGATATGGGTGAACTCAAATGCTCAGTAAAGGCCAACATGGGATATATGAGTTAGAGAACACAAGTGATAATAAGAAGGAAAAAAGTAGCCAGAGAATATTTTAGGGACCTTGTCATTTCATAAAAAAATTGAAAATATTTTTAGATGAATATTCATTACATTTCATAAACACACTCCTGATGACAATAATTTTTTAGGGTCTTTAGAGACTATAATCAAAATTTTATTATTTTATGAAAATCCTCAATATCTCCCACTAAGATCTACTCACATGGTACATCTATTAGGAATTACCGACCTGAACCATTCATCATAGCCCATAGGTGGAAACATAAGAATGGATGAGCTCAGATACTCAGTAAGGGTTAACATAGGATATATAAATCTACGATCTTATGCAATCATAATAAAATAATAAGTGTATGTGATCATGAGAATAACATATATTCTTTATAACAAGCCAATAATATATAATAAAAATTATTAATGGAATACAAGATTCTATTTAAAAAAAACATGGTCCATTGGAGTCTGAGATCAATATAAATCAATCATTTTCTATATTACCATGTCATAAAAATGTGTAACCATCATAAATATAGAAACCCATTTTATATTTCAATGTTAACTAAAAATAATATAAATATATTAGGTCAGGTGTTATCACCAATTTTTCCTTGTTGATCAGTAAAAACATATTTCACATAGTATATTAGGCTGTACCTATTCCCCTTTGTAGATTTTGACCTGCATGTTTCCCTTAGTAGATCGGGATTTACTTTTTTCTATAGCGGATTAAGATGCACTGATTTCCCATATTGGGATCAATGCCATCGACTTGTTTCCCATTATTTATCTCATGAGATACATTGATTTACCCAATGTATTAGAGAGTGATATAGGCCCCTTGCCACATAAATAAAATCATATATATGTGTGCCACAAAATCATAAAATATTCATCATCATAGAAATCAAGAAATGAAAATTATTTCATAAACATTTCTAAAAATTATATACCATGGAAAATGGAATGTATGAACAAACATCTTGCCATTATAAACATAATTCATCTAGAGAAAGAAGAATGAAGGTATCCAATGATAATATCCACAATAAATTCTAAATAACATAAAAGGATATCATATTAGATAAAAAATAATTTATAAATATTTATTTGAATAATTCTTTATGAAAATATAATTTCAATTTTAAATCACTTCTTTCTTCTTAAATATATGAAAAAATATAAATTAAGACAATTTATTTGAAAATAAACTTTTAAAGCTATAAAGGATGCTTCAAATTGACGAGGAGGCATAATAAATGGAAGATCCATTAATACAGTATAAGATAAAAAATAGAATTCCTTATATATTTTGTCAAAAAAGTCAAAAATTAACTCATTCAAGAAATAGATTGTTTTCAAATAATTTAGTAAAATTAATAAAGTGTGTAAAATTTTGTTTAATAAACTATAGGAGAATATTATAACCCTTTTTGAATTTTTTTTAAATCTTTGACATAAAATATAAATATTCCCAATCAAAAACATAAATAGAAGAAATTCAAAATAATTATTAGATTATGAAATAAACCCTTACCTCAAGTCTCATATTTTATTATTCACATTCACGCCTCCTTTTATTCGAGAAAAAAACCATTATATATTCTCTATAGAGATCTAGGGTTGATATTTAGGAAAAAAATATAACCTTTATAATTTTTATAGGGAAGACGAATGATAATTTAGTAGAGTGTGGTCACGCTAGAAGGATCGAAGTGATGTATTGAAGTGATGAAGCAGGTGACCTATTATAATTTGGTTGATGGGAACTTTAGAAACTTCTAAAAAGAATAAAATATATTATGAATATTCTAGAAAAAATTATTTTAAATTTTTTATAAATCCATATAGGATGGTGTTTCAATCCATATCTTATCCCTATTGTTCTTGTTTAATATTTTTTTGATTTCCAAATAATTTTAAAAAATACTGATCCCATAAAATATCATTATAGTACATTTCTGCAATATTCATTAAATTGACATTAAAAACATCATCATGAAAACTAAAATTCAGAAAAACTATTTTATTATATGCTAATCATGTCATGTTTATCTATATAATTTATGGATTTCTATAAATATATCATGATTATGTTACTTTTAATATTTATAATATAAATTATTTTATTCTTCCATAAATTGAATAATTACTCCAAAAACGTTTTTTAGGAATTAAATTTAATTATTTTATTCATAAAAATTAAAAAAATATTATGATTATAAAGATAAATATTTTATATTTCAAAATGATTTTATTAGTTGATCAGATCCATTAGACAACCATGTATAAAAATATTGTTGTTATTAAGAATAAAAGTCTGTTATGATTGATTTTCCCAGAAATAAAATAACATAAAGGTCATAATCCCTTCCAAATGGTCAAAAAAGGATAGAAACCCAAAATTTGGATGGGTATGGATGAAATTAAGACAAATAATAAAATTTTGACATTTTTTTTATTTAATAGTTCAAAAAATGTTATGTTGAACCTTTATTATCTGATTGTCCCATATAGTGGTAATAACGTTATTATTATAAATTCTATTGATTACCAAAAAATGGACTAGTTTTAAAAAAATTTAATCCATTATTCAAAATTGAACACCCAAATGTAAAAAAAATTAATTTAAAATTCATCTCAAAAAATGCTTTGAAATATATTTTTCTTCCAAAATCATCCTTATTCAAGATAATGTACTTGTACCTTATAAAGATAATTACAATTTAATTAAGTATACTTTATCCAACTACATATTACTTATGTTACAATTATATCAAATTAATATCATAAAGGAAATTTTTTTATACAATGAAAATGATAGTTTTAAAAAAATTTGTATTTTTCACTCTTCTATGAAAAATTAATCTTTTCATAAATTTATCCAAGAGACTATCCTATGATAATTTTGAAATTGTGAATTTATAAATGATATTTATTTAATCAAAAATAATAATTTAAAACTTATTGATATTAATTATAATATTATCTCACATGAAATACCATTTTTCTAAAAATATATTTTTAAGGAATAAAATGACTTTACAAAATAAAATTAATGGATTGGTTTTAACTATCAGAGTATATAATAATGTTTCAAAAGGGTATTATGGTTCATTTAAAAATACTGTTAAATGAAATGAAATATATTAAATAAAAAATATTATTTGAAGTGAAATATTTCATAAAAATATCCTCATGTAATATTATAAATCCATTTAAATGATTTTTCCCTCAAAATTTTTAATTCAGATAAAAGTAGATGAGGACACCAATACGTCATCACATCCATTGGTTCTAGAAATTCTCTTAAATTTGGTTGTTTCTCCATAAAATAATAACAACAAATGTGTTCTTGATTCATAGAACATTCTATCTATTATCTAGAATCATTATTAGTTTTTATTCATATGAATGATCTCTCTCCAGCAGTAAGACCTATGAGTTATTTACATGTGGAAGATCAGAAAAATATTTATATAAATTTTTTTATCCATATATGTTAAAGATTGTCTTTAAAAATCTCTGTGATCTCATCACTTCACTCAGTCCCCAATAGATTTGTTTCCACGACATCAATTAAATAAGTTGGAGTTCTACACTTCTTTTTCTGAAGGGCATTATAAGGACCGTATGAATTGTCAAATGAATGCTATTTTTATAGGAAAAAAATCGAGGAATGTGTCCATCCCAATCACCTTTTAAATCCATGGAACATGATCTTAGAATACCCCATATGGTTTAAATTTATCTCATATAATGGACATATTTCTGAGGATGATACACAGTTCTCAAAATCTACTCTATACCCAGATCGTGCTAAAGAAATTTCAAAAACATCAAGGTAAACATAATATACCAATCAGATACACCATAATTTAGTACCTAAAGAAAAAAATACCACTTAATTAATGTATATTCCGGAAAGAAAAGCTAGAGAGAAATATTCTTCGATAAAAATGAGGTTTTATCACTTCGTAAGGTGATCAACTACAACCCATAATTACCAACACATCAATTAAATAAAAAAATATTTTGATTACTATTTTCATTAAACATATGTGAATAATTCATAAAGGTATTCCATCATAAATAAATTTTCCTCTAAAACATATACAAAAACAAATCATTGTATTGGTACATATGTCTCATAAAATATCTTCAATATTGAAAAACACCCATCATATAAAACCTAAAAAACGTTTTACATGGATTTGAACTTTTGATCCACCATAAACTCATAAAACTTCATTGGTATCCATAATTATTATTTTAATAGATTCATATAGACTTATGAAAGTTAATTCTCCCTTTATTCATTATATAAGCTCCTATCATATACAAAAACATTTTCATTGGAATAATGGATTCATCATTTTAATTATAGAATGGAAAATATTATTTCCTTATTCCAGAATCCAATTAGAGGGTGGCAATGACAAAAAAATCATTAAATTATAAAAAGTATGATTTTCATAGGACTCATTCCTAAAAACTAAAAATTTAAACTTTTAAAAAAGGGGGTGAGGATATGTGTTCCATTGTTTTAATAATTCACTTTATCCATAATGATTGAATAATATTTACCATTTTCATTTTTTTAAAATGTTTTTGGGGATTATCATCCACATTATCCCTTTTATTGGGGCATAGAAACATATAATTCCAAAAAATCCTTGGACATCAAACACAAGAGTGTGGCTGGTGGATTACGTACCCTCATCTTATTTTCTATTGCATTAATCATCCCATTAATCTAGTTCCGACATTTACATGATTTATGAATCACCATTCCAAATTTACACAACATCCCAGTATCATTAACAAAATAACGTTTACTCTTTCTTCCAAAATCTAAGGAATGTAGATGCCTGGAATTTTATTCCACTATTTTAGTTCTCCTAAGACTCTATCATCCTTTTTTATCAATACCATTGGAATGGTGGGAACATCCATCTTCTATTTTTTCATCAGTTCCCATTCAACAACTTCTTCATAGATACTAAAATCTCTTCTACAAATGGCCTTTTGATGAATTAATATTAGTTTATTAAATAATCACTGATTTTTTCTTTTATTTATAATGATTAAACTAGAAATGTACCTTCAATGTTTTGTAAAATCATCCTCATAGTTACCAATAAATTAATCATCCTTCTCATTATCCTATAGTAATTACTTATCTATCTTTTCTATAGAATATGAGGTAATTTGATTTAGATAAATATTCCTTTATATTAATTTTATTTCATTAATTAAAATTCTTCTTGTTCCCTTATATTCATAATAAGATTCCTCAACTGATCTGATTTTCCATCCAAATGAAAAAATATATGGTAATTTTTTTCATTCCCAAATCATTGAAGAAAAAAATATATTTTCTTACTGCTTTTGATCCAGTAATCATCCACTAGTGGATTAAATGACCCACTAAAATAATATGGATGTCACATCATGAATGATTCAAATATAAATAGTTACTCATTAGATCATTTGGAATCATTGAATGACTCATAGCGTGAGAAATATGTTTGATAATATCTATAATATTCTACACCCTAGATGGCATAACATTTATTTTATCTAGAGGAAAGTAATTTTATTATCCACCACACTCAGTATTATCATGGTTACTTCAGGTTTAATCAATTGAATAAAACAATAATTCCAAGAGAGAGAAACATTAATCATAGTGGAAAACAACATAATCATGAAAAAAAGTTATAAGTTGCCAAAATCAGGACACCTAATTTATATCTTTCGAACCATAGGGTTAACATTGGTCCTTCAGGGTCATTATTTAAATCCTTCATGATGGTTTATATAGATTTTGTGAATTTCCAAATCATATCCTCATGAATTTTCAATCTTGTTGTCTGTAAAATCTAGTTATTAGGGACTGGGTGACAATTGTGTTGAGCTCAATGAATCTTTTTTTGAGTTTTCCCCAAGGATCACCTATTCTAGAGACACTTCAACTTGTAATATCCATATTGGTATGTAATTACATGGAATCCCATTTCACTATCCTTCAAAAAAAAACTCCCAAATATTTTCTTATACATAGAATTATCCATAGACTTATACATAGAGATATCCCATGATATATCCCTAGTCATATACTTAGAAATATCTCTAGATATATCACTAATTTTTTTTAATCATTACCTCGAAAGATAGACTTAACATTTCCATTGATACCGACTGCAATTTCCCAATATTTGTTATAAATAAATATCACATCATTTTGGATGAATATTAAGTAAACATCATAGGAACATGATTGAGGAAAATAATTGTTTAGTGTCTTTAGAGGATAGAAACACAATATTCTTAATTATTAATGAAATTCAACATATCCCATAATTTTCTTTTCATATAGAACTCCTCTTTGTCATACCCCACCTAATCATGTCATCCTAAACATGGGAGGGAACCATATTAAAGGGTGATCTTAGATTTTAAATAACGGTAAAATAAAATATATCAATCCATGAACATATTCATAAATAAGATAAGAATTGTGGTATGTTATCATAAATATATCCTAAAAAGTTTAAAACCATCCTTTCATAGATCATAAAAATTATTAATTGAATAAGAAATTATCATTCCAAAAAATGTGATCGATAAGAGTTATAAATTATCACAAATCAATCATAAACCCTTAGATCATGTCATTAAAGTGTTGTTATATCACAAATTTATAAAACCATTTCATATTAGAAGGTTAACTACTAAGAAAATCAATATAATAGATGTTTATTTATTAGATGACTTCTATATTGGATCATGAAGCACATATTTTCTATAATAGATCACGACACACTAGTTTCATATAGTAGATTAGGATTCACCTATTTCCAATAATGGTTAAGGATGCACCTAATTCCCATCACGTATTATGATGAAAATATTCCCATAGTGGGTCAATCCCATTGACTTGTTTCATTTTTTATCTCATGAGATATTAAGATTTTCCCGATGCATTAGAGGGAGATATCATTCCCACCCATCATATAAATAACAACACACATATGTGTCCCATAAGATCATAAATCATTCATCATCACAAATCTCATGAAATTAAATGAACAATATAATCATTTCACCAATGTATAATATTTTTAAATGGGAATGGTATTCCTAATAATATTTTTATTATAAACATAAACAATCCATATAAAGAATAAGGATTGTATCTATGGATCATATCCCCAGTAAAACATAAGTAACATCAATGGATGTCATATTAGATAAAAAATGATTTTTTCTGATAACATTGAATAATTATTTTAGAAAAACACTTATCCATTTTGAAATACCTAATTTTTTTAAATTCATGCACATATAAATTAAAGCATTTTATTTGATAATAGATATGTGAACTTGTAAAGGATTAGTCAAATCACTTATGTTTCCAGATGGTATGAAAATCCACTCATATGGATTATGATAAAAATTAACATCTCTTTCATATTTTAATCAAAAAATTAAAAACTTATTACATTTGGATAATTACAAAAATAATAATTTCAAACTGTTAATTACGAAGTCAAACATGGGTAAAAATTACTTTTAACAATTATAGGAGAACATTAAAAACCTTTTTTAACCCTATTTTTATAAAATACAGAAAAAAAAGAAAAAATTCCCCACCAGATACATAATCATTAACAATTCCTAATAATGATGATATTTTTACAAAAGCCTTTACATCACATATCAGATTTTCTTATTCATGTTCAAACCACCTCTTCATAAAAATGACTCCTCTTCAATCTCCTCTATATGGATATAGGGTTCGTATTTTAGGAATATCATCAACACTAGAATGTGTTTAGGGATGTTGGTAAGAGATTTTGAAAGAGCTTAGTCTATGTTGAATGCTCATAGTTGTGTAATGAAGTGAGGGAGAAGGTTTTATTTTTAAATTTAAGTAAGTAGCTATTTTGGAATTTCTGAAAAAATTAAAATATATTAAGCCTATTTTATAAACAAATGCATCCAAATGGACTATATATAGAAATGGGACAACGTTTTTTACCATATATTATCCCCTTTAACTTATTTTTTATTATTTTTAAATTATTTAATAAATTATTAATCTCCTAAAGTATCATTATTTTTAATTTGGATTTTGTTGATTATATTTACATTAAAAATATGAATAAAATAATAGAAATACTATGAAACTACATTATTATGTCATTAACATGTCATTTTAATTTCTAAAATTTTTGGATCAACATAAATATAAAAAATTATATAAATTTTTAAAATGCTAACATAATTTATTTGGTATTCTCACTAATTCAATAATTGGGGGATCATTTTTGTGTATGAATTTAGGGTTATTATTTATTCGATAAAAATTAAAAACAAAATACCATATTAAGATAATAATTTTTTTATTTAAAAATATTATTTTTAGTTGAAAATATCCTCTATATAATAAAATATTAAAAAATTATTGTTATTAAAAACATGAGTGTGACATGTTACAATTTTCATGAAATAAAATACAATAAAGGGTATAATCACTCCCAAATTGACAATAATTTCATAAAAAAGAAAATTGAATGATTTATAAATAAAATAACCATTAAAATAATATTTTTTCATGTTTTGGGGTTATTTAATAGTCCTTATATTTTATTTCTATCAATAATTACAACATTTACCCTAACCACGGTAATAAAAGTACAATAATATTTATTGTAAATGATAAAAAATATTAAATGGACCTATTAAACAATGTTGGGACCACTGATTCCTAATATTTAATCCATTTTTCTATAATCAACTCATATAAGTGAATGATTTTAATTAAAATGTAATCTTTTAAAATGTAATGAAAAGCATTTTTTTAAATGTGTTTTAATCTCAAAAAATATACTTATACAAAAGGAATGTATAATGATGATTAATGTTTATATAATTAAAGAATTTATAAATAAATAATAATTCAGTTACAATAATTTCAAAATCAAATAATTAATTTATTTTACCGATTTAATGAAAATGATTGTTTTCTAAACCTCTATATTTTTTACAATTCACTAAAAATTAATCTTTTCAGACAATTATACAAGAATTCATTTAAAAATTTATAAATTTGAATTTAAAAATGCAATTAATATTTTTTAATATAAATTTTTTAATACATTAATAAAATAATTATTATATTCACTCATAATGAAAACATTTTTTAGTGAAAATACAATTTTTAAGAATAAAATGTCTTTACTAAAAATTTAGTGATTATTCACAATGAATTTATCAATGCATTTATATTGATATGAATCTTTATATATATTTTATAAATTAGATATCATTATTCAAACCATCCAAATCAATATCAAGGGTATAGAAATCTCATTAAATAATAATATTTTAATAGTCTATCACAGTTTGTTAAAACTCAGTTCTATTTGCAATGAATGATATCAAAAAATAAAATTTATTAAAGAAAAAAATTTCATAAAAATGTAATGGTGATACAAATATAATTAGAATACAATATCATACAGAAGAAAAATATTACATGAAAATCATATATCATAAAATATTAATGCAAAAAACCTGTAAATAACATAAAGGATGATTAAAAGGGTTATGACACATAAATAAATAATCAGCAGTATTTAGAAAATACATAACAAATTCATATGAAAAAACATAAGAATTTTCATCATGAAAATTTATCTTGTCTTTAAAACAATAAATTCTAGATAAAAGTGGATCATCCATATTAATATGGAAATTTCAACTTTTTGAGTCACACGCATGCATCTATAATAGCATGAAACTATATTTTTCCAACATATACAAGAACAATTATATATAAATTTTTAACCAGTTCTTTGGAGGCCAATATTGGAACACACTATTCATATGTCCTAAAATTCATGTGTAACATGATAATAATTCAATTATTATTTCATAATGTGCCCATGGAAATAAAAATATTTTCAAAAATATTTCAAAGAAAAATTGTTCACTTTTTATAGCACAGAGAACCCATTGGTAAAAAATGGGTTTCAATGAATTTTGAAATGTTATAAAATAACATTATTAATTAAATTTGACAGATAATTAAAAATTGATCACCATAAATTGATCACTTAATAAGAGAAAAATATTTGGTGAAATATAAAACATAATTCAGTTTGAGATAGTGTAAAAAATGAATATAAAATAATGACAATAGTTTTCTTTAAAAAAATTCCAATCACTGATGTAGAAGACATAGATTCATATATTCTTCATGAATAATATTTTAGAAGGTTAAAATGATACATAATAAAAAACATATTTTATAAAATATTCTTTGAATTTAACTTGAATAGAAATTAATCTTATTCTATTAATTCTGAAGGGGAAGATAAAATTGATGATGGTAAAAAAGAAATGTTTTTTCAATATTTCTAAAATGAATTTCTTGAAACACAAATCATTGAAAAATATAAAAGGTATTACAATTTAAAATTTCAATATATATATATATAAATATAAAATATCATTGAACATATTTAGCATTCAAAATAATAAATCAAAACACTGGTGGAAATTAAAAACATGGATATGGAGAGAAAATAAGCATTATAGGATGGAAAACATTCACAATGAAATTAAAATTTTAAGAAACATAACATTTATCATGGTAATGAAATTTAAATTCAACATGATTACCCTATAGGAATATGTTGGAATAAAACATAGAATTATCATTGGGTAAAATATATCAACCATGTATGATCATAGTCTGAGATGAATTTTTATGACCCATGGAAAATATTTGAGCCATGAAAACCCCTTACCAATATTCCTATATAATAGAATGTTTTTTATCATCCACTATAAAAATAATTACAATATTTATAAACAATTAAATATCCATATAATAATATATACCCTTTAATAAACATGATATATATTCATTTATTATAAAAAATATTAGTTAGTTTTACCATATTTTCATTCCCATATGTTATTAGTTTTCTATGTTTTTTTGTGAAAGATCTATAATGGTAGTGTTGATTCTGGTTTATAGATCAACATTTCATCATTTTGAGGAAATTATTATTATTTTAATTAATTTTATTAGTGATTTCTATTTTTATCATTTCATTTCATATGTTTTTTATTTATGATTCATGGTGATTAGGTATGAGATGATATTGTTTCAATATTTTTAAAGAACAAGTGGATTGTATCATAATTATACATTATATATTACCATTACAATTAAAAATCCAAATATAAATCCTTATTTACATATTATATTCCTATATAACATGTTATGAGGTTTTCTTAGATATCCAAGGAAGGATGTGATACTTCAAAATTAATATGTTAATTTTTTTGAAGCCATAATTTACACTTATGCACAAGTGACATACTCATTTCATAAACCATAATGAAAATAGTAATTGATTTATATTTTAGTAATGATAAGAATATATTTTTTTATCATATTTATTCATAAAATATACCATTTTATCTATCATTTTTAGGGGGTTATGAAAAATATATCATGTTTCATATGGATGTGGTAGCCATCACATAAAACACGATAAATTTTCATTTTTCAGATGGTTGGGAGGATGGTATAAAATATATATTTCAATATTTTAATTAAATGTAATCATATTATTAGTACTAATGCTTTCAAACATTCCACGATATAGTGTGTTTATGGTGGTAGAAGTTAAAAAAACAATATATCAATTTAGATCCTTACCATTCCCTTTAGATGTTCTCCCTTTGGTACTACCTCACAGATCCTTATCTTGGAATTTTGTAATGTACAAGTATTCTATCTTGTGTGGAGAGAGTTTCATAAAGATTAAGATATAGTTTTGGTATATATGATTCTTTTTAAGGTGTGTATAAATTTTGTTGATGTAATCCCCTATTATAAATGAAGTAAATGATATTCATGTATGTACCCACTAAAGTTTTAGTGATAAAATGACACTATATAGGAGTTAATGGATCTAATGTGTTAAATGATAATGTTTAGTGTGACATATGTTCTATATATCCTCTACCATTCACAATCAAATTATTGTAATCTTGTTTTAGGTATTTTTGTAATGCCCCAAATATATAATGGAAGAATATTGTATTTGATATCATGTATGGAAAGAAACACCAACTTCAGAATGAAATATCACATGTTGAGACATTTTGGTATAGTTAATATTATAACTAAATTTAATATATTCAATAGTTTTTCAATAAAATAAATAATGATCAATATTATGTCGCACGTAACAATGAATTTCTTTGATTTTTTTTATTTCTTTCAAGACTGAGTTTACCAAACTACAATATAATACTATAAAAATATATTTAATATAACAAGTTATAACGTATATGTTAAATTATTTTTTATGTATATGATTATCTAATTTATGAAAATATGGTTAGACAATTCTTAAAATAGTTAATTTCTTACAAATTAATTAAAAATGGATATAAAAACTAGATTGATAATAAGTTTTATGTCTTAAAATAATCTCTTTTGGTTTAATGTAATGTGATTTTACAATGATTATTATTTTTTGAAAGTCATTTATCACATCAAAACTCACTATTTTAATAATTTTTTAATTTCAAATATAGTTAAGGAATAAAGAAATTACATTTTAGTGACAAGAGTTTAAATTGATTGATAACCACTAGGTTTATTTTGATCATTAATTACATTGTAATAATAGTCCAATTAGATTGTTAGGTAGTGAAAACTAAATTTTTTCATTTAAAATGATATCAACAATGGTATTTAATAAGTAAATTTAAAAGATTTATATAATAATTTTTTAAAAAATTATATTATTTTAGTTGTTGTAAAATTTTAACATATTTGGATGTGTGTATTGAAGCAATTAATAAATGATGAAAAGTGTTTCATGTATACCACTGGCCTATGTGATGTCCTACTTAATGTGTACTTATTTTAAGATAAGAATATTTATGAATAAATATTAATGATGAACTAGTAGTGTTAACTTTTTTAGGTTTAGTTGTTAATGTAATAACCAAAATTTTCCCACATAATATTTAGGGGAAAATAGAAATACTTGTCTCTATTTTATGGGACTTATGGACAATTAAATAATTCCTAATTAGTTGTCAAAAGATCCCAAAACAGATGTTTTATCTTAATAACATAATTTTTGTTGTACCAATGGTATTTTAAATCAATATATATTTATGTATTTGAGGAGATCAACATTCTTGTGATCATTCACATTATTTTGATCAATGACCAAAATCACACCCTATAAATATTGACAATTATCTTGCATGAATATATCTCTAATATACACAAATGTTATCATATATAGTGACCTAGTTATATCTTATTCCATGTGGGAATTGTGATTATCATTTTATCCAATTAAGATGATATTTTTTAACTCTTATCATGCTGTGGGATTTTAATAGATTAATTTTCACATATCAAACCATAGATTACCAATATCACGTTTAAATTGTGAGGACATAATTTAATTATGGTGGGGAGAATGTGATACCCCAAAATTGTAATGTTATTCATTTTATTCTAATGAGTGTTTGACATGCTACAACATGTGTTGATAGAAATATAAAAAATGGATGATTTATGGTATATATAATATTTTAAATAAATTTAATATATTCTATATAATATAATTCACCAAATTTATTTCTCCCTTTCATCCCACACAATAAAGTGTTTCTCGATAGTTTGTGTTACACGCAGGACCGAGTTTTACCAAACAAAAACATATTATAAAAATATTATCATTTAATATAATAATATATGACCTAGCCATTAAATATGAACATATGAATAGGGGTAACAAAGTTATAAAAATATATGGTTGTCAAAAATATAAAATTAATTCATCAAATATCAATTAATTATAAGTTAATATTTAAATAGATTGAATATAAATGAAATTATTTTTTGAAAATAAAAGTTCTTTTATCATAATAAATTAAATTATTTACTATTAGTAGATTTAATGGAGCACATATTTAAACATTCAATTTTGAAACATTAATAAATATTACATGAAAAATAAACCTACTTTTTTATGTGTAAATTCAAAAAAATTATTAGTGGGATTTATGTATTTTTCTGAACAGTTTCCTTTTATTTAATTGATATTGGATATTAAAAAATTTCATACTTTTAATCATTTTGACTTTCCAAACCTACTTTGTTTCCCCGTTTACAGTATTCATATGAAATTAATTTCACCAAATTCTATGATTAAAATTTGTTACAATATATTGTATATTTTTTATAATAATGATTTATAATTTTGAAAAATTAAAAAATTATTTTCGTACAATCAATATTGGTGAAATAAATTAAAATTAATTATAGTGATTAAGAGAAACACTAATTTTAAAATGGAATACACATTAATCATAAAGGACAAAATTAACTAGTCACATTTACAAAACCAATTGAATAAAAATATTTTCACCATATCCTAAAATTGATATAATTTTTCATTATTTTATGAATTTTATATAAGGGATACCTCCAAATAGTGTTTACCTTTTTATATTTACAATAATGGCACTCATCCACCAAAATAAAAGGGAACTCACCCTCCCCCCTTCCCCTTCACTTATTTACACCAGTGAATAATTTTGTATCGATGAAGACATCAAAAAATAATATCCCAACATCCATACCCTAATCCTAGAGCTCTCAATCTTGTATAGAAAGAATCCAAAGAATTCATTTTGTATAAACCAAATGGAGTTATCCGAATAAAAGGTGACCTTATTCAATGATCTATTTTGTTTCATTTACTTCTCCACCACTTCAATTATTTTTATATACTGTTTATATAAAAATATTAGTATATAAAATATATTGTGATGTTTTTCATCATATATTTTTACCTACACATTCTCACACATTCATCCAATGGGATACAAAATCATTGTTTGTGTGTACGACCGACCACCTCCTTGCGAGAAGATGTCATTAGTTAATCCATTTCCACCATTAAAGGTTGTAAATAATGATTGATTTATATAATATATAACATATATATTATATTAATAATGTATTAGTGATTTTTAAATTGAAATACAATGCATAACATTGTTCTTTCCATTTTTTTGGGACAACATTGCATCGTTTTTGGACATGTAGTCTACAACTTCCTCCATGTGATCTAATTCATTCACAAAACAAATGTAATTTATTATAGATAAATTAAATAAAAATATGTGATATATATGTGATAAATATGATACAAGAATATTGTTATATAGATGTAGCATTTACTTTTATTTCATTAATATGACATGAAGATGGAAATAACATTCATCAGTACGTAGCGCCTGCCATTTCCAGAATAGTTTATTTCAATTCCTATATCAAAATTTTATGGATGAATATGAATATATATATATATTAAATATAAAAGATTTTTAATTTTTTTACCATCATTACATAATTAAAACATGATCTATTAAATAGGAATGAAAAATAATAAATCATGACGTATAAGGAAAACTAGAAGAGTAACACCTAAAATAGTGAATATAATGAATGAATATTAGAAATTGGTCAATAATATATTATAATTTTAACACACTTAAAATTATAAAATCGTAACTTTATTTGATTGAATCTATGACATGAATCCCCTAGCGCATAAGGGAATATAATATCCTGATATTTTAAAATATATTTTATATTTTGAATAAATTGAATATATTTGACAAAATGTAGTTAACACAACATTGAGTCATATTATTTCACATTTAACAATAGGTTTCTTAAAAATATTACATAATACGGAAGTCTGAGATTTACCAAATAGAAATATTTTATTATAATAATGTAATTTAAATTAATTAGATATACCGAATATATTAAATCTTTGGCTATGAATAGTGTTAACTAACTTATAAAAATATACTATTTATAAAAAGATAAAATGAATTCATTGGTTTCTAGTTAATTATAAATAAATACACGAACCTATTGAATATAATGAAAATATTTTTATAAAAAACCATTCTTAGGCTCACAGACATAGTTTATCTTAATAAATTAATTTAATTAAAAGTAGTGAATAATATTAATTTAATATATATGTTATATATTAAATCAAGTATTTTCTGACATTCATCAAATATAATTTATAATCATATGATAAAAACAAATACAATTTTACACATGAAAACCTATATTATTATAATGGAAATTTTACATATTTTTAATGGAGAACCTATTTTAAATCCAATTTTTGAAACATTTATAAGTTTTATATGTCAAAATAAACTTCATATTTGAAATAAAATCATAATAATTAGGTTATAATGAATTTATTATTCTTTTTTGAAATATTTCAATTTTAATGAAAAGTTAAAAATGAAGAATTTTAATTCAACGTGTTTTTTCTCTTAATTTATTTACAGTGAAAAATTATATTTATGATTTTTTATAAAGTAAATTATATATTATACATAAATTAATAAAAACTAGACAATTTTAATCAATTTAACATTGAAGTTGAATATTAAAACACACCAAGCTTTTGAAAATCTTTACTTTAAAAACCTACATTACTGTCTCATCAGAGGGATTAGAATTAAAATAATTTCATCTAATTTTGTGATTGGAATTTGTAAAAATGGTTTTCACATTTTGAATAAAATTAATACAAAATGGAATAATAATGTCTAAATAGTTTTTAATAAAAAATATTTGTGAAGGTGATTAAAATTAATTACAACATTAATGGGGAAAATAAGATTAACAATGGACTAAACCTTGAAAATAAGGGCCAGAATGACCTAGATGATTTCAAAAAATACAATGTGTTGTCATATTTCGACCATTTCTTCCATTTTTTCTAATATGAACCATTATTTAATCCAATTGACATGGGAAAAACAGGGGTGGAATTATCATTCAAAAAATTTACATGACTGTCACTCCCCCATTATAAAGAGGCACTCACCCATCCCACATATACACACCACTAAATTAACATTGGCTCCAAAAATATCCACAAAAATGAATCATAAATATCCTTAAAATTATCCTATAATCATCATGTTGGTCATAAATCTATCTAAGGAATCCCATTGCATCAAACCAATAGTAGATACCCAAAGAAGATGTAATATCATTCCTAAAACTCTTTAGTTTTATTTCTATTCACCACCCACAAAACTATACATGTTACATGCTTATATAAAAACTATTTTCCAAAATATACTATGATTATTTTATGTTATGTTTTCCAACTAAACATACACACGCATCCATCTAATTGGTAACAAGCTTTCTGTTTATGTGTACGGTGAACTATCACCTCACAAAATGATTATTATTTATTCTTTCATTAACAACTATTATAGTGGGAATTATAATGAAATTGTTTTTTCTGTATTATATATATTATAGTTTTAATTTTTTTATCTTTCATTAATTTCTATATTGAACATATATTTTTCTTTTATATTTTGTATTAATGTGATATCATCATTTTTTGAATGGTGGATTACCGCCTCATAAAAGTGATGTCATTCGATCACACGATATATGGAATGTATACAAGATGGTTTTAAATAATAATATTTTACATATAAAATATCATATTCATAAAATAAATACCTTTCTAGAAATATAATATATATTTTTTTCTTTATTACCCTTTTCCACACATAAGAATTTATAATGTTCTTCGTGTACGTGTGGACTACCCCCTGCTCAAGATGATGTGATTCATTTTACATCATAAGAATTACATATAAAAGTATATATGTCAAATAATATATTTTTTATGCTATAATTATCATTTTATTATTATTAATGATATTTACCTTCTTTCAATAATGATTATTGAAAAATGGAAAAGATAAACATGTGTATATATGGGATATTGTCTCAATGATTGTAATGTTGGTTCATTTTTCCTAAAAATACTTAATGAATTTTTTACATGTATAATTAATATATAAATATGCCAATTATGTCATGATTATAATTCTATAGATGTTGTATAATTACCCCTTTTACCATAGTTGACCTACCAATGTATTGTTGACACATAAATAGAATTTGGCTAAAAAACCCAAGATAAATAATAATTGTTAAAGTAGTTGTATAAAATATTGTAATATGTTAAAAAATATTGATCATAAATAGGAAAAATTTTCTAGATAATATATATAATTTACATCAGTTTTTATCCATTAATATAATGACACAAGAGACATGTCAGACGCAAGGTAAGGGGTTTTCATCTCACCCTCTACATCTATGAGATTTATGTCATATTCCCCAATTATATCATTTATATAGTGTATTTACATCCCATTTTGATATATTATATCATGAATGTTGTTATATTAATAATATTGTTTTTTTAATTTTAATTATTTATCTTAAGGTGGATTGAGTTAAAATTTAACATTTGGTAAATAATTTCATAACCTAATTTCTATTACATTTGTAATATTACTTCCACTTTGTCGTTAGTATTATAAAAATATATATGTAATCACATTCTATAATTTATTTTTTTATTTACACTTTTACTATTTGAATTTACATTGGAAAAACATAATCTATTCAATGATTTATTCTTACGTCAATGTTGTAGTCTTTTTAAGGGTTTCCATCACAATTTAATTATATTCGTGATTTTTTACACGTGAATTTCCATGTGAGGAAATTATTGGTTATTTTTTTAGTAAACCATTAAATTTTATTATCCAATAGTTTTTAATAATATTTTATAAATTATTACAATTTCCCACAATTTTGTACTCAAAATATTTTATAAAATGATTTTAAAGAAAACCGATATCATTTCTCTTTTTAGTCGGAGAACCTATTTTGTCCTAAAAACTGTATGTTATAAAATGTTTTTAAAAAAAATTAAAATTCCCAAATTATTTATTAATTAAATTTTTATCCTTGTTTTTATTAAATAATTTTTCAATGAAATCTTTAGTAACTTTCCAAACAAGACATTTTTCTGGATTTTTTACTATGATAATGGAATGTTTCTGACCTTGAATGACATGTATGGATTTACCCATATTCATTTCATCAAATAATCCTATTATAGTTTAAATGGATAGTTTTTAATGAAATTATTTTAAAATTTTATTTTTATAAAAGGATTTTTAAAATAATTTTCAACATTGAACGTATATTTCACTCTACAATGTTTTTAAAATATAATTTTTTAATATTTCCATTCATCAACAATAACAAAACTTTATTTTACTACACTTGGGATATATTGTATTAATACCATCCTTATTCATATATATGATGGTTTATAGATGATTTGGATTGGGATATTATTTACATTCATATCCGTGATTCCATTTAGTCCCCTTAAAATATCCAATTTCATATGACCCTTTAACATTGAATTTCCATTAAATATCCATATCATTTTTCATAGATTCGTTTATATTTGGAATCATATACAATTTTCCATATTGTATTTAATTTTAATGTAATTTTATTATTTGGGGAAATAATGATAAATTGTTATCGTTTATTCTATATGTATTTTTTATAATGATTTCTTTAAATTAATATATTACTCGACTATAAAGAATGATTTGGTCATATAATGACGGGTGTCACCCGAACATTGTATAGCCCCTCCATGCATCGCTATGTTCTCATGATAGAATATAGTTTCACTGATTAAATAAGTTTCTGAATATAGTTTTAAACTATCTGGAGGACGAATCTTGACTATAGATGTTTTCATGTGACTTAGACATGATGTCCAATAATTAATAATTTCCCTCATTTTGATTCAATATATTTTATCCATGAGATTTTCACTATGATAATGTCTATGGATGCATTTCATTTTCAGTTTATTGATTTCATGGAATGTGTTTCAGTTTCATACCATTGCATATTGAGTTTTCCTTATCTATTTATTAAAATGTAATTTTTTTGTTACAAAAAATTACATAATTATTATTCAAATTGATTCATTATTACTTCCAATTTACATGACCCTTATTGAGCATTTGACCTCACCCTTATTTTTTTCCTTTCCCTCAAAATTTAATAAGAATAATATGATAGATACTCAAGAATATACTATATGGAATAATCATATCCTATAAATAAATTGAATTATATTTTAATTTGTGTATTAATTTTCAATTCATGGCTTTTGTATATATCTGATTAACTAGGACTACAAAACTCTTCTGTCCTATTAGATTTTATTCCTTATAATCATGTCAATGTAATTGTAGTAAACCCCAAATCCAAGATTTTTGGGGTTGGTTCACTACATATGTTATCAAAGGTTGTTTAGTAGATACTATAGAAAATAGATTTTGGAAAACCGAGATTAGAGAAAATATCCCTAAGATAGACATTGAGGATTATTATAAAAGAACATCCTAGAATTTTGGTTTGGTAGTTATTATGATATTCCTTTTAGAAGTACATCTACATCATGATACTACTTGTGTATATGGTTTCGTAATAGATGTACATAGGGGTAAAAAATATTGAAAGGCATGTCAGGCATAAATCCACATAGCCTAGTTCATGACAACAAGACATACTGTGAACTAGGTTTGACACTATCAAAGGATATGCTTAAGATAATTCACAGTTTAATTATAATCAATTTATATTTATTTTGACAATGAATTTCATATATTAACCAAAGGTTTTTTAGATTGAATTTATGGTGTGATGATTTATATATCCAATAAATGATTATACATTTTTCTATGGCTGTTGTTACTAAAACTATGATTTCATGTTTTAGTCAATTGATGGTACCCGAAGGTGTCATGTTAACATTTAATGTAAAGGAAAAGGTATTGAGAATGATAAATAAAATTTTATGTTAATAGGATCGAAATATATCATATTTATATATAATTAGTTTTCAAAAAAATGATTACAATCATATAACTTTACCAACTCTTGAACTCACCAAAGAAATGGATTATGGAGTTTTTTAAGATATGATGTGGTTGAGACCATAGAGCAAAGAAGGTTCCATCTACATTGTGCTAAAAATGTGTATGAAGACACATAGGAAAGTGTCTCAATGGAATGAGGAAATACCATATGTGTGTGAAGTAATGAAACAATGAAAATAATTTTTCAGGATAAATAAATATTATAATGGAATGAAATAAAAATCATCCTAAGGATAAATTTTTAATTTATTTCCATAAATGTCGGGAACCTGGACATTACTCTATTAAATACCCTCTGGTAGAGGAAATCCCTAAACCAAGGATGGATCTATTTGGAAATATGTTAATTAATTATTTATGTACATGGGTTGTATTAAAAACATTATCTAAAATTGTATTTAAGTATTAACCTTATTCATGGTTTCCAATCATATTTGTTTTTATAGTTATATTAATATGGTTTTATAAAAGGAAATCATGTATTCTTGATGACAACCAATCATGTATAGAAAGGATAAGGGAGTTGAACAGCTGACTAAAGTATGAAAAGGGATTTAATATAATAACTGACCAAAAAATGTTGTGGACAATATGTCATTGATTTAAATAGAAGAATTCAATGAATAAATATTAATGATGAACCAATTGTTTAAATTTTTGGGAATAGAGATTAATGTCATAAATTGTTGTATTTGTATAGTAGTTATTGAAAATTTTAAATAATATTCCATCTTTTAGGGCCTTATGATCAATTATATTTTTCTTTAAATTCATCAGGGATCAAAAGTTATTTTTTGGGTACCCATTTCCTGAAGTAAGGGTTGAATTAGAATTGAATCAAAGGTTGACCAAAAGATGGAATTGTTCTTATGAAATTAAAATGTATCATGTAATAAAATATACTGATATTCTATGGAAGTGAAAGTGTCTCTCAACATTTAGAAAATGTTCTAGAATTTTTTTTCCTAATACTAGGATTTTTTTTGACCTAATGGTCTTCTCAATAATCACATATTTATGGCTTTGAAGCCCTAAACATTTCATTAATGATTCAATTATTTGTGAATGATGAACATAATCAATCCCTCAAGATATTTACACTTTTCCTATCTGTACATATATCTATATGCCAATAATTTTTACATAAATAGATACCTACTTATATTCTATTACATGTGACCTTTGTACTTCCCATTCTCTATATTTTAGCCAATTTATTACAAACCATTCTCATGTCGTAATATTAAAAACATTGTTATTATAATATAATATATCTCTAAGAACCAGTTTATGTTTGGGACACAATTTTATTAATGTGGGGATAATGTAATGCACCAAAAATTATAAAAGAGCAACTTTTACTTGATAGCATACATGACACACAACACCAAGAATGTAATGGAATATAATATCCAAATACATTATAATATATTTATTATTTTTATTAATCTAGTATATTTTATTTCATTACATCCATACACCATTGAGTTTTCTTGAATCCCACATAGAAATGACATTCGTCGAAATCTCTCATTACACAAAAAACTGAGTTCAGCCAAACAACAATATATTATTAAAATAATACTATTTAATTAAAAATTATATAACCTAGATGTTAAATTATTAGTTAGGAATATTATTCAATATATTAATAAAATATATATTTTATAAAAATATAAAACTAATTCATTGGTGAAAAATTAATTAATAATAAATATTATAACCATTTTAATATAAAGGGGATATTTTTATATAAAACTATTCACATACTCACAAAGTTGTTTTATCTAGATAAAATAATTTAATTATCATTAGTGAAATATTTTAATGATTTATCTAATTTATATATTCAATAAAATGTTTTTGACATTCATCAAATATATTTAATAGGATTAAGACAATCAGAAACTCATTATTTCACATAAAACACTATATTTTTATAAAATAGATTTTATTGAATTTCAATGGTGAACCTATTATAAATCTAATTCTTGGACCAATTAATTATTTTATATGTCAAAATAATTTAAATATTTGAAATAGGAACATTAAATTTATGTTTGGGATAAATTGTTATATTTTTATAAAATGTTTAATTTTTTAATGAAGAGTTAAAAATGTATAATTTTAATTCAAATCTACTTTTTCATCTAATATATTTAGTGTAAAATTATATTATAAATTAGATTTAAAGACTAATTTTATCAATAATACATAAATTAACCCAATTTATGTCATTGGAATATAATTTAATTTGATATTGAATATCAAAACATAGTAACATTTCAAACATTTTTCTCTAGAACCCTCCATTATTTTCCTATCTATAGGGTTCAATTTAAATTAATTTTTGATAGTGATCGATTGGAATTTGAAAAAATGGATTCCATAATTGGATATATCATATTTTATAAATTATAATAATTTCATCATAGTTTTTATTCCAAAAAAAAATTAGTGGATGTAATTGAAATTAATTACAATGATTAAAGTGGAATTAATATTAACAACTGACTAAACATTAAACATAAAAGAAAAATGACATAGAAACATGTAAAAAATTATTTTTTATCCATATATTGACATTATCATAATTTTTTTGAATTTTAACCTCTATTTTAGCAACATTACATGGGGAAAACGTAGGTGGAATTCCATTTCCAAAACATACCAGAGTTTCACTCCTCCTCCACTACACTAACTTCTCCAACTTTCTCACACCTCTCAATACACTTTTCATCAACAAATATCTACCCAAATGGATCTTAAACATACCTACACTCATCTTATAAGCCCCCATTTTGGCACAATTCCATACCTGGAATCCCTTTGGTGAAACCAAAATGCATTACCCAAATAAGGGTTAACATATTTCATCATGCTCTTTAGTTTTACATCAATGATCCATATCATAAACTCACACTATTATATGATTATATATAAATATCAATATAATAAATATTCTGAGATATTTTATGTTAATTTTATAACCTTAACATACTAACAATACCATGTAATGGGTAACACACTTAACATTGATGTGTACAGTAAACAATTGCCTCACGAAACGATGAGTGTTTGTAATTACATTACCACATAACATGGTGGAAAAATTTATGGAAAAGTTTCATATATATGATATATTTGATATTTTGTGTTTATTTATACATATGTATTTTTTTATTGATAATATCTTTTTGATTTCCATTTTTTGTAAATAAGATAACATTGTATGTTGATGTGTGGACTATCAAATATTAAAAGTGATGTGATTCGATCACACGATATATGGAATGTATAAAAGATGGTTCTAATTTAAATAATGTGACATAGAAAACATTCGTATTCTATGAATTTCTAAATTTCTTTTTTTAAAATACATTATATATCATTTTTTATTACCCATTCACATGCTAAAAAAGTGATAATGTCGTTCATGGAAGTGTATACTACCACCTCCTCAACACAGATTCCTTCCATTTAAATAATAGGAATAATATATATAATTATATACGATTAAATAATATGTTAATTATTATATAATAATAACTATATAGGGATTAATTATACATACCTTCTTTCCATTATGATCGTTGAAAATGGGAACATTGTTAATGTGTACGTACGACATATCGTCTCCAGGATTGTAGCATTATTTAGTTTTCATAACCATATATTATTATTGGTTTTAAAGAATAATTGATAAATAAATATGGTAATTATGTCATTATTATTTTTATTATAGTGATTTTTATAATTACCTCTTTGATAATAGTTGGCAGACCACAGTTTTTTGCAAATAAACTGAATTTTGTCAAAATAGCCAATGTACATTGAATTTTTTAGGTAGTTATATACAACATGGTAATTATTTAAAATAAATTAATAATACAAATTAAAATAGTTTTTTAAGAATGTATATGATTATCCAATGTTTATTAATTTGTGAATATAAATACAAATGATAAGTCTGACTCATGTTATGGTATTTTCATCTAACATTTTACATCCATGAGATAAATATAATATTCAACCCTTACATATTTTTTGTGGTGTATCTACTACCCATATTGAAATATTATATATTTAATTAGTTTATCATTATTGTATTTTGAGTTTCAATTTGAATTACTTATTCTATTGGGTTTTGAGTTAAAAGTTACCAAGTGGTGAAAAATTTCATAACCCAATTTATTTTTATTGGACAATATTACATCCTCATTGTCATTAATTTTAATTGAATATGTGTGAAATATCATTATATAATTTAATTATTCATTTATACATGATTAATTTTATTTAAATTTGAAACACATAATCCATTCATTGATTGATTCTCGTATCAATTTTATTGCCTTTTCAATGGTTTACTGCAAAATAAATTTTTGTTCCAGATTGGTTACACATGAATTTCCATCAACGAAAACTATAATATCATTTTTTAATATATGATTTAAATTTTTCATTTAATTATATTTTAACTTTTAAAAATAATAGTACCATTTTACCACTCTCTGGCACTCAGAATTAATTAAATAATTATTTGAGGAAAACCTAATGCCAGTTCCCATTTTAGTCGAAGAACATGTTTTCTTATGAAAACTATATTTAGTAAAAAAATCCAGAAAATGTTTTTACCTTCATTAAATTATTTATTAATGAAAATTTTATGATTATTTTCATTGTAAAATTTTTTCAATGTAATATTCTTATCTATTTCTGAACAAGAATTTTTTTCACACCATTTACCGAGTAAAAGGAATGTTCTTTTTACACTATATGATATTAAATTATTTTCCTACTATCATTTCATAGAATAGTCCTTTAAGTGTTCAAGAGGTTAAATATTCATGAAGTTATTTTCATAATATATTTTCAATGAAATGGGTTTTCAATTTTTTTCATTATAAAAATAATATTTTCATTATGATTATTTTTAAAATATATTTTTGTAATATTTTCATTCATCGAAAAAAAACCATCTATATTACTCCACATGGGATTTTTTTTTTTTATTACACAATTATTATTTCTCCATTCGGTTTTTGGTTGATTTTTCCAATGATAATATTGAAATTGAAATCTTTTATTCCATTTACACCCCTTGAAATATTTAATTTTGTTTGATAGCTTCACATTGAATTCCTTATAAATATCTATATTATTTTCCATGGATTTGTTTATTGATTTAATCATATACAATTATTCATATGGTATTTAATTTAAAATTTATTTTATGTTTTGTTTAAAATATTGAAAAATATATATCCTTTATTAAATATTTGTATTTGACAAATAATGTTTTTCTTAATAATATTTAATAATCAATATGATGATTTATTTGAAAATTCATTGATGGGTGGGGACCTAATATTATTTATCACCTCAATTCATTGATAGGTTCTCATGAGACATATTTGACTCATAAATTAAATAGGATTGTACCTATAGTTTTAAATTATCTAGATAATGGATCTAGAATGTATAGGATTTCATGTGGATGAGACATCACATACAATAATTATGAATTTCCATGATTTTGATTTAGTATTTATTATGAATGATTTTTTCATTATAACAAAGAATATGGATTCTTTTCATTCTTATTTTATTTTCTCTATTGCTTGTTTTTCAGTTTCATACCTTTCCATATTTATCTTTTCTTTTCTTCTATTTTGAATGGAATTTGTTTTCATTTATTTCCCATGCAAAAATTATTAATCTCATTGATTATTATTTCTTCTTTTATACTTGACACTTACTGATAATTTGAGTTGACTGTTATATTATTTCCTTTCCCTAGTAATCCAAGAATCATACTATGAATGATATATAGTGAAATACTTGAAGGAAAGAAGTTATTCTTGAAGTAAAAAAAATACAGTGAAATTGGTGTATTCATTTGTAACAAAAGACTCTTGTATGGTTCTAGTATACCAATTCTACTAAACTATTAAGCCCTTCATGATTTGTTTCTTTGTAATCATGTCAATGTATTTGTAGTAGACACTGTCTCTGGTCTTTATTGTGTGATTTTTCTATAATAAGAAGACCATATATGATATTATAAATTTTTGTATGTTTCATTTATATATTAATAATTTTCTTAAAATCATTATAAAATTGGTTAAATTATATTCACTAAAAAGGAAATACAACATAAGGGATTTTCAACTCACTTGTTGCATCTATGAGATAAATTTCATATTCAACACATTCATATTATTTGCGTTGTATCTATATCCCCGTTGACATATTCTACCTTGAACTATTTTATCTTCATGGTATATAAATGATTATTTTGATTATGTGTTAATTTTTGGATTTCTGATTCATATGTTACTATAGTTTTATGGGGATTTCTAATCTCATTTTTATTTCTACAAGGCTTATTCCATATTAAACACTTATTTATCTTTCCTGGTGTATATGCTTCCCATTATTATGTTTTATGATTAATATACATGAATATATTGTTATTTATATATCTATTAGATGGTCTTTCAGTCATGGTGTTTATGGTTTCAATGTAACCAAAGCAGTAATGGATTTCTTTCATAATATTCCTTCTTTGTGATTTTTATTATATAATACACTTATATTATTTTATGAGGATTATGTAATTATTCTTTGACCTGATATTTCATTAATATATATATTCTCATGATATTCTATGTTTCATTTAATTCAATTTCTTCACAGGGATTATGATTCTAATGTTTCATAGCTGTATGGGGTACTTTTTGATGTTTATGGATTATTTTCCTTAAGAATGATTAATATGATATTTTAATTGTATTTTATTTCATCTATAAAAACAACATATTATTTTTAGTTGACACAGTTTATGTTGTACTGATAGCATCCAAATTCTTCCTCTGAATGGTTTAGAATTTATTTGGCCATGGATATTACTGAAATTCACTTCCTTAATTCATTTTTGTAACCACCCAAAAAATATTCACTTTTAATTATTCATTGAACCGTAAATTTCCAAAAAAAATACATATAATATATCACGGATATGATTATTCATAAACATGAAAACCATTTTTTTCATATGGTTTTACTTTAAAATTTATTTTCTGTCCAAGAAATATTGATAAATATGTATATTTTACTAAATATGGATATTTTATTAGGCACATATTCATTAATTGAAATTTTTATCCAATATATGTGGAATGCTTTGGACATGTATTGAATGAGTATAACCTAGTTATAAATATTCCCTCAATGAATCAGTAGTATCATGAGACTAGTAATTTCGATAACCTTAATGGGATTTTTTACCTTATATGATTTAAACTATCTTCTGAAAGGTCTTGACGGTAAAGGTATCATGCCCCTAAAAACATTTTGTCCAATAATTATGCAATTACTTCATTCATATTCAGTTATTAATTTCCAATATTGTTTCCCTATGAAAAATTATTGATTCATGTTTTTCTCTGTCTGTTAATTTTATGGAATTCTATATTAATTATTCACCTTGAAATATTGATAACTCCTTATCCAAATATTTTATTGGCATGTATTTTAATATATTTACTATTTTATATTAAATATCCTCAATGATTAATTATTACATGAATTTCACTAAACCCTTACTAAACATATGAGATCACCCTTATTTTGCCTCATTTCTACATGAATCCAAGAACATTACAAGGAAATATATTCAAGGATATTCTAAGAGGGAATAAATTTTTCATCAAATTAAAAAACATATCTTTTGTAATCGGTGTATTCATTTGTAATAAAAGACTCATCTGTGTATCTAGTTTACAAAGACTACTAAACATTCCAGTCAACCATGATTTTATTCTATATTTTTTTAATAGGTTGATGACATGAACTGGTTTCCTAGTTCATTCCCCCCAAAAGAATTTACTAAAAACAAAATGTATGCAGTACAAACTCAAGGTGTAATGAATTTACACCAGCAGGGAATTAAAGAGGATACAAGAAAATTACAATGAAAACCATAGAAAATTGTCAGATCTTCAGTATGTGATCACAATTATGTTTCTTCATTTTGAGACTCTATTTCAGCATCCAAGCGCTTCCTAATGTTTCAGCAGGTTCACAGTACAGTCATCCTACATGATATTCCATTCCATGCTGAAATCTTCATCAAAAATTGGGTGCCTCCCTTGAGCATCACCGAGACATGCTCCAGTTTCTTCAATTTTATTCTACATAATAATACCAATGTAATGGCATTAGACACCAGCTTTGGACATGCTGTGGTTGAGGAGATATACTTTTTTCCCTATTTTTTACACCTTACAATCATTATCTTTACATTGTTAATTACTTTTTACCCAATGTAGTTAATATTTAATTAAAAAAATATAATGTAAACCATAATTATAGGTTTTTTTTTGTTTTAAAAATAAATTTACCCACTATATAATCTAGTTATTTCTCTAAATAATATAAAATTATCATTTAAACTCAAACCTTTAATATATAGAAAAATAATTTTTTAGATTTTTTTACCATTAAATGTACTTAATGTTTTTTATATTTCAATACCTATTTAATGAGTGTTAATATAATTATATATATTTTTAATTGTTTTATTATATTCATTTTTGGAATATTTTAATTAATTTGAATATATAAAAAATACATAATGATAATAAAATATTTATTTGAAAATAAAAGATCTTCCATAATTAGAGTAATAATAACTAATCCTACTAATAATATTTTTATTACTAAAAATTATATTGGTATTTTAAATATTTTACATAATTATTCAATATATAAAATTTTTATTACCAGATAAATTTTATATTGGTGAGAAAAAATTTATTCTCCTATTATCATACATAATGCATAAAACTTATTTTTTAGAAATATTGTACTCTAATGCATAAAATGACCATATTTTACAATACATTCTAAAAAGTGTTTATAAAAAGGTTTTATCTTATTGATGACCTCCAATTTACAATTTATAATTTAATAGTCCTATTTAATTGTTTTATTTTTTTATATATTGTGGTTTTTTAGTTTTCTGTTGTGTATAAGACAAGGTACATAACATGATTTATGGAAAAGAATTTATTAAAATCATGGGTCATTACAATGCTTGTGAATAAACAAATGAAAATCCCCTAGGTGTTTCAAACTAGGTAACAGATATTCCCACTACGAGTGAATTAATTGAAGATTTAATCAACACTAAACCAAACTTTTTTAGGGTTATTACTCCTTGGAGATGTCATTAAAAATCCTGTATCAACATGTTCTTATCCAGAAAATAATTTCATTAATATAAAACAATAGAGTTTTTACATTATAAAAATTTTAGAATGTTAATATATATTTAATTTATTCGTTGGGATTTAACAAATGTGTTCTATTCCAAATTAACTAATAAATTCATGAAAATAAATAAAGTATGTAGTATTATAGTGGACCGTGTAGGCATACCTCATAGGGGGGTTAATCAGGTTTGGTCAAACAATATTTATTAATTTTTTAGTCTTTTTATCAGAACCCTTTTAGTATCTAAATGATTTTTGATAGTTAAAGAATGTATAGACCTTTTTATATTTTACTAGCTAAGAGACAACCACAAGCGATGAGTATTTAAAAAATATTTTTAAAAACATTGGACTTTTAAAAGGATCACTATAAGAAACCAATTTTTACAAATGGATTGGGAAAACTATTTGTCTCAGTATGGAATTTTTCCACCTATACCAAAAGTTCATTCAAACCATTGTAATATGTGGTTCCATTATACATTCATAATAATAAAAATAATAAATTGTAACGACCTGGACACGAACAACCACCTGAACAGTACTAAATGGGTTGGGTGCTACTACCTTAGGCACACCTCCCCGAATGCCAAAGTCTGCCGACTAGCAGCGAGGGTCTTATAGGTATAGTGAGGAGGCTATAACCATTCGGAGGATAATAAGAATGGTATTGGTCTATGCATAACAATAAAGATGCAGCAAAATAAATGGCTCAGCAGACTCAAACCATACCAAAGAGCAGAAGCACATTCAATATCAATAAACAGCGGAAGCAATAAATATAAACAACAGTAGTAGAAAGTAAACACAACAATATGATGATCACTCATAACTACTACAAGACAATAAAACATGCATCCAAAGCAGGTCATACATGTCTAAATAATAAGGGTGCTAATGGCTAATCAACTATAGATTCAAACAAGAATAATTATACAGGAAAGTACACCAAACATAGTAAACACCAGCTATCCAAGACCTCAAGGTCCATACCATCTCCATGAAACATCTAATATAGCCTAGCTCCAAAAGCTAATAGCTTTCCAACATATAAATCCATAATGTCTCGACACGTCTTGAAGGGCCCTTACAGGGTGTGGGGTGAATCTCAGTTGAATACCACCCAACTATGCGTACCTAATATAATTGTTTATCCAGGCATGCATTTATAAGGATAGTAGTAAACAGAACGATGCACAAATAAACTCAAACTCCAGCTGTGCTCAACAGCCACCATGGACTGTCACCTACTTTGGACAACACCGGAATCTCTGTCATGTAACCTGGTACCATGTTCCCCCTGACACTGCGTGTCTCATGTACCGACATCCCGAAGGCACGCCATTGAAACAGTAACCCAGATGAATAGCGATGTCTGTCCTCAAAAAATTATTGAAGGGACAATAATGTTTCCTCTCAAATAACTAGCTGGAGGGACAGCGATGTCTGCCCTCAAAATAAGTAGTCGAAGGGACAACGATGTCTGCCCTCAAAATAAAGTATCTGGAGGGACAACGATGTCTGCCCTCAAATAACGGCGAGTATCTACCCTCAACCAGATAGCCTCATTTTTATCCCATAAAGGATCCTCACCTTCCATGCGGCTTCCTATAGAAATCACCCCCAAACCATTAGTACCTAAACCACAAATAATGGGGACCTCTACCCACATGAGTGGTCAATACCACCTCATCACGGAGTCTCTCTATGTGCACACTACTCAAAGTTTCTGGGTGAGTGGTAATCACCAAAATAGTATCCAAGCCACAACACCTATGCCACCTCATGTCCTTGAGACCATGTCGCTCAAGTCTAATGGCCTTGCGATCCTAGTAACTCGGGCCATGCCCACCCTGATTGTCACCCTGCTTCAAACGAACACCCATGATGCCCAATCTCGTGGTTAGAACAACCCAACGTAACCCAGGAAAATCCCAACCTATGATCAACATCAGTCAACAATATATGGGTCATGCCCAAAAAAAAATTGTTCCAAAATATGTAATTCAAAAATTACATATATAACATATTTAACATCACATAAACAGGAAAAATAAACTAAACATTTTAATTACACTAACCAAACATTTATCAACCAATACCACTGAGGTCTTGAATGCCTCTATCAGTTCATGTCAAGGTGTAATAACTAAACTCATCAGTTTAAAACAATATATTCTGGTTATAACCATGGTGGGAACCCCCAACCAAAATGCCCCGATGATAAACAGCCCCTCTCCCGGCCACGGTCAAGCAAAAATAGTAACAGGGCATAGCCAAAGGCATCTCATAGGACAAAAAATCAATTCAATATACAATAATAGATAAAATGGGTCCTGTTCAAAATACATGAAAACCCGCCGAAGGCCGCGTCACCCAAATGACCATGAAAAAACAAAAATAGGTATGCACCACCTACTTGAGACTTGTATGATGATACTCCTCCGATAACAGCCTCTTATTAGGTCTAAAACGTGGTATATCTACAAAAGAATCATAACCGCTCAAACCGCAAAAACTTGTTCTAGAATAGAAATCAAACAAAACGGCACAAGGGGAATTAAGGACATACTAAGGGGGTTCAAACGGATCAATCAGAGTTCGAAACAAACATCGGACAAAGAAATGGGAGAGAAATTATGTTCCAACCATCTCTCCCTGCTCAATGCCACTGAAATATTGAGTTTCTACTTCAATACAAGGCTACTTCCCATTTTAACAAAAAAAATAAACTACACGACGTGTACTTTAACTACACAATGTGTATCATTTTACTATTCATAAGATGGATGAAATTCTACAAACTTAATTTCCATCACCTACTGACATGATTACACGACATGTACCTAGGGGTAAACGACATGTACTCAGTTTTTATTCTCTTCCTCGCCGACTTAAAAACACGCCATGTATATCTCTCATACATGGCTAGAATACACAGAGTGGCCAAGGGGAACACGTTGTGTACCCGGCCAATAGGCCTACACGCCATGTATGGCCTCTACATGGTCACAGGTACATGGCATGTACATAACTACACGCCACATAGTAAGAAATTTCTACATGGTCATCACATGACATGTACTCAGTGAGCACACGACTGACACTTGCCTAACCTATCCACAGCGTGTACTTAAATGTACATGGCCTATAGTCTAGAAATTTGTAGAACATCCTAGATTTTCCCAGTTTTCTCAGGGACAAGTCAAAAATTCAAACAGGGTCGGGATTTTGGCACATTCTAAAACTTTGGTTCATACATAAATAATCCAATATAAATTATGTTTTTATACATATAAATATAAATATAGCTATAAAAATATAATATGTTGTGTCAAAGTGGTAATGTCGTGGGAATTTAATTGGGATTTTATAGTATCAAATCCCATCACATGAGTTTTTTTAATTGAATGTCTATAACAATGGTTTGGTTAAACAATTTTTATTGATCATTTATTTGAAATTATGTATTCAGAAAATTCTAGAACCATTGTTTTGTGTTTTCTATAATGAATATTTGGTCAGAACATTTTTATAGGTTTATACTATTATAAAATCACATAATGATCCCCCAAACAATTCGAATACATTATACCATTTTTTATGGGCAATGAAAATGGTTGTAAAATCAATGGTATAACCTTTTTATAGAAGTGGTTTGGCCCTAGTATGGGAAACCAATTCTATTCCTTATTAACTCCTACTGATCCTATGATTATCCACTATAATCAAATAAGCAATTTCAATGGCTAGCTAGGGATAATCCTAAAATTCAATTCACCATATCATATTGGTGGGGTACCATATTACATTAGTAACCTTCCTCCATTATATTAGAAAAGTTATGGAATGTTTATACCACATTCTATTGTATACATTTCCTACTAGTATTGTTCATACCTCAACCTTTTAAATTAGATCACATTATTTTTGGTGGGTAATTTCACTCGTAAATGATATAAGAAACATCAATATATAGGTAATTCTACAACCATCAATTATTAATGAAAAACTCATGTTACTCTGCCTCTAAAACTATCCATAACTGACAGTTCTTCACAAAATTTACTTCTAGTAATTCAATATCGTTCTACTTCTCAAATGTTCCAGTTTATTGTATATTCAAATTCAAAAAACTAGAACATCATAGTCTAAGATGATTTATCAAAAATTTATTATTTCTCTTAACAAATGATTCCCAACTAGTTATACAATGATTAAAAACTCTTCTTCTCCCTCCATATAGGTTTTAGTGTCTTTTTCATTGTCATATTCAACAAGAGTACTATGGATTCTTGTTTCTCTCCCTATTGTCAAACGTAATATAATAAAATATATTCTCCTTTTGATATATATATTTAATGACTCTATTTCTATTCTCCCTTCAATATATTCACATTTAGTATAATGAGGTGGCTCAATAAATTAATTATTTCTTTTTCCAAAAACCATAGATGGTATAGTAATAATAAAAAATATCTACTAGTTGAAAAGAAAAATTATAGAATACCCATTTTTGGTTCCTAGGTATTCATGTGTGTTTCTATTTCCACTAATGTATTATTACTTTAAACCCCTCATTAAATGAACCAAACTATTTGTAAACATGAAAAAATAATATATTGTTTTATTCTTCTCTAAGATCGAATTCATATTCTCAAAATATTCCACTAAATAAATTGAAACATTAAAAACATTCATAGATGTATGAGAAATATATATCTAACAAGAAACATGGCATATTCATAAAGAATATGTTTATGATATTATATTTATAAATTAAATATGTAAATTATAATTTCATTTTATTATTGTTGTTTTAGTAATATTAAGCATGAATTTATGTAAATAGTTTTTTCCAAAGATGTTACCATATATATTTTCAATGAATAGTTGAATTTTATTTATTTGTATGGATTTAAGAAATCTAATTTACTATATCCATTCCTTTTTTTACATATATAGTTTTATAGATACATTACTTTTTTTAATATATATTTCATTGTAATTATTTTATTGGTATCATATGGATAATAAAGGATGATTCATGTTTTCATAGTCACGAACATTTAACATATAAACAATGAAACTAATGACTTTTAATATGTTATGTGAAACATATGATAAAAAACGTACACTAAAATAATAATTTATAATCCATTATTAATAGAATTATATATCATTAAATCTAGAAATTATTCTAATCATATTCTATGTATATATTTTATTAGTAAAAAATAACTTTTAAAATGAGATGTACTATGTTATATAATAAAATTTTGAAATTTTAATTATTTTTATTTTATAATTTTATTCCTATTATCTATATTGTCTTATTATAATAAAATTGTAACAATGTTTATATAATTAAGTCTTCTTATAAAATTAATTCCTATAATTTAATTCATTGTGAATATAGTTTGTTTCAAATAAAACATTTTCTTGGTTATGTATTGAAATACTCAATTCCACCAAAATAAAATATGAATTTAGCAACATGAAAATGTTATTAATGCATAAAGATTTAATTATGAAACATATACTTTTTAACAGATTATAACATTTATAAAAGTAATAACTCAAAACTATAGAAATGGTTTTTTTATAAAATGGTTTTCCATGTATTATATGAATATTTTTAAGATAAATTCCAAAATTTAATTATTATTATTGGATAGAAATTTCATCATTTTTTGGAATCATAAAAAAATTTAATGGTGAATGTTTCGTAATTTTTTGAGATAGTCAATTTTTTTGCTTAAAATTAAATGTGGTATGAATACATAGTACGTTTTATGATATCAAAAAGACATAAAGTGATGTTGTAAATAATATGTT
The DNA here is from genome assembly GCA_963277665.1 of Viscum album. Classification (NCBI taxonomy): domain Eukaryota; kingdom Viridiplantae; phylum Streptophyta; class Magnoliopsida; order Santalales; family Viscaceae; genus Viscum; species Viscum album. The sequence continues at coordinate 1,848,897,864 of OY728156.1, forward strand.
CATATTTATATACCAAAAAAGTATTTTATCATTAAAATATTGTATTTTTAATTAATAATTATTTTTTTATAAACCATTAACCTGTCTATAAATATCTAATGTGTATTATAATAATTTAAAAAAAATATGAAAAAAATTATATTCAACATAATAAATAAAATATTCTAATATAATTTTCAATAGTGGCTTCAATTTTGACCTAGAAGACATTGGTGATTTCTTATGTATATTTCGAATGTCAGTCGTTGAGATAGCGATGGCTTCCTGGGCCTGAAGAGCCTCAACAAAGGGATTTTAAAAATATACTATATATGTTCTCTTGCGTGAACAATTTCATTGAAAACATGAAATAAATCCAAATAAGAGTCTTGGATCAAAATTATGAGACTAGAGTTGGGTTTATAATGTCATATTTACCCTAGGAATGACATAATGTTATTCGTGTCGGGTGATTTATCAAAGTTGAGTTGTTGGGGCTTCATGTGGTAAATTTGTTAATTAAATGAATTTTTTTAATAAAGTCATCCCAAAACTCCCCCTCTTCAGATTGCTAAAGAATATGAAATAGGAGAAGACATCAAATTTCCCTTCTTGGTTGATAAATAAAAATAAAGCCTAATTGACGAGTTAATGCATTGTCGATCTCTGTTCTTTGTGCCACTATTCATCCAATTGAGAAGAAGCATGATATATGTGTGTTGTACTACACTAGACGCTTCGATCATTCTCCCTTGAGGTATGTAGATTTTTGTTTTGGTTCTAATCCCCATTTTTTCCTTATTTTATGTCTATATAGTAGAATTACAATTTCTAGTGATCCCTTATAGTCTGATCAATTGGGTTTAGCTTAAACTAGGGGGAATCTGACATTTTTCAATGTAATTCATATCTTTAATTACTTTATACTTGAATTTTAGTATAAATTACATGTAATTTAGAACATCTTATTTTGATAAGATGGATTTTTGGTACCATATGGTGTATACTATGGTTAAACACAGTGTAGTGACCCCATGTCATGTGGCTAGAGGACATGACTAATGTTGGCCATGTAACAGTACATGGAAATGTAAAATACACAACCAATGTACACATATATGGGGTTAATGATGCAGGCATAGAAAAACCACATGGCTATGTGGTTGTTCAGCATGAACATGCCACATAGTATGGGATAACTGGTGCGTGCGGGACATAGCTGGTCGGGCCACATGGAAGAAGAACATGAGTAGGGGTCGAGTGAAGCAAAACATGACGTGTATGGGTTGTACACACCGTGTACCCCAAAATGGATTTGGGTACCATGAAATCATGATACACAACTACGTGCTTGAGCATTTTCACACATTGTGTGGACCCTAGTGTACACAATGTACTCATTTGAGGATCTTCATAAGAGCTTCCATCTTGTTTATCTCATTATCTATGATTCAAATTTAATCTTGTGAGTATACTATCCTATGATTTTTTTTGGGTACAACATGATGGTGACCTCCATTTTGGCCGATGATATATTCATTGGTGTGTTACTAGCATGATACATGGGTAGCGGTGCTTAACCATTGGTGATTATTAGGGTGGATCAATGGGTTAACATCAAGGTCAGTACCCTTCCATTTCCACCTTAGGATGTGGGTCCCCTGCACTCTATAGGATGGTAGAGAACTACTCCCTTGATGTATTTGGGAATGGGTCCCCTACCCATAGAAGTGAAGTGTTATGTGATATGATAAGTATGACACTCCTTTTAGCAATGCTTGACTGATGCTATATATTGATTTTGTTTGTAAATAGAGATGTTAGGAATGGTCCACCCCTATAGAAAAACTATTTTTTTACCATACCTTTCCTCTTTAGTAGATATGGGACTCCCCATATCATTGGAACTGGTTATTTACTTTTGGGGTATTTCAACTGAAGTTTGAACTCCACAATTGGACTAAGGTGCAGGTTCCCAATATCAGTTGTATTTTTTTCAGTGCTCCCCTACCAATGGAGGTTTTGGGACTCCCATACTCATTGGACATATAGAGTAGGTACTTTTCTATTAGATGAGTCTCTAGGTCCAATATCATTGGATTGGATTATTCTAATGTCCCATATTTTCTGTTTATTGTTATTAAATTTTACATGGATTAATTTTGAGACTAGACACTGAGACGGTGTGTGATTCCAAGACCTAGTGTGGCCGGAATAATTTTTTGACAAATATTAAAAAGCACACCACACTATTTTCTTAAAAAAGTGGAATAACATCTAAACAGATGTGCCAATCATAAATCTGAGGGAACAATTACTTTCAATGCAGTGACTTTATTGTAGGCACAACCTAACATCAATTGGAATGGGTTAATTGAGGATTCTTTTCCTGGGAACATTAAAAGAATAACATAAATTGATGAAATATTTATTTTATTTATTTTTCATTATTTCAATGATGTTGTGATGGTTTTCCTTTTCAATAAACAATTAGATAGTGATCCCTTGATAGGTTCATAACCCTAGAATCCTCTGGAATCTATGAAAGGAGAAACATAGATTGTCCTCTTTACAAGTAATGATAACAACATGGAACAATGTTCAACTAAAATCATTCTTGATGGATCACGCCAACGGAGATGATGAAAATACCATTCATTGTCTGTAAGTGATCCAAAATCTAGGTAGGATGTATTATTACAATTTTTATTTCTTGTTCATGATTTCTCTGATGAACATGAACTAGTCCTCAAACATATTATGTCTAGGATCAATTTTGATTATGGTATAGGATATATTTTCAAGGATTATTGAGATCTTGATGGTAGATATTTGTCTTTGATTTGTTGACAGTTCTTATGGGAACAGATCGAGGCCTGAATGGACAACAGTTGAGATTCATTCCTTAGGGTTTATCATAGTTCCTTTCTGTACCCAATTTCTTGTAATAATTATTCATTCTTCTCAAAAACCTGAATGATCTTTCATTTCACCTTCATTTCATGGAACAACGATCCAAAATTTGAGATCTGGCATCAAGATGACTCAACGAAGGTGTGACAGTGACGATGGTGGACAAATAGAAGTGATTTGGGAGATATGTTTCTTCAGGAGGTTCTCATCATATCTGATTAAATCATCTTTCTATGATTATTGAAGGCCTAAAACAGATAAATTCAGTTTTATAGTGGTGAAGAATCCTTTGATCTTGAGTTTTTAGTTGAAGAGTCCACCAGAAATGATCCGAGAGATTGAAAGAGATGTGTATAAGAAGAACATGACCTTTTGGATATTATAGAACAAACTATGTGTAGTCCTGATTGCATGACTTCTGTTCTTCACTGGACCACTTCCCGTGTACTCTAGAGAGTACACAGACATAGGGTGGAGTACACAGGTTGCCTACACAGTGCATACTCCACCACATGGCATGGCCTAAACCAGATACATGGTCTACCGCATGTACTAGTACATAAGAATGTTTATAAAGTTCGACATCATATATAAGAAAATGTCTAGGGTACACTGGAAAACCCTGAATGGATGGACACATCGTTTGACACATTTTACTGATTTTTTACCCATATTCTACATGAATTGTTCTAATGACATGGGTTGTCCCACATGGTAAATTCCCAGGGTCATGGGACACAACGTCTAACCCTACTACACTCCATATACACTTTTAAACATAGATTTATTTTCTTTTCCCTTGTATCATTGATATGATTCGTTAGGGTTCATTCCATTTATAATTTTAATCATGTTATGGTATAAAAAATTTCATACTCTATGAACAATTATCCATTCCATAAGACTACCTAGAGAGTGTTTTTGGAATCCCCTAAGTGTCCTAGAGCATGATCCACTATTCATTAATCATTTCCTAGGTGGATTTCTAGGTATCAACATGACCAAAACACCACATGTCCCGATACTGAACATAGTAGGCCAATCTAGATTCAGTTGTAGGTATCACCCATTGTAATTATTCGTGATCCTAATAAATTGTGATGTATCATATCTTTTTTTGGATCTATCAATTTATATCTCTCATAGTGAGACATGACATGTCGTACCACTCATATGGACATCATCAGTGCTATCCGGCTGTGGACTGTGTTCTACCAGATGAGTGCGTTGTGGAATCATTGAGTGGAATTCCAACTATTGGTATGGAGTGTTTATGAATTACCTCTAGACTATGTGTCTTGATTGATTATATTTTCATATTCTTTATATATGTTCTATAAACATATACATGTGTAGAGATGAATGTATCATTCAATTGTTGTATTCCTATCTGGTTTTAGTGGGTCTTATTGAGTGTTGTAATACTCACCCCTAAATAGTATTTTTCTACACTTGTCATGTCTTGTGCATATGATAGACATTTTTATGCATTCTTAGGTAGACCAGGACAAGATGGTGCACTGTGAGACCAGATAGACCAAGGGGTGTTTGTGTGGCTATAGACAACTGTCCTCGTGTGTTTTTTATAAAGGTTGTAATTTTGTTATAGACTCTTATTAATGGGATAGAATTTTGGACCTATTTAAATTAATTTACTTTATATCATACTCCAGTTGTGTGATGTATTGTTATGCATGCAGTTTTTCATTATAGGTTTTTATATTTAAACATTTTTTGGGCATGGATATGTTTTCATGTATAAACGAACATAGGCAATGCATCCCATGTTTCTGATATGCCTATTTTGTTCTAGTCACCAGCCACTGGCATATTAGAGGTGGTATTGGGGTGTCGTGGGATGGGACCCACTTGGATGGGTCATGAAAGAATGGTATCAAATGTTTTCATTTATAACTTAGGACCAAGAATCTATGATATCAATTTGGGGAAAAAATATCAAGTGTAAAATGTTCAGATTTCATGTCAGGGACTCTAGTGTTTGTGCAGTAGCTGATGTATCCATACACCAGGACTATAATAACCATATCTTTTACTAAATAAATGAAACAATTAGTAGCATGGAAAAAATGGTACTGACATTATATAGGATTAGGATACGGTTTTTAGGTCCTTCTTGAGTCATATCTCCTGTTATACTCATTGACTGTGGTACATCTTTTCTTCCTTCAGGATACCCCTATGATGCATAGAAAATAGGATTCTGAAACTTGATCATGAGGATGACCCCCTAAATGATGAGGCTTCAATACAAGGACAAATTCTCCCTAAATCACCTTCATGTTGTGCACCAGCTGTATGGAAACCATTAGAGTAGCACGTTGTACCTGTAATACCAACAGATGAGTAGCGTTGGATAACTGTGTGTCATGAGTTTCAGAGATGGATCCCCCTTAGGTATAGAGGTCATACAAACCCTCTGGTAGCTAAGTATTGGATTGAGGCAGTGAACCATGTTTTCTGTCTAGCCATGACAACAAGAGATCCGATGGTGGTTCTAGAGGCGAGCCTTCTACATGGCTCAACAGGGTGATGGTGGTGTTAGTCCATCTAGACTCAGGGCGAGGTAACTCATTTGAGGATATTGTTTGACTATCTCATAAGAGTTTAGTTATCACAAGTTACTCTTAGATATATTCATATATAAGAGCTTCATCATCTCCATAACGGTATCCTAATAGTGGCTAATTACTCGTCGAGGATCACCATCCTTTCGAGGTACTTGATTAATACAGTTAGATATTAGGTACTTCAGGGATCAAACCATCGTGTGACATCTATCTAGAGACATCCAACATATAGTTATCCATATTTTCATTTTGAGTTGTGTTGTATTTCTTCAGTGAACATTTTTGTTGCAAGCTTCCTAAATGAATAGATACAGGTGGTGATAGTCACCAATGGATGAGTAGGAGTTGATACCATGGAAGCTGGGATCCAAAATCAGTCCCCAGGTCTTGGTCATGGGCGATATTTTCAAAGGAAATACCAAGATAGTGGATATATTGTTTAGGGGCCATAGGGTGGGTCCAGTCATCAGAGGGATAGGTGGTGATTTTCATGTGACAGTAGGGGATATCTTGCTCAGGATTGTCCAAACCGTCGAGATGCTGACAATGATAATTTGGATGGACCACCAAGGTGGATATAGAGATAGGAGTTGGAAGATATATAGGAAGGAGGATGTATAAGAATAGCTTGGATAGTAGCAGGAGTTGGTCGATGTTTCCACTTTTTTCCACCACCACCCCAGGAGGTCCATGCCAGGCTCAGGGAGCTAGAGGACATTGGAGGGGACAACTACAAGAGGTCGAGTCATATGATACTAGTGATCCATGAATGATTCAAGGTATGATCTATGTCTTTTCAACTTTATTTTTAGTATTTATAGGCACAAGTTCTAGTCATTACTTTCTCATCACATATCTTGTTCGAGACATATAGATTCTGAATGAACTGATCACTCGGCCTTTATGATTATAGAAACCAACTGGGGGAGAATCGATGATGACACATCAATGATGAATGTGGGACCTATCCCTTGGAGGTGATAGGTTCAGTAAGAAATCTTGGTGGTAGTGTCTAGGTCTTAAGAAATCATTTTTTGTATGGATTGGATATCTTAAATCCATGCCGAGGTGTTTCCATAAAAATGGATATATATTTTTCTTTCTTTAGTGATGTTTAATCCTTGGAATAAAATTATGAACTCGTGCATAATATTTTTTATATAATTACCCATCACTTGGCTAGCATGTCCCTTTGTGTAGTAGATGTTAAGAGCATTCTGTTTCCAGTAATTGTAGCAGCATATAGGGATGTGTTTACTGAATATGTTCCAAGATTACCTCCCCACTAGAAGATATAATTCTGAATTTATTTAAACACCAATTATTCACTGAAATATGCGCTTGAAAATTGAATAGATCCTATTGAGATTCATGATCTGAAGGTAAAGTTTTTGGAATTGGAGAGGAAGGGCTTTGCAAGACCCAGTGTACCCTGGGTAGCCCCTGTTTTGTTTTCCAAAATGTTTAACATAAGATTGAGGATAGGTGTGGACTACCAGTAATTGAAATACAACAATATGAAGAACCAGTATCCAATACCGTGAATCAAAGTTATCTATGATCAGTTGAAAGGGGGAAAATGGTTCTTGAAGGTTGACCTCGGATCAAGATATCCCTAGTTGTGACTATGATATAAGGATATAACTAAGACATAATTCAGATGTCATTATGGTCACTATGAGTGCTTAGTAATGAACCTTTTCATGACGATTTCCCCAAAAATATTTTGTGGGACTCATGAAATGGATCTTTCAACATCACATGGACTGGTTCGTGGTAGTCTTTATCGATGATATACTTGTGTACTCAGCATCAGAGAGGAGCATACTAGACACTTAAATATGGTACTAGACATATTATGAGATAACCAACTTTATGGGAATCTCTTAATGAGTCTGTTCGGGATTAAGGTGGTCAATTTTTAGGTAGACATTATCTCAATTGATGGAGTAGCAATGGAACGTGTAATGGTCAAGGTATTGTTATCATGGGAGCCACCTATAAACGTGACAGAGGTGTAAATATTTCTTAGGCTATAATTCTATTATTAGATATATATACCTGATTTCCCTAGGATATCAACACATATGAAATGTTTGAAATGAAAGGGGTTGTTTTTCATGTTCACATAGATGTTCCATAAATATTTTTAGTAGTTGAGGTAGTGTTTGAAAAGCTCATTGATCTTGATATTTATGGAAGATGGTGTTGATTAATTATTTTTCTATGATACAAAATGATCTATGACTGGTTGGGTCCTAATGCAAAGGTGATTAGTGAATGCCTAGGGTTTGTTCTAGTTGAGACCACATGAGTAGAAATACATGTCCCATCATATTGAGTTAGCAGTGGTAGTCATTGCATTGAAGATGTGGAAACACTAATAGATGGGCAAGATGTTTATCATCTACTATGATCATAGGGGTCTCAAGTATATATTCTCTAATAAGGATCTAAACATGAGATAGAGGCATTGGCTAAAATCCCATCATATCAATGATTTAAGGAATTTCTATAATACTATAAATGGGAACATGGTGGAAGATTATATGAGTAGGAGATCTTGTTCAATTTTATTGAAAGAGGCATTAGAGTACTGCGCCTCATTGTAATTATTCATTGGGGATGGAAATAGAAAATGTACCTCTATTAGATGGCTATTAACTATCCACTCTTACAGTATGTTAGGGAGTCACAACATGGGGATACCGATAGTAAGACCATACGTTCTTAGATATCCACAGGGTATACTCTTGGTGAATATTAAAAAGGGGGTGATCATGTCATTATTTTCAGATCACGTATTATCGTACTAGTGGCATTGTGGGAGGTGGTTCTAATCTATTTTCATACATCCCCTTAGGCTGTACATCCTGGTGTGGTGAAGATTTACCGGGACCTCTGACGTCAACATTTGTGGCCTTGGATGATTAAGAGATTGGTAGATTTTATTTCCTGACACTATACTAATCAACAAGTAAAGTATGATCACTAGGTTCTAGTGGTTTTCCACAACCCCTTCAGTTTCCAAAATGTATGTGGTATGGAATATCAATTGACACCATTACAGTTTTTCCATGTACATCAGGGGGGCACGATGCCATCTAGATAATCATCAATTGTCTCACTATGTCGGACACTACATAGCTATTCGAGCGTATAATTTAGTAGATATCATCGGATGTATCTATATTCAGAATATATTCAAAATTGATGGAGTTACATTGGTTTTTCTTTAATATTTTGATTCTCATTTTACATTCTAATTGTAGAAGGGATTGAAAGTGTAGTTTGGGACCCAGTTATGATTGAGAATGGTGTTTCACCGATAGACGGACAACAATATGGATCTGACCATTCAGGTTTTGTAGGACATGTTATTGGATTTCCTGTAGGACTTCAATCATATATGGGACGATCACCTACCACTGGTGGATTTTGTGTACAAAAGTATGAACCATTCTAACATTGGTATGCATCCAATCAAGGCTTTGTACAGTTGACCCTTCAAGTCACCACTTTTCCAGATGCACCCAGGAGAGTCATACTCATGGGATTAGAGTTAGTGTGAGATACTATAGAGAAGGTGAGGATCATTCCAAAATGGAAGATGATAACATAGAGTCATCAGATGTCTTATGATGATAGGCGATGTACCCCTATGGAGTTTGAGGAATAAGACCATGTGTTTATTTCAATTTCTTCTCGAAGTGAATTACATATATTTGGATGGGGAAGCAAGTTGTCTCCAAGGTTTATCATCTCTTTTCAGATACTTCATTGAGTTTTAGAGGTGGCATACATCTTGGATCTACCCTCGTAGTTGAACCAGTTACATGATGTCTTCCACATGTCATAGATGAGGAGGTATGTGAATATCCCATCACAGGTCACCAAATAGGGTGAGTTGGACATCTATTTTGGAGTTAGATTTGTTGTGTACCAAATTTAGACTGAGGATATTAAAGATAAAATACATAGTGGGTGATTGATTCATTTAGTGTGTGTCGGGTGGAATCATGGGAATATAAAGGAAAGAACTTGGGAGATGGAGGCTCAAATTCTTGCTTAGTTCCCTAATATTTTTTAGTATCCATTGTATTAAAATTCATGGGACATAAATCCCCATGGTGGGGATAATTTAATCTCTCAAATTTTCCTTGTATTATTTTTAAATTTTATACTGATTAAGTTTGACACCAAGCTCCAAAACATCATTCAATTGTGAGGACAAGAGTGCCCAAAAAATTTGATATAAAAATAATAAAATAATAAATATTACACACCTATAGGTTTTTTTTAAATGTGTAATAACATATAAATGGGTTCCTAGATTAGAAATATGAAGGCATCATTTCATTCAAATAATCATCTTTCCACTACGTGCGACCTAGCTTCAGTCAGCACAGGTTAACTGGGGAATGTTTTGACAATCACGTAAAATTAATAAAATATTTATAGGAAATATTTATTTTGTTTCTATTTTTTTAATTAAATGAAACAGATATGTTTTTTATTTAAAATAAACTAATTAGAATAGATATAGGGTTTGGCACATAACTATAGAATCTTTTGGAGGCTATAGATAGAAAAAATGGGGGAATCCTCTCTACATGTAATGACATGACCTTGGATCCAAGATTAATGAACTCCCTTTTTATTGGATCTCAACAACGGAGATGATGTTGAAACTAATCATTGTTAGTGAGAAATTTAAAATATAGGTATGATTTGATGTTTCAATTCTTCTTTCTCAATCTTTTTTCTCCAAAGAACATGGACTAATCCATGAACTGATTATCCCACAGATCGATTGTGCTTGCAGGATGGGTTTTATTTATAGATTTAATCAGGATTCTGAATATGGATATTTATTTCAAATTTTTTCATCATTATTACAAGAAAAGATTGAGTCTAGAATGAACAAATTTCGAGCTTCCTCCTTTGGGGTTTGCCTCTTTTTCTATTTTCCCCCCAATTTCTTAAGATCATTCTTCATTCTTCCACAAACATTGACTGATCGGTAATTGTGGATTTTTTTAATAGTGCAACAATATAAAATTTTACATTCAAATAAAAAAAATAATGGGAGGTTTGATGGTGATGATGGTGGATGAATTGAAATAGTTTAAGATAAATCATTCATTGGGATGTTTTCATCAGATTTTATTGAATCCATTTTATGAGATGATTGAAGGCCCAGAAAACATTTATTTGGTGTGAAGGTGGATAAAAGACCTTTGATTTTGAGTTTAGAGGAGGAAATACAATCGGAATAAGATCCATTTTATCAACTGATGTATGTGGAGGAAGAACACGACCTTCTAGAAATCCTATAACACACTACATGTAGTCTCAATGAAACGACATGTGTTACTCGCAGGACCTCATGGTTTTTACTCTAGAGAGTACACAGAAATGGGGTGGAGTACATGGGTTTCCTACGTGACATGTAATCAACCACATGGTATGGCCTAAACCTGATAAAAGGGATACCCCACATATCCATACACATGTAAGGATACACAAGTTGATGCCATGTACTAGAACACGACAAGGGTACATGGGAAGACACTATATAGAAAGTCATGGAATATGACTTCTTCTATGCACCATGTACCCATCTAATACAAAAAAGGTTCTAAATTCATGAAAAATTTTACATGGGATGCTACTATGGTTGGGGTACAAGGCATGTTACCCTTCTACATTCCATGTACCCCATTCTACATGGCATGATTCTCTTTTCTCATGTATCGTGGAAATGATTCATCAGGGTTTGTTACCTTTATCATTTCTCTGAAGATAGGCATGAATCATTTCCAACTCATAGGACTATGATCCCTTCAGTAAGACATCATGGATAGTGATTTTGGATTTCCCTTAGAGGCTTGGAGTTGGATCCTCTATTAATTCTTTGTTTCCAAAGGTGGATTTCTCAGAATCAATATGACCAACACTGTGTAGGAACTGATCCTCTACTAGGACGGTTTTTACATATTGAGTAGTCGTTATATCCCCATGTCAATGGTTGTGATCCTCATTTTTTTGACGTATCATATCTCACTTTAGATCTTTTAGAATATCTCTCTCATAGAGAGACGTAATGTGTAGCACCCCTCAGATGAATGTCATCTCTTCTTTGAGACCTAGGAGTGAATTATCTTAGATGAGTACTTCCTGGAATCTCCAAACTATATTCCAATTGTTGGTATGTTGTGGTTGTGACTTAGTCTTAGACTGTGTGTCTTGTTTGAGTTAATTTAGATATTCATTCTAAATGTGTGTTAGAAATATACTTGTGTATAGATGATTTCATCATTCCTTGTCTATATTACATTGTGGTTTTGGGGTGTCCTGCTGAGTATTGTTATACTCACCCATGCATGGGATTTTCCTACACGTGTCATGTCTTATGAAGATAGTCTACCTTTTGAAGGAGTCCTAGGAATACTAGGACTAGGCAGTTCTTTGTAAGATTTTACATACTGAGGTGTTCTCCAAAGACTAAAGACAATAGTCCAAGTTCCTTTTTCATATTGGTTCGACTTGTGGTTAGAGAATCTTATTAGTGGGATTGTATTCTATCACTATTTACATTACTTTTCATCGTACTCAGGTTGTGGGATACAGTGGTATGCATCCATTCGTTAGATAGTGGTTTGTACATTTCATCTTTTTTTTGGTTTGGTGATGTGTCTGTGCATATATGTACATTTGAAATTCCTCCACGTTAGTTATATGCCAAATCGGCACTAGTCACTAGCACCCGACAAATTGGATGTTGGTTTGGGGAGTCCTGGAACATGCACCACAGAGATGGGTCAGGAAATCACTCACTTGTCATACTAGGAAGAGGGTCCACTATAAATGAAATATAGATAGAGGGACCATTCCCCTATTGTGTTATGGTTATGGTACTTTATCATTGGGGGTAGTATCTCCCATGTATAACTATTGTGAGATTTTTCTATATGTGTTATTCTGGTAGAGATTGTACTCCACTATCATTCCAGGGAGTTAGTCCTCTATCCTATAGTTGGTACACCCCTATCGTTTCATGTTGTGGGTACCCCATATTATCAAGCTGGTAGATTTGTACTCCAATATCATTATAGGGTGTGGGTCCTCACCTATGATGTAGTACTCCATAGTCTTTGATTATCAATGGGGATCTGGTCCTCCCTTAATGTCATTGATCCCTCATCCATGGAGTACATTTACCGAGAGTGATTACCTCCAATAGTTATGTGTGATACCTAGTCCTGAGTTATTTATCTATCAATGAGATGAGGTGTTGGAAACACTATAAAACTGCAATAGAGTTTTCATGGGATTGTTAAGAGATAATACTCCCTCAATTATTGTGATGGGGTGAGGTTTGAGTTCCTCTGTTTTCCCTCTCATTAGAGAGGATACAATTTGTTCATATCTTGTATTAGTTCACCCTCAACTGTGTGTAGTGGTTAGGGGATGACCTCTCTACTTTGGATCTTATAGACTTTTGTAGGGTTCACGATAGTTATTCCAAGTCCTCTAGTATTGGGAACAAGATAGGGACATATTGAGATGTTCTTGATAGAGAGTATCTATCTGAATACATTTGTGAAAAATTAGATTGTAGAGAGTTTTATTGTTATATTTTTTTTATTATTAGTGTCTCCATTAAAATCTAGTTAATAGTTATGAGGTCATAACATCAAGAGACTTGTAGTCTAAGACTAATATATCTAGGTGATTCTAGAATCCCTTGAGGTGTTTTCTCACTCTAGGTGGAAACCCCCATTGTGGACAAAAAATATAAATTTCGTTTGTATCTACACAATAGTTATTGGTAGTCTCTTTCCATGGGAGGTGAAGGAAACATCTGGTATACCATGTGCTTTATGTGTTTTTCTTCTCTTGGTTGGATGAGTCTTCTCCCCAAATAGGGTTGTCAAAAACATGTCATGTAGTTCATCTACTCTCCTTGTTGATCACCTTGTGCTTGGATGAGTCTACTTATTTTTGGGTTGAGAATTGGTATGGGTTTCAATTACACTCTCTCATTGGGATTCTTTTTATGGAGATGAATAATCATACATAACTGAGGATACTTTGATATTGGTGTTCTCTCTAGATAGGCTTTCTCATGGCTAGCTCAATCTGATTGTTTCCTTTTAGCTACTATATTTTCATTTGGGGTTTGGGGTTTCCAATGAGTACGTGTATTATTTCCCATGAACATGCTTTTCTAGCATGTGTTGTGTATTTTGTAGACTATAAGAATTTATATGGATTCTCTAAAGGACCCTAGGCAGTCAGAGCTAAGTGATCCAGACTGACGGAGGTGTTTACAAGAGATGGGTCGATGATCATTCTTGTAGTTTAATTAGATATTGATCCCCTCTTTCTAAGTAGGTTGGATGGTTTTACCATTTTTTATTTATTTGAGTGTTTTTCTCATTTTATTCATTTAGAAAATCTATTGTACTATGGTCAAGGATAGTTGTATGCATTCTATTTAGCTTCAATATTTTAATATTTCTTGAAAATATCATTGATGTTTTTGTGGGTGTATGTGTATAGCTACTTTAGGAATGGTCCTACCATATATGTATTAATCCTACTTGATTCTTTTCACCATCCCATAGATTATTGCAATAGGGATTGGGGAGTTGTGTATTGATCCCCATAGGGTTTTGTCATGGTAGTTTGGTATCAGAGTGGGTTCTACTTTGGGACTGTAGTGACATTATCTTGGATTGGGATTCCTAGAAACAGTTTTAGGATTTGATGTGTTTCGATCTCATTCTATAGGTTCCAATGTTGGTGTGGAGGACAACATATCCATTCACAAGGACTTTTACAACCATATTTTTTGACTCAGTATGTTAGAAAAATGGTCGCATGAGAAATAAATAAACAAGAATCATATATGACTGGGTTTTGGATGTACCTTGTCCTTCTTGAGTGATCTCCCACGATATACTCTTTAACTATGAAACATTCGGAACTCTGTTTCACGATGCTACCATAATGATTTCTAAAAATGGTTCCATTGTCAGATTTTTTTGATGATCCATCCACTGATAAGGCATCAGTGCAAGGTATTGTTTTAAGTTAGTACCTTCAGGTGGTCATCTAGTTAAGCCGCAACCCATTGAGAAGTTTGTTGTCCAAGGAGTTCATGGTGAGGATTTGATAATGATTATTATATGACATGAGTTCCAGAGGCAGTGACTTATGAGGTTTTGGGGGCATCCATTACACAAGGTATATGATAACAATCACAAATAAGTGACATGTGTTTTATGCCTACTGTGGAAACCTTCGGATCAGATCACCATCCTAGAAGCAAGCCTTATACCAGGTTTATACATATGATGGGGGAGTTTAGTGACATATTCACACATTGAGGTTGTTCCCACATGGGTGGATTTTGAGTGTCCATTTAGGGATGGTTTTTACCCATCCACATTAAGGGGGGTGTATCCAAGATATTTTGAAACTTTGGAAAGGTAACATGAATATGGAAGAGTACTAATATGGGTTTATAGACCTATCACATTACACCAAGCATATGGTTCAAGACTAATTTTACATATCTTAGACCTTTATCAGGGTCTCCATAGAGATGTCTGAGCATGTGTGGTCCCATTTATCTTACCCATTATGTGGGGGGGGGGGTACTGGAGCGAGTTCTATTTGTGTAGATCTTATTGGTAGAGGGGAAGGAATTTGTGGCCCATAGTGGTGGGCACAAGGATGAGGCATCTAAAGTTACTAGAAGATGGAAGATGATAAGGTCGCGGTGCATGAGGCATACCCACTCCAAGTCTCAGACACATGTGCCTATATGGAAGAAGCTATGTCAGGGATCATGGGAGCCAAATAAGAGGTGTTGTTATTCTTATAATGGTTGGGGTCATCTTTCTAGATATTTTCTAACTCATCCCCTACAAATAGGGTTTTGATCAACATGCATCATAAGTAGATGAAGAGTTTCAATCAGGGAGTTCAGCAAGATGAAAAATGTGGTGGAGGAGCTAGGAGAGTAGCAAGAGGTGGCAGGTAGTTCTTCCTTTCTACATTCTATAGTAGTAACTGTTAGGCACTGTTTTGGTGAACTCTTTTCTATCCACTTCTCGAATGAGGTTTAACCCTGGTGTATTGTGGAGTCAGTAGAACCCTTTGTTGGTTTTGACTGACATATTATCGAATTCATGAGAATGATAGGACCTAACCCCAATAATATTATCTTTTTCAATGGTATAAAATTCTTCTTGGGGAGCCAGTTCCATCCATAGTGGGTAGTATCAAGGTGTTATGGATGAGTCCTTCTTGATTGTGTGTTCTAGTCTTCATGGAATGTTTGTTATTTGCAAAAGAGGGCCTAACATTACCAAGTGTAATTAAATGGGCATTGCATTAGTGTTTGTTAGTAACCTTTTTCACTTGAAATCATATTTTTATGGGAGATGCTCAAGTTAGAAATGGCACTCTTCGGTGTAGCATCAGAATCGTTATGAAGAAGGACGCATTCACCATTTAGAATGATTTTTTTAATGTGATCAAAACCAGCCAGTTGAGTCAGTTCCACCCAAAGTAAATAGTGTCAAGGTGTGTTTGACGAGTTATATAGACTCATGTTTCAATGGAGAGGTTGTGTGATGGAGTTTTTGAGCAGTTGATAGCATTAATTTTGGTGTTTTTCTTCTTGAACCTTTTCCTTGGCATCCTAAATGGAGGGATATCCTAGCTTAGAACATTCTATTATTGTACTATTAGAAATGTTGATGTTTCAATAGTGTGGATGGGTTCCCTACCATCCATACATAGTTGAGATTACAATAGTGTATGAGGCATTATTTCTCTTTTGTTGAGATGTTTTACACCTAGTGGTTCACATTTTAATGTTCTATTAAGAACCATTTCTTTCACATGGGCAGTCTTGTTTTTTCAATAGTACCCTATGGTGATATGTTTCAACCTTTGACTATAGATTTATAAGATGTTCATGGTAATTTTAATCCATGTATTGATCTCAAATACTGAGTTACATTAGTATTTGTGTCATTTCAGAAAGGTGGTGTACCACTAAACCCAGTGACTGCAAATGTCCAATGGAAATCAGTGATTTTCCACCTATCACAACCAAGGATACATGTACCCCTTTGATTCACAATTTTATCCTAGATGGAGGTAGACATGACTATGTTATTTCCTTGTAATATTACCTAACTTTAGTCTTGGATGTAGCATGATATTCCCTACTGAGCTCCCAAGCATGGGATTTTATGTGGAGAGCTGAGATTGTTTCCCATATGCCATGGCATTCAATTTTCTAGGACAAAAATACTTAAGGTGGAGAGCATATAGTGACTTTATTTTTGATTAGTAATACATTGGAATATTCCAAATGATGATTCCAAATATAGGAACTATGTTGGCATAGGATTTCAGGCCCACAAATCCTTAGACTAGTGATTTTGAAACTATGAAATATATTATGTCATGCACATGATGTTTCTATAAAAATATAACATAACTCCTATGATGAGTCTTAGATTGGAGTTTAGAGATCTAGGATGAAGTCAAAACGTCATTTTTACCATAGGAGTGGTATAAATTTGATCGTGTCGGTAGTTTCATAGATGTTGAGTTGGAGGGGCGTCATGTCATGAGTTTGTTAATTAAATAAAAAATCAATTAATATATTTAACCTAAAAATACTCCCTCTCATATTGGGTGTACATGATTCAATAGGATAAGACATATTTTCTCAGTCTTTGGTAGGAGGATAAAAATGAACCCAAATTGAAGAGATAAAGGACTTTCAATCTTTGTTATTGGAAACTATCATCACCGGATCGCGGAGTGGCACAATCTAAGAGTCATTCTACAATAGAAGCTTTGGTTCTCCATTTGATGTAGTTGGATTTTATTTTTGGTGCTAATACCCTTAGTTTTTTCATTTACTATTTTAAAGCCTAATTAAAATTGGTAGTTATATATTCTAGTTTGATATGTTCGGTTTTTTGTAAATTAGGGAAAATAAAGCATTTTTCAAGGTAATTCACATATGGTATTATCATCTACACCACATGTAATCTATTGTAAATTCCATATAGATATTCCTATTTAGATAAGATGACATTTGAGTATTACACAACATATACTGATTTTACACGCCATGTAGTGACAACATGTCGTGCGGTTAGAGGACATGACCAAGGATGGATTTGTAACATTACCTAGATATGTAAAGGTATACATCCAAAGTATTGGGATATGGGGATCCATAAATTGTTATAGACAAAGGAGGAGTCCATGTGGTTTTTTAGTTTAGACACCACATTTAATATTGGACACACGGTGTGTTAGGTGCATAGTTGGCTATGTCATGTGGAATAAGAACATTGCCAGGGTTCGGGTGAAGTGGAACTTTCTAGGTTCAATATGTACATGATGTGTACCCAAAAATTGATTGAAAAAACAAATTAATAAGATAAAAATCTAGTTTTCTGGGATGTTTAACATGTGTTATGGACACCAATGCACGCTATGTACTCATTTGATGATATTCTTGAGATCCCCTACTTTAGATATCTCTTTCTCTGGGACTCGTATTGAGTCTTTTGAGTAGCCAATCAAAAGTAATTTCCATAAATAATATTATGAGGGCCTCTGATTAGGCCTATGAGATATGGTGTGGCATGTTCCAATCATGACGCTAGTGTAACATTTCATAACCTTGGGTGGTGATTAAGGTGTATCACTAGGTTGACATTGAGGTCATTACCCTTCTCATCCTACACTAGGATGTGGTTCCTGAAAACATATTAGGGGATGGGTCCTCTACTAGTGGTAGTGTTTGCATTTTAGGAATGAGAAGTTTTCTACATTTGTCAGTTTCCCTTGACTGATGTTGTTGATCAGTGTGGTTCTTAATGATAGATGATTATACGGGTACTCCCCGGTGGAAATTGGGTGTATGTCTTCTCTTACCACTTTTATTTAGTAGAGATGGGAATATCATATCATGGGCATAGGTTCTATACCTTTGGGGTTGTTCTTTCAGGTTTGGTACTCCCTCATCGGACTTGGGAAGGGGTTCCCCATTTCATTCATATAGTTGGACAACACACCCATGCTGAGTCTGGGTGTGGGCCCTCCATATTCATTGGCTAGATAGAGTAGATACTGCCTTTTTGGACTAGGTTTTGGGCCCTCAGTACATGTATTTTGTACTCCCAAGTAGTTCAAGATAACATGTCCTACACATGTGACATATAGATATAGTAGGTACTCCCCGATCATGTTAGGGTGTGAGTCCTCTAACAGTGTTGTAGAAACTCCCCTA
The DNA here is from genome assembly GCA_963277665.1 of Viscum album. NCBI lineage: Eukaryota > Viridiplantae > Streptophyta > Magnoliopsida > Santalales > Viscaceae > Viscum > Viscum album. The sequence goes on from OY728156.1 coordinate 1,848,916,689, forward strand.
TTATACCTGGGTGTGGTTCCTCTATAGATTTTCTTCTGGAATAGTTGGAACTACCCTATCATAATAGGGAGTGGGTCTACTAGATTAGCATCAGTACTCTCATATCATTTCTGGGCTTGGTTCCACTATAGAATCGAGTTGGTAGAGTGGTACTCCCCTATTCTAATAAGGTGTTGGTCCCCTAGTTGCATAGTAGTGCTCGACTATTGTACCAAGTTACGGGTCCTCACCTTCAATATAGTAATCCATCATCTATAATTAGAAGTATGGATTGGGTCCCCCATTGTTTTTATATCACTCTATTCTATGGATTATAGTTATGAAGAGAGGCTCCCTCCACTTGTTATGTGTGATACCTAGTTAGAAGTTATTTCTCACTCAAATAGTTGAGGTGAAGGCCACTTCATGATGGAGAGATAATGGTTTTGTTGGTTGTGTATGATCTAATACTCCCTCAACTACTGGGTCCTGCGATGTGTTTTTTCTTCCACTCTCTATCTCGTTATAGAGGATGTACATGGGGAATAGATTTGAGAAGTGCTCAATTGACTATGTGTATTGGTGATGGTTGGGACTATACACATGAGTTATTTCACTTTATTATAGGGAACAAGATATAAATGGAAGGGTCTTTGGTGTAGGGAACTAGATCGGGATCATGTGTGTTGTTTTCAATGATGTGTATCTCTCAGGTGAGTTCCATTTTGTTAGGCTAGGCTTGGGGAGTTTGTTCCCATTGATTTGTGTGACTATTAGATTCTTGAGTAAAATGGTATTGACTGATAAGAGGTTGGAACATCATGACACCTAGAGTCTAAATGAGAATAAATTTTTTATTTTTGAATTTCTTTTAGTGTTATCACATTCGAGGTTAACACCCCTTGTGGATTGGGTATTCATACTTCTTATATATCCACACATTAGTTTTGGTTACTCTCTTTTAATGGGAGATGAATATCCATGGGGAATTCCATGCGCTTTACTTGTTTATATTATCATTTTGGGATGATTCTTATCTCCTGCTAGGGGTGAAAGAGACTCAATATATAGTTCATATAGTCCACATGTTGAACCCCCTATTCTTCGATGATGCTAATTTTTTTTGGGAAGATATGTGTTATGAGATTCTCTTACTCCTAATTTTTTGGATTATTTTGACTAATTTGATATTTCATATATATCCAATTATTGTTTGAGATGGAGTTCCTTTCCCTATTGGGTTCCATCTAGCTAGGTCAGTTGGACTATTTATTTTTTAGTTTCTCCCTTTTCTGTTGGGTTTTTTGGCTTCCTATTAGGTAATTTTATACTAACCCATTCAAAGAATTTTCCCACAACTATTGTGTCTTGTGTAGATCATAGGTATTTAAATAAAGTTCCCAGAGTACCCGAGGTAGGCAGATATTTGTGAGCATGACCATCCACGATGTTTACCAATTTTTGGTTGAAGATCTTTCGAGAAGTTGTATTTAATAGTGTTCCCCTCCTTATGAGTAGGTTGGACAATATTATTTCTTATATTTTGGTGAGCATTAATTTTTCCATTTTTTTTCAGTACATATATTATACTCTGGTTTGGGATTGTTTTATGAACTAATTTTTGTTTCCAACATTTTATATCACTGCACTATTAAATCAATGTTTTATAGGTGCGTACATATATCTAATTTAGTTAATGGCCTCCCTTATTTATTTTTTTCATACCTAGATCTTGTCGCTATCCCCTAGCCTATTGGACGCATGCTTAGGGAGTCGCATCTCGGGCTCCATTGGTTTGGGTCGTGAAAGTTAATATCATATCCCATTGAAATACCAAAAAATACATCCCATGGGAAAATATCAGGGGTAAAAATCATTACAAGGATAATTGTTTTTTATATTGAACAATAGATACTAAAAAACCTATGATTAGAAATTAACAAAAAAATCCCTATATTTTTCAATAAATACCCTAAACTTCACTCATTCCTCTTCAATGTAAATCCATTTATCATGAATTTCTTCTCATTTTATATCTCATGATCCCTCTCAAATAGCTTATAAGGTTTTATATAGCTCCTCACAATCATTAAGAATATACTAATCAAAGTAAGGGTTTCTCGGGTCACTATCTTTTATTTTAAATTACAATCCATTGTTATAATGTATTTTAATTTTTTCATATATTACCATTCATATTTCCATGCTATTTTAATCAATTTCATATTTTTTTAATATTATATTAATTATTCCCCTTCATTATAACCTTTTCCTAAGCTATTATAATGTCATAGATAGGGAGTATCTTCCACATTCCTTTTATTTATGTACATACTTAATAATAATTTATTTATCATGTATTTATAATCATTAGATTTCTATCCATATCATTGAATACTAATGAGAGATGTTTGTTTTCTCTTATTAATCTCATTCTATAAACTTTTATACATACTAGTTATATTGTAGAAAGTATCTCTTGATTTTCAATACCATATCTTTAGTATTGAGAATACCCAATCCTTGTATCCCCTATGGGTATTCCACTAGATATAAAAATCCTTTATCAATTTTTTAATTCCTTATATGAAGCCCACATTCCATAATATTGGGATTGAGATAATGAAATATGTCATTTTGTTATATGATCGAAGTGGAACATGTAATTTTATACATGTGATGGATACACTTTGATAGTGCTCCAAAGAATTGGGTAATGTTTTATATATTATTAGGTCATATGTATGTAACTATGGACTAAACCTATTTAATTGTGGTACATTTTACACTGTTTTATTCTTTTAGATATACCCCTTGAAATATGCTTCTGATGTCATGTTTTTGTATTACTACCACATTTATTTGATACCAATTATTTTCAATGTCTTATGACATCATATATGATATTCCAAGTCTTTATGACTAATTCCACATTATTTTTATGGACTATCAAAACATATCACACCATTTTATTCCATGAATTATTAATATTACCTCATGATTGTTTTATAGTTTCCTATTTATTACTCATTTTATCATACCATTTCTCAAATGATCATGTATTTTGATGATTATTAATTTTTTTCATGATATCTAACATCCTAACCCAGATGCCACTAAACTGGTTTCTCAATCTGATGGGTTATGAGACCCCATGCACACCTCCCTATACTTTAATTAGAGGCTTTTGACTAGAGGTGAGGTCCTAAGAGGTGATATTGGGGAGACTATGTGCTCATATAAGAGTGAGAAAATAGTGGGAAATAGCTAACTATCACACACATTAGTAAATAAAAAATGTTTTGAAGTAGTAAATAAACTGAAATAGAACATGATGTAATAATAAATGAAATGTTGTAAAAGACCTAACAGTTATGCCATGTAATACAACAATGGCCACGCACTAGGCTGACCATATATATATTTGAGTAAAACAATAAACTAAAATTAAACATACACGGATCTACTACTAACTCTAAGACAAACCATGTACCCATTCTTTGGACACTATCTAATCGCACCATTGTGATCATAACCACTTGTGCATCTTGATGAAAAAATGATAAAGAAAATATTTGGAGCCCTGAGAGATTGTCCTACATGAGACCAAGAAAGACATATCCAAGGGGTAGAAATATCTAAGGCATCCAATGGAATCAAGACACAAGGAAGACACTAAAACCAAGGTATCCACTACCACGTCAAGATCCATGGATAAACATCCAAGGAATATATAGAAGCAACTAGCCTATGAGTCTATCCATGGAACACCTATAATAAAAAATCCATGTATCAATCAAGGTGTACAAGTCATCATCTAGTATATTCCATCCAAGGAATTCCAACAACATGAATCCAAGTATCACTAAGGGAATACCAGTTACTTGGGTCCAAGGAGTTAGAAATGTCCATGGAATCCAACATCATGTATCAAACCCCATTGATTGGATCCAGTTAACTCATCCAAGGTATCATCATCAGGCTCAAAGGGTCTGATCGAAGGAACACATCCATGGAATCCACATCATCGTGTAATTCTCAACTACCAAATTCTAGGAAACACTTTTTGGAATTCGATAAATATATATATATATATTTCACTATATATACATCCTGACTCAACTACCCTATACCATATAATAACTGTGGTTATATAGCATGTGTGAAATAACATGGATCATAAGATAGATAATTATAATGAACACATTATCATAACAGGTCCTCAGGAGAACATCCAAGCATACAAAAATAAATAAAGATACCTCATGTCCGGATTCATAGACACCAACCTATACGAACCTCTAATAAATAATAATGCATCAGCAATAAACATGTGAAGCATATCAATGGAGTGCGGGAGGCCCGAATTCCCAAACCAACACTACTTCCTTAGACCTAGGGGATCGCATGTTCAGAAAGAGTTCTAAGGTGCCACCCACAACAATATCCATCCAAACTCAACACATAGCTTAGGGTCTTTCAAACAATGAGTACCCATTGGGAACCACAATCCAAACACTGAAGAGTCACCCTAATCAGGATCCTCTAGTCTAAACACATATGAGGGTATCCTACATGGTATCCTTGGAATGAAACAAAGGTACATGGATCATACAAGGGACTCCCTATATCAGCATATAAGTGATGGATTCCCTCAGGGGATCCTTTGAAGAATCTAGAATCCTGGACTCATAAGAAATAAGGGAGCATATCTCATGGGAGACATCCTTAAAACAATTGTTCGGAGAAGATAGCTCATAGATCATCTCAAATCAAGGTCTCAAACAAGGTTGGTCTGAACAACCAAACGAGAATTCACATTCTAGTCCCTCTCTCTCTAGATAAGGCTGAATTCAATTACTGTAGGAAGAACCTCTGCACATTGATAGAATCCCCAAACCACCAATTAGGGGTTCTCAAAACACTCAATGGGATTTACCATCATGATCCATGTGGAAAATCAATCCAAATAGACTACTCACGTGTCCAATTGACACCCCAGGGCTCAAAATGATTAAGGACTCCAAAGGGTACCATGGGAGTAGTACAGGGCATGTAAAGACCATACAAGATGTGTATCCTAGGATATACACATGGGTCTGTACTCCCACTAGCCTCGGCATTAAAACACCCTAGATATATAGAATGTAAGGAGGGTATATGGTTTGTACCTAATATGGGGTACATAAAAGTGTCCCTCAACCGGGATGGCTAGATACCAAGTCTGGTTATGTACTTGTTCATAGTGTATTATCCACATGTTGTATGGTTGTGTAGTCTACACAACCATATACCCCTACACATGTTACCCTGCAATTATACGCGACTACATGGCTGAGAATCAGTACACGGATTTTATAACCCATACATGTAATATACTATTTATAATATCAAGTTCCCCAAATAGGAATAACACAATACATGTTTCCCTGAACTACACTCATGTTTATCATTTGTTCTTGAGTGGAAAACCCTTCAGATTTCCTAAAAAACCCATTTAAACCACTCAAATTAACTGATCCATCCTCAAAAGGCCAAAAGAAAACATATAGAAGAATTAAGACCAATATACGATGAATCAAAAGGGTTTTTTGTTGTATATAAAAAACATAATACCATTGGGAGGAACCCACCGAAGATTCATTCAAATCTGCTATCAAGAGATGTTTCACAACAATCCAGGGTGTCAAAAGATTTATGCCAAAACACCTCATCCCTTACCTATCTCTACCTTTATCCCTCTCTTATTTCCAAACTGGTCTAGTGGCATGGGAGGAGGAGACATAGCCATACTCATGAATAAGGGAAGTAAAAGAAATATAGAATTGAGAAGAAAAAAATGAAAAGAAAAAAAGGCGAACGAGCAGCCCCAGATGAACACCTCGAGTCCCCCCCCCACCTAGGATAATCTCCCCATTCCAGACTCAACAGAGGAGATGAAATATCAATCCAATGTTCAGTTCAAAAGATATCTCTAAATGAACCTGGTCAAATAGATTGAATTATAAATTATAAAATATTGATTATTAATTAATCTTTTAAAATTCGTACCGATCAAAATTCCATAAAACACGAGTACCATTGTAAAAATACCAATTTTTGGACCATTGTAGTGTTAAAAAATACTATCCAAGATAATCTTCTATGGGAATAAGACCATTTACCCTCCTTAAATTAATATGAAATAAAAAATTCAATTTCTGCTAAAAATTATTTACCAGAAAAACCGATGGACATACAATATCCCCACAAAAAACCTTATTTTCCATGAAAAGCATTGTGAAAAGACTGGTAGCCAGGATCTCAACCTAAGAATCAACACAAGAATAATATTTGGACTATCCAATCACTAGCACCAAAGAATCAACAATCATCTCCTATATAGTGGATGATGAACTATAACCAATCTGGTACTCCCCACCACTAGAATACCCTAATCAACATCTCAAAACCTAACTCTAGCCCCAATAACCATATTAAATATTTAAGTCCAACATAATATCTGGTTCACCACCCTCAAATAGCTAGTGATCCACCCACACTATATGTATTACCTTACAACGCTCCTTGAGCATCACCCCACCATGTTTCTTCCTCAAAATGGGAAGAACATTTTGAATGGAAATGGATCTTGTTCTAGGGATGATACTATATCAAAATCATAAGATAAAATAAGATAGATCATTGTCATATCTTATATAAGTACATTATGATTCTACAAAAGGGTGTATACAACTTCCTCTAAGCCAGAATCCCCATCTTATCGAAACATGACTTGATGTCATATCTTCCGTAGCAGGACATTCCTAACAATTTTAGGGAACCAAGACCAAATAATGTGTTCAACCATTGGTCCTCGATTCACACAAAACAACTCGCTGATTCGATTCAAATGATACTATGTGCAACCAGTGTGTATCTTTACCATCCAAATCATACTCTAGTGAGTCATTCAACACAAGGATAGTATGAATGTTCTACATGGCATGATAGTCTCTTTTATCTAACAAATATCTTGGAACAGATTATCAAAATCATGCTCCTCACCCATTCCACAATTTTATTTCATGACCACTATTTAGCCGCCCTCATTTAAATCAGATCTTGTACGCATACTCTAACTACATTAGCAAGAGATGAAACACTAGTAGATTAATCCAGCCACCCTAAAATCCCTTACCCTTCAATTCTATTCTTGAAAACAAATACCCAATATTTTTCATCAAAATCTAAAGGAAACAATATTATAATAATTTGAATCACGAGAACCTTCTAGGCCTTGATCTCAAAACAAGCATACAATAAGGGTCACTACCCAATAAGTCATTTGGAAAATAAGGGAACAACTATCACCTGATGTTCACCCTAAAAAATCTTATGTCGAACTACAATGGTCAGAGTCAAAGCTAATGGCCTCTAGGTCTCCCATATATCCCTATAGAACACGACTCAAAATTGGGTCTCATGCTCTATCAAAATATCCCAAAACGATCAAAACTATTGAAATAAGGTAAATATTATAATGAAATAGGATGGTAAAAACAGAAAAAAATGTCCTACAAGGGAATAATAATCACAAACAATCCCCAAAAGGAACTACTCCTTGGAGGTAATGATGCCAACATAGAAGAAAAACTGAATTGAAAAATACCGGGAATCAATTTATAGCAACATGACCAGGTTAAATTGATAGGAAAAATCATGTAATTCATCAATATCAATCTTAGTGACCCAACTAGATGACCCCAGACTTGAGAAAAAACACCCAATAAGGATTACAATAGAAGGCATCATATTCTATATAGTCCTACAAGGCCACTGCACAACGTTTTCATGCGAACTAAGAAATCATTCTCAAACAAAAATTCCTCAAAGTAGATCCCCGTAACCTAGAATCAGAATAATATACATACGTACAAAGGGACAACTGAATGAGCCTCAATATTTAGAAAATAACACACTAGCGGGCCTATGTATTGTGGATCCTATGTTCCAAAAATTATGCATGATATGACACTTTCCATTGTAAACCAAAATTAAAATTCTATATCTTACCTCTTACGAATGACCAAGAGTCATAGATCCATAATAAATCATAAAATCCACCCAACATGTGTGTTTCTATTTGATAAAATTATATACAATTGTCACACAATAGATCATAACGTCAAACCCATATTATGGAAACTAGGAAATCCTACAGGATTAAGTTATCTTGACCGTCAGTCTGATATCCAACATAGGTTCTGATAAGTTTCTAATTCTCTAGGCTACCATATAATAAATAGAAAATACCTATAAAAAATTCCTCTAATAACACTTTGTAAAATCCTAACATGAATTTCACTAAACCGGTGCTTCGAGATGGTGGGTTATGAGACCTCAAGCCTGACTCCCAATATGCCATAGGCTTCCAAATAGAAATGATGGAATAAGAGGTGATAGTGTAGAGACCATTACCTCTTATTAGAGTCAAAAAATAGTTGAAAACAACTACATATCATACACATCTATATAAAATAGTGTGTTGAAGTATAAAAGAAACCGAAATAGAACATGTTGTAATAAAAAATGAAATGTTGTAAAATCCCAAATATTAATGCCATACAATACAACAATGGCTATCCACTAGGCTGACTGTACAAATATAGGACTATAATGGAAATTGAATGTAAAAATATAGGTCTCTACTATTATATCTGATCCAAAACCTGTACCTAGTATCTGAACAATGTCGAACCACACTAACCAGATCAAAACAACCCAAAAAGCTCTACTTGATCATGAAACTCTAGGACACTTCTCTATCAACCAAGAAACTCGTTCTTAACTTGAAAATATGACATAAGGTCTATACATACACTAAGGTGAATGTGTAGGGGCGAGAAATAGTATCATTATTACACCTTGAATGGAAACCAATAAATGTGATGTAATAAGTGGTTGTAAAAGCATCATTACTAGCCTATGTGAGACATAAGAAACAAATATGGTATTATTGATAATGTGAAACCACAGTCAAACCTAGGGTCCATAATCTCTATTTGAAAGGAATGTGAATCCACGTATGACCATATCTATATATTTATACATGTATATTACCATACCTATGAATATATATATATATATATATGTATCTATGTGTGTGTGTGTGAATGTTTGATGGTATGTGATAGAAATAACACGAAAGCAACATTAGTCGATCCTTGGGTCGGTAGTCCTGATTACTTGGATGTCCCATGAAAGAGATTGAACTACATATCATGCCATTAAAGATATATATAATTAATTAAATATCATGTTCAATAATACCGATCATCATATACCTACATGGTCCAATTCAAGATACATTTCAGACAAAGCAACGTTACAACAAGGGGATATCCGCCATACACATGGGTTCACCCGTACTCAACTCCATTTACCACAAGGATACTGTATACAAATATTCAATCATGGGAAGAGGATAACATATAAATACAATACGTCCTAATAAGATCAATGAAAATGACTATGGATTATGTAGTTTAATCACCATTCAGACCCCAGGGACCATATCCACGGTATAATGACCAAGGAATCCACATCGGCCTACACAATGTAATAAAAAATATAACCTCCATCACCGTTGCATTATATAATCAATTTTACGACCACAAAGGGCCTAATATAAGGTATAAAATACAAAGGTAACCTCTCTGTATCCTAGGAGAATATCAATAGAAACTTTGTACTAGAACAGGTTGGAGTCTTAAGAGTGTGCCTACCAAACATGTCATATGAGAGTCTAAGAATGGTGGTTCCAAGGGGCATCAAGGCCCAAGGAATCCAACAGAATCAGTACCAAAGGGTTATATTCAATACAAGGTTCCCACTACTATATCGATAATCGAATAGAAACAAAGAAGTCATCTATGGAAACAACTAGCCTGTGAGTCCATCCAATGAATTCCAACTACTTGGAATCCAAGTACCACTCAATGTATATAAGTCAACAACCCACTAAGTGTGAACATGTAGTTCATACAGTGGGAATCTATGTATCTCTCGTGGAATAAGAGTCACCTAGATCCAAGGATCTATAAATGTCCAAAGTATCCAAACCATGTAACTTACCCCATTGGTCGGATCCCTGCAACTCATCCAAGGTATCTATATCATAACCCACTGGTTAAATCCATGTAACTCTTCCAAGGCTTCTACATCACATGTAAGGCTCAATTAATAGATTCTAGGAAACAATTCCAGACATCCCATCAATATATATTTATATATATATATATATATCATTTTATATACATCCACACTGAACAAACATGTCCAAGGTAATACATCTACGTATACAGCACATAACAAATAACATTTCGTTGAAGCCAGATCATATGAAAGCACATCTGGGTATAACAAAGAGAATAATAGATCCAAGGAAAACATTTGGGCATATGTAATGAAAGAATGACATATCACATCTGGATTAATATCTAAAAAACTGGAAGCACCTCTGGTAAACTGATGCATTAGAAATAAACATGTAAAGAATAATAGAAGAGTTTGAGTGGCACGAATCCCAAACCCAAAACTACTTCCACAAACCCCTGGGCTCTAAAGTTAAGCATGGGACCTAAGAGGAAAAACACTATTATCTCTACCCAAACACAACATACAAATTAGGGTTAGTTATTTCAATGGAACCCACTAGTTCCCTTAATAGAAACATTGAATAGGTATCATACTCGGGTTTTTATAGTGTAAACACAAGTGAAAGCATTCAACAAGGGATTGTAAGAATGAATCATGTGTATAGAGATCCTACAAGGGACTGCCTAGAAACGTATATGGGAAAAGGAATTTTTCAAGGGATCCTTTGATGTAACTAGTATCATGGCCTCATTGGCCAGAAGGACACATCTCACAACGGAGACATCCTTAAAATCATAGTTCATTAGATGTAGCTCATATCTCATCTAAGATTAGGGGATCGAACTATGTTGGTCTGACCATTGAACCTTTCATTCATGTTCAAGTGTCTCCCTTAGGATATAATTAAATTTTATCACTAGAAGAAATACCCCTCCATTCAGATTGATGTCCCAAAACTATAATTAAGATTCCTTATAATGCTCCATGGGTTTAACCGTCGTGAACTATATAGAAAACAACTATTAATGGACTACTCAAGGTTCCAATATTAACCCTGGGGACAAAAAAAAGTAAATACCTTAAAAGGGTACCATGGGAGGAGTACACGTTGTGTTGATACCACACACAATGTGTTCCATGGATTTCCACATTGGAATTTAATCCCACCAGCATTGGCATGTAAATGCGCTAGGTACACTTTGTGTAATGTGAGTACACTATGTGTACCTTATATAGGGTAGATTTTTATTTCACATAACCAGTCTTACTGGATACAAGGTCAGGTTGTGTACTCAGTCATGATGTATTCTACACCTGAGGTCTGGTTATGTAGTCTACACAGCCATATATCCCTATATGAGTTACCCTAGTTGGGTACTCTACTACATGGATGAGAATCAATACATGGTGTGTATACACCATATATTTAAAATATTCATTGAAATATCATCTTATCCAAATTTTAAGAACATGTTACTTGTTTCCCTAAACCCTACATTATTTAATTGGGTTTTCCTAATTGAAAAACCCTCTAGATCGCCCGAAACCCCCATTTAAACCATCAAATCAGCAGATCGGGCCATAAAAGGCCACAAGGATGCATTTAAGGGATTTAAAGCATTAAAATGATTAATTGAAATGTTTTTGTGGTAAATTAGAAAAATATCCTACCATTTGGTGAAAACCAATAAACCATCATTAAAATCTATAGTCTAGGATTGTCGCACAAATATTCAGCGCATTAAGAGATTCTTGGTGACACCCATTTTCACTTCCTTCTCTCTTTTTCCTTCTCCCACTCTCATCTCTCCCTAAGTTGAGTGGATTAGGATAAGGAACCATAGTTTTATGAAATATGGAATGAAGAAAAATATGGAATGAAAATGAACTAAAACCAAAAAAGAAAAAGAAAATGAAAAGAACAAGTTGCTTGGGCTGGCCATCATGCCCATCCTGAGATTATTCCCCACCTAGGATAAAATCCCAATTCTATAATTAAAAATTGATATGAAATATCATTTAAATTTTTCATTCTAAATATATCACTTAATGAACTTATCCGAACAAAATAAAATTTAATTTATTAAATATTATAGAATAAATATTCAGCAAAATTTCAAATGGCATGGACTTCCCCAAAACATCTGTCCTAGCATAAAAAACATATTTCTTTACCAACAGAGTGGTCAAAATAATTATTTGAGGTCATATTCTTGGGGGAAAGACCATTTTATAACTTATAAACATCTAAAATAAAAAAGTCAATTTTTTAATAATAATTACTGTCTAAAAATACATGGGTCCTTACATCATAATTATTTAACACCTTAATATGTGTTTTTAGATAACAAATTTTTTATGTTTTCCTATTATCCTTGGAATATCTATGAATTGAGATACATGTGAGAGTTGTATTTGTGGAGAATCATATTTGAGGAAATGTCCAATATTCCTTGTGTTTACATTCACAAGCAACTAGTTCTCAAAGACACCAAAATTTTTATCATGCGGTTTTTTAATCCTTGTGTTGTAAAATTTATGTGTTTAGCAATAGATTCGGGAGTAAGAGTCTAAGGAATTTTAGTTAGTATAGTGTTAGAGTTTTATTATTTTTGGGAGTTATGATTTTGAATATTTTGGTAGAGATCATTATAAATATGACCATTATATATAGATCTCTTAGATATGTATAACCATAATGAAATTTTATGACAAACATTTACAAGGTATGTTTCAAATGTATTGAATATAGAAAAAATTTATGTGATCATTTTCCTTTATAAAGTTTTTATTATTGAGTGAAAATTTTGATGTTGTAATTTCTTTTAGTGATTGTGATTTAAAATATCTTATTTCTAATGAAATTTTTAATTGTTTTTTTTCCAATAATGAATATAAATGTAATAATTTTTTTAATAATATAAAACTTGATTTTATGTACATATTTATCCCCATAAATGGTTCTGATCAATATTTTTCAGGGATAATGGAATTTGATTTATTAAAAAGGTTTTATGAGATCGTTTTTAATATATTCACAATTATTTTCAAATATATAGTTTTATAACTATATTTATTGTGTAATTTTTTTATATTCATATAAATTAAATTTTTAATTTTATATAATGGTTATCAAAATATGATATTTGTTTTTATGGTCAGAAAATTTTAATATATAACTATTGAAATTAATTTCAAATAACATTTTATTAAAAACATATGATATCATTTTCTCACTAAACTATTAATTTATCTTACCGTTTCAATTACATTTACAACATTCAATTTAATAATGATTTTAATAATATTCTATGTATATATTTTATTAGTAATAATACCATTTTTAAACAATATTTTTGGTATTTTGTATGAACATTATGAAATATTTATTATTTTAATTTTAGAATGTGATTTATATTATGTACAGTTTCCTATAATCGTATATTGTTGAATTTTATTGATAATTTATTATTTTTATAAAATAAATATATAACATTAAAATAATTATGTATATAGTTTATTTTGCTAAAACTATTTTCTCAATTATATATTTCAAATACTAATTCCACTTAACAAGAAAAGTAATGTCACAAAATTTTTATTTTTTACATATATAAATAATTTATTATAAAATTATAATAATAAATATATGAAAATATATATAAATTTTTTTCACCAATAATAAATAAATGAATGAATTTTAAATAATACTTTTTATTGTATTATATAATATTATTAAAACAATAAATTGATTACTTTTAAAATTTTAATATGAAGAAGAATACTTCACTTTGGGAATCATCACATTGAAATTACCCAATTGTGCACTTTTTTAATTTTTATCAGATGGTCTAATTTTTTGGTAGAAATAAAACACAATGTGAATATAAAATTAGTTTTATGACATCAATATGACATAAATTTGATATAATAACTACTATAAGGGTATTTCTTAGCTAAGATATTATTTTTATGAATAAAATATTTTATTTCAATGTCATAAGATTTTTTTTTGAACCTGTAATGTGTTCTTCGAAAACCTAAAGTATATTTTAATATTTTAAAAATGATAATTTATTAAAAAATAATCTTCTTCACATCCAAAATAATATATAGTAAAGTGTTTTTGTCTAAAAATAAACAAAATTAATTAGAGCCTCTTCCCATTAGTAAATTAAATTGGAAATACAATATGAAGACCATTTGTATTTCATTTAAAAAAGGTAGAGTGTAAAAACAATATTTAGAAATTATTAAAAACAATTCCCCACTTTTGATATAGATATCCACAAATTCTCTAATTCCTCTTCACTATAAATCCTTTAAAAATTAAATTATTCTAATTTTCTCTCTCAATATACCTCTTATGTGTTGAGTTGAATGTTATTTTCTACACTTAATTTTGAAAATAAAATTTACTATAAAAATGTTCAGGTATCTAAAAAATATTTCTTCGAAATTATATGTTTTTATAGAAGGTGTTACAGTTACACAAATTTTAGTTATACAGGATATATACAATCTGTTTCAGTAGATGTAGTAAATTCATTATACTAGATGCAGTCGATGTTATGTTAGTGGATAGAGACATTAAATTTCAATTTACATAGACATTACATTAAACCTTATGGATGTGTATAAATTATAAAAATGAATAGGTAAAAAGTGTAATGGTAGGATATTTCCTGATCTACCTATAAAGTACTTCATATAAATAATTTTAATTGTAATAATCCTAATAACAAGAAAAAAGTGTTGGAATGTTGATTTCATAAAAAATTAATGATTTTGGGTCTGATTACATTGAAACAAATCACAATATGTGAGGAATTAAACCATGGGAGTTTTTTTACAATTAATTATATAATTATGAACCCATTATTAAGGAGAATATGTAGATAACATTCATGATATATGAAGCATATTATTGAATATTTGAGTCATCTCATTTTTATGAGTTATTCAATTTCTAATATTATGGAAAATTTTAATAGAGCATATGATTTTAATATTGTAATTGTAAGTAGTTTATGTTTTTCCATTTTGATTATTCATTGTCTAATCATACAGATAAATTTCTTCTAGGGATAGGGAGATAGAGGTTTTTCAAATCAAGTTGATCAAGGGATCATCGAGATAGGGACACATGGTTTTTCTAATCAGGTCGATCGTGGGCTTACACAGTTTGGAAGATAGACCGTTCATTATGTTCATTATATATAATATATTTAGTTGGGTCTCCAAATATACTTATAACTTTATATAAATGTGAGGACCTCATATAGTTATGTTTCATTATGTTTTTTATATAACTTTTTATAAAAATTTCATTATATTCCAACTATGAATTTTGTTAAATGTTATTGTTGTCTAATATTTACTTATTTTATACTCTCAATTTATATAATTTTTTGGAACATCTTTGAATCTGATTAAAATTTTTATAATAAAGGTGTTAGGAAGATGTATTTATAATTATTATTAACTACAATTCTACATCCCCTATCTTACAACATTTCTACTAATAAGTCAAAAGGTATATGAAGGTGTTTCTAAAATTATTAGAGGCCTTTCCCAATATTTAAGAACCTTCAAATAAAGGAAATGATTTCCCCAATCATCCTATTTCATTAATATTGGAATCCATTTTTATAATTTCATTTAAATTTCTTTTTTTAATCTTCTATGCTTATTAGTCCACGTTATAATCATACATTTGATATATTTTTAATTAGATATTACTCATTCCCTCTCATTATAACATTTTAAACAGTTTTTATAGTGATAAAGTAAGTGATTCTATTAATTTATACTTTTATTCAAGTAATTACATTGTAATAATTTATTTTATTTTAAACTAATATTTTTAAAATCCATTAATAATCATTCTGTCACCATCCATTTCATTCTATAATAATCATAAACAACTCTCATTAATCATATTCCATAAACTATTATATATAACTTTAACACTTAAAAATTTGTCTCTTTATTTTCCAAGCCATACCTTTTATGTTATCAATATGAAATAATATTTTCCTTCAAGGGAATTCACCTCGATATAAATACCCTTAAATTATTGGTTATGACTATTCAAGACAACCACATTCCTTAATCATGGGATTGGTATGATAAAATATATTTGTATGTTATATGATAGATGTGGAATGTGTAAATCCAGACATATGTAGTATCTTCCTTGGAAGTGTATCAATAGACTGAGTAATGAAATATATCATAGGTTGATATGTATGGTACTAGGTAGTGAACACAATCATCTATGATAATATTTATACTATGTTATATTTTCTTTGTAGTAGGACTTTCCATATTCTTTTGATACTATGTTCTTATGTTGTTTTCACATTCTTATGACCAACATGATTTTGATGATCTTATGAAATTTATATCTTATTACATGTTTCTATGATTGATTAATTTTTATTTTTATTGACTTCCATGACATCTCAACTCATTTTATGCAATGAATTACGAATATTATCTCATTGTTTTCATATCATAAACCATAGTCCATTAATTATTCCATTTATCACATGATCATGTCAATCTATCATTATTAAATGTTTTCTCATAGTAATTATCTACCCTGTTATTGATCATTTGAGCCCACCCCTTTATATTATTCTCCAATTTTCCTTGGAATTTATATGAAGGGATGAATATAAGAGATTTGTATTTTTGGGGAATCATTGTAGATGAAATGTGTATTTCATATTGACACTAGATGGATATGTACATAATTATTAAACATTCTAATATTTTCATCTTGGGAGTTATTTGTAATCCCTATGTTGTATTAAATGTTTAGATGCTTAACAATGGATATATATGTGCATTTATGGGGCATTTCAAAATATATTTGTGGCAAGGAATTCAATCATTAATTTCTAAACTTTTTTCATCTTTAAATTTTCTATATTTTTAGGATAGGGAAAATTCTGGCCTTCTGTATCTGTTCCAATTTATTATTACTCAAAAATTATCACATCATAGTGATGTAGACATTAATAAAAAATAACACGAGATTTGACTAAAATTCATCAGTTTTAATCATTATCAACGACTAATTTCATTTTTAGCATCAATAAATATATGTAGTGGATATCCACTTTTAGTATTTATAATAAAATCTCATATCATGACATGAATAATATTACTGATTTTATGAAACTGAAATCACACTATAAACATCACAGGAATTTTTAGTCTTCAAAATCTAAAAATTCTAGAAACATAAATTTACCCACTCATATGGCCTAATAAACTTTATAGGGATCGTCAAAACCTAATCCAAAAATTACATTGATTTTATACTACACATATGTATCCTTTAGGATTTCAAAGCTATCTTTACGTAGGTGAGAGGTTACCTTTATATAGTACCTCATTTTCTCTAATGTCAAAATGTTTTTCTTATATCACGTTCTATTCAACCTCAATTATTTGATCCTCTATTTATATTTCTTCTATTACACACCATTCTATGGGTTTTTTATGGGTATACCAAAAATGAACAACTCCTATGTCCTCTCAAAAAAATTATATGTTCGTTGGATCTTAAACTAGAAAATTTAATTTTTCAATCAACAAAGCAAAAAAATTTCTATAGGTGTTAATGTCTAATAATGAGGTTTTAAAATAAATACACTCACCGTGTCCTATGATAAAATTATACAGTTAGTATTAAAGGATTTTTCAAACATAATATGATTATTCCATTATCAGTTTCAGTTGGATCTGTTATTTTATGTTGGGTAGGGAATCCATATGATAAAGCCTCATGATGGTAAAAGGCATAAAATAAGGGTCATATGATGGAACTCAAAGTATTCTTATCAAAAAAAGTTAGACCATCATAACCTGATGCCATACATTCAAAATGAAGACATATGTTCAAATAGGAAATATTTTACATTCAAGACATATGAATTTTCTTTTCAACTCCATATTGAAATATTTATATATATGCCTTCAAATAAACATATTATTAATCTGGTACATTTCTATCTTACACAAATCATCTAAAATCTTACCCTTCTGATTTATAATTTATTAAAATAGTTCCAATATCCTTAAATATGGATTACAATCCTTCCACACATATCATTACATCAATATCAAAAATATACATCCATTTATAAAATCCAATGACAACAAAAGATTTGTGTCTTTTGAAATCAAGGTTATTATTAAATAAAAAGGAACATATAACATTGAATCATTAATATATTCTCTATATTGATATTATATAATCCATTTTACCAATAAAACAACATGGTATAACATATGTAATACATAGTGGATGGGGTCATCTAAGAAGACCAGTAGAGGAATAAACATGATAAGGAAACATAACTTGAGAGTCAAATGAATAAAATGATATCATAACAGAGAAGTTCCATGAATAATTTCATTTAATCATATCATAAACAACATGGTATCATATGATCTTGGAATTAGATAAAATTTCATAGAAATATAAAGAACATGAAATAAAAATGAGTCAAGGATAACGTCATCGATAATATCACTTGTATGAAAATGTTCCCGAATAGATTAGGTTTACAACATAATCCCATAAATTGTTTTTCATGGGAGAGTAACATTACCCAATGAATTGGAGTTATATCTTGGTGCACCCATCATTACATGTTCATGATTTATGTGTGACACATAATGAAAATCAATGATGGTGAATAATAGAATAATTACCTTGCGAAATAAAATGTGTTCTATAATCATTCTTTATTTCATATTCATATGAAATTTCATAGTCAATTTATTTTGGAAATGATCAAAAGGGACGTATTACCCCATCAAATGAAGGAAGAATAAAATATTTATATCTGTAAGAGACATAAATATATAATTTAGAATCAATTCATACTATATATTGATTTTATCATTGATTGAAACACATTTAAAAATATTAAAAACATTCATGAATAAAATAACATTTTCTATTTGAGTAACATCAATTTATGTAAATTGAGATGGAAAATTATGTCAAAAGATAATTTTGAACATTGTTAATAAAAATATTTCTATCCATTCTAGAAAAAAATTATTTTAAATCTAAAAAATTATCAAAAAATTTGAATCACATTTTTTAAAAATAATATTTGAAATAAAAAAGTGTAATATTGATAAAATTTATTGGTTATGATAGTGCATTATTTTTTTCATTCCGAGCACATCAGAAAAGTATGATTCCAACCAATTTTTTTTTGGAAAATTCAAAAAGTACATCATTTAAAAAAATATGGGATGATTACCTTGAAAACCTTTGGTAAAAAAATTATGAGGTAAAACTTTATCTTTTCAATCATAGTAAAACATTTTCAAATACAGTTTTAGGAAACTAGGATTTGGAAGAAAAGGGATTTTTTAACTAAGAGAGAAATGAAGTCATATTTCCATTCAAAAAATATTTTTTAATACTTAGTATATAAATGGTGGAAAAAGATGATAAAACATTTTTCCTAGTGAAATAACTAGATGATACTAAAGTT
Source organism: Viscum album (assembly GCA_963277665.1). Lineage (NCBI taxonomy): Eukaryota > Viridiplantae > Streptophyta > Magnoliopsida > Santalales > Viscaceae > Viscum > Viscum album. The sequence continues at coordinate 1,848,936,341 of OY728156.1, forward strand.
CTACAATTTCTTGAGATATAGATCATAAAATTTAACCGTCATAAGTATAAACATAAATGTATTTGATAAACAATGAGATTTTTCCATAAAATCATTAACACATTTTTAACATTGAATTTCAAGACCCATGAATATAACATTAAATTAACATAAAATATATTAGAATAAATTAATTAATAATACTACATATCAATAGTGTATTATATATTCCTAATAAAAGAATATGGCTACACAAAAAGACATATATATTAAAGTAGTATATTTGACGCAAAAATAAAATACAATTTTTGAACTATTGAGGCGATATTTAATCAATGGGGTGATTATTTTTAATAAATGTGTATCCCCAATAATACAATTTAAATAAAATATAAAGTAATAAAAAATCATTTCACAGTTCCCTTTAGTTTAATGATATTTTTACACAAGTTTAGTTGTTGAAAAAATGGTAATAAATTATTAAATAATAGTTTAATTATTTATTATATCATATAATATTATATTATAAAATATCATCACTCATTTGATAATAATATTTCATTATCACTATTGGTTTAGGTGTTAATTTCCTTGTTTTCTCAAGCATGTTTCCGTAAAAGTTATAGACATTTAACATAGTTTGTAGTCCCATCATATCAATAAATATATTAATTTTATAAATATAATGTATTTATTAGATAAATATTTATAATAATTATTTAATTGTGAAAATAGAGATCAAATTGCATCGCTTTGTGGAGATGGTATGTTTTATATACAGATGAGTGTTGTTATAGTTTCCATAAAGAATGAAAAGATAATGAAGTGGAATATGTTATAATTATTAAATTTTATTATTACTTAATTAATATAACATATTAACATCAAATAAATCCTTATTACCTTCCATGTAATGTGTATGTATCAAATTAATCCCACATCATTGTGAGAATGTAGTCAGCCGTACAGACAAATGACATTGTCACATTCTCTATGGAATGGAAAGTGAGAAACCATATATGATATTATAATTAAAAAAGTATAATTATATAATCAATATCATATATAATCATTTTATATTTCATTATATCTGGCATCAATATGAAGTTATTGAAAAATAATATTTCCAGTTTTTGACACAGTAGTCTGTCAAAATACACAAACAACTATCTCTTTTCCCATTTAAGAGAGGAGTATATGGTTATATGTAATGACTATAAAAATAAAAATATATATATAATATAATGAGGATATTATATTATCATTAATTAATAATATATTTATGAGGTGGAAGATGATATAAAATTAAAACCCATGCTAATGGAATGTACCTATTTTTCAGGGAAATCCATTTGGTTTTAAATAAAGCTCTTCACGGAGAGATTCCTAATAACATTACGGCTAAAAAGAAGTGAGTTTGTAATTTAGGAAGATTTTTGGGTAGGGATTTTCTTTACTAAAATGATATTGGAGTGTGTAGTGGATAGTAGGGGTCAGGTCCTTTTATTAGTGAGGAATAGAACCAACATGGAAACAACTTGAAAATTTCTAAAAAGACTCCAAATCAAGTAATTCCCATTAAAAAATACAAATTAGTATATAATGTATCTTTTTATGGATAATATTTAAATATATCAATAAAATAAGAAATATACAACTTATCTATAATTTCAAACACTTATCATTTTTGTTTAACCCCCGATAAATCCATATTTACCTTAACTATAGAAAATAATTTTTATTGTTTTCAGTATTCATTATGGTCAATAGTTAAGATATGTTTATCAGATAATAAAAAATATATTTATTTCAAATATGGAATAAATTTTCCCAAAATCATTTTATATAAATAGAACATTTTAATTTAAAAATGTAACCCGAAGACAATATGAAAAAGTATATTTTCAAGAGGTGGATTTCTTCAATTGAGTAATGATTTTATATAAAATCTATTAATAACAATATTAAGTATATTAATATTAATTAATATTTAATGATATATAATATATATATATATATTTTATTAAAATAAATCATGATTTTGTTTTTGAATAAATTAAAAAAAAATTATGAAATATAAAATAGTTAAAAAAAACCAGTTTCTAAACCCAAAGATAAACTTATATTAAATTAAATTTTAAATTTGACTCTAAATAATTAATTTATATTAAAATTAAATAATAAATAATTTTGTTAATTTATATTAAATTTTAAAAATAATGTGGTAATTAAATTAATTAATTTATTTAAAATAAATTATAGATTTATAAAAATATTAATTTTTCACTGTTCAATGAAAAATTAAAATTTTATGAATGATCACATAATATTATAATAAATAATTTATAATATGATGATTTAAAATACTTATTTTTTTATAATTTAAATTTTATAGAATTTTTCAATATTAATATTTAATTATATGGGCAAGAATGAGTAATCCATCTTTTAGAAAAATACAGGTTTTCCTAAAAAATTTATTTTCGTACAAGTGAATATTTTTCTTATTAATAGATAAAATATTAATTTATATTAAAAATGTTTATAAGTAGTAATTCTCATAAATTTTTTAATCATATTCATCCCCTACAACTTAATGTCTTGGTTACAATTGGAAATATTATATAATAACATTTTAAAAGATTTTCATGTTTCATTTTGACTCAATTTTGTGGTTATCATAAGATACCAAAGAGATAAAATTTATTTTAAATAATTATATATTGAATTATTTGGGTGTTAAATTATCCTTTAATCTTGGTTTTTCTTTTCGTGTTTTTAATTGAACATGATGTATCTATTTTAAAATTTGTGTTACATTCTACCCCAAAAATAAATTGTTTTCCTTACAAGTTGATCTTGATCTCAATAATCATGGATTTGACCTATTAATATACCTTTGTTCAATTCCCAATTCATATAATAGGTTAATAAAACTTCTTATTTAAATTTTATAGGTGGAAGTGTGAAATTTGTCAGAAATAAAACACACTAGGTTTCCAATTATGGGAACATAGGTGGGATGTGAATATTTGGACATAGATGAATTGAATAATGTCAAAATAATAATGGTGAGTGAGATAAATAATTTATCAAAATAATGTGAACAATACATATAATATCCAAAACCTAATACCATAAACATAAGAGACATTAAATGGTCTTTGATATCATTATAAATGAATGTAATATAAAAATATTTTATTTCATGATACATTTTCTAATGTTGAGGAGTTATTTCAATATATAATAATATAAGAAAGAATGCTTAAGTGAGATATTTAATTTATATAACCATAAACTCATATTATGGTTGTTCATTAATAAATTTGAACTTCATTTCTTACATAAATAATTGAATAATCAAAAAATATTTTTTCATGCTTGAAGAATGAGAATAAAATGTTAACATATGGTTAGATCCATAAATGTATAACATGATATTACTCATATCTTTACTAGTACTAAAATGGTAATCCCAAAGTATTAGATTATCCAAAATTAATATAAATTTATTCATCATCAAAATTCAATAGTGAAAAAATATTCAACATATATTTTAGAGACTCTACCATACTAAGCCTAGATTTGGTATCTTTTATCAATTACATTGACCTAAGATATATTTAAATCACCTCTATAAGAACCAAATAGTTTAGTTCTCTTTTTAAACCATATACATACATATGACTAGTATTACTAATTATTACATTAATCACAAAATATTTATTTTCATGGGTAATAACTTTATTCCATCTTGTATATCCTTAAACAACATTCATACTACTCATTTTGGATTCCTGGGGAAAGGGAAAAAATAATGGTGAGCTCGAATTATCATTAAGGGTAAATTATAGCAGAATAAATAATTAATAAGTTATAATAATAACTAATGATGGGTAAATAACTAAAAAAATAATCCAATCAAATGATTAAATAAATAAAAATCAATATGGAATGATATAAATTTGAAACCCATTCCATTTAATTAATGAAATGATAATTTAATAAATCCATAGATATGTCGAAACAAATATCAAGGATATATGATAACTTAATCAAAATGAAATACATGATTAATTATTAGATGTCATGTATTGTTCACATGAACTACTATGCCGTCAACATATATCCTAAATACATGTTATGTCTATGGGTATAAACCTATCTATATATCTTGTGAACAAACTAGAATGGTTTTTTCATCAACTAATTTCATGTCAGGAGACTACCCATTAATCGAGGGGCTTTATAATTTTTGGGCCGCACCTTTGACTACACTTCAAATGAATTCTTAACATATTTATAATAAATTTAATTCAAAAACATTATCTCTTATCAAATATCATTATTAAATAATATATAAAAATTTATCAATATTTCCCAAGTATTCAAATAATTTTCAAAATATGCATCATATGAAAAATGAAATGTGGTTCAGAAAATAATAATATCCATGAAAAATGATATGGATATTTATGGGAAATTAAGTGTTAAATGGTCATAGTAAATTTAAAATTTCACGAGGAATAAATGAATCAAGGAAGATATATTTCAATACTATCCTTAGAAAAATGCATCATAAACCATCTGGGGAGAAATAATGTAACACCCCGAGATTTTATGAAAAAATATTATTTTAATTTCATTAATGTCTTATGTTGTATTCTACACCAAGATTACCCTGCGCTATACGCAACACCGCATTAGCTTGCAGTATACGCAACACTATTCTTGGACAGTGTTACACACAATTTTGATAATAGTTATTCTACGCAACATTGAGTATATATATATATATATATTAAATGTATAAATGAAATATGGTTGGATTCTGTTATACGAAACAACGAAGGATTCTTTCAAAACACGCAACCCTGACTTGGCTTGCATTACACGCAATCGCGACCTTCCTCGATAGCGTGTGTTTTATGCAATACCGGGTTTTAATAAACAATGTTATATTATTATAATATTGTCATGAACTAGCCGTTATGAATAGTATTAACTAAATTTCGAATTTTATAACATTATTATTCATCTTACACATTTCTAGAACATGGTATAAGAACAAAATAAATTTTTCGGGTAAAATAAGTATTTTTCAAAAAATGCAGTTTTACCGCCTTTTGATGGAGCACCCACTTTAAATATAGTTTTTGACATGTTTATATGTTCAATTTGACAAAATAATATTCTTCTTTTGAATCAGGATATAAAAATTTACATTAGATAAAGTTTTGATATTTTTTCCGATAACTTTCATATTTTAATGAATAGTAAAAACACGCTATATTTTAATTAAAAACAACTTTTTTCATCGCAATATCTTATGTGGTTAAATTATAATATTGAATGGTTTTAATGTATTAACAGAATATATTTTTACCATTTAATATAATGTATGTCATTAGCATTGATTTTACCTTGAATTCGTAGGTTAAATCAATTCAATCTTTTGCAGTGTTTTAAAGAAAAACCTGTTTTCTCTCGACAACGGGATTAATTTTAATTTAATTTCTGCATCTTTTGTGTATTGAATTTGGAAAAATGGATTCCATATTTGGAATCTGTGGGTCCAAATTATGTTAATAAGCTACTTTTTATTTTTGGGAATTATGAATAGTAACTACGGTAAATTTTATTTACCATAGTTAAAGGTAAATCGGGCAATTAAGGGTAAATATAATATTTTAAAATTACCCTAACAAATGTCAAAATCCTATTAGATGACTAAAATTAGACCCATATCACCTAAGGGTCTGATTAGAATCATTTAATGGACATTTGTCCATGAAAATAACTTAATTATTAATTAAAACCAAAGAAAGTGACAACATGTCACTTTCTTAAATCTTATAAGTATATTAATTTTAATTTTGTGATATACTTCATGAAACATAGAACATGAATAGTCTACAGAAAGATAATGAAATTATCTACATCATATAAATTTATTTATAATTTTTAGGGATTAAATAATTATCATTAATTATGAAACAATAGTGATGCAGAAATTGTTTATCTAGTGAAAAATCAAGAATATTGTCTTTATTAAACTAATAGTGACGATAAAATGCACAAATACCTAACAAAAACTTATTGGCCATGTAAAATTAAACCATAATCATCCAATGGTCGAATATTTGACCATTTGTATCCTTATAAAAGTGATTATGACACTTATATTATTTTATTTTAAATGATGCCAAAGTTGTCACCTTCATAATTTAATAAATAAAACAATTTAAATATTGTGATTTTAAGATGATAAATTCGAGTAAAAGTATTATTGTGAAAGGTAATAGATTTATTTTCATCATAGGATTTTATTTTTAATTTTTATGCAACAAATAAGTATATGAAATAATTATACAAAAATGTTGTCGTATTTATTTTATTAAGAGATAAACCAAATAAATGGTTGTAAAAATAATAAAATAAATATTATATGAACTATTTAATGTGATGAACTAATTTTATAGATACATATGACCTTTTATTAATATATTAAAGCTTTTAGTTCGAACATATCTTCTGTATATATTTTATTTAAATTCAAATAAATGAATAGTGTCAAAATTGACACTATTGATATTTTACAAAAATAACATATTATAAAATTGTTTAAAAATCACAAAAATATTTAAAAATTATAAATTTATATTTATATGGTCTATAATGTTATAAAGTAAACAATTATGGAAAATTCACAACAAATAAGTAATAATTTGTTATAATTTAAAATTTAGAATTTTATTACCACAAATAAACTTAAATAGATTAAATAAGGATAAATCAAAATGATAAGGTTTCAAATAAGATCCAAACATGTCTAAATTTGATTGGTTGATGAGATTACAAACCTATCTCATCTAATCTTCGAATATGAGTCATTTTTTGAGGATTTTAAGTGGGGTTAGATTTATTATAAATTAATATTTCTAAGAATTCATAAGGTGCCCCTCTCCTCCCTTATAAAAGGGAACCTCCTCCCCCTCCTCCTCACACCAATTTGAGCACTCAAGCTCGGCCAACCCCTACCATTTTCTCCTCTCCACTTCCCTAGAATAATCCTAGAGGTCCTGGTCTTCTTCAATGACCAATCTTAGTTCCCTAAGTGGAGGATTCAAAGAGGCGTTTCAAAGAAGAGGAGTTTCGGACACTTACGAAGCAAATCGGACCTAAGGTAAGGAAAATATCACAATCTCATTTTATCCGAGATTGTTTATACTTTGGTATTTACTGGGGTGTATTTTATCATACACATCCATGTTTCCTCAATTGTAATGTTATTTCCATCCAACTAAAATTGTTTGAATCCAATTATACCCTTCAGTGAGTTTTTATTAAAGGATATGAAAGGAATCTTTTTTCGTTTTTCATACGAGGTACTTTTTGACTTTTCCGACAAAAGTACGAAGAATGTTTTTTTTAACTTATACGGCACGAACGGATTTTTACGGTTTTATAAAGCCTTATTTTCATAAACCTTCCTCCAAAATATTTCATGACTATTTTCAATAAAATCTTTTTCTTTTAAAATTGCATGATGTTTTGTGAAAAGAAATTGATTTTGAAGAAGAAAGGATATTTTCCTCAAGAATTCAATTCAAGTGTTTTATCAAAATTATTTTTCATCTAAGATAATAAAGGGTTCTGTTTCTATCCATATTTTTACATTGATTTGACTATGTTTTGATGGAATTATGTTTATGAATTCCTTTATCTTATATGAATGGGTTTATGATGTCATGTTGTTTAAGAATCCCATTTTTATTACATGGGTTATGCAATGATGTATGATTTAGGATTTTGTGGCACACATAAGAATGGTATCATTATGAGATGGGTGGGACCTATATCTCCCTCCAATGCATTGGGTAACGATTTTATATCTCATGAGATAGACATGGCTGGAATGGTAGGTTATACCGGTTCAGTGAAACAGGACTGAAACGAGGGTTACTCGATTCAGAAAGGGACTTTGTCCACTAAGATAGTCTTGGCAATGAGTCTTGACTAACAATAAATGATTCTCTATGATTATGTGTGAATGCCACAAAGTTTCATGTTTTAAGTTATGATTATTGTGATTACATTTCACTACCACGATTTATCCCATGTTATGAAATTATGCTCTCTTTTGCAGGTTATGATTTCCAAAATGTTATGTTCTTATGAATACGAAGTGATTGATATATCTTTTGTTTACCCTTACTGAGCATTTGAGCTCACCCTTTTATGTTTTCTTTTCCCCAGGATATAAAGGAAGGTTTTAGGTAAAAAAAAAGGAAGATCTTTATGGGAGATATTGAAGATCTTTCACCACGATTAGAAGATTACGTTCCGAGTTTCCAAAGACACTAAACTATTACGATCCTTGTGTGTGTGTTTTTGTTGTGTACTAAGTATTCCGCAAATGTAATGTAATGTCCATGTACGTCAGGCTTCGGGTCTCTATAGTTGGTATCAGAGGAAAGGTTTAGTCAACCTTTGGAAACTAGGATGCGAGAACTTTAGTGAGATCCCAAGAGATATTTCTAAAGTATGTCTAGGGATGTCCCTAAGGTTAAGTATACGTATAGGTTATAGTACTATAATTACGCTAAAGATCATAGAATTAAACCTAAGATGTTAGATATTGAATGTACTCCCCCTTTATTATGTTGTTTTCCCTAGCATGATTTTTGCCTCTCACACTATTCTTTTTGGGTTTTAGACGATGGATGGAACCCGAAGGTACCGTGTTGATCAATGCAATGGAAAATGCAATGATTGTCCTCCTGAACAAACAAATGTTATGGGAGATGGAGTGAAAAATCTTATTGCTATACTTACACAAGCTATGAATCATTCTGGACTTCCAAATGAGCAGAGAAGGGAACAATATTCTATTGAGTCCTTCATGAGGCAACGTCCACCTTCTTTCAGTGGGTCTTCTGATCAACTTGTTGCTGAACAATGGATCAGTACCACTGAAAAGATATTTTCAGTTCTTCAATGTTCTGAACATGATAAAGTCATCTTAGCAGTGTATCATTTGGAAGGTGAAGCTGATCAATGGTGGAATCTTATCAAGAATACAAGGCAAAGAGATGAAATTGAGTCCATGGAATGGGAAGAGTTCAAGAACTTATTTTTCAATAAGTACTTCCCTCGTATTCTTCGAACAAAGATGGAAAAAGAGTTTCCTGAACTAACGCAAAAGGATGATGAATCTGTTGGTATACACGAAGCGAATTTTACAAGACTTGCAAGGTATGCATCTGGCATTATCATCCAACCTGAAAGTAAAGTTGGTCGATTTTTCAGTAGCTTAAAACCAAGTCTTCGAAGGGCATTAGCTATAAGAGACTTCAGTAGCTATGAAGAAATTGTGCGTTGTGCTATCAAGGTAGAAATGGAAGTTGGTGTTACATATCCATCTCATGGTTTTGACAAGAAACGAAAGATGGAGTTCAAGGAGAAATCTCAGAATAATGGTGAAAAGAAGATGAATGTTTCCTTATGCACAAAGTGTGGAAAGAAGCATGGTGGAGATTGTCTTAAAGGGACTAGAAAATGTTTTAAGTGTGGAAAAGAAGGTCATCGAGCAGCTGAGTGTCGAAGTAATGGAAAAAGGGTTTCTAATGATGTGAATAAAGCAAACACTGCAGAGAACGCACCACCAACACTTCAATTCTTCAAGTGCAAGGAAATGGGGCATTATGCTAATAAATTCCCTAATCCAAGGGTTAGTGATGATCAACATGAGAAACCACTGAAGGCAAAGGACAAAGGGAAGTCACATGCGATCACTATTGGCAATGTTGAATATGACAACGATGTGGTGGAATGATTAAGTGTTTATGTAATGGGATTCCAAAATAATGTTGTATCATTGAGTATTGCAATATTTATTGATGTGGTATTCAAAGTGATTGAGATATTTTTTGGAAATAAGATGATATGCGCATAATGAAGGGAAAACGATAAAATGAAATGTTTAATAGTATTCATGAGCTCATGATTGATATAAGGACTAAGTGATATCATGGTTTGAGTATATAGAATTTTAAGGATTTTGGTATGTGGAAAGTGTTAAATTTTAACTGCATTCATGTTTTCACTAAGGTATTCAAGAGAATACATGATTAAGGACTTTGAATGTTTGGAATGTGACCAAAAAAACATATCTTATGATATATGGGGATCAACGATGGTATTAAATCTCTGGTAATCGTTTTCACTATATTATGAGAGTGGACTACAGTATTATGGATAAGCCTAAAGATTAGAATGGATTATGTTGGACATAAGTTAGTATTGTTTAAGGATAGAATATTTTCGATATTATTGATGGGATATTATAGTAAAATAGCTTTAGAAAAAGGACAACCTGCAGGACGGGCGACAGCCCATCGCTTCGGACAAGGCTGTGGGAATTGAACCCACAACCGAAGTGCGACTGGCCTTTATCGCCTACCACTAGCCTACAGGAAGTCTCTGTTTAGTAGAAACTAGTTTTATTATATTAAGCAGTATGATATATGAAGTATAAGTCCATTTTAGGAACCATATGTGATTAATCTCACTATAGATCGACTTATGTATATAATTTTTTCTAACCTTTTGTTTAAGACAGATGGAATGACCCGTCATTCTATCACATGATCTGCTAACACTTCACGAATAACAAATTCAACTTCATTTATTTAAGAGATGAAGTGGAAATTGTTCAAGGCATGAACAACAGTGTGATTGTACCAAAATAAAGAAAGTATTTATTCTAATTCAAATTTTCAACATTAGGGAAATGGTCTTGAAAACCAATAATGTTGTCCTAGTGATCTTATACCTGATGAATCAGATGGTACCTTAGATCATCACAAATTTATGAATTTGTGATTACTGTCTTTTCCATAGCCATGTTCTCTACCACTCTCCATCAGAACATGATGGTTAGATTTCTCTCCCATATCCATAATTTCACCTATGTGGAAACCCAGTGATTAGTTTATTTGGGTAACCGTTACGTTTCATACTTTTGTTTTTAAAGATAAGTTTTGGTATTCCTTTTTACGATGTGGGTTTCTATCAAAGAAACTTTCAAATAGTAAACCATTTATAACCCCGACGAATTTCGAGGGCGAAATTCATTTTAAGGGGGGTAGAATGTAACACCCCGAGATTTTATGAAAAAATATTATTTTAATTTCATTAATGTCTTATGTTTTATTCTACACCAAGATTACCCTGCGCTATACGCAACACCGTATTAGCTTGCAGTATACGCAACACTATTCTTGGACCGTGTTACACACAATTTTGATAATAGTTATTCTACGCAACATTGAGTATATATATATATATATTAAATGTATAAATGAAATATGGTTGGATTCTGTTATACGAAACAACGAAGGATTCTTTCACAACACGCAACCCTGACTTGGCTTGCATTACACACAATCGCGACCTTCCTCGATAGCGTGTGTTGTACGCAATACCGGGTTTTAATAAACAATGTTATATTATTATAATATTGTCATGAACTAGCCTTTATGAATAGTATTAACTAAATTTCGAATTTTATAACATTATTATTCATCTTACACATTTCTAGAACATGGTATAAGAACAAAATAAATTTTTCGGGTAAAATAAGTATTTTTCAAAAAATGCAGTTTTACCGCCTTTTGATGGCGCACCCACTTTAAATATAGTTTTTGACATGTTTATATGTTCAATTTGACAATATAATATTCTTCTTTTGAATCAGGATATAAAAATTTACATTAGATAAAGTTTTGATATTTCTTCCGATAACTTTCATATTTTAATGAATAGTAAAACCACGCTATATTTTAATTAAAAACAACTTTTTTCATCGTAATATCTTATGTGGTTAAATTATAATATTGAATGGTTTTAAGGTATAAACAGAATATATTTTTACCATTTAATATAATGTATGTCATTAGCATTGATTTTACCTTGAATTCTTAGGTTAAATCAATTCAATTTTTTTCAATGTTTTAAAGAAAAACCCGTTTTCTCTCGACAACGGGATTAATTTTAATTTAATTTCTGCATCTTTTGTGTATTGAATTTGGAAAAATGGATTCCATATTTGGAATCAGTGGGTCCAAATTATGTTAATAAGCTACTTTTTATTTTTGGGAATTATGAATAGTAACTACGGTAAATTTTATTTACCATAGTTAAAGGTAAATCGGGCAATTAAGGGTAAATATAATATTTTAAAATTACCCTAATAAATGTAAAAATCCGATTGGATGACTAAAAGTAGACCCATATAACCTAAGGGTCGGATTAGAATCATTTAATGGACATTTTTCCATGAAAATAACTTAATTATTAATTAAAACCAAAGAAAGTGACAACATGTCACTTTCTTAAATCTTATAAGTATATTAATTTTAATTTATTGATAAACTTCATGAAACTTCGAACATGAATAGTCTCCAGAAAGCTAATGAAATTATCTACATCATATAAATTTATTTATAATTTTTTGGGATTAAATAATTATCATTAATTATGAAACAATAGTGATGGAGAAATTGTTTATCTAGTGAAAAATCAAGAATATTGTCTTTATTAAACTAATAGTGACCATAAAATGCACAAATACCTAACCAAAACTTATTTTCCATGTAAACATAAACCATAAGAATCCAATGGTCGAATATTTGACCATTTGGAGCCTTATAAAATCGATTATGACACTTATATTATTTTATTTTAAATGATGCCAAAGTTGTCACCTTCATAATTTAATAAATATAACAATTTAAATATTGTGATTTTAAGATGATAAATTCGAGTAAAAGTATTATTGTGAAAGGTAATAGATTTATTTTAATCATAGGATTTTATTTTTAATTTTTATGAAACAAATAAGTATATGAAATAATTATACAAAAATGTTGTCGTATTTATTTTATTAAGAGATAAACCAAATAAATGGTTTTAAAAATAATAAAATAAATATTATATGAACTATTTAATGTGATGCACTACTTTTATAGATACATATGACCTTTTATTAATATATTAAAGCTTTTAGTTAGAACATATCTTCTGTATATATTTTATTTAAATTCAAATAAATGAATAGTGTAAAAATTGACACTATTGTTATTTTACAAAAATAACATATTATAAAATTGTTTAAAAATCACAAAAATATTTAAAAATTATAAATTAATATTTATATGGTCTATAATGTTATAAATTAAACAATTATGGAAAATTCCCAACAAATAAGTAATAATTTGTTATAATTTAAAATTTAGAATTTTATTACCACAAATAAACTTAAATAGATTAAATAAGGATAAATCAAAATGATAAGGTTTCAAATAAGATCCAAACATGTCTAAATTTGATTGGTTGATGAGATTACAAACCTATCTCATCTAATATTCGAATATGAGTCATTTTTGGAGGTTTTTAAGTGGGGTTAGATTTATTATAAATTAATATTTTTAAGAATTCCTAAGGTGCCCCTCTCCTCCCTTATAAAAGGGCACCTCCTCCCCCTCCTCCTCACACCAATTTGAGCACTCAAGCTCGGCCAACCCCTGCCATTTTCTCCTCTCCACTTCCCTAGAATAATCCTATAGGTCCTGGTCTTCTTCAAAGACCAATCTTAGTTCCCTAAGTGGAGGATTCAAAGAGGCGTTTCAAAGAAGAGGAGGTTCGGACACTTACGAAGCAAATCGGACCTAAGGTAAGGAAAATATCACAATCTCATTTTATCCGGGATTGTTTATACTTTGGTATTTACTGGGGTGTATTTTATCATCCACATCCATGTTTCCTCAATATGTAATGTTATTTCCATCCAACTAAAATTGTTTGATTCCAATTATACCCTTCGGTGAGTTTTTATTAAAGGATATGAAAGGAATCTTTTTTCGTTTTTCGTACGAGGTACTTTTTGACTTTTCCGACAAAAGTACGAAGAATGTTTTTTTTAACTTATACGACACGAACGGATTTTTACGGTTTTATAAAGCCTTATTTTCATGAACCTTCCTCCAAAATATTTCATGACTATTTTCAATAAAATCTTTTTCTTTTAAAATTGCATGATGTTTTGTGAAAAGAAATTGATTTTGAAGAAGAAAGGATATTTTCCTCAAGAATTCAATTCAAGTGTTTTATCAAAATTATTTTTCATCTAAGATAATAAAGGGTTTTGTTTCTATCCATATTTTTACATTGATTTGACTATGTTGTGATGGAATTATGTTTATGAATTCCTTTATCTTATATGAATGGTTTTATGATGTCATGTTGTTTAAGAATCCCATTTTTATTACATGGGTTATGCAATGATGTATGATTTATGATTTTGTGGCACACATAATAATGGTATCATTATGAGATGGGTGGGACCTATATCTCCCTCCAATGCATTGGGTAAAGATTTTATATCTCATTAGATAGACATGGCTGGAATGGTAGGTTATACCGGTTCAGTGAAACAGGACTGAAACGAGGGTTACTCGATTCAGAAAGGGACTTTGTCCACTAAGATAGTCTTGGCAATGAGTCTTGACTAACAAGAAATGATTCTCTATGATTTTGTGTGAATGCCACAAAGTTTCATGTTTTAGGTTATGATTATTGTGATTACATTTCACTACCATGATTTATCCCATGTTATGAAATTATGCTCTCTTTTGCAGGTTATGATTTCCAAAATGTTATGTTCTTATGAATACGATGTGATTGATATATCTTTTGTTTACCCTTAATGAGCATTTGAGCTCACCCTTTTATGTTTTCTTTTCCCCAGGATATAAAGAAAGGTTTTAGGTAAAAAAAGAAAGATCTTTATGGTAGATATTGAAGATCTTTCACCACGATTAGAAGATTACGTTCCGAGTTTCCAAAGACACTAAACTATTACGATCCTTGTGTGTGTGTTTTTGTTATGTACTAAGTATTCCGCAAATGTAATGTAATGTCCATGTAAGTCAGGCTTCGGGTCTCTACAAATAAAGATGTTATCAATACAATATATCCCATGTGGAGTAATAATAAAGGGTTTTTGTAATTGATAAATTTAAATACTGTAAAAATATATTTTAATAACATTATTGAAGTAAATATACTTTTAAAAAATAATATTTTTAAAACATTTTAATTGAAAATCACTTTTGAGAAAATAAATTGTTACAAACATAAACTTTTAAACATGACAATTAAGCTTCAACTAAATGAAGCTGTAAAGACCCATAATTTCAATGTATTTTTTTAAATTATATGGGAATTTTATGAGTCCGTAGAAATTGACGGCACGTAATTCCGAGGCCTGGTGTGCCCAGAATCAATTTCTAAACTTTTGTTCGGGTATGTTCAGTAAACGTACGAGTGAGTTTTCTAAATTTTGAACTGGTGATCGGAATTGATATTTGAGGACATCGTTGAACTCGCAACACTAGTATTCTCTTAAGAGGAGTTTCACCAAGATGAAAGTTGGTCAAGGGTGAAAGTTAGTTTATGGGGCTTCTCATGGAAATAATAAAATAAAATAAACGCATGTTTTATTTTATTTTATCTATTATAACCACCCATGTGGAAGTTAGAGGTAAGGACCACCACACCTTAACCTCCCATGAGAGGTTATGGTGGTGGGGCCCACCTGAACAAAACCTCCAAAGAGAGGTTACGGTGTGGGGACCACCCGAGACAAAATGCCCCAAATTAATTGAGGAAAACCTCTCAACTCCCTCATAAATGAGGGAGAGTCTCTTGACCTACCTTAACTTAATGGTTTCACTACCCCCCCCCCCTCTTTTAATGTTTTCTACCCTCCCCATTAATTAATTGAGCCATATCATTTAATTAAATTCTTCAATTTGAATTTTAAACTCATTAAACTAAATAAAAGATAATCTATTATTTGGAGGGGCTATCTATTCATTTGTTGGAAAAAAGTTGGCAAAGGAGGATTAGAGATCTTGAGAGAAAATTCTCAAATAATTAATGCTTCCTCCACGAAGAATGATCCATCGACAAAGAACGTCGACCCCTACTTCAACTTTCTTCCTCAGGACTTCCTCCGACGTAGGACTTCTTCGACTATGACGAGCCGGGGCATAAACCAACGATCGAGGAAAATGCCAGCAATTGTCTTTTCCCAATGATCTATCTTCTTACCCATGGCTCCGTTGATAAAAAACTAACAAGGTTGGGTTAATTTAATTTATGTATGATTTATTCCCACGTTCTTACTTTCATTAAAAACAAATAACGATGATGTTTTCATTTTTTGGGAGGGCTGTTGTGCTTTTTTGTTGATGAACTGATTGCTAACACCCTAAACGTGGAGGGTGCTGGCCAAACTAACATGTCGCGACCCCCGACAATCTTCTTTGTGGTGTTATTCAAAATGGAAACCAAGTCGATGAAGGCGACGAAGGAAGCAGCCACACCACCCATGGCCTCAGTGACCCGCGCCGCCCCTGCAGTGTTCCGACTGCCAACTGGACCAGCCTCCGCACCCCGGCTGTGCCGCACCGCCTTGACTATCATGGCGCCCTCACCGGACGCACCCCCATGCTGGCCATTCCCCTACGCCTCGGCCATGACCTCGTGGTGCCCCAGCTGAACCGGCCCCTCGTGGCGCCCTTCCAAGCCGAGCCGCCCTAGGCCGGGCCAAGCTACCCCGTGCCCTTGCGGCTCTACGTGCCCTCACGTCCAGATGGGATGGGCCCAGTGGGCAAGGATGAACCCAACAGGTCAGGCCGGGGTGACACTAACCAGGTTGGCCCAGACTAGGTCAGACCGGGTTGGTCCGACTGGGCTGGGCCGGACCCGGGCCCACTATGACCCATTTGTGTTTCTTTTGATCATATCATTGGAACCAAACATCTGTATGATGAACCATCATCGGTGGTAAAATTCATGGATCATGAAGGTCCCTTTGAGTGTACCCCACTAGAGTTTGGGTGTATAGTTGAGATACGATTAGGTTGGATTGTGCATGAATCCAACCGGGCCCCCGGTACTAAATGGCTAATAACTCACAGACCGGGCGTCCGATTGATGCGCTATAAGTTGCATTGAGACTCCTATGACGTGGTGGAACTTTGGATTACTTCTTCGTGTGAATTCGTGGTAGTTGGATCATCGACCATTAGTCTGTGGAGTGGATCTTCCAAAGATGAGCAAGCATTTGTGCTGGATCCTAGTAGCTGGCTGAGACTTGAAGGATGTCGACCGATTGACTTGGAGTGACTCAAATAGCCTAGTGAGGAGTAGCTGGTTGTGGAGGAAAACATACAGTACTCGACCAGATGAGTACCTCTTTAGGCTGTGAAGGGGAGTTCCTGGTTGTGGTAGCAGACCCACGGTGGGGAGTGTCTCCCTGGGACACAGCAGACCCACGGTACTCGACAGTAGGAGTACCTCAGCAGTCCAAGGTTAGTAATAAGCACCTGGTTGTCGCAGTTGGCCCAATGTACTCAATAGAGGAGGAGTTCTCCAGCATCTGAGGGTTTGAAATGTTACTACCCTGATAATAAAATCATGGTTGAGATGAGTCAGTAACTTTTGTGTTTTCTTTAAGATTGAGATGGATTACTTGATAACTTAGGTATATGTATGGGAATATACCTGAGTAGGGTTATCTGTTGATTTCATACTTTGTGGTTAATACGTGTTGTATTTTGTGAGACATTGAGGGTATCAGTGTCCCTACTGAGTATCGTTATACTCACCCCTACACGGGCTCTTCCTGCACCATGTTGTGTTGAATGCAGACAACGGACAATGCTGATCATGGTTAAGAGTACCAGGACTTGACAGTACCTAGAGGTGGACCATATGGCATGTTAGTACAAACATGAGACGTACAGAAGAGGATTTTTGAGGATCCAATCTGTACCTACCCTTCAGGTAGGAACCTGGAGGACGACCCAGTAGCTGTTTTTCCTTTTTCCTCAGTTGTACTTATTTTTCAGGTGTACTTGTACTTTCCAGTTGAGCTTGTATTCTGCCACCTTTTTACTTACTATACTCACTTGTTGGTTATACAGTTTACTCATTTTCATATCTTGTTGTGTGTGTTTATAGGTTATAAAGGTAATTCCTTCCCAATTTTAGGAAATATGCATTCGGTGCTAGTATCCATCCCCTATCCTATGGAAGGTAGGCTTAGGGTAGTCATGGAACGGGCCCCGGGGGACGGGTTGTGACAAATTGGCATCAGAGGAGTTTGTTCTACTAGAAAACATAGGACTCCCATATTTATTTTCTATGAAGTAATAGTGAAAAGGGTAATGAGTGTGACTCTTAGTTCAGGGAGTCCAATGTTGGTGTAGTGGCCTACATATCCATACACCAGGACCCTAAATTCTGATTTCTGATTCAGTTCACAAAAACACTGATTGCATGTGTGTTTTCAAATGTTTTCTTTATGTCAGCTCACCAGGTATAGCTTTTGACCATGTCGCATCTGTTTCTTTCAGGATGCCACCAAATCGATGACCAGCTAGAGTCCCGAGAGTTGTACGAATAGATAGCCCACCGAGCAACAAGGCCTCAGTGTAGGGCCCTTTTCCAGCAGAGGAACCAGTGGTACCTTTACACATTGGGCCATCGATGTCACTAGACCCAATAGCTGATGATTCACAATACATGAGCGCATTGTAAAAATTCTAGCACCAGAGGAAACCCAGGTTTAGGGGAGAGACGGACCCACAAGCTGTTGAGGATTGGATGGAGGCTTTGGTGTGAGTTTTCCGACTGGTAGGGATACCAGCAGACCTCATGGTGATTCTTGTTGCCATCATTCTATATTCATTAGTGGGAAGATGGTGGATCTTGATGCTCCAGATCCAGGACAAGATGACGCTTCTTTGGCAGGCTTCAAGAGCCTGTTTCGGGTAGAGTTTTTCCCAGCAACAATTTGTGTTGTGCGCATACTAGAGATACTTCATCTATAG
Organism: Viscum album; assembly: GCA_963277665.1. Classification (NCBI taxonomy): domain Eukaryota; kingdom Viridiplantae; phylum Streptophyta; class Magnoliopsida; order Santalales; family Viscaceae; genus Viscum; species Viscum album. The sequence goes on from OY728156.1 coordinate 1,848,955,291, forward strand.
TAGGGCATCATGATTGTAGCTAAGTACTCAGAAAGGTTCATATACCTCTTATTCTACTCCACTGATATGGTGCAGGACCCATTCTTTAGTGCCTGGACCTTCGAGTAGGGACTCAGGCGGGAGATTAGGGCTTCCGTGATCTCACATAGCATCCCAACACAGGCAAGGGGTGCTAGAGAGAGCCCTCCTAGTGGAGAGTTTCCTTGCTGAGAAGTCTCCAGTAGAGAAATCCACCACCCGTCGACACGTAGAAGAGTCTTCTATAGCTGGTAGCAGAAAGATGTCACAGAGGTCCAAGTGGACTAGACCTACAGGTGGACAACCGCATGACTCATGATCAGTTGTGTGGGGAAATCGATGTGCAGCCGGACATTCCAAGAGTGGGTAGTGTTACACATGGGGCGGGAAGGGTCACATGGCTTGTGAATGCCCGACCCATCATTCGGATGATCACCTGACGGTCCATGGACTGCCCATGTAGAGATAGAGATTCGATTGAGGCGGTCTGCAGGGAGAGGGCAGACGTGGCAGAGGAGTTGGTCGTGCAGCTGGTGGTGGCCGATGATTCAAGATGTTACAGCCACCACCATTAGGAGGTCCACCCCTACTGCAGTGAGTAGCTGGACAGGGGAGAGCTATGCTCCAAGTAGATGAGGCATATGATCATGGTTCTTTGAAGATGATTCAAGGTACAATCTCTGTCTACTCCACCATAGCTGTAGTAATTATATAGACAGCTGTTAGTTACTCATTCATTGCCACTGCCCTCGTTCAGAGCTCAAAGATTCCGACAGAGCCGTTGGCTCGATCCTTACTACTAAATACTCCTACGAGAGATGATTTAATGATTACGCACTGGTTCTCGTAGGGCGAGCTAACTCTAATAGGCGAGAGCATCGACTGGGATCTTCTAGTAGTGGTATCTAGGCCTTACGATGTCATATTGGGTATGGAATGGTTATCTAAAGTTCATGCTCAGATTGATTTTATTAGGTTCAAAGTGTGGTGTGTCTGCACGAATGTAACAGGTTTACCTTCACCGGCGAGAAGGGAGCCTTTGGACTACTGGATGGGCTTACTTGGAGGATGGTGCTACCGATCACTCATTAGTTGCCTAGACATACCCTCAGAGCAGTTGATGTGGAGAGTTCGAGCTACCCTGTAGTGGTGGACCAGTTCATGGATGTTTTCCATGATGATGGCCCATGTCTACCTACTCATAGAGAGGTGGACTTTTACATTGATGTGTACCCTGGGAGGACACCAATATCTACACTAGCATATCGGATAGCTCCCGTGGAGCTTTGTGAGCTATGGGTACAGCTAAAGGACTTGCAGGTGAAGGGATTCATCTGGCCCATTGTTTCTCCCTAGGAAGCCCCAATTTTGTTCACCAAGAAGGCAGATGGGATCTTGATGCTTTGTGTCGACTAACATCGCCTAAACCAGGTGACCGTGAAGAACCAGTACCCACTCCCGAGGATTTACGACCTCTTTGATCAGCTGAAGGGATCACGGTGGTTCTCGAAGATAGACCACATATTAGGCTATCACTAGCTCAGAGTTCCAGATGAGGATGTGAAGAAGAAGGCCTTCATTTGTCGGTACACCCACTAAGAGTTCTTGGTTATTCCATTAGGCGTAACCAATGCTCTAGTAGTGTTCATGGGACTCATGAACAGAATCATTCAGCCAAACCTCGATCGCGTTGTCATAGTCTTCAATGACGACATTCTGATCCACTTGACTACTAAGGAGGAGGATGTCTATCATTTGCAGGCAGTACTGGACACACTCCAAGAGCACCAGCTTTATGGTAAGCTCTCGATGTGCCAGTTCTAGATCTCAGAGGTTCACTTTTTGGAACATGTCATCTTGGAAGCTGGAGATGCTATGGACCCAGTGAATATTGAGGCAGTATTTTCTTGGGAGCCACCTTGGAGTCTGTCAGAGGTACGAAGATTCCTGGATTTGGCTAGTTAATACCAGAGATTTGTGCCAGATTTCTCCAGAGTTGTTGCACCACTATCATCATTGATGAAGAAGGGATAACCCTTCGTTTGGTTAGAGAGATTCCATCATATCTTTCAGGATATGAGACAGAGGCTGACTAGTGCCCCCATCTTGAGGCTTCCAGAGAAAGGCATTGAGTACGTAGTCTACTACAACGCATCAGGGACTTGAATCAGATGTGTCCTAATGGAAGAGAAATAAGTGATCACTTATGGCTCTTGACAGCTGAGACAGCATGAGACTAACTATACTACCCAAGACCTTGAGTATGAAAGAGTGGTCTTCACCTTGAAGATGTGTCGGCACTATCTGATTGGTGAGTGATTTACCGTGTATTCTGATCACAAGAGTCTTAGGTATATCTTATCTCAGAAGGAAATAATGCATAGATAGAAACACTGGCTTGAGTTCCTCTAGGACAATGACTTTGAGATAGTTTATACTCTAGGAAGGGGAGTGTTGTTGCAGATGCACTTAGCAGAAGATCTGGTATACAGCTGCTAGGTGAGGTGACAGAGCTACTGGCTACTTTACATATATGCTTTGTATATAGAGATGGAGAATCCTTATTTCAGTCTCTTATAGTCACTCCCACACTTCTTCAATGAGTCAGAGAGGCATTGCGTGGGGACACTGACTACGAGACACGACATGCATAGATATCCATAGGGTAGGCACTTGATAAAATTTATGAAGTTGGGAAGCACGTCATCCTCTTCAGAAGATGTACCATGGTACCAATGTCACATCAGGAGGAAGTGTTGAGGGATTTCCAAACATCTCCTCGAGTGGTAAATCCAGGAGTGGCTATGATGTACTAGGATCTCTGATGACAGCACGGGTGGTCAGGAATGAAGAAAGCATTCACAGAGATTGCTTCTCGTTGCCTCACTTGTCAGCAACTGAGGGTGGAGCATCAGATACCAGTAGGCTTGGTTCAAATTTTAGATGTCCCAGAGTGGAAGTGGGATGGGATATCCATGGACTTCATGATGGGTCTTCCACATATATCCAGGGGACATGACTCAATTAGGGTGGTTGTCGACCATCTCACCATGTCAGCCCACTTCCTTCCAATCATAGAATAGGTTTCATTAGAGAGTTTTGGATGCCTCTATATGTAGAGGATTTTGTGGCTACATAGAGTACCTTCAACGATTTTCTATGATCGTGATGCACGTTTTACTTCTCAACTATAGAAGGAATTGCAGGAGGCTTTCAGGACACAACTTCATTTGAGCACCGCCTTTTATCATTAGACAGATGGCCAAAACAAGCTAACCATTCAGACCCTCAACGATAAGATCCATGCATGTTTCCTCAACTCCAGTCAGAGCTGGGAGGATCACTTAACTTTAGTGGAGTTTGCATACAAGCACAGCGATCACTCCACCATTGGGATGGCACCTTTTGAGCCATTATATGGGCAACCCTACAGATCACCCTTATAGTGGACTGGCCCAGGGGAGTCAGCACTAGTTGAACCAAAGATGGTATGGGCTACCACATAGAATGTTCAGATCATCCAAGAGCGGATGAAGACTACACAGAGCAGGAAGAAGTCCTATGCATAGAGTATATGGAGACATTCGAAGTTCGAGGATGGCGACCACGTCTTTCTATGGGTCTCACCACGATGAGGTCTATAGAGATTTTTCCAAGGAGGCAAGTTATCTCCAAGGTTCGTTGGACATTCTCAGGTCCTTAGCAGAGATGGTGAGGTGGCTTACCACTTAGCTCTTCCACCTCAGTTGCATCGGGTGCATGACGTCTTCCACGTATCTCAGGTGAGAAGATACGTGAAAGACCCTTTTCACATCATCGACCATGGCGATCTGGATGTTGACAATGGTGAGAATTTTATAGAGGTTCCAGTAGAGATTGAGGATTGACAGGATCAGTTCCATCATGGATGGTCGATACCTCTGGTGCGACTTCACTGGAATCACGAGAACCTCCATGAGAGCACATGGGAGCGGGAGGCTTAGATGTGTGCTCAGTTTCCCTACATGTTCCCCTTAGTATGAGTTTTGGATAATGGGGACGTAGAGCATTGAGGTGGGGAGAATTTAAATACCCAGAATTTACATGTATTTGTTTTACAATATATGGGAATTTTATGAGTCTGTGGAAATTGAGGGTGCGTGATTCTGAGGCCTGGTGTGCTCAGAATCAACTTCTGAAGGTTTGTTCGGGTACGTTCAGTAAACTTATGAGTGAGTTATTCTAACATTTGAAATAGTCCTCGGAATTTAAATATGTAGACATTGTTGAACTCATAGCGCCAGTATTCGCTTAATTAGACTTTCACCTCGATGATAGTTGGTCAAGGTAGAAATTTAGTTTTTCGGGTTTTTCATGGAAATAATAAAATAAAAGCATGTTTTATTTTATTTTATCTATTATAACCACCCATGTGGATGTTGGAGGTGGGGACCACCACACCGTAACCTCCCATGAGAGGTTATGGTGGTGGGGCCCACCTGAACCCAAACTCCCATGAGAGGTAACAGTGTGGGGACCACCTGGAACAAAACCCACCCAATTAATTGAGGAAAACCTCTCAACTCCCTCACAAATGAGGGAGAGTCCCTTGACCTCCATTAACTTAATGGTTCCACCACGCCCATCTTTTAATGTTGTCAACCCTCCCCCTTTAATTAATTGAGCCATCTCATTTATGTAAATCCTACAATTTGAATTTTAAACCCATCAATCTAAATAAAAGATAATCTATTATTTGGAGGGGTTATCTATTCATTTGATGAAAAAAGGATGGAAAAGGAGGATTAGAGCTCTAGAGAGGAAACTCTCCAATGTAGAATGCTTCCTCCATGAAGAAAGCTCCACTGATGAAGAAAGTAGGACCCAACATAGACATTCTTCCTTAGAACTTCCTCTGACATAAGACATCGTCGACTACGATGAGCTGGTGCACAAATTGACGATCGAGGAAAACGCCGACATCCTTATTTTGCCAACGATCTGTCTACTTCCCTGCCACTCCGTTCATGAACAATAAACAAGGTAGGGGTTTAATTTTATTAATTTATGATTTATTACCATGGTCTTTATTTCATTCAAAATGTAGAACGAGGATGTTTTCATTTTGTAGGAGGGTTGTTGTGCATTGTTCTTGATGAACCGTTTTCTACCACCCTATAAGAGGAGGGTGCAAGCCAAACTAACATGGCCCGACCCCCCATTGATCTTCACTGTGGTGTTCTTAGAAATGGAGACAAAGGAGATGAAGGAAATTAAAGAAATGACCGCACCACCCATGGCCTCATCAACCCACGCTACCCCTGCGGTGTTCCGACCGCTGACCAGACTGGCCCCCGCACCCCAGCCGTGCCCCCTCACTAGCTACACCGCCCTTAACGGTCGTGCCGACTCGCTGGCCACGCCACCACGTCGGTCGTGCCTATCTTGCTGAATGTGCCCAAGCGCCAGCCCAACCCCTGTGCCCCATCCGAACCAGCCGCACCCTCCTGGTGCCCTAGACGAACCAGCCCCTTGTGGTGCCCTTCCTGGCTGAGCCTCCCCAAGTCAGGCTGAGCTACCCTGCACCCTTGTAGCTCTTCGCGCAATCGCGGCCCGCTAGGCTGGGCCCAGCATGCCGGGACGAACCGAACATGCTGGCCCTCCCAGCGGGAAAGGCAAGAACTAACTGGTAATCCAGGGTCGACCCGAACCAGGTCGGCCCGAACGTGGTTGGGCCGGGTTGGTCCGACCAGGTCGGACCAGACTTGGGCCCACTACGACCCATTTGCGTTTCTTTAGGCCATATCATTAGCACCAGATGTATGTTTGAAGAACCGTCAGTTGTCCTAGAATTTTTGGAGTGTGGATGTCCCTTTGAGTATACCCCAGTGGAGTTTGGGGGTACAATTGAGATATGGTCAGGTTGGATCATACACAAAACCAACCGGGCCCCTGGACTAAATGGCTAATAACTCACAGACCAGGGATCCGATTGACACACCGTCAGTTTTGTTGAGACCATTATGATATGGTAGAATTTTCGGATACTTCATCATGGGAATTTTTGGTAGTTAGAGCATCAACCAATAGCTTATGGAGCAGATCTTCTGGGGATGAGAGTGCATTTGTGCGGGAACCTAGTATCCAATTGAGACCTTAAAACTACTGACCGATTGACTCGAAGTGACTCGACTATCCCAGTGGAGAGCGCTTGGTTGTGGCGGTAGTACCACAGTAGAGGAGCGCCTAGTTGTGGAGGCAGACCCATGATGGGGAGCATCTCTGTGTGACATAGTAGACCCATGGTCCTCGACAAGAGGAGTACCTCCGCAGTCCAAGGTTAGTGGGAAGCACTTGGTTGTGGCGACATGCCCACAATACTTGATAGAGGAGTATCACTCCAGTAGTTGAGGGTTCATAATGTTACTACCCATATGATAAAATCCTGGTTGAGCTAATTTAGTAACTTTTGTGTTTTCCTCATGATTGAGAAGGATTACATGATAACTTAGGTATATGTATGAGCATATACCTAAATAGGGTTATATATTGATTTTATACATTGTGGTTTATCTTTTATGGATTTTGTTAGATCTTGAGGGTCTTGGGGTTCCTACTAAGTATCATTATACTCACCCCTATATGGGATATGCCTGCACCTTGTTGTGTTGGATGTAAATGATAGACATCGTTGATCAAGGATGAGTGTACCAGGAATGGATGGTACTTAGAGGTGGACCATATGGTGTGTTAGTACAAGGAGGAGACGGATGAGCGATGATTGTTGAGGAGGTGATCTATACATACCCTTCCAGTAGGAACCCAAAGGGCAACCCAGTAGTTGTTTTTCTTTTTTCCTGAGTTGTAATTGTTTTTCTGTTGTACTTTTACTTTCCAGTTGGGCTTGTATTCTAGCCCCATTTTACTTACTATACTCACTTTTCGGTTATACATTTTACTCGTTTTCATATCTCACTGTGTGTGTTTACAGGTTATAAAGGCAATGTCTTCCCAGTTTTAGGAAATATGCCTTTGGTGCTTGTCACCAGCCCCTAGCCTATGGAAGGCAAGCTTGGGTTAGTCACAGCACAGGCCCCATGGGATAGGTCATGACATAAGAAGGTCAAGATATACATGTTTTCGAAGATAAAAATAAATTCCAATATCATGGTAAAATGTTTAGAAAAATTCATTGTTCAGAAGGAAACATGAATATTACAATAAAAACATTGGTAATAGATTAAATACATAAAAATATTTTTTTAAAATCATTGTGTAAATGATAAAAACTTTTTTGAAAAAACTTTTTAAAAAACAACTGTTTTAGAAGAATACTTTTTCTCCATCTGAAGAGTGAAATAAATACAGTTTTTTTAAAAAACATTTTCAAAAACAATTTGAGTATTGAATTGTGGAAAAGTGGTAATAATACATGAGAAAGGTCATGACTAACCATAGGAGGTGAAAATTAAATTTTTCATTGAGAAATGTTTATATAAATACTTCAAATGGAAATACGATTGAATGGTCATTAAAATTATTCTTAAGGAAAATATTCTTTATATATTTCATAATGTCCCATAACACATTGAGTCATTTTAAATTATAAGCCTCATGATGAATTAAAATTAAATTAATGTTTAAAATTTTAGGAGTATAATGGAATTAATGATATAATATTTGAAAAGAGGAAGTAGATACATCACAAAAAACTAATTAAGGGGTGAATATTTCATTTACCTCAGAGATGTAAAAAGTGATATCAAAATATCTTACCTTGAGATCGAATTTTCTCATGTATCATTATATTACCAGATTGTAAAAATATGTTAATAAATTAATTTTATCAGAACCTTTTTTTAGGATTATCATAAATTTTATTTCACTCATTACCAAGTGGTATATAACTACATAAAGAATTAATTTTACATTGGCGGTTTTGACGAAATTCGGTTTATGGGTCAAAAACAACTTTGATAGGTCAAATAGAGTCAAAGAGGTCAGTATAAAAGATATAATGAATAATAATAATGAAATAATTATAATAATTATACATAAATTATATGTTTAAAACAAATAATTAAATAAATTTACAAAAAATTAACAAGTGTTACAATCATGGTGATAGTTGGTCTTACGTATGCATGATTAATGTTCAAATTTTTCAATGATTATTTTGGAAAGAATGTAAGATACATTAATATTTAAATAATTTAAATTAAATAATAAATAATATATATATATAACTCCATTAATGTAAATTCAATCTCATCGTGTTGAGGAGTCATTAGCCCACATGTCCACGAAGGGTGTAATCATTTTTTAAGTGTTTGAAAGGGTAATAAAGAAAATGATATATATGATATTTCAAGAAATTTAATTATGTCATGAATATCAAGTATATGGTATGTATTTCACATATATAAAATTTAAAATAATACTTTGTACATTCCACTTATTATAAGATTGAATCACATCATTTTTAGGAGGCAATATTCCACACTTCCACAAATGATTACATATTATTTAATCAAAATGAGAATTATAATGGTATCTGTTATAAATGAAATAAATAGTCATAAAGAGATAAAAAAATATCATATATATCATACATAAATATATGTTCCATCATTATTCCTAATGATGATTGTTGTTAAAGGGAAAATAAACAACCACTGTTTTGTGAGTCAGTAGTTTATTGTACACATAAATGATATCATTGTTCCCCATTAGATGGAAGTTTTTGTAATTCTATATAGACCAAATAAACATAAAATATCTCGTTATATTTATAATAATTTTATTTTTATATAATTATATAATAAGTAATTTTTAGCGTTTGGAGAATGGAAATAAGACTAAAGAGCCCGGGAAAAGATGTTAACCCTTCTTTGGGTAATTGATTTTAGTTTGAACCAAAGGTATTCCGTTGATATAATTATTCCCAATTATAGGATAATATAATTAGAGGAGTTATATTTATGATCTATTTAGAATGATATTTTATGATAAAAAGTGTTTTTTGAGGTATGAGAATGTGGGAGGGGTGAGTAGTTTTTTATAGTAGAGGTGGTGTGTCACTCATGTAAATTTTTCAAAAGGTAATTCAGCACACATTTTTATGATGTCATGTGGATACAATAATGGTCCAAATTCAATAAAATTGACAATATGATCTATATATGGTTATAAAATGGATTTTGGAAATGTTTATAGGTCATTTTACCTTTAATTATAAGGTTTAATCACTTGTAAATCTTAATTTCTCTTTATTCGTTAAAATTAATTTTAATTAACTTATCTAATATTTTTGTTCAAAAACAATGATAACATTATTTGAAATTATTAATTATTCTAATATCAAATATGGAATCATTTTTTCTAAATTTTAGTAAGATATGAGGATGAAATTGATTTAAATTTAATCTCACATATGTGACAACAATGGTGGTTTTCAATGTACAAAGTGATCAAAATCTTTTTATGATTTTATATCAAATTTCAAAGGGAAATTTATCCCAAATAGATAAATTTTATTAAATGACATAAAATTGATCTAATTAAGGTTTTTAACCCTTAAAAATATTATTTATCCTTATAAATTAATTCAATGAAAAATAAGTTTGAAATTAAAATTCAGTATGTTTCAATATTTTTAAAAAAATGATTTTTCATAGAAAAATACATAAAATTCACGCTAACACCTTTTTTATGTTGATATTTCAAAGAGTAAGTTCATTTTTACATATGATATTTATAATAGTGCAAAAATTGGATTTAAAATATCCTCCCCATTAAAGGGTGATATGTTCTCTATTAAAAGGTGGTAAAAGTGGATTCAAAAAAATTTGATTTGTATGTTTAATATTGGGTTTTTTATTATCCTATATATATCAAATATATTGTATGAATATAAAAAATATATTTTTTAATATACAATATATATTATATTATATATAATCAAAAATTTTATATAATTAAATTTATTAAAATAAAACATCTTTTTCTGCATGAAAATAGTTTCTATAAAAAAATTCCCATTATACCAAATTGGTTCTTATATTCATATATAATTAGTTAATAACTAATGAATTAATTTCTTATTTTTAAAAAAATATATTTTCATAAGATTGATAATTCAAATCATAACCACTAATTTAATGGCTATACAATATATTATTTTATTAAATAATAATTCTTTTATAATATATCATTGCTCATTAAAACTCGATCTTGTCTATAACTCAAGCATTTGAATATGATCATTAATGGGTATAGATTTTGATAACTCAATGTTGCATGCTAGTAATGAAATAAAATATATATTAATTAATTTAAGATAGTAATTTTATTTTCAATTGTTGGGATATTATATTCCCTTACGTGATTGGTGTCTCATGTCATAAATGTTATCGAATACAATGCCCCAACATTATATTTTTGGGCTGTTACATTCTCCCAAATTTAATTAAATTGTGTCCACATAATTTAAACTCGATCATGGTGATATATTTCTTTATATTTCTTATGTTTGAATTACCACATCATGAGAAGGGTTCATAAAAAATCATCCAAAAAACAAAATGGGGCACACAAAGGTCTCATGGAATAACATATAAGTAGGTTTATATGTAAATAAAATTAGTTGAATGTAGATATACATACATAGATTAAAATAATAAATATTTATATTCAGTGACTGAGGTCATCTTCAAAAAGAAGTGAATGATCAATGTAATGTTGTGGGAAGAAAATCCATAAATATGTGATGAAGTAGAAATCCATCACTACAAAAAAAATTATTTTATTAATAAGATGTTTTTAGATCCATTACCTCATGTCGATATATTAAATTACATTCAAAGAATATAAGAAAATGTACTTACAATATACATTTAAATTTCATATGAATGATTCCATATTCTCATTAAGCTTTGGTCAAATTATAACTCACCCATTACTTCGAGAAATGAGTATCCAAAAATAAACATTGATCTATAACGCTCTAAAATATACATTTAACAGATTTTAAGGAACATAAAATCGTGAAATTTATTTACATTTGTTTATAAATATTCTCCAAAGTCAATATAGTTTAGACTTTAATATCTAAACCTAAAATGTTATAGTATTTCTTTATCAATAATAATCATTTGTCAAATTTTTTAACTAAAAATAGTGAAATATTAACTACGAAAATTACATAGGTGATTGGCTAGTGAAAACCCCTTATTATTCTTTGGTCATGGGTTCAAGACCTGTAGCCCTACTGAACTCGATTGATTATCGCCCAGAATATATATTGTTCATTTATAATAAAAAATTAGTTATATTTCCCAAATAAATATGAGGGAAATCAATGAAATACGGTGAATCAATAAATAGTCTTTTAACTAATGTTTTCAATACAACACTAATACATAAATTTTTCATCAACCAATTTCCATATAGATCCTTCCTTGGTCAATATTTTATCGTCTAGAATATGTCACTGACTCAGGTAATGTCGAGGTTCTTAACATTTATGGAAATAGGCAATAAATGTTTCCTTAGAGTAAAGATCATTTTCTTCATGAACACTCTTCATTTTTCCCTGTCAATTCTTTGCATCATGTTCTTTAATCCCACAAACAATGTATTTTATTGTTCCATTAGGACACTATATAGGGATTATCATTTAATATTTTTTGAATAAATTGTATAAATACTTAACATCAATATGGAATCTACCACATATGCTCATAGAGAACTCCATGCTTCTCTAATTTGGTGAGTTCAAGTGTTTGTTAATGTATATGTTATTAATCATATATCAGTCAAACTGATTACACATAAACATGATATATTTTACTCTAATCAGAACCACACTGTTTTTATCATTTTCACAATCTTTTCCTTGATGTTCAACGTTATCCTAACTCTTTCGGGTACCATCCATGGACTAAAACTATAAATCATACTCTGAGTAACAATATTCACTGAATAATGAATAATAATTTATAGGATATCTATATCATGAAATAATATCTTTAATATAAATCACATTAGGTTTAACCTAGTTTATTATTTTTCAAAAATACTACATAATGGTTTTTAAAAAAATTGAATTATTCAAATAATATAACCTAATAGTGTCAAACATGGTTTGCATTAAGGCCCATTATCATTAACCAGGTTATGCTGAGTCAGGACGGACACACCATCACATAATTGTTACCCCACTATACATCCATTCTAGAACAATTTCCACTTTTAGTATCCATATGTAGATTTATTTCATATAATACCCACACAAACTCTATCTAACTGAACAATTATGAGGTTCTTTATATATATCATCAATTTCCATCTTAGGGTTATTTTCCCAAATATATTTTAAACTACATATAGTTCCCAAGGTTTCTACTAAACATTCTTTGATTTCTATTGTAGAAAACCAACCCAAGTAATCTTAGATTCCTATATCTTCTATCAATTACATTGGTATAAGTTTAATTTAATAAAATCCCAAAGGACCAAGGAGTTTATTAGTCCTGGTAAACACAAAAAATACATGAGACCTTTATTACAAATTAATACCCGAATTACTACATAATTTTTTTATGAGTGTAATAACTTTATTCCATCTAGTATATCCCTAAAAATCATTCATAATAAAATTCTAGGATTCATTGAGAAAGGAAAAAAATAATTGTTAGCTCAAAAGCTCAATAATGATAATGCATATCAGAATAAATAATGAATCAATAATAATTATAATTATGTTATGTTAAATAATTGATTATATGTGTCATTATAATTATGTGATTCAAAACAATTAATATCAAAAGGTGTGAAACAGAAACATGTTCCACATAATCAATTAATTGAGAATGAAATTAATCCATTGATATGTTGATGTAAAATCAATGGAAAAATAAAAACTGAATAAAAAAGAATGAAATAACTAATATTTGGACGTCATGTATCTGGAACATGAACCACTATATTCTCAATCTCTAACATCAATAAATTTGATATATATGGGTAAAAACTCATATATTCATCTTTGAAAAAAATATAACATGCATATCACCAACTAAATTCATCTCATGAGACTACCGATGCATTGATGGCCTATATAAGGTCTGGTCCTCACTAGACACTCAATTTCCAAATCATTCCTCACATATCGAATAATTAAATTATTTCAAAAAAAAAATTTCTTATCAAATATTTTTATTAAATAAATGATAAAGGTTTTCCAGTATTTCCCCAAATAATCAGATAACATTAAAAGTAAATAATATTTGATAAATGGTATTCAGTTCTGGAAATAATCACATCCAAGAAAAAAAATATTTTTAAGGGAAATTCAATGTCTAATTATTATAGGAATTTTAATATTTCAAGGGGACTAAAAATAATAAAGGATTTAAATATTAATAAAATATATCTAATAATAAATAAAAAACCATCCATAGGAGAAATGAGGATGCTATCAACAAAATATATCCCATGTGGAGTAAAAATAAAGGGTTGTTGTCGTTGATGAATTGAAATACTATAAATATATATTTTAAAAAAATTCATGAGGAATATATCCTTTTGTTTTAAATATTCTAATAAATATATTTTTCTTTAAATTTCACTTTTTGAAACATATTATTTAAAATATAATCTTTTAATAATGAAAAATATGGTTGAACAAAATGGTGGTTGGTAAATCTGTACATATCGTTTGAGGTAAAAAGTCTTTTTTTCATGGTAAAAATATTTGAAAATTTCCCTATTCGGAACTAGACAAGAAGATACCATTAAAAACACTATAAAAATATAATAAGGATAAAATTTTATTTAATAAGTGTTTTTCTAAAGTTTAACTTTTTTTGAAAACATGGATTTTCAATGAAAGAAGGTAGTTTTACAGAAGAGAGTAATAATGATAAGAGTTCTTAGATGCCTTTATTAAAAAAATTTGTTTATCAAAGAGTAGAAAAATTGTAAAAATACTAGAAAAAGGACTTTAATAAAAATTGAAGAGAAAAATGAAAGGGTTTATTGAAAAAAATTTATATAATTTCTTTGAATGGAAATACTATTCAAATTTCATTAAAATTATTCTTGAGGAAAATAATCATTAAACATTCCCATGTGTTTCATACCAATATGAAAATTTCTAAATAATATGCATCATGAAATAATAAAATAAAATTAAATATTTTAATTCAATGAGTATAAAATTATTTAGGATATAATATATCAAAATGGTTAGTATATACACCTCACAAAAGAATTATATGGTGAATATGACATTTTTCTCATAGATGAAAAAATTGATATGAAAATCTATTACCTTGACTTTGACTTGTATATTGTGTCTTTATATTCCTAAATAATTAACATATGTTAATTATTTCATTTATTTATAGAATTTATTATGTTTTGATAATTTTTATTTCTCTATTACCATGTATTATAAAATTACATAAACACTTATGTTTTTGTGGTGTTGTTTTGATATAAGTCATTTTATGTGTTAAAAACAAATTTTGTTGGCCAACGATGGTTAAAGGGATAATTATTTAACTTATTCAAAATAATAAAAAGAAATAATAAAAACCAATTTACATGAATTCAAGTTTTAAAACCAATGATTGAAAATGGTTTTGAAAAATGAACTAATGTTGTAATCATTGAGATGGTATGTCGTACACAAGCATGAGCAATGCTGCCATTTTTAAATGGTCATTATTGAAAGAAGCTAAGAAAAATTAATCATTCGAAAATTATAATTATATCATAAATACCATATTATTTATTTATATATAGTTTTATATATAATTATTCTTATGTTAAATTAATAACATCGTGTTGAGGATGCAGTAGTCGACACGATCAAGAATGATGGAATTACTTTTTATGTGTGTGAATGGGTAATAAAGAAAATTATATATAATAGTTTATAAGAATCTAATTCCTTAATTATTATAATAAATTTAGTAACATATTTTTAATTAAAACTATTTGTTTTTTAATTTCCATGTATCCTTTGATCAAATCACATTACTTTTAAAAGGTGGTAGTCCACACATCCACAAAAGATGTTATCATATTTATAGAAAATGGAATGTATAATGGTGAGAATTATAGAATAATTAAATAATAATAAAAAATATATATTTCATAAATTTCATATAAAAATATATTTTCCATCTTAATTTCCATCCATGAATTGTGGTAAAGGAAAAAACAGATAATCATTGTTTCGTGAGGCGATCGGTCAACGTACACATAAACTGTAAGTATCTTTTCCATTATATGGAAGTGTGTGTAATATTAGGTATAAATCATAAAAAAACACTTCATTATATTTAGGATATATTTTATGTTATATAAATGTTGAATTATGAGATTTCATTATGTGGATAAAGGATGTAAAAGTAATGAGGCAGAGGAAATATGTTACCTCTTATTTGGGTAACTCTTTTTTTGTTTTCACTAATTGGATTCTTTGGATACATTGTATCACAAGGTTATCCATATAGGATGAGTGGAGAGATTTTTTGGAGCTATTTGGAAATAACATGGTTTATCCAATGTGTTCCAAGAGTTTTGATAAGGTGGGAGTGGTGAGTTCATTCTTATAGTCGATGAGGAGTTGCACTATTGTAAATTTCTAAAAATGGAATTCCTCACATGTCTTTCCCTAGTAAATTGGATTCAATAATGGTCCAAAATCGATTTAATTCAATATACGGTGTAAATATTGCTATCCAATGTATTATTGATAATTTTCTAGGTCATTTACTCTCTAAATATTATCGTTGAGTCCTTTTTAATAATTAATTTCACCTTAGTCATAATTATTTTATATTCAATTCAGAAAAAATTTTGGTAGAAAATAAGTTGACAATATTATAAATTTTAAATTATACTGATTCCAAATATGGAATCCATTTTTTATAATTACAATCACATAACTTTTATAAATTATTTTAAATTTAATCTTGCATATGGGATGAGAATGTAGGTTATTAATGTAAAAATGTTCAAAAGTATGCCTTGTTTCTTGTATCCAATTTCAAGTTGAAATAGGGTAAAATAACCTAAATTTTATTAAATGATATATAGGTTTTCTAATTAAACATTAATTATAATTTTTAATATAATTAAACATTATAAATTAGTTTTATAAAAAAGTAGTTTTGAATTAAAATTCGACATTTTCACGATTCGTTAAATAATTATACTTCACAAATAAATTATAATAATTCACCCTAACATAACGTTTTTGATCCAACATAAAATATTAAGTTTATTTTGACTTATAATTTTTATAATATTTATTAAAATTTATTTAAAATAAGATTTCCATTATTATAATGTAAAATTTCGTTTTTAAAAATATAGTTTTTATGTAAAATATTGGGATTTTACTTATCCTATGTCTATAAAATATATTGGATAAATATAAAAAATATTTTATTGAATATAATATATATATTAATCTAAATTCACTCTCTAATTTTAATTAATTTTAATTAATTTTAATTAATTGGATCAAATATCATTGTGAGAATAAAAATATATTTCCCTAAAACATCCTACTTATAAAAAATTTGATATTATATTCATTTCTTATTAATTTGTAACCATTGAAATCAATTCCTATTTTTGTACAAAATATATTTTTATAGGTTAGTTTATTGTATTCATAACCTGAAATTTAGCATCTATGTTATATCATATTATCATAAGAAATAATATTTTAATAATATATAATTGTTTGTTAAAACAAAATCTTTCATGTAACAAATCCAATGAAGAATATCATTGATGTCGATGACGTATTCTAACTCTATGAATTGTGAATTGAATGATATAAAATATATTAAATTTATATAAATTAGTAAATAAATTATAAATTATCGGGATAATATATTCACTTAAACTGTTGGTGTTTCTTGTCTTATATGATATCAAATACAATTCTCATACATACGATGTTTTGGGTGTTACATAAAAAATTCATTAAATAAAGAACCCAATATCCCAAATAACCTCAATAACCTCAACATGAAATATATTTACTCCTAAAATTAAATATCAAAACCCTACAACTTACATCTAAAAATTACAATATCATTTATCTCAAATAATGCATTATATTAAAATAAAATGTTATATATAACTAAACCTGATAAAAAAAATTCATAATAATAGTCACCTTGAAATCCTATTTCCAAAAACCTAAAAAGGGTTTAAATTACATGAATCTTATGATCAAATGTAAACTCTTAAACCCATAATCATATCCATGACACTTCTCTTAATATATTATAATGACATAAATTCATCAAAAATCAACTCAATTTATAGATGTCTTTTGATTCTAATATCCAAACTACAATTGAAAAAATCAATTACATAAAATGATTCTCGAATCCCAAAAAATAATAATTCAATCCTTTTATATAAATAAATTGTTGAAATATAGGTCCTTCCTTAGTCAAGGTGATAACATATAGTTCAGGTCATTTACTCAGATAATTCACATTACCTCTCTTATATAAGGCTTAAAATGTATTGGAAATTCATTGATTTATAACCTTCATTTCCTCATATAAAACATATTCCTTTCCATTTGAGATATTCCACTAGGTTCTTCTTCCTACATTCTAGACTGGTAGGAAGATGAATCTTTTTTCCTCTATGTTCATCACCACAATAAATTTTCTAAATGTCTATTCTATACTTATTTTACTTGTTTGTAATATCACCAATCCATGTCATTAATCATATATACCAATATATGATTTGGTTTGATAATTTGAACTTTCCCTACAATAATAATTCAATACAGTTTCTCATAATCACTGAAGTGTTAATCACAATCAATTTTTATAGAATTACTCCTATTTTCATCCAATGATTAAAATCTCAAAGCATAGTATGAAAAATAGTAATTATAGTGGGAAACCAAATAATAAAAAACAAGTTATATGATATCTAAGTCGTGACACATATATTTCAATTTAATAAGCCTTATGTATAACATAGGCCATCAATGGTCATAATCTATCAAAATCCTTCATTGTGGTTAATGTTTACCATTTTCTATTAATGATAAAAAAATCATGATTCTGAAGTTAATAATGAGTTTTATGCTTTCTATAAGTATTCAATAAAACTAATATTTGTGAAAAAAAATTTTATATTCAATACATTGTTAAGACATACACTACCAACTCGATTCACCATTTCCCCTGACTCACCTCCAGCAAAAAACCCCACTATGTCTATGATACTGCTAGGATATCACACCACCAGAATGTCGTACCACTGATATGAAATATTGAAAATGTCTGAGACATTGTCCATCGTCATACCTATAGGATTTCATGCCACTATAACACAATTTTTCCAATGTATGAGATACCACCATATGAGGCACCGTCAATGTCATACATCAAACATAGAATTTTGGTTAAGTATAACACATATCAAGACCAAAAATTTCAAGTCGAGGCACAGCCCGTGTAGTGGAAAATAGCCTATATTCAAATCATTGTTCGTATTATACCACCAGAAAAACATACCACCAAAGCGAGAATCTATCAGAACAAGAGTCACTACTAGTCAAAGAAACTTCCACTATTTTATAGACATATCTTTTTATTATACATTATTATTAAGGAAATATTTTTATAGTTTAATTCAATATATTATATTAATTATTGTCTCTTAAATATTTGACTGAAACAATTTTAGTGAGTGATGGATGGTGTAGTATCAGGAATAAAATGATCTTGATATTCTTACTGCTTCTGCTGATAAAAGTTCATCACACTACCTCATGGATTAGGAGATGAAATATTGGATGAAGTGGACTGATTAAAATCATATAGCTCAAAATTAATGGACACAAATAGAGATGAACATTATTGAAAACAAGAAGGTGTCGCATATTAAGAACCTGTGAATAGAAACCAAAAATAAACATTCACATTTTATGTTTTCCACTAGTTAAAGAAAAAGAGTCGGTGAGAAACATTTTTCCGGATGTTTTAAAGAAAACCATATTTAATATTCATTGTTTAATCATATCATTTTTCACTAGATAAATTAGGATGGACCAAGAATTTATATACACTTCAATTCAATATTGTTATGTTATACTATTCTTTATTAAAATTTGATCAGTGTGTGTGAATACTCTATTTTATCACATGCACACATTCTCATATGATAAACTATATTACACTAGATATATTCCCATACACTTTTTATATTTTTTTCTCTAACTGCTAATATTGGTAGTGGTCCTATTGTGTCTTGTTTAGTTTTTCTTCGGTGTATAATTGTGGAAAAGGTTGCGTATGGCCTGGATAGTTTGTAAACTATTGTAAAACCTAATCTCGGTTGTGGATCATCTTGTTTATTTTATATAAATTTCTTATTGGTGGGTGGTCACCATTTTCATAAGGAATAACTATCAACATTATACTGATACTGTTTTATTAATTATTTAAACTATGTTCTTTAATTTTTTCCCTTATTTATTCATTAAAAGTCAAATTTATTTTAATTAAAATATATATATACAAGGATAGTTTATCTTAATTTGTGTTTATGTAGTATTTTTATCATGTGATTTAATTTCAATGGAACCAAAAATATTTTATATTATTAATAAGAGACATAATCCATATTTAGGGAAATCATTTGAAATATTGATACATATATCATACTTTATATATTGATAAACTGGGTTTTATTTAAATATTTATGGGGAATTTAAATTAATCAATTTTAAAAATATAATTATTGGGTAATAAATTCACCACTCATGAGATACTCACTCTAACCAGAATTTGGTATCATATGATTAAAAAAAATTACTGTTTTCAAATTTGTTTCAACATTGATTTTAGTTGTAAAATTATGATCTCAAATTTATGATATTTCTAAATTTTCTTCATTAAAAGGTCAATCATCATGTAAGATATTCTGCTACATGTACTCCATTATTTAATGGTTAATATTATTCCTAATGGAAAATTTAAATTTAAATTCATAAACAAAGTATGGGTTTTTGCATTTGGTCGACCATTAAATATAAAAACATTTTTCTTAATACTACTAGAGGTGCGTGGGATGATGCAAGTAAGTTAAATTCCCTAATAATTGTGAATATATGAATTTCCAATATTTTTTACTTGGAGATGATGATTTTAATTGTATTTGTGCATGTAAAACATCTTATGATATTATGGATGATTTTTTGGTTTCACATTATAGAACTTCAAATGATAAAGAGATGAGGTTTAATATAAAAACTATTAAGTATGATAATTCAATGAAGAATCTTGATGACCCCATTTTTTAAATTTATCTATTGTTTAATGAGTTTTTTAATAAAAAGATATTTCATTGAAACATAGTATCTCACAAGAACATATTATGAGACTACAAATATTCCTACCCAAAAGATAGAGAGGAAAATCAATTTCAATCAGAGAATAACAAGACATGAGTAATATGATTGTGACATAGTTGTTTTGAAAGCATATAATGTTTGAAGAGGAATTAGAGTTAAACTATGAAGAATATGAGGATCCTTTTAGAAATTTAGTTTCTTTCAAGACTAATTTCTCTATACAACAATAGGAAAAAAGAAAAAAGAAATGTACATGTTGCTTGTTCCAGAAATTATGAATAACCTCCTAATAGTGATGAAGAGATGTACCACATAGATATAAAATTCAATAAATTTTACCAAAAAAACGTCTTTAAAAAATATAATTATATAAGAAGATATAAAAATAGCAGAAATTGGATGAAAGAATAGTTAAATGATGATAAACAAAAAAGAAGTTATTTCCTACTTATGTAAGAGGAAGGGAGATATAAAATCTAATAATCCAACGATATGTATAATATGAGATATGATGATAAGAAAAGGATATATAAAAAGGCCATAAAGGAAATATGGAGTGCTTCATAGGATAACTCCAGTAACTCTGATCCATCACCAGATGAAATTCCAGAGAGAGACAATGTGTTTCATTAATAATGTCAGTAAGGTACTTAATTTTACTACCATTACTAATATTCTTCTTGTACATAATTTATATGTTTCTGAAAAAGATCATTAAGATGATTATAATATTTAAAACGAAAATATGTTCAAATACTACGACATTCTAGAAAACAAAATTAATGATTTTATGGACAAATACAATGTTTGAAAAAGACGTCATGTTTTATCTATAAATAGAAAATCTAAACACTATATAGATAAATAAAAAAATACTTCCAATCGTTAAATAAAACATTAAACATCATCTCTATGATTATAAATTAAATATAAATATTGAAAATTTTAAAAAATATTTGATTTTAACTCACACATATTTTGGGAAAAAATTTAGCACCAAAATATGTTACTTGAATAAGATATGGGCTTAAAAAAAGAATAACTATGAGTACATTTGATCCTAAATCTAGACATAATAGTTCAACTACCTATCAATTTTTCAAAATACTTAAGAAGGTTTTTATCTTTTAAATTTTTAATTCTATTTATATAATACCCATTAAGAAAATTTGGGTTCCCAAATCCAGGATTACTAATATTTCTGGACCTAAATAGATTTGGAAACCAAAATCATTTATTTTTTAAACCATTTTTTGTATGAAAATTTAATGAAAACTCTAGTGAAAGTGTTTGGTACTTAGAATGTTTATATTTAAGGAAAATTAAAAGTGATTATTCATTCTTTTAGGGCCTCATAATTGTTTATGGTGGACATGTCTACATTGGTGATAATGAAAAAAGAAAGATCACCAGCCTAGGAAAAATTGATAATAAAAATTTAGTTTCAATTTATAATGTATTATATAATAATGGTTTAATTTATAATATTATAATAATTTATCATTTTTGTGATGATGGTTTTAATGTTAATTTTTAAAATGATTTATTCTATGTTTTATATTCAAAAAATATTTCCCTTATTTTATTTGATAAATGATAGTGATTTTGTTATATATTAATATTATTTTTCCTCACAAAAATGATTAATTCTTATGTTTCATTAACAATGTTTCCTGGATTTGGTATGCAATACTAGGACATTGAAAATTTCCTTCACATTGCAAGCCAGTAAGAAAATGGTTAGTGTTGGATCTGCCTAAGCATGAGTTCATAACTGATAAAGTCTGTTACCCCAATCAAAATGACAAAGAACACAAATTTTATTTTAAATTAATGACTAATGTGTCATGTTCTTGACCACTAGTGTTTTTTTCAAATGGAAATATTTTTACACTCTAAAATTTCGATTCTTAATTTGATGCACTATATTTCTAATCTTATACATGATTTCTCTTCGAATACTTGGGTGGACATTCTGGCTCAAAAAAGTGATATGTGATATTATTTTACTAGATATTCTATGATTGTAGAAAATATTAGTGGAATTTGGATTAAGACCTTAAGAAGTGACCATGGATGTGTTTTTGAAAATCAATATCTTGAATAATTTTTCTAACGAAATGGATACACTCAAAACATATCTAATCCAAAGACACCCTAGTAGAATAGAGTTATTAAAAAGAGAAATAAAACATTATAAGGGATATCTTGGACAATGATAAAGTATTATGATTTACTCATATTTTATTTGGCTATAAGATGTAAAAATCTCCTATTACATATTCAATACTGTTTTGATCAGACCACTCCTTCAGAAGATTGATTATGAGCTATGGAACAATTAGAATCCTAAGGTTAATTACGTTATGATTTTGGGTTTCCATGTCTTTATTATTAACATTGGGGGTAATCATGAAAAATTTACATCCAATAGTAATTAAATGATTTTCTTAGGTTATTTAATCTCTATAAAATCATATAGAGATTTCAATATGAAGTACCAAAATATTGAAGAGTGAGTTCATTTCATGTATAATATCACTAGAGTACATGATCCAAAAACCTGATAAGAAAACCTCAAGGATGATTTAACTTCTCTAATTAAAATTATAAATCATTATATTTGGTTTTCAAACATCCATGAAAATCATACAGTTCTGAATATTTTCCAGAACTTCCAAAAACTGAATGAGAAAATCTTGAAATGGCTAATCACTATTTCTCTAGATATTTTAAAACCATTATGTTCCATAGTTTAGATGTTTTTTTATTTGATCTAAATAGTGGGTAAAACAAAGATATTCTATTAGAAATCACATTAAACATCAAGATTTATTATCTTATCATGAACGTAAGAACATCAATGATGCAATTAATTTTGAATTTTGGGTAATAGTTATGCAAGATTAATTTAATCTGTTTGAAATAAAAAAAGTGTGGGAACAAGTATATAAAATTATGGAAACCATTACTATTAAAAATTAATGTGTTTTTAGTAATAAAAGTGATGAGATTGGCTGTATAGTTTAAAACAAGGCATGATTAGTTTCAAAAGTTTATAGTTAAGAAGATGGAATAGACTATGAAGAAATAATTTCTCTTGTAGCTAGACATGAGTCCATTAGAATATTTATTTATTATTTATCACATATAGACATCAATATTAATCAAATGGATACCAAGAGATTATTATTAAATGGTTAAATAGTTAGAGATGTTTTTCTAGAACAACCCCTGGTTTTACAAAAACCCATTTTTCAAATCATGTTTTTAAATTATCTAAAAGGTAATATGGTATACAAAAGATCCTATATATAGGTATGATAGTCTCAGTAATTTTTATATTTCTAATGGATTTTCAAAAGGTATAGTTATTCCTAATATTTTCATAAAACGAATTTTAAAAGATGTTTTAGTAGTACAAATATTTATTAAAGATTTTATTTATTACATCATCAAAATATTATCTTTATATAGATATTTCTAAAATTATTAAATGATAGTATGAAATGATTTTAATGGTCCAATTAAAATTTATTCATTGATTTATGAAATTTCAAAACAAATAATGAATTATTTTAAATAAACATAAATATATAGTGGATTAATTAAAATGACTTAACGTGGATAGCACTATGAGTAGTGATAATCTTATTAGTACAATTATAAAATTAAATATTGATGAATCTAGAAAGACAGCATATTAAACTTTTTATAAAGGTATTATTGGTAGTCTTATGTACAAGACTTATTGGAAACTAGTTATTATGTTTAGTGCATATATTTGTGATCGTTTTCAACAAAACCCAAAATAGGCAGACCTTCTTATTGATAAATGAATTTTCAAATAACACATGTACATAACCAATTTTGGATTATTCTACCAATTATGAAAAGGATTTCATATCGAATTTTATAATGATTTTGATATTGGTGGATGTATATAAGATAAAAAAGAACCTCCTAAACATGTAACTTTCTAGGAATGTCACTAGATTCACTATGTATTAAGAAGAAATATTATATTTCATTATCTACTATTGAATATGAGTATATAGATATAGGTTGTTATTATAAAACTATATTGTGTAAGAGACACACTATACTAGACTATGGATATCAATTCAGATATTCCCCCATAAACTATTACAAAATAAGTAAAATAAATATCACAAGGAATCCAGTGTCTCAATCAAGTAAAAAACATATTGACATAATAAATCACTTTTTTAAAGACCATTTTAAAAAAGGAGATATCACATTTGAATTTAATGGAATTCAACATTAGATAGATAATATATTTTCTAAGACTGTGAATTTTGACAGAATGAGGATTATGATACACGAGTTAAGAATGATAAATTTTGGTTAAGTAGTATTATTTGTTGACATACATTGTAGTTGACACTATTGTGTCGATATGTTATTGGATTGTCATGTAATTGGATTTTCATGTTGGTGGATTTCAATGACATTGGATTTTCATGTCATTGGATTTTCATACCATTGTTATTTATACTATTTATTTTCATACCGTTTCAATTTTTCTCTCTTTATTGATATTTTGATACAATATTTTATTTATCGATTTATATTATTTAATGAAACCCAATTCAGGGTTCTAATTGATTTTGAATTATATTTCTATTATTATTTCAATTTTAGAATAACTAAAGTACCAAATGATATGAAAATGGAAAATGTCTATTCCCAACACACCTTGATCAAAACACGATACTCCCAGATCCCTATCTCTATTTTTTCATGTGAAATTCTTTGCATCTCACATTTCAAACCTTCTCCTTACTCTTTACCGAGCATGTCAGAAAAAGTGTGCATGATAATAAAGAATCATGCCTCAGTATCTTCACCCACATAACTTAAATCCTCTAAGAAGAAAAAGAATTAATTGAGTTCACATTTTCCTGTTCTTCCAGTTAATATTGGTATTTCAAACAGTCTTTTTGTTGAATAAATGGAAGTCAAATCAAAGTGGTTGCTTTCTAGAATGTCTCTACTACTTAATGTAATCCATATTAAAGGATCTATAAAGTGGTTTTACTGTAAAAATACGTTTATACCCTAAGACAGTTTATGTGTTTTATCAAAATGTAGAGTTTTCTTTTGAGGAAGATGTTGTGGATTGGATCAAGAGTAGTGTTAAAGGGAACCTATTTATATTTTCACCATGAAAATTGGATAAAAGTATGTGTGTAACTCATGATGGAATTTTTTATCCATACTGAGTAAGCATTCTAGAAGCCAATTATTATTTTACATATGAGGATTCTATTTCTATGGTCATAGGAGATGACAGAACCATATGTCATATTGCCTCGGAGCATAATAGAGAATGTAGGTTGCTCAATAAGTTCTTTTAGTACATTTTATACCCATGAAATGGTGATTTAAAATATTTAATGTACTAAGATGTTTACCTTTTACATATTTTGAATTAATTTTATGAGATAAATTTGTGTAGGTATCTGAGGGTTCATATTAGTGGGGTGACCAAGTCATCCTCAAAATATAATTCTTTGATCTACCCAAAGATGATTTTGGCCTTGTTGAAGGCCAAGGGTCTAGTAACTTAATATGAATAGTATATTAAAAGCTATGGTGATTTATTTCATTCGTGTTCTACATTTTCAATGTTGAATATAATCTAGAAACCCTGGAAGATATAGTGTTTTGGTGATTTTGAGATGTCAAATGTTGAGTAAAATACGGTTCACTATCCTACAAGACTCAGGGATAAATTTGATCAAGGACGAGACCCTATTAATGTTTTTGAATTGTATAATGATGATAAGTAAGAATTTATTGCTAAAGAAGACTACTAATAACCATTTTTTAATGTAGTTAGTGATCCTAACTTATCTCCCAAATCATATCCTATTAACTTTGGAAGTCCCAGTCCACCTAGGTGGTTTCCAAAAAAGATAAAATATTCTTAAATGTGATGAATAAGAGATTGAGGTATCTAGGGAGGATCAATATATGAGTTCTAAATCCACATAATCAGATGATAAAGATAATGATAATGAGAAAGAATGAGATGAGAATTGGAATTTTGATAATGATAATAAAGATAAAAGGGATGAAAATGATGATAGTGATGATGGTCATGACTCGACACTTGTGATGCTAGTGGTCTAATTAATTGGAAGTAAGTAGATATACATTTAGAGATCAAATATACACATGATAAGGGGTATAAATCACAATATATTGAGATATTTCATGATGATATAGTAGTTGATGCAGTTGATGACATCTCAATTTCCACTAGTCAAGGTGCTTCACGGTATGCTATGACTGAGTATATGAATGTGATTGCTGCTACTGAATATCATATAACTGAGCAAGGGAACCTGGAGTTTACATTATTAGAATAATGATGTTATCTTCATTTGAATGATTTTTATTCTTATAAGACACAAATTGATAGCCATATGAGTGTAGATCTTACTGTTTTTGGCCAAAAGAATGATGAATAGGTAATAGTGGTACCTCTTGTAGATAATGAAATAGAATTTATTCATTCTAGTGTTAAACAAACCTAATCTATACAATTTTCTGATGTATAGAGGAATATTTAAATGTCAATTGTACATGTTGGTAATTTACCTATGGTAACTGAATATATTTCAGTTTTCTTACTAGATAGGCGGGTTGTTCATATTGGTAAGGTACCTCTTTTCACTGAATCTATTGTAGTTGTCCTACTAGATAAGTAGGTTGACATTAATGAAGAAAAATTAGGAAGATATGAACGAATCATTGATAGCTCAAGTAATCATTGATGGTTTGTTAAAAAAATTTATACTATAAAAACTCCAAACCTAACCTACATACTCTAGCTCCTCTCGTTATTGCAGTTGACATAGTCACCAAAGGTGACATAAAAAAATTTGGTAAAATGTTGACCTGTGGTTTTAATTTTAATTTAAGGATCAATCTCCTCAAGATAATTTCATCTATGAGAAATATTGAAGATAGATTTTTTTGTTGGTTATTAAAAAAATAAAAGAAAATATGATGCATCACATTTAGGAGGAAGAGAGAGATATTAAGTGGATATGTGGTGAATTGGAATTCCTAAATTCATTGATTGATGAAATGAGGTATGATTTTTCTACTTCCAAGAATGGGATCCTAAAGAGTCATGAGGTTATATCTTCTAATATTTTTATGGCTACTTATCCTCCTCTTCTAGGGTTTGGAGTTTATCAAATAATGATATTTAATATAGATGAGTTCTGACATGATTTAGCGAGTGTCTTTAGAAGTATCACTGATTAGACTCAGGATAACATTAGTCCAATTAGACATACTCTCATATGGTTATCAAGATATTTACAATCAATTTCTATGACATAAAAACAAACAGGGAAAGGGATGACCCATTTTTGGCTGAGTGTCTTCAGATTCCATTTATGACTCCAGCATTTAAGTAACAAGTGAAACAATTAAATGAGATGACACATTATTGAACTATTTCATGGAAAGTAAATGTGATTTATTTTGTGAAATGGAAAGAGGTGTCTAGATCATTCTGAATATTATCAATATCATGATTATTATTCTTCATGTTCATGTCCATGAAGTTGTAGCCTGTGAAGTAGTTCTAGTTAATACTATACCAAGGGTTACTTGATATCTTCTAGCACATTTACCTAATTATTTCCAACCTTTTCTAATGGCTCCTGCTCACTATTTGAGACACCTTTGGAAGGTTGATATAGTGGAAGATCATCCTTGTATTGTTTTTGGACTGTCCTTTGGTGTTTCCTCTATCTTTCCTTAGCCTTATCCTACATCTTTGAATGACGAACATGAGAAATCCAAGGATAAAGGAAAATAAAATTTGGACACCTCTTCCAAACCATAAAAGTTTACATTTTTAGCTTAGACTGTATGTATTTTATGGGACATGGATATTCATAACTTTTTTTAAATCATGATAGATGACTTAAATAGATATTTTTTACCTTTTTTACTTTTCATTACATTGCGATATTTAGTTTTCTGATATTCTAATTTGATTTTAAAAACCCTTATGAAATTTCTTATTTATTAAAATTTTATTTCTATTTTATCATTTATGAGATCTTCTTTTTAATATTTCGATCATTGATAGATGATACTTACCTTTGATACTTTTTCATCTCATATTTTCTCTTTATAAAATATGAACTTACTGATAAATCTTTGTTTTGATTTATAATATCATGTACATCTTGTTTAATCTTTTGTAAGACCTTTTTTTCCATGATTTATGATCATAAAAAAGGGGATATTATTAACCTCCCAGTTTTAATGATCAAAAAATCATGATTCTTAAAGCTAATAATGCGTTTCATATTTTTTCTAATAATTTTATTTATCTGAGACTGGTGATAATATTTTCTACTTATGATTAACCATTTGAATAACACAAAAAAATCGAGCCACCATTTTCCATGACTCATAGCCAACATAAAAATATAGCATATTATTGGATACCACTATAATATTACACTTCTATAATGGTGTACCATTGGTCTGGAAATTTGAAAAAGTCCATGACACCATCAGTCGACATACCATCAGGATGTCATGCTACTTGAATGAAAATTTGGATATGTATAATATAATACTCGATGAAGAACCATCAATATCATACTGCAAACAAATAATTTTGGCTAAGTCTAACACACCTCTAGACCATACACTACTAGTTCATATGCTTCCATTGTAATAGAAATCTTTGGTAACTCCAATACACCACCAGTATCAAACCATTAGAGAGATACCCAATCATACCATGAATAACCTCTAGTACAAGACACTACCACTGATTTCCAAAATTAACTTTTTTAACTATAATGTTATAATGGATATATTTAAAAAAATTAATTGAATTTGTAATTTTAATTATTTTCCCTTAAATAATCGAGAGAAATTATTGAAGAATGTTTCAAAATGTTCAATGTGAGGAATCATCTGATCAAGATATCCTTTATACTGTTGTTGGTAAATGTTCTACAAACTCCCTTTTGCAGAATGAGATAAAATAGTGGATAAAGTGTATTGTTAGAATGATGGGAGATCGAAATTTATAAGCACACATAAGTATGAAACTTGTTAGAAATAAGAATATCTCACTTATTACGAACACAAGATTGGAAGCCTGACTACACATTCACATTTTGTGCTTTACTATATTTAAAGAAACAGATTATGAGACACCCTTTTTTCTTAATTTATTCAGAAATAAATGACTCATTCATCCCTTTAAAATTGGATCAATAGTCCCAAGTGACATTATAAAAGGCCAGGTATTTCTTAACTCTATAATTATTTATTTCATTGTTCTGTATATTTTTATTACATTTTGTAGAGTGTCTGTGCATATTCTGTTTTACCACACACACACTCTATCTCATATGATAAATTTGAAGATAATTGATATCTTCTTAAAATCTTTTAGTTTTTCCCCCACATTTAAGTGTGGTATAGGTCATTGTGTGTCTTGTTTAGTTTTTCGCACATTAATAACCGTGGAAGAGGTCATGTGTGACCTAAGAAAGATTGTAATATATTATAAAACCTGATCTAGGTTGTGTATCATGTTATTTATATTATATTAACTACTCTCTGGTGGGTGATCACCAACTAGAGAGGACTATGTATCGACATGAGATTGAACATCTCGTTTTCTTTCTTTTTGTTGTGTGCATTAATTTGGTTTTACTTTATTTCTTATCGAAAACTGAATTTTTTTCAACTATAATAATGTATGTACTTTGATATTTTATCTTATTTTGTGTTCATATTTAATTTTAATCTAGTAAATTTATGTCATATTATCCAAAAATATTGTATATAATTTTTCTGAATCAAAATTTTGTGAAATATTTTGAATTATTGATATATATATCATTTTATATATTTTGATAAATTGGGTTGTATTAAAAAATTTAGAGGTATTTAAAATTAATCTATTTCAAATAGAAATTGGTATTAGGTACTCAATAAATCCCAATCTTAGTCTATTTAATCTGACTAATATTTATTAATGTGTTTTTATTTTTTAAATCATATACCCAGGGTGGGTCATACTAGGTACGAAGCAAGGACCATTTTTATAGAACTAGTGATGATAGAGTCTAGCTCAATGCCCACTTTTCATGGTTATTTCCCTTACATACCTCTATGTTAATGCCACAAAAAATTTAACAAAATAGATAGATATTTATTAAATTGAAAACTATCTCTCTATATTTCAACATGATTCTAGTGTATTTTCTAATACATAGAATCGTCATTAGAGTAATCCTTATACCTGTCCCAAGGATTATCAATAATTTTTTCTCATTATTGTTACAATGGGTTACTGATCCTTTTTTCTAATACCAAATATGTTAGCTGAATCCTTTTTCACATAATATTACATTATTCTAAAACATAAATATCTATTAATATAACATAAGGACTATAAAGGCCTATTGTATTTAGAAGACAATGTTCGTATTATGTCCAAATGAACATAAAACACTACATCCTGGTTTTATTCTCTATCTAGAACTCAAAAAATCCAACTTAAATCTTTAAACTAAATAGGGTAACCTAGGGAATACATATAGTAATGGGTGAATAAAATATCCAAGTAAGGGAATAAACCTGATAATGAAACAAAACATGAGAGTCAATGCTATAACATGATCTCATAAAAGATATAGATCATGAATAATTTCCTGGCTACATTTCAAAATGAAAATTCTATTAAAATATCATGGAATCATACTAAATGTGTCATAAACCTTAAAAATTGAAATAAACATGAGTCAATGCTGACTTCCAAGAAATATCCAATATAGGAAAATTACACTTACTGATTAGGTTTACCCCATAATCCCATATCATTACCAAATGCATTGGATAAA
Organism: Viscum album; assembly: GCA_963277665.1. Classification (NCBI taxonomy): domain Eukaryota; kingdom Viridiplantae; phylum Streptophyta; class Magnoliopsida; order Santalales; family Viscaceae; genus Viscum; species Viscum album. The sequence continues at coordinate 1,848,986,641 of OY728156.1, forward strand.
TATCTAGGAACATCCATCATAACATCTTCCGGGTCTATGTGTTCAACATAGAGGATATCAATATTAATGAATATTATAAGAATTAACCAATGAATGAAAATTGGTGGACTAATCTTACGTCATATCATATCCACATGAAAATTCATAATGTCAAAATTTGAGAAATGGTCATAAGATATGTATTACCCCATCAATGGAAAGTAGAATAAAAATGGTTTATATATGGGATACATATATACATAATTGAGAAGAAATATATAACATTGATGTTTGTTTTCAAGGATGAAAATAATTTTAAAAAGTATGAATTTTTTATAGGAAAATAACCTTTTTAATTTGAGTAACATCAATAGATGGCATCATTAGTGGAAATTGATTTTCAAAATCAATTTTAAAATTTCTTGAGGAAAATATCCTTTCGATTTTAAGATTACTTATTTAAAATTTTATATTTTATAAAACATTAAGGAAATTTTTTTACTGAATCAAAAATTTCAATCTTAAATTGGAATCTTCAAAACATTGAGGTTCCATGAACGATGATGTGTTTCATTAAAGACGTTATTCAGGAATAAATGACTCATTCATCACTTCAAAATTTGATCAATAGTCCCAAGTGAAATTATAAATGGCCAGGTATTTCTTAACTCTATACTTTTAGATGTCATTGTTCTGTATATTTTTATTACATTTTGAGGAGTGTGTGTGCATATTCTGTTTTACCACACACACACTATCTCATATGATAAATTTGAAGATAATTGATATCTTCTTAAAATCTTTTAGTGTCCCCCCCACACATTTAAGTGTGGTATAGGTCATTGTGTGTATTGTTTAGTTTTTCTCACATTAGTAACTGTGGATGAGGTCATGTGTGACCTAAGAAAGTTTTTAATATATTATAAAACATGATCTAGGTTGTGTATAATGTTGTTTATATTATATTAACTACTCTCTGGTGGGTGATCACCAACTAGAGAGGACTATATATCGACATAAGATTGAACATCTCGTTTTCTTTCTTTTTGTTGTGTGCATTAATTTGGTTTTACTTTAATTCTTATTTAAAACTGAAAATTGTTTTAACTATAATAATTTATATACTTTGATATTTTATCTTATTTTGTGTTCATATTTAATTTTAATCATGTATATTTATGTAATATTATCCAAAAATATTGTATATAATTTTTTTGAATCAAAATTTTTTGAAATATTTTGAATTATTGATATATATATCATACTATATATTTTGATAAATTGGGTTGTATTAAAATATTTAAAGGTATTAAAATTAATCTATTTCAAATAGAAATTGGTATTAGGTACTCAATTAATCCCCATCTTAGTATATTTAATCTGACTAATATTTATTAATTCGTTTTTATTTTTTAAATCATATACCCATGGTGGGTCATACCAGGTACGAAGAAAGACCGATTTTCATAGAACTGGTGATGATCGAGTCTAGCTCAATACACACTTTTCATGGTTATTTCACTTACGTACCTCTATGATAAAGCCACCAAAAATTTAACAAACTAGATATATATTTATTAAATTGAAATCTATCTATCTAAATTTCAACAAGATTCTAGTGTATTTTCCAATACATCGAGTCGTCATTAGAGTAATCTTTATACTTGTCACAAGGATTATCAATAAATTTTTCTCATTGTAGTTATAATGGGTTACTGATCCTTTCCTATAATACCAAATTTGTTAGTTGAACCCTTTTTCACATAATATTACATTATTCTAAAACATAAATATCTATTAATATAACATAAATACTCTAAAGGCCTATTGTATTTAGAAGACAATGTTCGTATTATGTCCAAATGAACATAAAACACTACATCCTGGTTTTATTCTCCATCCAGAACTCCAAAAATCCAATTTAAATCTTTAAACTAAATGGGATATCCTAGGGAATACATATAGTAATGGGTGAATAAAATATCCCAGTAAGGGAATAAACCTGATAAGGAAACAAAACATGAGAGTCAAAGTTATAACATGATCTCATAAAAGATATAGATCATGAATAATTTCATGGCTACAATTCAAAATGAAAATTCTATTTAAATATCAGGAAATCATACTAAATGTGTCAAAAACATTAAAAAATAAAATAAACATGAGTCAATGATGACTTCCAAGATATATCCAATATGGGAAAATTACACTTACAGATTAGGTTTACCCCATAATCCCATATCATTACCCAATGCATTGGATAAATATCTAGGAACATCCATCATAACAACTTCCTCATCTATGTGTTCATCATAGAGGATATAAATATTAATGAATATTATAATAATTAACCATTGAATGAAAATTGGTGGCCTAATATTACGTCATATCATATCAACATGAAAATTCATAATGACAGAATTTGAGAAATGGTCATAAGTTATGTATTACCCCATCAATGGAAAGTAGAATAAAAATGGTTTATATATGGGATACATATATACATAATTGAGAAGAAATATATAACATTGATGTTTGTTTTCAAGGATGAAAATAATTTTAAAAAATATGATTTTTTATAGGAAAATAACCTTTTCAATTTGATTAACATCAATAAATGGAATCATTAGTGGAAATTGATTTTCAAAATCAATTTGAAAATTTCTTGAGGAAAATAGCCTTTCAATTGTAAGATTACTTATTTAAAATTTAATATTTCATAAAACATTAATGAAATTTTTTTTCTAAATCAATCATTTCAATCTTAAATAGGAATCTCCAAAACATTGAGGTTCCATGAACGATGATGAGTTTAATTCAAGATGTATACATTAAAAGAAAATTATCAATTTCATGTTATTGAGAAAATGTAAAAAAGATCCTTGTTTTGAAAAAAAATGGGAATATTTATTTTCTTTTTTCAAAAAATCCAAATGATTATAGAAATTGAATCTAATTAATCATAGAAAAATTAATTGTTTTTAGAAATCATGGATAATGTTGAAAAAAAATATTTTTTTTTCAAATGATTGAAATGAAGTTGGATTTTCCTAAAAAAAATATTTTCAACTCTTGAGTACATAAAGATTGTAAAATGATGGTAAAGCATTTTTTCTATTGCTATAATCAGAGGATATAAAATTCAAGAGTTTCTTGAGATTTGTTTTATATTATTTCATCATTTTAAGATTAAACATAAACAATCCCAATAAATAATGATATTATAGCAAAATATCATTACCTGTTTAGTAAAATTTAATCGTAAGCCCCATGAAATAATAACATTAAATGAATCATAAAAATGTCATCAAAATAAAAAAAATCAATTATAATACATGCCAATGAGGATATATATAAACTTCATAAAAAATTATACGTGGCAAACAAGACATATATTTCAATGAAAAAAATATAGAAAAAAATACCTTAAAATATTCATATCATTGTGGATAAAAATTTTCAATGGGGTGATTATGGGAAATAAATGTATATCCACAAAACTAAATAGGAAGAAAAATATAAATCAATAAATATTTATTTCACATATAATTTTTCCACATTATAATCAATAAAATAGACATATAACCCACTGAATCACAATTGAGTTGAGAAATCCCTTATGTCACACTTATTTTTATTAGAGCACTCTTTAACTTCATATATACTAGTTTTACAAATGTTTTTAAAATATTAGTAAATCATTTTATTATTTGTAATATCATTTATGTTTTTGAAATATGTTATTAAAATATTTTAATCTTCATTTTTACGTTTTTTGTTTTATCATTAATTATATTGATCTTATTTTTTATCCTTGATTTGTTCATACCTACTTTAATGTCTATATTGGTTTCACAATTGTATGTTTTGAGTCGTCATTGGAATCAAATGGTGAGTCATAACTCCTCATTGAATACTAATGGTGATTAATCTTCTAACGTTGGAACCCAAATGTATGCTAGTAACCTACTTCTACATTTTAGCAGTGAGTGATTTTACTCAACATTGGATATCAATGGTGAGTTCTTTTACCCAGTATTGGACTTCATCTATGGGTTAATTTCATACCCATCATTTTTTATGATTTTTATAAAAATATTACTATTATATCCATTGAGTTTCTTATTTTCTTTATTGAATTTTGTCTAATTACTATTCAATGATTTGGACAAACCTTTTAATACTCCATGAAAAGATGTCATTCTTATTTGATCATATACTAATAATTTTTTTAATATTTTCTCTTATTTTTATATCAGAATATTATATTTCATGATGATTCAACATATTTTATCAGTTTTTTTCTTGTTTTAAACATAGTATCCATATGAGTTTCCTTTTTTCCCATTGGTTGTAGCTATACATTCTATTTTTTTATGTCTGAGTAATTTATCTGAAGAGAGTTACTCCTTTTATAAGCAGTGGATTCTTCAAAAATCTAATAGCAGATCTTACATGTCATTTCAACTATAGTTCTCTATTTATTCTTGTTTGATGTTACATTGTTTTTTTTTGAATTATTTTTATCAAGGTTTTTTATTTCACTATATATTAAATATATTTCTGGTGTTTTATTTTCCAGGTAGATTGATGATTGGAAACATCATACCTTTATTTTTGAAATCTTATATTGGTTTTTATTATTTTATTCTTGTTTTAATTATAGTAGTTTTGATTTATTCTTCTATTATAACATCTTTTAGTTTGTAGTTATTTTTCATGATTCGTCATTTGAATCATGCAATAATAGGTCATGAGTCAACATTCGAACCCAACGGTTAGTCGTTTTACACTATTTGAATTCCAATACTAGGTAATTTATTTATTATAGTCGGAAATATGCTTATTTCAAAGATTTTTGGAATTAATCTTTATTTTGATTAATTCCTTTTATTTTTACTAAAAATAGTAATAGTTTAACATGGGTTGTTTTTGGCTTCAAGAAATGATGATTCATGTGTTTCCATGGGACATCCAACGGTAGTAAAAAATTTATTTCAATTTTTCATGATTTAATATGTATATTAGATTACAATAAATTTTGTTTTGATTACAACCATTAATGTTTTCATGAGAATGTTATGGTTTTTTTTCAATTGTAAGTCATGACCCACCACTCTTTGTCTTAATGGTAGTTCATGAAACCGCTTTAATAAAAAAATATCTATGTTTTATATTTAATGTGTTTAATGAATATAATAAAAAAATACTCTCTTAAATGTTTTAACACTCAATATTTAAATATAATTGTATTAATGGGTTAGAAAAGTTGAAACAATATTTTTATGAACACTCGTACTTGAAACTTAGTAGTTCATATATTTATATGCTTTTCTATAGTTTTTTATTTATGTATAATCGAGAATATTACATTGTTGTTTTATTTGATTTAAAATTTTCATTTTCTATAATTTTTTAGATATAAATTAAATGTTATATCTAATAATTTATGAATAAATATAACCCCAAATTTGGTTTTTTCAGTGTAAATTTAATAAAATTTAATGATCATTCTATTATATTGTTATATAATAACTTGTGTCATGAATATTTAGGACATGGATATGATCCTAGAGAATCATACTCTAATTAATTGAGAGATCCCTTCAAGGATTAAAACATGTCCTAGTGCAGATGATTCATATAATGAGAATATAATGAGACAATCTCTATTTCTCTGAAATAATCATGAAACTACCTTGAATTCAAATTATTCTAATGTGATCACTTGGAATAATCATTTCCTTAAACTTTGACCTATTATGTAATTAAAAAACATGAGCTACACATGATTTCTCTATTATCTTCTCAGCAGATGTTTTATTTTTTTCTTTTAATCCTTCTTTGTAATTCTTCCTACCACTTGTTTTTTATCTAGAATTTTTGTTTATGATTTTCTGATCCAAAATATTTAATTGGCTTATTCCACCCATATAAAATGTGGTTTGGGTTTTTTCTCCTATATAAGAAGAAGGTAGGTTGTGGCTCCTTCAAAAGTAAAGTGTCATACAATTAGGTGTGAAAAAATCCTGAACTTATTTGTATATAATTCATTTATCAATCCCCTTAAAATGTGATGACCTTGTAAAATATATCTTCATTAAGAGTAGAGGTGATTGATGAGAGTGGTAAGAGATTAGGGAACCAAACAACTATTTAAAAAGATTTTTTTATCTTTTTTATTTCATCTTTAACGTTAAACACTTCTATAACTCTAATAGATTATTATTTCTAATAATAAATAAAAAAGGAAAATTAACCCCCCCCCCATAAAATCAAAACTACCATACCTAGGGACATAAAAACAGTTATAAGTTGGTGTTTCTTCTTTAAGGAATTGATTTTAATTATTTTATTTTCTATTTTTAAACTAACAACTAACCAAGAATTCAAATTCTATGGTAATGATCAACTTATTTGTTATAGACATCCCGGATTTTTGAGATGTTATATCCCATCAAACCACCATACTTCAATACATGTGACTATTTCTACTAGAAGGATGTATTGGATGTATTTCATAAAAAAATCCATCATGATTATTAGTGCAACACTCCAAATATAGATGCCTCCCAAAGGTGACCCATACTCAGTTGGACACATAGCCTCAAGCTCATTTCCCAAAATGAAAGAGGCTACAGACTAGCAGAAAGGGTCTAGGTGTGATAGAGGTAAAACTATTCCATCATTTTAAGAGTATAACATAGCAGAATACAATAATATATGATTTGTTAAATCTATAATTTTGTAAAATAGTGGTAAACTACAGAATAATGATAATATAACTAACCAAATTTCATAGCATACTCATATAACACTGTACGTTACATGTTCATAGAAAAAAGAAAAAACATGTTATGATATAGTAATACAAAATTTACATAACAATAGTAAAAAAAGATTAAAAGAAACTCAAAAGAAATATAAGCCTATCCATTGTCCTATAATCTCCTACTCCTAAATAGAAATCTAGCACATGTAGAATGGTTCTTACCCTTATCAACACATAAAAAACATAATCATTTTGGGCCCAAAAACATGCCCCGTATTGGGTGTGAGACTAAATCCCATTATGCTACCACCCAAGGTCTGTGCCAATTTGTCAGTGAATATATATAAATTGTTATGTACAATAGGTAATGTAGTAAAATAGAAATTAATCATAATTAAATAGTCCAATAATAACTAGTTTCCATTTACATTCCTTATATGTTCATTAGGAATTCAATTACCTTGAATTATACAGGTCTTGAGATCCGGCCTAGGCCTGACGATCCGCATAAAAAAGTAATCACAATAAATATCTCAAAAGACCACCTAAAAAAGTATATGTGAATGGATAATCAAAGAATCTTATTTGGATTGGAAAACATGCCATAATCCATTCCATTCGATATTCAAAAAATAAGTAAATTCCAATTCATGACATAAAAAAGCTTCCTTCAGAGCCCATCCTTGGCATCCCTCATTGGATTCAAGGTTTTATCAACATTTAAATAAAGTCTCCATGAGCCTGACCATTCTATATATGGCTCACTCATGACATGGCCTGATAATAACCTCTTAAATATGTCCATGGTTTTTAACTGAGTCCATGGTTTAACCATGGTATAATGTGTAACATTTATATGAGTCTGACCGTTCTTTTTTCCTGGGGCTAAGGCTCTCCCATTTCTATTTCCCCTTTATCATTTTAGATAATAATAAATACATGTAAATTAAACTATAACATGACCTTATCATGAAAAACTCATGTGGGAAATTTATATCACAAGAAATACATGTAAAATAAACAATTACATGGCTTATCATTAATCCACTCATGTGGGAATTTCATATAATGATCCTGTAATGTAATTTAAACAATTATATGACATTAACATTAGAGAAATCACATGGGAACATTTAATATTAGAATCCTATATTGTAATTTGAACCATTACATGGCCTTATCATAACAAAAATCACATGGGAAGTTTCATGATTTGAGAACAACATTCCAAGTATGATTAATCAAGGAAAGTCAAAACATGGGGAAAAAGGAAAAATTAGTAATCCCATGCCCTTAATCAAAATTATTACACTTTTAAATAATTTAAATTCCATTTAATAAGAAAATTTATTTTCAACAACCCAAGAAGGGAAAACAAAGAATGCCTCATAGGTATCCTTGGACGATTGACCATAGATGACCATCAAAATGAAATGGACCATGGGGTTGAACTAATTCATGGTAAAAAACCTAATTCAAGAATGAGAACACATTTTCAGTTATCTAAACATTAATAGTAAATAACATACACTGATTATCAAAAAAATTGACTCCTTCCAATGGGGGTGTGGCATTCCGACACATATAATCCACTTATTGATTCATGAATGGAATGATACCACCACCCACATATTCATACGACTCTCCACATTCTACTTCAGCCTCTAATTTATTCTAGAATAGAGTAGACCTATAAAATGAGAATTAATTTTGAAGCCTCGATAACTATGTTAAGAGAATAAATAAAAATTAATAAATCAAGAGGAATCGAGAACTCACCAATGGGATTCCAAGTCATCCATTGGTGTTTGAATTGGTGATCACACGACGAAACTGGAGGCAATCCTATCCTCATATTTCTTAGGTACACTATTCATCAAACTAAGGGGGTGATTTTTTATCCCTCAATGAAAAATTATGTTGCTACCCAATTTAACATATAAAGAAAACTACACGGTGTGTACTGGTAACTATAAGAAATATAGGATCATGCTTTCATACAGGTCCTAGAAATACCATTTCATGGCATATACTAGGATTATATGTCTTGTAATACCCATTACACGACATGTAATACCCATTACACGACATTTAATACTAATTATACGATATTTATTTGGGTTATAAGGAATGTAACCGTATTTTTCCTCCACATATTATGTACAACCTAAAAAGAAAATATTTGCACCTCAAAAAAGGAATTGGGTTCTTGCAAACTTCCCCCCTAAAAGAAATTTTTCCTAAAATTTCCCGTCCATTGTTGGACATGATTCATCTGAGAAAAGCTCTGCCCAATAAGCATGTTTGTTAACCTTCTGCTCTCAGGTCTCATCCTATAAATTGTTGTGCTTCAACAAAACATGTACTAAAGTAATTAACAAGAGTTAATGAAACTTCATTCTATGATCCACCATTCATATTGAATGCTCCTCAAATGATGCATATACCAGTAACTCATCCTCTTCAGGAAAACAATTTGGAGTAGGGTCATAAAAGTAACATCACAACTGAGAATGATGGAAGACATCATGCATAGACCAATATCTAGGGATAATTGAAAAAGAGAGGTCACCATTCTGACTCTCTTCACAATATCAAATGGTCTGACATATATCAGCAAAAGCCTGCCCTATCTCTTGATTCTTTTATGTCTCATCCTTTGGAAAAAACATATAAAAATATTATTCATAAACTCTAACTACATAGGTCATCTAAAACAATCGAAAAAATATTTCTGATGAAACTTTATAGTAGTCAACCACTTTTCAATCACTAGAACTTGTTCAGTAGTATCCAGGACAAGATGAGGTCCCAATATAGCAGCATCTCTTACATCCAGCCAACACATGGGTGATCTTCATAACCTACCATACAAAGCCTCATTTTGTGACATAAGATATATAACCAAAAATCTATTCTAATAGGTGAACTCAACCTGGGGTATGTGTTTCTCCTATGAACCCTTGAAATCAAGGACGTATGCCTGAATTATGTCCTCCTACAAATGAATCATGTGCACTAACTAGACATTTGTCCAGGGGTGGTAACCTATTCTCAAAACAACCTATATACCCAGTTCCCTTTATATCCCTTCCTAGAAACAAGACGTAAACTTCACTTCCTATTCTAAAATAATAGATTACTGGACCTCGTGCAGTCGTATAGCCTCACTAATGTACAACCTCTAAATCCCATCAACACCATTGGTTTCATTAATTAGTGGCAAAATTAAAACATTCGTGATATTTTCTTGAAAACTCAAACAACATCAGTACCAAGACACCTCAAAAGTTAGATTACCCCCATAGAGAACACCGCTAAAAATTATAGCGATGCTACATGTACGATTTCCCTTTAACTGGGTGAACTTGAACACAACTGATGTCATACAAGCAGCGTCATAGAAAATGACAATGATACCCCGATCAACCTCATCAAAAAAAGTTGCACAATATTCCATAAAAATACATTGTGTACCTTCACACCATGCCCATCATAAAATATAAGAGTGTTCAAACTGGTTCATTCAAAACACACATGATGAACAAGAAGGATAACGAGTTATAAAATTATTGGATGACTCAACACCAAAACATCGAGCATTGGAGGTTGGCATGTTGCTACAAAAACCCAATGACTAATCCCAAGGAACCATGCATCCACAATGAACCTGTTCACTGAAGCACATAACTATCTATCAGTGTTAGTCCTTTATTAAACCATACAATTATCAATAATAATGGTAATTCCATATTAGGAGTAAATGTGAAAACCAGATCCATACCATGTGGATCGTTACCCCTTTCCAAACCATTATCACTATACCCAGTAATAAGACTAAGATAACCTCATAATAATCAACTAGGAGTCCATGGATCTCATTAAGATGGTTCATACTCCCTGTTAAAAGCGTGACTTTGGTACAAATATTGAATTCCACATAAGAACAATAACTAAACCCAAAGAGGCATCTTCTTGGAGGTCATGTCAATAAAAATGGCAGACCTCTAGAGTCATTCCAATGTGTTTGTACATGGTAACCCATTTTTCACTAATGATTAACAAAGCCTCATTTAGAACCACACATCCAGAACACAACACTGATAAATATTAAGAACTATCCCAAAAGATTTCATCTGTAAAATAGTGTGTAACTAATTCTCTCTTTGTGAATCTGGGATGACATGAAGATAAGAGGCATGCTCTTATATTAAGGAATATCACACTAATATGTTTTAATGATCACTAGAAAAGGAAAAATGAACCACTACTGTTCGACCTCTTGAAAGAAACTCAGCATCCCTTACTAACTCATCATCATTTAAATTACCACAATTCCTTTATCCCAATGCATTTACATCATAGAGCATTCTTAACTACTGAGGTCCGTTAATGATCATCAGCTCATCACAAGGGCTTCACACACAGCTAATGACAACAAAATCATGTTTTCAAGAAAACATCAACATGAAACAAGACTCCCAACCCTCATGTATTTTATTTGGATCGACCACTTTTTATTGATCTTTCATTTTCATCCTTCTACCTACAAGGACAAATTTAAATAGAACTGACAAGATTCAACCCAACTAGGAAGGTCTTATATGCTTAGAAGAACTGACAACCACTCTCAAACGCACTAATTCAGAAAAAACAAATAGAAAAGTTTCATTCCATGAACCACGATCATTATTTCCTACCAGTTGGCATGAAATTTGAAATTAAACAGACTGGCGTGTCAAAACACTAATGTCCCAAAATTTCATCCTAATAAGATGGAAAAAATAGTTCCATAACACTCAGGTCACCCAATTTCAGAGACAACCTATGATCTTACACAATAGCTAATGGCTCACTGATTTAACCGAACTCAATGACTCATTATAATATTTAACACTCAACGGGTACAACGTAAGTCAACATATAATACCTAGAGTTTTCAGGACCAAACATCACATTATCTGTACTCTTTATATGATTCCCATCCACTTCATCCTTGTATCAGATGGTTCATATAGGAACTGGATCAAATTAACATCATATATACAACCATTTACACTGATGAAAATGTACAAAGTCACCTCTGACATATGAAAATAGAGAATCAAAAGACCTACTATGTAGCTAACCATGACAGAGGCATGTCTTGCCTACTAAACTAGTCATTACTAAATGATAGTCTTTACATTATGGGTCATGATTAAAAACATGCTTCTCAAAAGTGAAGATATCAAAATCGGGCAGGTCCACACCTTCATCTAAGCAGTCACCCTTGTGTCTACCCCATGGGTCAAGTCTTGGTGTAAAATAAAGGGAGATAATCACAAGATCGCACTATTAGGGTTGGGTCTAGTCAATTCAAACACAAAAGGTATCCTACATGGTATCCTTATAAAAATTGGTAAGGGATCAATCCAACACACAATCCTCAAACAATAAAAAGTAGTGGCATCCTACAATAGGGATCCTATTAAATAGTACATAGAAGTGGGATCCTATAGGGGAATACCTTGAAAATATGTCAAGAGAGATAGCTCAGAACTCATATCAGATCATGGTTTCCACTAGGTTGGTTTAAAAACCCAACCAATCATCCATAAAAATTATCATTATCAGGTGACAACAGAAAATGTAAATAAAGGAAGAACCTCTAGATTTAGATAAAATCCCCAAAACACCCATTAAGATTCCTAAAAAATCTCTATAGTTCTCAACATCATGATCTACATGGAAATCTACTCAAAAAGGACTACTCTCTTGTCCAAAAATAAATAAGGGATCAAAATAAGAAAATACCCTCAAAGGGTACCAAAAGAGGACTTCACAGCGTGTAGAAACCATACACTTCATATACCCATATGATCCTACACAAGAGTGTACTTCCCATAGTCTAGGAAATCAAATTTAATAGTTACATGGCATGTAGATACTATACATAGTGTTTACATGAGTCTCACCTCTTATCTATATAATTCTACATGGCCATAGCCACACTAGTTCTACCTGAGTAGCACTATAAGTTGTGTACCTAAAGTACATGGCATGCATAGTTCAAAACCCTTAATTTCATGTATGACTATACACATGGACACCTTCCACATTACATGTACACAAATTTCATGGTTTGTACTTAAGAAAAGTCTTTCTTCCCAAATAGAAGAACTTAGGGAATGTTTTCATACCACCACATGCTATGTTTTATGGGTTATCGAAAAGAAAAGGCCCAAAAAATTCCTAGAATCCCCCATTTATGAAATTTAATCTATTGGTATTCCAAATTCTAATCCATGGGCATCCATACTCTCTACGAATCAATGTTTCGCATCCATATATAGCACATCATATACAAATTCTGGATAAAACAGGATCCATGAAATTCTGATCCCTGAGGGACCAAACACATCAGGTACCAAGGATTGGAATCCATCTCATTAGGACCATAACATGTTGCTATACACTTATCAAAATAGCATGCATATCTATAATGGTACCTATAACAATAGTATGCATATCTATCAGGACATCCATGAAAACATCATGCAATCAGTGATGCTATCTATATGGAATTGAATGCATGGAATGTGGTTTCTAACAAGTACCCATATGATCAATGAGATAGAATACCCTCATATCATTTGGTTGAAACAAAAATAGAACATATTAATATCAACAATAACAGCACAATCAAAGTGTCTCACCAAATGGTGAAATTAAATCAATTGTAATATCTCACAACACATAAAAAACCAAATCAATTAGAGGTAATATGGATTTTCCATATACCTAGGGTAGCTACTCTCTAGAAATCTAATTACCAAATCCCATTACTTACTATACGTATATAAAATCTCCAAACATTAAGAAAAAAAGAAATACCCTCCTATGTTACCACTTTGTAATGTCCCAAATTCGGATGGCGTGCCTCATACCCGATTGTCCACATTGCCTCAAGAACATTTCCCCAAATTCCTGAGGCCACTGACTAGTTGGGAGGGAATAAGTGTGATAGTGGGGAAACTATGCCCTCATTGGCAGAGTATTACATATCATAATAGAATAATATAACAAGAGATGAAGTAATAATAACATAAAATAGAAATAAACAAGGTAAGAATGATAATATAAATAACCAGATGCCATAGCATACAACTATGACGTTATGTGTTACATTTCCTAGGAAGAAAAACATAACAGGTTACACTATATAAATACATAATATAAGTACCAACACTAAAAAAAGGAACAATAGATACTTAGAAGAATCACAAACCTCCTCATGGTGACATGATCTCCTACTCCTAAACAATAATCAAGTACCTGTTAAGGGTCCTTAACCTTATCGACACCTGCAACAAAATAATTTTTTTCTTCCCAATAACTTGACCAAGATAGGATGTGTGACTAAATCCTAGTAGAAAACCACACAAGGTCTATGAAAATCTATCGGTGAATATATATACCAGGAATGGTGTAATAGAAAAGAAGTAAACTAGGAAGTACTCAAAATTAAACTATCCAACAAGTAATGGTTTTCATTTACATAAATTTTATATTCATTAGTAATTTAGATACCTTGAATTATATAAGTCTTGGGATATAGACTAGGCCCAACGATCCCCATGAAAATGTAATCACATCAGATGTCTCAAAAGACCACCTAAACAAGTATATGTGAAGATAGAATATAGGATTCTTCATTGAATTAGAAATCATTCCAATATTCATTCCATTCGATATTAAAATTATAAGTTAATGTCAACTTATGACATAAAAATAGTTTCTAATAGAGCCCGTCGATATCATCCCTCAATTGATTCAAAGTTCGCTCAAAATTTTAATAATGTCCCCAAAAGCTCGACTGCTCCATCTGTGGCTCACTCATGATGTAGCTTGGTAATACCATCTTCAGTTCGTTCATGGTTTTTTAACTAATTCCATGTTTCACCCAATGAATATTGTGTAATAGTCATATGATCTAGACCATGTCTTTTAACCTGAGGCTAATGCTCACCCATTCCTATCTAGCCCTTCACAATATTATGTAAGAATATAAACATGTAAAATAAAATATTACATGGATTTGACATCAATAACTCACAGAGAAATTCATATCACAAGAAAAACATATAAATTAATAAATTACTTGTCTTCGCATTAATCAACTCATGGGGGCTTTTCAAATGACAAACCTATCATGTCATTTAAACTATTACAAAACATTAGAATTATATAAATCACCTGGGATAATTTACTATTATTATTCTATCATGTAATCTAAACCATTACAAGGAATTAATATAACCAAAAATTAGATGTTCAAGTTCACAATTAGAGAAAAATATTCCAAGCATGCTTAAACAATCATAGGACTAATATAGGGAATAGGGGTAAATCTATAATCCCAAAACCATAGTCAAATAAATTACAATTTAACACAATTAGAATTAAATTTAATAACCAAAACCATATTCAACAACCCAATAAAGGAAAACAGGGCATCCCTCATAGGCAACCAAGGACAAACATGCATAAATGCTCATCATAGGGAAACACACCCATGGGGTTTCCATAATTCAAGGTAAACTACCTAATACATGATTGGGAACAAATTTTCAATTCCATGAACAAAAATAGGCAATAACATCAGCCAATTATCAATTAAAGAGACACCGTAAATATGTGTGTAGCACTCCGAAACATATACTCAACATGACAATTCACAAAAGAAACAAGACCACGTATCTTTTACTCGTACAAATCTCTTTGTATAGCATCAGCTTCTATTTCTTCATAGAATATATTAAATTTAAAAAAGAGAATAAATGATCATGACTAGAAAACTAGGTATAGAGGAGAAATCATGAAGAATGATTCAGGTGGAATCGATAACTCACTAAGGGGATTCTAATGCATTCGACAGTGTTTGAATCCGAAATTAGATGATGAAATGGGAGACAACCATATCCTTTCATTTCATATTCATGTTGTATGTCAAATAATGGGGTTAGTTTCTATCCATATATTAAAAACAATGCTATTTCACTATTGAACAAAAAATGTACACGATGTATACTAGAAACTACACACCGTCTAGGTGCCTATTTCTGTTCAGGTCCTTTCCAGACCATTAGAAGGTGAGTACTGGGATTATACGACATGTAATCCCTATTAAATGTCATATACTTGGCTTACACGGCATGTAACCCTGTTTTTCCTCCACTAACATAAGAAAACATTAAAAGATAGAAGATTTGTATCTCAATGGAAGAACCAGGTTCTTATAATTGGGTTATAATTTCAATCCCATGTAAACTTCATGAAGTTGGTTTACAGACACCCCTATTTATTGATACTACAGAATTCATTTTAAATAAAAAATTTATGAATTATAAATATTTATCTCCAAGTATTAATATGTATAGTAAAATTTCATATTTTAAAACTACTGATTGATTTTAAAGGACACTAAAACTCACCCATCAAAGAACTGAGATGTTGTAGAGATCCTAGGTAGGAATACACAAAGAAGAGACTCATGAATTTAAATGAATGCTTATGAAATCTTAAATGAGATGTACTATAAATTAACCAATATTTTCAACAGTATGGTTAAACTCAGATATACAATTGAGATTGATGCTCTTATTAAATGATTACTTCACACTCTAATTGATAGATGGAATTCAATAAAATATGATATTGAATTTATTAAGGAGTTCACTAAATTTTAAATGGGTTAGATAGTAGGATCACATCATCAATATGAACTATAAATGAATATTTAAAATGATAATGAACATTATATATGGAAAGTCATAGCATTTAATTCCAATATATATGTTATTTCTAATTATTCATATTCTATGTTACAGAAAAGTGAGAAGGATGAAATTGAAAATTTCACCAATGGAATTTATAAATACATGAAGGGTAACATAGGATTTAAGAAGAATCTTAAAAGATATCATAAATAAGATGGATGAAATGATAGTACAAATAGTAAAAAAGTAAATTTTTTGTTTATAAATTTTTATGATATGTCTATATGAACAAGTGGAAAATATAATAAGATTGTACCAAATTAAAATAAGATTGAAAAAAAATTCCTAAAATAGAGAACCGAGAAATACATATCATGTAGGATGGAGTTTTACTAAGGATAAGGAATCATGTGTCTTTGGTTCTAAAAGTTAACAAAAATATTTTAATCTATGTTAAATGGATTAAACTATAAATGGGCTACACTCTGATTATAATTACAGTTGTTTTTATGAATCAATTATTTATAATGAAGTTAAATGATTAGCTAGAAAAATTGAAAATTAAAAATGATATCTTGAGAATGGATAAACTATATAAGGAATTTCAAAAGATCATTTAATAAGATTAATAAATAAAATAAAAAATCAGAGTGATTTTGATTTAGGCCATATATAAGAGAGAAATGTTTTATATTATGAAATGTCAAAATTTAATGATTAAAATTTTAGAATAAATTATTTCTTATTAAAAATGATGAATATCAACAAATAATATTTAATTTTTTTTTTTGACTTAGATAAAATTGAAATGGAATGTATAAATCTTGAACATGAAAATAAAAAACAAAATAATTACACATCATGTTCAAATATTTAATTATCTAATGATCTTGAAGTTATTCAAAAGGAGATTAAATACTGTAAAAATATAATTACTAGTTTTACGGAAATAATTTCTATATTTTATCTAGTCCAATATAAATTTCTTAAGATACTGTATATGACAAAACACCAATATGATAAAAAAGGTTCTTGGATATAATAATCTAGTTCATACGTGTTTAGCAAAGTATTGTTTTCAACAATACATAATAATGTTATTTAAAGGGGGGGATTATTGAAAATAATACTCTATCTCTTTATGATAATTTTGATGCTCACAAATACCCATAATTATTTTCTAATGATTTTATTTAGTACATTTCAGGAATTTATAATTTTATTTTACTCTTGAAATTACGAGAATTTAATGTTAAAGTATTCGTATTTAGCGTGTTCGGGAAACACTGTTCATCTGCTACTTCGTTAGAATCTACATTAGTGTGTCCTTGAATCACTATTAATACCCTACATGGATAAACGTAGCGTAAGGATGAAAAGTGTGTATACTTTTTGAGATAATAGAAAAGTATGGTTAATCAACCATACGTTATCAGAAAAGTATTGAAGAAGAACCTTACGTTAGGAAGGAACCTTACGTTTGGGTTATCAGAAAAGTATGGAAGGAAAATCATACGTAAATATTAAACATTACATTTTTTTCTCAAAGTTATGGTGAATCAACCTTAATTTTGTAAACAACTATACGTTCTTATAAATGTATTGATCAAGTAAAAGTATGGATCTTTTACCGTACGTTTGAAAGTTGACAAGAAAAGTATGGATGACCAACCCAATGTTTGGAATGAACCTTATTTTTGTTGTCAACTTTACGTTGTCAACCTTACGTTGTGAACCTTACGTTTGAAGACTATGCCATCAATCCTACGGTTGGAGGCCACGTCATCAACTATAGGTTTGACGTCAGAATGTTTGAAAGACGATATTTTTATGCAATGGTCAGCAAGCTGATTGTTAGGCGGATTTCAAGCTGAATTTAATGTTGATTTTAAAATTTAACTTTGACAGATTCAAATCCGTTTTATCAATGGATTAAAGATTGAATTATAAGAATATTTTTATGCCGAGTCTTCAGGGACGTTGCGACTACTCTGTAAATTAAATTTTTTGAATATTGCGCATCAAAAGGAGAATTTTATGGATCTAAATGTTAATGGAATATGCTATTATTTATTATATATGTTTTCTCTGAAACACCTGGTACACGTGTGTGGTGATCAATCAATTATTTAAAAAAGGAGGAAAACAGAGACCGCCAAAAGCACCCAGTTCTGCTGATTCAAAAGGAGCGTCAAACTTTTGTTTATTGAAGAAGAAAGATCTCGATAGAAGATTCACATGTTCTACATCAAATATCTTCTGTGGATCTACTACTACTGATGTTGTGAATTATATCTCTATATCTACTGCAACCAGATCGACTCAGAACTATTTCGACTTGAAAATCAATATTTCTAGAGACGACGATCCATCTGCAGTCAATTGCATGCTGTTGCAATTGTGATGAACATCTGGAAAGTATTTGTAAAATAAGAAAATCTTTTCTTTCTATTCTTGAGTGATCAGTTTCTCGTACTAAGATGAGTAGGTTCATTTTTGAACCAGAAGGCTTTGTTTTGCCTTGGATTGTAAAGGTGTCAACTTCCTATACTCAGTTGTGAACCGGTCTGTTGAAACGAGGACCAGATAGTGAAAATCACCATGCTCGTGGAGTTGAACATTGGTGGAGTCGACTAGGGGCCTTCTATTCCCTGAACCACTATACGTCTATGTGTATATGATTTTACTTCTTCCGCTACATGAACAAATCTAATAAAGGATAAAGGACAGAACCCGTTCAATCTAAGAGTAAATGAAAATTCTAAAAGAAACAATTCACCCCCCTCTTGTGTATAATCTCTATATTCAAGATCCAAAAATTGGTATCAGAGGTGGAGCTTCTGATAGAGCCTTAGAAATCTAGAAGAATTTAAATATTATACAATATAGCATCTTGACTGATACAATGGAGGGAATTTCGATGGTCAGAGCGCCGTACTTCAATGGAGAAAATTATGGATGCTGGATGTCTCGAATGATTATCTATCTGAAACATCTTGGATATAGAGTCTATTCTAAGATTCTAACTCCATATGAAATAACAGAAAAACCAGAAACATGGAGTGCAACTACTAAATCAGAATATGATATGAATTCAAAAGAAATGAATGCAAATATATGTGGTCTAGGACCTGATGAGTTTAATAGAGTATCTCAATGCCCAACAGCATATGAAATGTGGAAAACTATGGCTGTTTCATATGAAGGAACTAACAATATCAGGGAAATGAGATATGCAACTACTATGCTTAAATTTGATCCATTCAGAATGGTTGACGGTGAGAGTATTACTCATATTAATGGAAGATTGACAGAGATTGTCAATAATATAACTACCTTGGGAGATCCCATTAAGCAAGGTAATCACGCTTTAAAATTATTGAGAGTACTGCCTACAAAATGGAATGGAATCTCTGCAGCAATCAGACAGTCGACACCTATTAAAGATTTAACAATGAGAGAACTAATTAAAACATTAATGATGTATGAGGATGATATGGAAGATGAAGCTAATGAACATAATGTTCTTATCAAAATAGTAGATACTATGCTGAAAGCATCATCACAGAGCAGAAGAAGAAATATGAAAAGTAGAGAAGTCAAAGCTAAATCAGAGAGCTCTAACTCATCAAACTTAGATGAAGAACTGGCCCAGCTAGCCAAAAAAATTTGAAATTTCTACAGCAGGAAAAGAGACTTCAGAAATCCTTTAAGAGAGATGATAAGGATGTAAGATGCTATAAATGCAAGAATATGGGGCATATCAGACCAGATTTCCCACAATTAAAAGATGCAAAGAAGAAGAAATTCTTCAAAAGAAATGACTATGAGCATAAAGGCAAGAGAGCTATGAAAGCCACTTGGAGTGTATCTAAATACTCTAGTATCTCTCCTAAATCAAGCTCAGATAAATAAGAATTAAATCTAAAAGTAAACATGTGTTTCATGGTTGAAACCGATGAGGTAGCAGGCCACCAGAGTAGAAAAGATATATGGTACATAGATAGTGGATTTTCAAGACATATGAGTGGAAACTCATTTAATTTTTCTTCACTCTCTCAAAAGGAAGGATGAATTGTCAAATTTGGTGACAATGCCAAAGGAAAAATCATTAGAATTGGTACTATTTTTTATCCAAAAATAGTCGCAATCAACAATGTACATTATGTACAAGGATTAAAACACAACATAATAAGTATCTCTCAACTTTCTGATGATGGATATACTATTGATTTTACTAACAATTGTTGTACTGTTTCGAAAAACAAACTGTTTAAATTTAAGGAACCAATAACTGATAATATCTATACCTTGGATTTAAATTCCTTGTGTAAACAACAAGTAAACTGATTTACTACTAAAGTAAGTTAATCTTGGATCTGGCATAGGAGACTTGGACATTGTAATGTATATGTTTTACATTAATTATCTAAGAAAAACCTAGTTTTTTTAGTTTCATAGTCTCAAATTTGAAAGTGATAGATTATGTGACGCATGCCTACTTGGCAAGAAACACAAATCATCATTCAAATCTGTTAATAATGTTGCTACCACTAAACCTCTAGAACATATCCATATGTATTTGTCTAGACTTTCTAGAGTAGCAATATTAGCTGGTAAATTATATGTTTATGTATTAGCTGATGATTATTCTAGATTTACTTGGATTTTATTTTTGAAATTTTAAAATGACGCTTTTACATTATTTGAAAGTTTCTGCAAATCTGTTCAAAATGAATTTTTTTTAATATAATCTCATTGAAAAGTGATCATGGTGGAGAATTTGAGAATCAGGAATTTAATTCCTTTTGATCAAACATGTGAATTAAACATACCTTCTCAGCACCAAGAGCACCTCAACAGAATGTGATTGTAGAAAGGAGAAATATAAAAATTCAAGAAATGGCTAGAACTATGTTAAATGAATACAGCCTACATATATATTTTTGGGCAGAAGCTGTAAATATAGCTTTCTATATAATTAACAGAGTATTAATTAGACCTATTTTGAGAAATACACCCTATGTACTATGGAATAACAGAAAACCTGAAGTAAATTACTTTAATGTTTTTGGATGCGAGGTCTACATCTTGAACACCAAAGGTAATCTTGGTAAGTTCGATCCAAAATATGATGAAGGTATTTTCTTATGATATTCTGCTACCTACAAAGCTTATAGAGTCTATAATAAAAAGTCAATGATTTTTGAAGAATCAGTTCATGTGAAATTTAATGAATCTGGTCCCTTTGAGAAAAGGACAGATCAAATGGATGAACCTAACTCTAAAGATAACATGAGACATGATAACTTAAAAACTGATTTTGAAAATCATATAAAAGAAATTCAGTCAATTTCAGTGGAACATGATATTGAAAAACCTTTAAATATATTTCCAAGACAGTCTAGAACCCAAAAGAATCACCCTTTAGAAACTCGGATAGGTGACTTAGAAACTGGTATTCAATCTAGAAGAAACTTTGGAAATCCTGTATAATTCTCTACCTTTCAATCCTAATTAGATCCCAAGACTATAGAAGAAGAATTAGATGAGGAAAGCGTGATGATTGAAATTCAAGAAGAGTTAAACCAGTTCAAAAGAAATGAAGTCTTGGAATTTGTTAAAAGAACATAGAACAATCCAGTAATCGGAACCAAATGGGTCTTTAGAAATAAACAGGATGACCAAGGCACAATAACTATAAATAAAGAAAGATTAGAAGCTAAAGGATTTTATCATGAAGAAGGTATAGATTATGATGAGACTTTTTGTCCTGTATCTAGGTTAGAATCCATTAAAATCCTTTTAGCCTATGCATCTTAAATGAATTTTAAATTATTTCATATGGATGTTAAATATGCCTTTTTAAATGGTTATTTAATAGAGGAAGTTTTTGTTGAGAAGCCTCCTGGTTTTGAAAACACTCAAAAACCTGATTCTGTTTTTGAACATACTAAAGCTCTTTATGGCCTTAAAAAAGCACCCCAATATTGGTATGAAAGATTAAGTTATTTTCTTTTGAAAAATGACTTTACGGTTGGAATGGAAGATCCAACACTCTTTAATAAAAGTGTGAAAAATAATTTTTTATTAGTTCAAATTTATGTTGATGATGTAATTTTTGGATCAACTAATAAAATCCTTTTTTATGAGTTTTCAAAGTTAATGCAAAAATAATTTGGAATGAGTATGATGGGAGAATTAAATTTCTTTTTAGCACATCAAATTTATTAAAAAGATTTTGGGAATGTTTTGAATCAAAGAAAATATACTACTGATTTCGTTAAGAAATTTGGACTTAAAAACAGCAAGCCATTTACAACTCCTATGTGTACTAATATAAAACTTGATTTGGATGAAACTGGGAAATCAGTTGACAACAAGATATATAGATGTATGATTTGTATTTTATTATGTCTTACTGCTAGCAGGCCAGATATAATGTATTCAGTATGTCTTTGTGCTAGATATCAATCGAATCCCAAAGAATCTCATTTAACTGCTGTCAAAATAATTTTTAGATATTTAAAAGGAACTATTTTTCAATATCTACATTATCCTAAAACTTATGATATTAATTTGATTTCATATTCATTTGCTGACTTTGGATGTTTTAGATTAGATAGAAAAAGAACATCAGGAACATGTCACTTTTTTAGTAAAGTCTTTGGTTTCATGGTCTAATAAGAAACAACATTCGGTTGCCCTGTCAATAGCTGAGGTAGAATATGTTTCTGCTAGCAGTTGCTGTGCACAAGTGTTGTGGATGAAAAACACTCTTATGGAATTTGAATTGAATTTTAATAATACACCTATTTAATGTGATAATAAAAGTTCAATTAATATTTCAAAAAATCCTATTAGTCATTCTATAACTAAGCACATTTATATAAGGCATCACTTTTTAAGAGAACATGTTATTAAAATGAATATATTTTTAGAACTTATAAATCTAGAAATTCAATTAGCAGATATTTTTACTAAACCACTTCCCACTGCAAGGTTTTATTTTATTAAGGGGGAGCAAGGTTTATATGATTTTAAATAAAATTTTATTTTACAATGCTAGTTATTTATTTTTCAGCTTAAAATAATTTTTCTATTTTGTTTTTTCTAAACAGAATAAGTTTCTTATATCTTCGTAATCTATTTTATTTATTTTTTATAAATATGTAATGATTATTAAAAACACAGGAATGAAGGTTTTCAGAAACCATTTTGACTTCTAAACCGTTTCATTTCTATCGAAACCATTTCAAATCCGCAAACTGCACCTCTGCTCATGAACCCTAACATCCGAACATCAGAAACCCTAACATCCAAACCATCAGAGATTCTCATAGAGATGGTAAGGGCTGAAAGAGCCAGTGAAGTCGAGCCAAGCAATTCCAAGAGACAACGCTCCGAAGGAATAAAAATCTTACAGGTCAAGGAAATCAATCTCGACTGGTTATTTCAAACAAATCTACAGTTGAAACAAGCGCTGTTATTTTAGAACCATGAACAGACATTCAACAGTGAAAATATGGAATTTCAGTATGAGGTAGAAATTAGATACTTCTTCAAATCTGTACAGTTTAGTCTGGGGGATACTGAGGATAGTATGATTGCTAAGATTGAGGATAGGGATTTCTCAATCTTGATAGTAGAAATTGGTCAGATTCTCAACTACCGTCATGAGAATGTTTTTCATTTTGATTTGAATAACATAGGATATGTTGTTCATAAATCCAAGAACATTATGTCCTTTTTGTTTGGAACATCTACTATTAAGAAAAAGATGGTGAAAGATTTAGAACCAGATCAGAATATCCTGGTTAAATTTGTTCATACAGGAATAGCTCCCAAAATGGAAGAAATGGAAATGATTTTGTACCATGATATGTACATAATGTATCTTCTGTTAAGTGATATCAAATTAAACTTCTCAAGGTACATGGTATGGTACCTAAATTTCTGTTGTCAGAGTGATTCCCGGATGAACTTTTAACCTTTTGGTCGATTTATTCACAAGATGTTTCTTAAGAAGGACATGGTGAGGTTAGTGGATGCCCGAGTACACTATCATCACAGTAATATGTTTAATGCTGGAACTCAAAGAAAACTTTTCTATTTCTGGAGCACCATTAAATGAAAAATTTTGCCACTATGAGCTGAGGATGACTCAGAGAGTGCTCAGGCTCATCCTGATATGTCCTAGGAGGGTCAAGCTGAATCAAGAGTCAGAAATTTATCAAGAAGGATATGATTTGATTTGGGAGATTCTGTGGAAGAGAGAAGCCAAGAGGGACTTCAATCTCAAAGAACTAGACCTATTACTGAGGAAATTACTTCCCCTGTATTGGAAACAACCGAAGATTTATTTTCTTATTCTTTTGTAAGAGAAGCTACTATTGATATGACCATGGAAGATGTTAGTTAAAGGACAACACTAGTAGAGGGATAAGGAGTTCAAGAAGAAGCTCAAAGGGAGAATCGGGAATAGATTGTAGTTGATGTTGATGTTACAATTCAACAGGAACAAAATAAGGAAGAAAGGCCTGGTGAGGAAGTGCCCAGACCTCAGGAAAATCCTGAAAATATTGTTCTCGAAATTCCAGTGGAAGACAAAGATGCTGATGTTTGTGATGAGCATGCTTTTGAAGCTCACACAAAATTACTTTAAGAGGATTTTTCTGTGGAGGAGTCTACAGACTCTAAGGAAAAATCTGTGGACCAACCTACTCAGGCCAAGGAGAAAGAAAAATCTGATGTTGAATCTTTACCTTTGGTACTACTACATCACACAAAAACTGAGAATGCGAATCAATCACAAGTTTCCACTTATTCAAGGAAGAAAGATGTTAAAGAACATTACAAAAAGGTTTCTCAGTTGGAATATGAGAATATCACTCTAAGAAATTCCTTAGAATTAGAACAATTGAGATTTAAAAAGCTGAAGGAGAGTACAGTCTCAAGGCAAGAAGTTGAAATTTTTAAAGAGGATATGTTGAATGCAGTTGTCAAGATGAAATCTGAAATGGTTATGAAGACAGATTTATTAGATCTAAAATTGTCTATGGAGAACCAATTTGCATCTATTGCAAATAGTACTATTAGTGTATCAGGTACTTCACCTGATTTAATTAGAAGATTTCAAGCTATTACAGCCGTGATGAACAACATGAATGAAAGGTTGCAAGATCTCCAATGTAACAGTGCTCCATAATCAGTGTTGCTGGACAATCAGAAATTTTTAGTGGATCAACTGAAATCTAGTGAGACACCAATCAGAACACTGTTAAATCAGCTGTCGAAGAAGCTGTCAGTGTTTATAGACCAAGAGGAAAGGATGCATGAGTTTTTTAGGGCCATTTTAATCACGGATATTCATATGAATCAAGAGAACAAAGAGTTCATTATCAATTTTGGAGATGGGATGATGAAGAGGCTCAGGGAATAGTTTATAGAAATCAAGTTTGCAATCCAGAGAAGATAGAACCTATTTCCCACCTTGACCAAACCTTGATTCTTGTGTATATCATTATCATGTAAATACTGATGTTTTTTAATGAAAATTTTCTCCACTATTTATTTGTTTCTTTCTATTTGTTTTACTATCTTTATTTTCATATGCTAGTACTGCAGATTTAATTGTTGATAAACCATTAATAATATAATTTACCTACAGTACATTCCAACATTAAATGTGTCAAATCTATAATTTATCATTCTTTTTTATATCACAAAAAGGTGGAAAAATTTGGATAAACACAACATTTGATTTCAAAAACTATTTTATGTTATTAAAAAGGGAGAAATTTGGATAAAACTAGAAGCTTTTATTTTTAAAGAAAAATTATTTTATTTTCATAAAGGGGGAGAAATTTATATTTATTGAAATGATCTTGTTAAAATTAAATATTGTTTATCCTATGAAAATTCTAAAACGTTATGTAACTAATTTTGAAAGTTATTTTTATTTAATTAGTCTTATTATTTTATGGGTTTTTTGATCATCAAAATGGGGGAGATTGTTGAGAATAGTATTTTTTCAACAATACACAATAATGTTATTTAAAGGGGGAGATTATTGAAAATAATACTTTGTCACTTTATGATAATTTTGATGCTCAAAAATACCCTTAATTATTTTCTAATGATTTTATTTAGTACTTTTCCAAAATTTATCAATATATTTTACTCTTGAAATTATGGGAATTTATTGTTAAAGTATTCGTATTTAGCGTGTTCTGGAAACACTGTTCATGCGCTACTTAGTCGGAATCTGCTTTAGCATGTCCTGTAATAACTATTCATACCATACATGGATAAACGTAGCATAAGGATGAAAAACATGTATACTTTTTGAGATTAGAGAAAAGTATGGTTAATCAACCATACATTATTGGAAAAGTATGAAAGAAGAACCTTACGTTAGAAAGGAACCAAACATTTGGGTTATCAGAATAGTATGGAAGGATAACCGTACATAAATATTAAACATTATGTTTGATTCTCAAAATTATGGTTCATCAACCTTACTTTTGTAAACAACCATACGTTCTTGGAAAAGTATGGATAAAGTAAAAGTATGGATCTTTTACCGTACATTTGAAAGTTGAAGAGAAAATTATGGATGACCAACCCTACGTATGGAATGAACCTTACGTTTGTTGTCAACTTTACGTTGTCAACCTTACATTGTGAACATTACATTTGAAGACTATGTCATCAACCCTACGTTGGAGGCCATGTCAACAACCTTACGTTTGATGTTAGAAAGTTTGAAAGACGATATTTTTATGCAACAGTCAGCAAGCTGATTTTTAGGAAGATTTCAAGATAGATTTATAGTTGATTTTAAAATATGACTTTGATAGACTCAAAACCGTTTTATCAATGGATTAAAGATCAAATTATAAGGATATTTTTATGAAAAGTCTTCAGGGAAGTTGTGACTACTCTATAAATTTAATTTTTTGAATATCACGATTCAAAAGGTGACTTTTATGGATCTAAATGTGCTGGGAATATGCTCTAAATTATTAAATATGTTTTATCTAAAACACCAGGTAGAAGTGTCTGGCGATCAATCGATTATTTAATAAAGGAGGAAAATAGAGACCGCAAAAAGCACTCAGTTCTGCTGATTCAAAAGGAGCATCAAAGCTCTGTTTATTGAAGAAGAAAGAACTAGATAGAAGATTCACTTATTCTACATCAAATATCTATTGTGGATCTACTACTGATGAAGTTGTGAATTATATCTCTATATCTACTACAACCGGATCGACTCAGAACTTCTTCGACTTGAAAATCAATATTATTAGAGACAACAATCCATCTGCTGTCAATTTCATGCTGTTGCAATTTTGAAGATCATCTAGAAAGTATTTTCAAAATACATAAATCTTTTATTTCTATTCTTGAGTGATTAGCTTCTTTTACTAAGCTAATTAGGTTTTTGTTTGAACCAGAAGTCTTTGTTTTGCCTTGGATTGTTAAGGTTTCAACTGCCTGTACTAAGTTGTGAACCGGTCTGTTGAAACGAGGACCAGATAGTGAAAATCACCAAGCTTGTGGAGTTGAGCGTTTATGGAGTGGACTACGGGATTTCTATTCCCCAAACCACTATACATCTATGTGTCCATGATTTTACTTATTCTGCTGCATGATCAAATTTGATATAGCATAGAGAACAAAACTCATTCAATCGAAGATTTAACGAACATTCTGAAAGACACAATTAACCCCCCTCTTGTGTATAATCTGTAAATTCAAGATCCAACAATACGATGTATAAACCTATTTCAGTTAATGAATGAAATGAGATTATTTCATGTGTTAAATGTTGTAATTGTAACATGAAGGAACATTATGAAAATTATTTTTCTTTTAAATTTACAAATTCATTAGGATATACTAGAACTTTCATTTATAAAAATATGTTATCAATATTACAATAAAATAAATTTCTCTAATACATGTGGGTTCATAATTTTTTTTAGACAAATCCAGCTGAACCCAAACTATTCTAGGTATGAAAACAACCTTCATCTTGATTTGATTCATTAAAAGCCTATCTGAAGAGTTCCATAGTCAGATGGTATATTGGTAGGGGAAATTCAAGGAACATTAATATCTATAAGAATATATTTTTATTTACTGGCATTCAATTAATATAATAATTTCTTACTAATAATTTTTATATCTAATTAAATGAATTTTTATAAATTTCTATCTATTTTTTCTTCATCTAGTAAAATTTTCATAGTATAAAATGTTAAAATATTAGTATGAATAATTTTCCAATTTGATTAAATTTTCATAATGTGTTTTAAAAAATATTTATTTTCCTTCCTTTAAAGATAAATGAATTTAGGGGAAGTTAAATTTTTTTTAATTACAATAATAGACTTTTATATAATCTTCAAATAAGGGTTTAAACATTTAGATTTTATAAAAAATTTATTCCATAGTCTATGTGAAATAATTGTTTCAACAACTAAACTATGGAAGTACTTTATAATATTCTAAATATCTTATGTTCTTTATAATTTAGTTTTTTATAATTATTTGTTGATTTTTTTAATTATAAATTGTTTTAAATAATAAATTTACTCCAATATTGAATTAATTTTTGCTTTAATTTTTTTCATACATTTACCAATATAATATTTCTATTTTTAAATTCATTGATTATTTTATTTTAAAAACCCTCACTGAAAAAACAACCTTTTTTTGGAAAAACATGTTTTTTATCCAATATATTCATGAGAGTTAGTTTTATTTGTTCATTCAATTTTTCAATTTTTTGAATATTCTTGTTATGAAACATAACAAGAAAGAATATTACCATTTTTGTTCTATTTATATTATATATTTTGATAAATATTGATCACTGTGATGTAATGGTAATTAGTTCATAATTTTTTCGGTTACATTGTAAAAATAATTACAATGCCTTAATTTTACTATCATTAAATATTTAAATATTGTTTTTCACTTATGAAAAAATTTACTATATTACTTTTTTAGTTTTTTATTTTTGAATAAAAGGGATTATCAATATTATATAATAATTTACTCATTTAATTGAGTATGTTATAGGATTATCTTTTTCATTTTATAATTTATGTTATGATAAATTATTTTAATATTTTTACATGTTTTATGTAAATAAAAGTTATTTATTCTAATTTTATTCTATTTAACTTGAAAAAAATCTATCACTTTTGAAATTAGAGGTATTTGCGACGGGCTATTTGTGATAGGATCCCATTGCAGAAAACGGTGTCGTAAATATTATTTATTGCGATGGGCCCATCGCAAAAAACAAGCATTTGTGACTAGACAAGTCCTTATCTCAAATAATCCTCCAATTATATACATTATATATAAATAAACCTTTTGCGACTGACTATCACAAATACTATATGCAACAGAGAACTGCCCCGTCACAAAATAAGTCTCCGATTATATACATTATATATATAAAAACCTTTTGTGACGATCCCATTGTCCATTCACAAATACTAATAATAAATATTTATTTTTAAATTATTTGCGACTAGAGCCCGTCACAAAAGGTCTCATCTCAAATACTTAACACAATAAAAAATATTTAATAAACATATGATTAATGAAAAAATTATATTAATTTTATTAAAATATTAAAAAAATATTAAAAAAATATTATTAGTAAAATAAACAGACATAAAAAATATAATACTAAAAAAATAAATTTAATAAAATTATGATAAAAAATATATTAATTTTAATTTTAATAAAACAATACAAAATTAAAAAATTATTACAATTCTCAATATCTACCAAAAAATATAAAAATATCAAAAATGTAATTATTATTAAAAAAATAAAGAAATATTAAAAAATATTATACTAATAATAAATAATAAAATATTAAAAATAAAAAACAAGTAAAATAATGCAATTTCTGTACCAATATAAAAGACTGAAACTGTAAATACATCATATTATAATAAATCATCAATTCTAGTTTTCTTATCATAAAAAACAAATCACTAGGGGGTCGTCTTCAAGGAGGTGGAGGAACTATAGGATATGGGGGAAGAAACTCCCTCACTAAACTACAAGTCAGACGGCGCATGTCCTCCATCTTCTCATGATGCTGTCATTGCTGCTACTACTACTGCCATCGACGCATCTGCTCCTCGTGCTACTGTTACTACTGCTACTTCCATTGACACATCTCTTCATGTTGCTTTTTCAAACACTCTATAAGCTCCAGCTAAGTTCGCAACTTCTCCTTATACCGTGAGGCAGAAGATAATGCATCTCCACGAGCTCCTATCGAGCGGGACGCCGACATCACAGAATTACCATAATAATTATGAGGAGTCCAATGTGAGCTGATACCAACTACTCGACCCTTATCAAAGCTATACTATGTCAACTCTATCCATACTGCCTCATTGAAATGGTAGGCACTGGTATGCTCAGTCGTCTCTTCCTAACTCTCAGCCTGTGTCTAATAGGTCGCAACCTCATATCACTCCTTCATTTCCAATTTGAAATTAAAATGTTGAAAATACTATATGCAGTTAATTTTCAGACAGAATAAAATACAACTAACCACAATCTGACACTGGCGGTCATCTCTAATCTCTCTAGTGGCTGGATCACTGTACATCCTCTGATATACTTCGAACTCTGTAATATTGGGATGCTTAACTGCCTACAAAAATATAAAATAAACTATCTATATTTAAAGTCATATAAAATATTTAAAATATATACTTACCTAATTCTCTCCATGCGTACTGAATGTATGTCTACCAGCTCGCTGTGTCACCTCCTGTCTCGCCCAGTTCTACCATCCCACTAAAGATCTCCTCTGAAATCCACCACCCAAAAAGTGTAATCCTAATCCATCCCAAATGTGAGATGAAATGTACACTGGTCAGTGGGCTCTACACGACTCATCAAATTTTATGGGATAGATAGAAACCGTTTGTAGAAAGCCCCAATAGCACGTTTTGGTCTTCGAAAGAAAAATACGGATGTAGACGGTCAAAATGTTTCCATGAATCACCATCACATTGATGATTCATGCTTTTATCAGTTGAAATATAGGTTTTGTGGCATGGCATCATTAACATTGTGATCTAAGTCATAAATAAACTCTGCAACCTGGGGGTACAGGGGATTTATCTTAATTTTTTTATTGGAATCGATCCAGGCTTCCCTAGCTGAGCTTTTTATACCTCAATTTTCCTCATCCGAGACAACTATCCCATGAATTATTTTCACTAGAATAAAAGATTAAATCAATTAGACATGCACGAATCATTTTAAAACTAAGGCCGAGATTACAAACCTTCCTCTTTCTCTCATTGTAATTTTTCGGCAACACATTTCCTTCAGGTAACCATGTTTTAACCAAAACAATATCTAATCAAAATAGTTGTTTGAAATTGCATTATATAATTTAGTAGCCATAAATTTTGAAACCACTTCTAAATTTTTGATCCTACAATTAGAATATAATACATCCTCAATAGACCTCAATAACTCCTAAAATTTGGATGGTTCCAACTCATGAGTTAAATCCATATCATCTTGTGTTTCAGTTTGTTGAACAGATGGACCTGCAACATCATGTACTAAATTTTGAAACCATGATGGATCCTGAATCAAGTTATAAGTATATTATCTAGAACTGCATTCACCATTTTGATATCAAAAAATATAATCTGGTTTAAAACCAAACCGTAAGAGATGTCCCCTAACCTTGTCAAATGTGTCAAGCGTTCTCATAGCACATTTTTTACAAGGACACTTTATTGTGCCTTCTGAAACAGATTCTGGTTTTGATGATTCAAATAATAAGAAATCTTCAACACCATTAATATATAAAGGATTTAAACTAGAACCATTTAGATTTCTATGCTGATTTTTCCAAGAGCGGTCATCAAATAATGATTATTGTCGACTTCATTCTTCTATATGTTTCTACAAAATATATAGTCATTACTATTTTTTAATATTCTGAAATTAAAAAAACACTATATGAAAAATAAAAGATAAATAATTAAAATAACTTCTTAATAATAACAATTACTTATGGGCGACACAATTTCCAGTAGACTGATATCTTCTCATTTTTCCTATGACCCATTTACTTGCAACATTCTCCCACAGAAATCACAATGAAGAGTCTCCTTGGCAGTAAGCATATTCATTCTCATATGCACGAGAATGAATATGCGTACCTCTGAGGAGATTATTTTTTTAAATATTGAGGCGATTACTCTTTATTGAATTTAAGAAAAAAAAGTAACCAAAGAGGGGGAAGTGGAACATGGAAAACTCATAGCAAAATAAATTATTTGTGTGACTTTTTCAGCAGTCTCTCGGTTACCCTTTGTTCTTCATATCTAATTGCTTCCAACTCCAATCTTCCATGCCAATGGCCCCGACCTCTAGATCTCCCTCTACATACACATTCCCTATTTGAGATCTCTTGAAGTCTTTCTTGAAGTTTCTCACCATTAGTGCTCTCTGAATCCGAGCTATCCTCAGACTCCTTATTACATTTTTCAAGATAAACATCTTTTGAATCTAGTGTCACCATTTCTTCTGCAATACGTCACTCAACCACCATTGGGAAAACAACCGAGGGAAATGCCTTTTTGTAAGAATCAATCTGGAATCCGTCATCATCCACAAATGGATTCGTAGCAGAGTGACTAGTCGTAGAGATGACTGGGGAGTCAGAATCTAAGGTTTGTTTACCTTTTCAAATGACTGAGGGTACAATGCTTTCCTGAGATTGTGCTTCTTCTTCTCTAACTTTCTCTTGAACATTTCCTTCTTTCGAGCAAATATCAACCCAGTATTTCTTGATTACGGGATAGGGAGAACATAACAAGGGTGATTCCGGTCAGGAGACTTTTATATCTACTTTAGCTGCTTGTTCATGAGGGGTATTTTGTGCTTCTCCCTCAGCAGGATTAGCAGAAGTGTTCAAATATTCCAGACCCTTACCCAAGTCATTGTCATCCTCATGAAACAAATGTGGGTTAGTTTTCAAAGCAGAGGATGGTTTTCTCTTCTTGAGACAGTTGGTCACATTATGACAACACAAAGCACAGAAGCTGCAAACTAAAGATCGTCGACAAGAAGAAGATTCATGACCAATAACATTGCAATCCTTGCAGAATTTAGGCATTTTTTCATAAACAAAATTCAGCTCAATTATATAATCCTCAGTAGCAAGAATAACCTTGTCAACAAGGGTCTAACCCATCTTAACCTCAACTATTAAACTAGAAAAGTGGCCAAAATGACCATCCACTGTTTCCTTATAAATTTTTATTGGAATACCAATGGATAAGGAAATATCATACAATATTTTGGGATTCCATAGTATCCAGTTTAAACCATAAACTCTAACCAAAATTTGGGTAGTATTGTTACCAACCTCCAAAGGATTAATCTTTTTATCCCATTCATGCAAGTGAATAATTCCTAGTTTGAGGGAAATGGATCCAAAGCCACATGCTTGAGTTTTCAATTCATCCATGGGGAAGAGAATATGAAAATATCCTCGACCAAGTGAGACACATTTCTATGACAAGAATCCCCAAATCAATGACACATGATCCTTATGTTCATCAATTTTCATCTGAGAAAATTCTTTATTGTGATTTCCCTCAAACAAAATTTCAAGTAAATAAGTTTTCAGACAAAAGAACCCCCGTTTAACGATGAATTATCTTCTTACAACTGTCAATTCCTGAAAAAATTATGAAAAATGTGGTCCTATGAATGCATATTCAAACTCATGCATACGATATTGGATATTCATACATAGAGGCATACTTTTCATAATTTTTGTAGTCAGTGAAAATTGAATGGAGAGGAGTCATCGAGAAAAATGAGTGTCATTAATCCACTTGAAATTGTGCCATGTTATTATAATTTAGTATAATTTATTACTTTTTTTTACTATTTTTTTCCTTCTAATTATTTCTATTTTTACTAATTGTTACTAATTGTTACAAAATGTAACTAATTGTTAATAATTTCTCATATTTATTCATATTTACTTCTAATTCTTACTATTTTTTCTAATTATTACAATTTATTGCTAATTAATAAAATTTATTGATAATTATTAGAATTTGTTGCTAATTCATAATATTTGTTTCTAATTACAATTTGTTTCAAATTACTATTTGTTTTTAATTACTATTTGTTTATAATTCTTACTATCTATTGCTAATTCTTACTATTTGTTGCTAATTCTTACTATAGGTTTCTAATTCTTACCATTTGTTGCTAATTCATTTTATTTGTTGCTAATTCTTACTATTTGTTTCTATTTCTTACTATTGGTTGCTATTTCTTGTTATTTGTTGTTATTTCTTACTATTTGTTGTTATTTCATTCTATTTGTTGTCATTTTTTACTATTTGTTGCTATTTCTTACTATTTCATCCCATTTCATCCTACCTCTTCCTACTTCTTCAAATTTCTTCATATTTCTTCCTAATTATCACTATGTATTACTATTTATTACTATTTATTACAAATTATTGCAAATTATTACTATTTATTTATAATTATTAATAATTTATTACTTTTTATTACTATTTATTACTATTTATCACTAATTATTAATATTTATTACTAATTATTACTAATTATTAATATTTATAACTAATTATTACTAATTATTATGATTTATTACTATTTATTACTAATTATTAATAACTATTACTATTTAATACAATTTATTACTAATTATTACTATTTATTACTATTTATTACTATTTATTACAATTTATTACTATTTAATACCAATTAATACTAATTATTACTAATTATTACAATTTATTACTAATTATTTCAACTTATTACAAATTATTACTAATTATTACTATACTATTTATTACTATTTATTACTACTTATTACTCTTTATTACTATTTAGTACTATTTAGTACTATTTATTACTATTTATTACTAATTGTTACTACTTATTAGTAGTTATTAATAATTATTACTAATTATAACTAATTATTACTAATTATTATTTTTTACTATTTATTCCAATTTTTTATGATTTATTTCTATTTATTATATTTATTACAATTTATTATTATTTATTAGTATTTATTACTAATTATTACTATTTATTACTAATTATTCCAATTTATTTCTAATAATTCCTATTTATTACTAATTATTCCTATTTATTACTAATTATTCATATTTATTACTAATTATTCCCATTTATTACTAGTTATTCCTATTTATTCTTATTTATTCCTATTTATTCCAATTTATTGATATTTATTCATATTTATTGCTATTTATTGCTAATTATTTATATTTATTAGTATTTATTCCTATTTATTTGTATCTATTCTTATTTTTTGTATTAATTTTTATTTATTACAATTTATTGTTATTTATTACAAATTTTTACTTTTTATTACTATCTATTATTATTTATTACAATTTATTACTAATTATAACTAATTATAACTATTTATTACTATTTATTACCATTTATTACTATTTATTCATATTTATTACAAATTATTCATATTTATTACGAATTATTCTTATTTTTTATGGATTATTCCTTTTTATTATGAATTATTACTATTTGTTACCTACTTATTAATATTTATTACCAATTTATTACAATTTATTAACTATTTGTTACTAATTATTCCTATTTATTTTTAAGTATTCTTATTTAGAACCAATTATTACTATTTGTTACTAATTATTCCTATTTACTATGAATTATTCATATTTTTTGCGAATTATTCCTATTTATTACGAATTTTTCCTATTTACTACAAATTATTCATATTTATTACGAATTATTCCTATTTATTACTAATTATTCTTATTTATTACTAATTATTCTTAATTATTCATATGTATTACTAATTATTACTAATTATTCCTATTTATTGTTGTTTCTTCCTAATTATTCCTATTTATTGCTAATTATTACTAATTATTACTAATTGTTACTAATTATTACTAATTATTACTAATTATTACTAATTATTACTAATTATTACTAATTATTAGTAATTATTTCGAATTATTACTGATTATTACTATTTATTTCTATTTGTTACTAATTATTACTATTTATTCCTATTTATTACTAATTATTCCTATTTATTACAAATTATTTCTATTTATTACTAATTATTCATATTTATTACTGAATATTCCTATTTATTAAGAATTATTCCTTTTTATTGTGAATTATTTCTATTTATTTCGAATTATTACTATTTATTACGAATTATTACTATTTATTACTAATTATTACTAATTATTTCTATTAATTACTATTTTTACAAATTACTTTTATTTATTACTATTTATTTATATTTATTCCTATTTATTCCTAATTATTCTTAATTATGTCTATTTATTACTATTTATTACTATTTATTACTAATTATTACTATTTGTTACTAATTATTTCTATTTATAACTACTTATTACTAATTATTACTAATTATTGCTATTTTATTACAATTTATTATTATTTATTAATATTTATTACTATTTATTACTAAAATACAGATAACAAAACAATTTAAATCTAATTTAATTACAACTAATCAATAATAATTTAAATTATCATTAAGAAAATTAAATTAATACTAAATTAAATAAAATATAAATACCATTAAACTTGATCTCCTATTGATGTAAGCGCCGTGTTAACTTCTCCTTAAAAAAATTAACTCAGATAAATTTTTTTACTCTAAAAGTCCAGTTTAGAGAGAGGGAGGAAGTGAGAAATTAGAGGTAAAGAAAGAAGAATAGAGTGGGTTATATATATGTTAGATTAGTTGCGACATGACTAGTTGCAACGAACTTACCATCACAAATACCTTTACCCGCATTAATTGCTTTGAATGGTTAAAAGGGTATTTGCGATGGGGCCCGTTGCAACAAGTGACCTGCCGACACACCTTTTGCAACGGGACAACATCCCGTTAAAAAACCCCATTAACCACCGCTGGTATTTGCGATGGGACCCGTCGTAAATAACCATCCCATGCTTTGGCGCGCAACCCGCACCAAAGCGTGCATTACCTATTGCGACAGGACCCCAAATCCCATTGAAAATAACAGGTTAATTGTGACGGGACAAACCCCCTATCACAATTAACCTCTGGGATGGACTATTTGCGATGATAATAATTCCCGTCACAAATACCCCATCACAAAAGACTGTTTTTTCTGTAGTGTATACATTAACTCTGAAACTATATGTAAATATTTTGGTAATTATGTTCAATTCTACAACTTTTAAGAAGTTCATGATTAAAAAGCATAATGGGTTTAAATATTAAATACAACTATATGTTGTTCTATATTTCAAAAAGTTGGATAATGTTTTTGAATATATAATAAATGATTTGAAAATTCAACTGAGGATTTATTTAATTGTATTTTTTTAATTTCATAAAATGTGATGATGTTTATAATATGGCAATTATAGTTTAACTTGCCTCTTGGTTTTAATAAATCACACTTACATAAAATTTGATTAAAATCAATTTTGATTCAAAAATAAAATTTCTCATAAACATGGTCCAACATTTTATTTTGATCATTGGTTATATACTACATTATATACTTTTTATTATTATTATTTTAAGTTTAATTAAAAAGTTGTCCCTCTACACAAGCATTTTAGGCTAAACCAACAACCACTGTTAGGGGGGCCAGTGGTCAACCACTGTGAGAGGGAAATCCCTCATGGCTTGGATAGAGGATGAGAGGTTTTGTTCTGGAAAAGATCACCTAGGACCATGCATAAGGCCTGAGGAGGGAGCCTTCTTGGTTTGGCCATAGGTCCTATATGAAGTCTACAGGTTCATATGGGTGATTCTGTTTTAATTTGAACCATGGTTCAGTTCACCATTCTTGATATTCCACTAAACCTCATTGGGGATTATATGATTTGATACTATTTTTTTAAGAAAGACATTATCTATTTTAATCTCATTTGTCGATTATGTTTTATCATGAATATACAGTCTCCTTTGATAAACCATACATTATCACACTCATCTCCTGGGCATTCACTACCTGATTTTCCTTCATCTTATTTCGATGTCTGTGCATTCTTCCAACTCACAAATCTATGCTCTAATAATGTTCATCATATGTCTTCCTTTCAAGATCATCATTGAGTACAATTGTTGTTACCTTAATTTCGTCTCATCTCATTCTTAAATATTACTTTTGGCTCATTGATACTGTGTTGGTTCACTGTTTACATTTTTTATTCTATTTTTTTTCTAAATCATTAAAACATTAGATCTTCATTTTCATCCATGTTCTTGACTTCCCTAGTTTTAAACCTCTCTCAGTTACTAGACTGTAAGTCATGAGTTTCCATTTGTAATTCCCTAACCCTAGAAGCCTTTAGTGAGTGCATTAATACGTTAAAATGGCATATATAATTGCTTAATGTCCTATGGGACCAAAAAATTTAAGGGTTTTGGAAAACAAATATTAAAAAAATAGTTCCCATATAACATTTTTAAATGAAATTAATAATGAAAAAATAAAATTTCATCATCCATGAAAAAATTAAAAGGAATCATCTCATAACACGGGGAAAGAATACATATTAAGGGTGGGCTAAAATTATCAATAACAATGATTATAATAAAAACAATAAGGAATCTGTAAGAATAACACAACATGGAGTGGTAAATAACTAAGAACATATTCTAGTCAAATAAATGGATAAGGATAAATCAATATAGATTGGTTAGTAACTGAGACACATCCCCTTTAATCATGAAACTAAGAATGAACTACATCTATAAACCCTGCTAAAGAAATAATCTCATTGATAAATTATAACGGAATCTGAATGAGGGAAAAACATAATTGTTTCATTCCATGATTCCAAGGGACACGCTAACTTTACTGTCAATACCATTCCTAGGAAGGTTTAATATATCAGGTATAAATCATCTAATTTTTTCAAAATGATTCGTCTCAAATTACTACTGATGAATTGAGAAGACATCTATATTCGGGCCCCACCTGTGTCATACCTATCTAAAGCCTTCCTCATATATCAAGTAACTAATTAAAATCATGAACAATGTTACTTATAAAATATCTATATTGAGTTATAGATACATATTTATCAACAATTCCTTAGTTTAGGATAATTACGAACAATGTTTTTCGACACTGATGAATGAAAAAACCATTTAAAAATCATTAAAACACTCCTGAGGAAAATATTTTATAATCATTCCAATGTGTCTCATACAACATCGAACCATTTGAATCATAATACCCATGATGTAATAAAATTAAATTAAAATTATAATATCAATAGAATAAAGATATTCACGATATAACAAGTCAAAAAGAAGTATTGAAACAATATATATGTTAATTGGTGTATAACAACAATAAAGTCTCAATGGAATGTAAGTTGAGATAAAATCCATTACCTTGTGTCTGAATTTTCACATGTGTGTTTTTTATTCCTGAATAATAAACATAGGTTAATATTAATATTATTTTAAAAAAAATATGTTTATTATTAATTTTTCATCACTTATTACAATGTTTTATACTACTACGTAAACAATTATGTTTACATTTATTGTTTTGGTCCAAATTTTGTACATATGTCAAAAAATGACTTTAGTAGGTCTACTATGGTCAAAGGGGTCATTATATAAAATCTCAAAAATAATTATCACGAAATTATTATTATATTTACATATTTATTATACTTCTAAAACTAATTATAAAATACATGTATTGAAAATGATGCAATGTTACAATCATAGAGATGGTAGGTCGTACATACTCATGAGTAACATTCCCATTTTCAATGTTCATTATGGAAAGAAGTAATGTAACATGATATATTTCTATAATTATCACTAAATCAAAAATAAAATTTTATTAAATCATATATACTTATATATAATTTTCTTGTGGTATAAAAGGAATCACATTGTGTCAATGAGGCAGTGGTCCACACATCCACGACCAATGTTATCACTTTTTAGTGTCTGATAAGGGTAATAATGAAACAATATATTTTATTTATATAAATTTAGTTATTCCATTAATATTATATATATTTCATTTATGTCACATATTTTTTATAAAAACAATCCTTTTTACATTCCATGTAAAGTGTCAGTGAATTACATTACTCTGGGGATGTGGTAGTCCACACTTCCACAAAGGATGTTACCATATTAACAAAAAATGGAATTTAAGGAGTTATGTGTTATATAAAAAATTCATAATTATTATAAAAATATATATCACATATTTCATATATAAATAGTGTTTCCATCCTAATTCCAAACCATGAGAGGTTTTAAAGGAAGAGAGAACAATATTGTTTCGTGAGGCTTTAAATCACCGTACATAAAAACAGTAAGTTGATTACCCATTTAATGAATGTTTGTGTAACTGTATGTACAACCCTTACAATAAAAACATCTAAAATTATTCAGGATAATTTTTAAAATATTATTGTAATAATAATAATTTAATGGGTTAAAAAACAAATGAATCATAATTGCACATTAAATTACATTGTTTCCTTTTGGGGTAAATACTTTTAGTTTTCAAAAAATCGCATCCTTGGTTGTATTTTTTCCCATGTTTAGGATTCTATTTTTTGGGTAGGGGTATTGGGAGAATATTGTTCTTGAGGTTTTTTGATCCAACGTGTCTTAATAGGTGTGAGGAACGGGAAGAGTGAATGGATTTTTATAGTGGATGAGGAGTGGGATTCTTATATATACAAAAAGGTTGACAATTTTGGGAGGTATCCATTACCTAAAAAATCATCAAAATTTTCAAATAATGTTTATAATTTAAATTAAGGACTAGAAATATCCCTCACAGCACAAAAATAAGTGACTTTGATAATTTTATTCCTTAACATCTATGTTTCCCCCAATTTTATCATTTTGGTTTTTATTAATGTAACTATTTTTAAAACTCACCATGATGCCTAAATTACGATGAGATAATTTATAAAACATAAACACATATAATTTTAAACATGTTACCTATTTTAAAAAATAATGATTATTTGTGTGGTGTAATTTAATTTTAGACCATGAGAATATCACATGCAAAAACACTACATTAACTCAGATTGTGCTAACAATGATTTTATTATCTATAGGTCAATATTATAAATATAAAAGATAAATTGGTCCATTAATTTCCATATATGGTATCTATATAAATAAAAAATGGAATAATATAGGATTTTTATTATTTCTAAATCAATTAATAAAATATTATTTATTTAAAAGTAACATTTATGTCTGTTTTGAAATTATTTTTTTAATTTTAATTAAATAAATATGTAAAAAAATGTTTTAATTCAAGTATATTAAATTAAAATCAATGTAACATGATATATTAATCAAAAAAATAATTCCATACAATAATTGATTAAATTTAATTTACTTTCAATATTTTTATGATTATTTTTTTATATAATTATTAATAAATAATCCATGTTTTAGTGTTTTTTAAAAATTTAATATAATTGTATCATCTCTTCAAATTAAAGTAAAATTATCATGAAAAATAATAGTATATACCTTTAAAAATAATTTTTATTACCATAACTATGTACCTTCTTCCATACTCTGAATCATTATAAACGTGAAAGGTAAGGAAGGTTCACTTTTTGTCTTTTTCCATACATAACATTTCATATGGGTTACTTTTCTATAATAATCTCCCAAAATCTATTTTATATTTAAAAAATAAATTATACTGCGTAAAAATTTTCATAAGATAGATTTTTACAGGTTTCTTGGTCATTTTTTCCTTATGTTTAATGTTTAGTCCCTTGTTAATATTAATTTTACTTTAATTACTATAATTAATATTAATCGCCTTTACTAACCATTTAAGTAAAAAAACTAAGTTGATATTATTATACTTATAATATAATACTAATTAAAACCATTTATTTATGTTTTCTATAATTAAATTCAAATATGTGATAAAATTAAATTTAAAGATAATCTTATAGACGTGGAGAAAAAGTGGGGTTTTAATAGGAAAAAGATCTAATTCTTATTATCTATTTGTATGAATATTAAATATAAAAATGATTCTACTGAACTGAATTGGATTTTTATATATAATCGATCAATTTTAATTTTAAAATATATTTAAAATAAAATTAGACATTACTAATTATTTAGAAGAAAAGGCAATTTTCAACTAATATAGAGTGTCTCTCACTATTCATAAATAAATGGAACATCATAAGAAACTACCAAAAATTCACCCTAAGATAATATTGATAAATCTAATTCAAATGTGTGTATTATTATGAAAAATACCTTTTATAAATGTTTTAAAATTTCCTTTAAAAATAATTACCTCATTAAAAGGTGGTAAAACTCAGTCTTGCATGTAATAGAAGATAACTCATTGATGTCTATATTGTAGCTTAAGATGGTGTTTCATATGAAGTAATTGAGAAAAAAACTAATATTTATACAAAATAAAAATATTATATCATCTTGGGGTGTTAGATTCTCCATATGCTAATTGAATTGTGTCCTCACAATTTAAACTTGATCATGGAAATCAGGGGTTTGATATTTAAAATATTATTTTTTGAAAACATACATAATAAAAAGGTTTAATAAAATATCGTATCAAAAAGAATAAAAATGAAATTTTAATGTTACCAAAAAATATAGTATTTCTGAGATTATAACATTAATGAAAACATGTACATGGAATCATATTCGAACGATCAAGTTCTGATTGAGAATGATTGAGAACATGTTCTTGAGAAAGGTGTTGAGCATAAAACCATAAACCAGATGTGTGAATAAAGGTCATTGTTATCATCAAAAATAATGATAACATGGATTTTTTTGGGATTTATGATCTTATACCTATATTTTTTGAAATTATTTTACTAAATAAGAATATAACTAAATATGAGTTTTTATAAACATTATATTTTCCTTTGATTAAGCCTAGAACCATTTCTACTTCATCTCTTAGCACAAAATTATTCATATAGTGAAGTAAAATATCAATCACTAATACAACATCCAATGTTCAATTTATGACATTACAAAAATAGTGAAATTTTTGAAAAATTTGTGATCCAACATTTTTGAAATAATGTCACTAAAGTTTCCAAAAAGTAACTTATTATTAGCCTTTACTCAACATGAGTCAACACGAAATTATCACATTCCAAACATATGAATAACTTCATCATGTATTCTCATGAAAAGTGATAATTACATGATTTATCAACAAATATTATTTCAAACATGCATTATTCCTTATTCCTTAATTAAGACACATGTTACACGATATATTCAACAAATCCAAAAATGTTGCAAACTCTATCAATGATAGAATATAACACTTTTTCAAAAAAACATTATTCAGTTCAAA
Organism: Viscum album; assembly: GCA_963277665.1. NCBI lineage: Eukaryota > Viridiplantae > Streptophyta > Magnoliopsida > Santalales > Viscaceae > Viscum > Viscum album. The sequence continues at coordinate 1,849,030,641 of OY728156.1, forward strand.
GGTTGTCTATAATATCCAATATACATTATAAAAATTTCATTAATCCAACAATTGTATATTATAATGGATTAAATTTCCCTCATCCTTGTGTATTTAAAATATGTTAAACTACTAGTGATTCACTTTTTTTTGTTATGATTACTGTTAAAAACGTGATTTTAAATCATTGATGAAAACATACTGTAGTAGAATACTTATAAATTCCATAATACTTATAACTAGGATGTCATCAATAACATTTTTTTTCAAATATTATAAATGGATCAAAATACATCGGCACATTAATCATTCCTCTTTTCTGTTGTCGAAGACTAATCATGTCTGTGATCCATTTTCCGATTTTTTTTATAATTCATTAACTATAGAAATGTTTATTTTCATATTTTCCCATATCCTTACAGTTAGACCATTAAACATTGGAAAATTATTTCTTGAAAATGATATCACAAGCACTGTGGGATTTTCCTCCACACATTATGAAAAATATTATTCCTCTCATGAATATACAAAGGTGTTTCCTTAGAAAATTATCACATGGGGGAATATACATCCTTTTGTTCTTCTCTTTATCCATCTATTTCTATGTTGTACTATTGTTCTTGTGTATTCCACCGAATCCATAATACATATATAACACTTTCTCAATCCTTTTAGACCATGATAATATGTCATTATATGATGAGAATTCTCTAGAGACTAATTCCCTTAGAAATATTGTCTTAATAAAATAAAATATTTGATATTTAATATATTTCAGATCATGTGCATTGGTGAATTTCGCATTCCTTCATCAAGGAACCATTTTTCAATGAATAAAAACACAAGGATAGTTCATATCCTTATGAAAAAAAAATTTAAAATAACAAAACTAGAAAAATATTTTACATAAAATCAATATTTTATGTGTATCATCATAATCATAAACATGGTTTCTTTGGGATGTAAATCTATACATATCCTCAATGTATAGAATTGGTTAGTGTTTATTAATCTATGTTATCTAGATCTAGTTTTCAATGACTCATCTAAAAATTCTCTAATACAAACATTAACTCCCCAACCCCCATAATTAAGAGCTACTACTTTGCATCGTTACATCAACATATTTGTAATCTTCAAATACCTTGGGACCAAATAATATTTTTGTTTTATAAAACAATATTATCTAGATGATATCCATATTACATTTGTAAATTAAATGAATCCTTAAAAAAATATAAGTTGATCATCCTTGAAAATCATTCATGCTATTAACCTACAAAAATTGGGGAAATGTAATAGAATAAGTGTGATAAGAGATTCTCAGTATGGTTGAGTACTGTTGAATAAATAATGAAACAATAAGAATATTTAAAGATATAATGGTAAATAACTGAGAAAAAATTACATTAAAATATGTGGATATGGAAAATTAAATATGCAAATGTTATAAACTAAAAGAAATTCCATTTAATCAGTGAAGTAAGATTAAACTACATATATTGATATTTTAAAGTCAATAACGTCATGGGTAAATAAAAACTAAATCTGACTGAGGGATGTTATAATTCTTGAATGTCATGTTTCCCAGGTACATTGAACCATTAACATCAATACCATTCAAAAAATGGTTTAATTTATCAAGTATAACCCCATATATTTTTTCAAAAAAAATTATATCATGAGACTATCGATTCCTCGAGTGGAAATCTATAACAGGGCCCCACCCCTGTCATATATATCCAAAGCATTCCTCATATATCAAGTAATTGGTTTAATTTAAGAACAATGTGCCTTATCAGATATCCATATTTAATAAGATGTTTTTATTTATAAATAATCCCTCAATGGAGGATATGTGACAACATGGTTTTTTAATGTTAATGAATGGAAATACCATTCAAATACTAGTATTATAATATCGAGGAAAAGAATCAAATACCATTCCAAAAGTTTCTCATAAAACAAAAAAACTTTTGAATCAAATTATCCATGAAGGAATAACATAAAATGAAATAAATAATATAATTGATGTTAGGATAAATATGATATATCATTCAAAATGGTAGTATATAAACCATATTAAAGAGAATATGTGCATAATAAAAAATAAGTCTAAATGGAATTTAAATTGAGATGAAATCACAGACCGTGAGTCCTACCTATTATTTTTGTCTTCATATTCCTAAATAATAAACATATGTTAATTAATTGATTTCATAAGAACCTTTTTCGTTTTATTATTAATTTTATTTCACTTATAAAATGTATTGTACAATTACATAAATAATTTAGTTTATAGTTGGTGTTTTTGGCCAAATTCGGATCATATGTCAAATGCGACATTGGTAGGTCGACTGTGGTCAAATGGGACCTTATATAAACATATATAAAATAATAATCCTGAAAAAATTAATATATATTTATATTAATTATACTTTGAATCCAATTATAAATAATGGTTATGTAAAATGAATCAATGTTACAATCATGTAGATCGTAGCTCGGACCTATGCAAGCGTAACATTCCCATTTTTCGATGATTATAATGGAAAGAAGTTATGAGTCATTATTTATTTACATAATGATAATTGTATCATAAATAATATTTTATATAATAATATATACTTATATATATTATAATTGTGATGTAAAAGGAATCACAAAATTTTGAGGAGGCCGTAGTACCCCCATCCATGTCTGATGATACTTTTTTTGTATGTGAAATGGTAAAAAAGCTATATTATATATTATATTTTATGAAATTTAATTATTTAATTAATATAATATATATTTTATTAATGTTAAATATGTTTATCAAAACCATACTTTATACGTTAAATGCATAGTGTGAGTGAATCACAAAGTTTTGAGGGGCGGTAGTCTGCACTTCCACAAATGATGCAATCATATTTACAAAAATTGGAATGAGTGAAGTTATGAATTATATTAAAAATAAATAAGGATTAAAAAATATAAATATCATGTATATAATATATAAATATAGTTTCCACCATAATTCCCAACTGTGAGAGGAGATAATGGAAACATGAATGATGACATTTTTTGAGGTGGTAATTTACTGTACACACAATCTGTATGTTCATTAACCATTTTATGTAAGTGTTTTTATGTGTAGTTTTAAACCTAGAAAAAATATTTTTTATATGATTTTTATTAAAAAATAATTCAATAAATATAAATTATTGGTTGTAGTAATAAATAAAACATAAATCCACATTAAATAATGTTACCTCTTTTTCTGTTGAAACATTTTAGTCTGCAACAATTTGATTCCTTGGTTTACATTAATCCCTATGTGAGTATTATATTATGATTTTATGGGTTTTGGGAGACTATTTGTGTTTATTTTTTATGATCCAATGTGTCTTGAGATGTGTGATAAATTGGAAGAATGAATTCTCTTTTATATTGGAGGTGGAGTGGAATTCTTGTAAATATCAAAACGTATACATTATTGGGAGATCTCCCTTACCCCATGTTCATAAAAATGGGAAAATAATAAATAAAGGTAATATATGGAATATAAAAACCACCACCACTTAGAAATAAATTGATATTTATAATATTTTCCTTAACTTGTATGATTCCTCCAATTTTATCATTTTAGTTTTTATTAAAGTAACTAGTTTTTTAACCTAAGTAATTTAACCATTAAGTATAAATTAAGATGAGATTTATTATAATATATATACCCACTGAATTATTGAAATTATACATAATTAAAAAATTAAGAATATCATGTGTGAGGGAAATTAAATTTGAACCAGGCACTTGTAACAAACAAAAAAGACAACATTAACACGAACTGTTATAATAATGTTTTTATTATCTATAGATCAATTTGTTAATTATAAAACATATATTTTTTGATTAATGGATCATATTGGGAAATTTTTAATAGTTTAAAATTACTTCGAATAATATTGTATTTTTATTATTTTTCAATCATTTAATAAAATACCATTTATTGTAAAAAACATTAATTTAAATTTAGAAACTATTTAAATAATATTAATTCAAAAAATTTAAAAAAAATATAGGAAATAATATGTATTAAGTTAATAGTTTTGTAAAATGATATATTCATATAAAAATGGAATATAACAATTCATTTGATATAACTTACATTAAATTATTTTCCACCATTTAACTTCATTTATTTTGAACTAAATAATCAACTTTTTTAGATTTGTTAATCCTTTAAGGTAATTATATCATCTCTAAAATGTAATGTTAAATTACCATGATAAAAAAATTATTTAAATTTCAAAATAATGTTTATAATTGGAAATATTTATTGTCATTGATACTATAAGGCTATGTAAAAATTATAGGTAAGGAAAATACCTTTTTTTAATTTTTCCTTACATAACATATTATATGGATCATTCTCATGAAATACTATAAAATTTACTCAAAAAATTCTTAATATTAGTGCACATGGTTGAACTATTAGATAAAAATGTCTTTTGGACATGTGTCTAGGTTATTTTTTCCCCTCAGTAAAAACTTTATTCCCATATTATGCTTAGTTTTACCTTCATCGTTGAAATTAATTTTAATCCCCTTTACTAATATTCATGGTAAAAAATTATATTGATCTTATTATAATATAAATATCGTATAATTAATTTATTTTATGCCATTTTTTCAAATTAAATTTAAATTAGTCTAAAATTTAATTTCAGATCTAATCCTACAAACGTGTAATGAAAGCATGGTGTTAAAGTAGAAATGATCAAAATTTCATTAAGTCATTATAGAAAAATTAAATATAAAAATGATTCGAGTGATGAAAATAATATTAATTGTTATTTAATTGATTTATTTTGGCACTAAGACAAATTTAAAATATAATATTACATTAATAATTATTTATGCAAAAGGGTTATTTTAAACTAAAATGCATTATTTTTCACTATTCATAAAAATTAAAATTTGCATAAAATTACAAAAAATTCACCCTATTATTATTTTGAAATTTTGAATCTGAAAATTATGTTTATTTTGAATTTTTTGTTAAATTGTGAATATTTAATTGTAAAATAGGTGTTCCCTTGAAAGGTGGTAAAACATAGTATTACGTGTAACAAATGATAATTCGGTGTTTTTTATATCATAAGAAAAATATGGTTTTATGTAAAAATAAACCATGCTACAAAATATAATTTTTTTCTAAAGTGAATATTCTGTAACTTCTATAGGTGTTACACTATTTGATCAAATGGTGTTTCTTGTGTCACCGATTGATACTAATGGTGAGTTATGATCCCTTTTTGGGTTGCAATGTTGGGTTAGTGACCTTCCACTGGATTTTGACCATGAGTGATTTTACACATTTTTGTATATCAATGGTTATTTATTTTACCCACAACTGGACATCAATAGTGGGTTACTTTTATATCGATTGGATGTACATCATTTTCTGTATAATGTTTTTTTGTTCTCCCATCGAGATTTATCTTCACTCAACCAGATGTTTTTCTACCTCTTGTTATTTTCTTGGGCCAAAACATTTAATTATCCTACATGATCCCACATTCACTTTTGATCATGTGCTAAATATTTATTTTTTAAATCTACTCTCATATTTTTATAACATTATGTTATATTTTATGAGGATTCATCAATTTTTTTCTCATACTAAACCATATATCTATCGGAATTTATTTTTCCATTGGTAGAAATTGTAATTTCAATTTCATTCTATTTGAGTAAAATGTATGCATATTGTTTTTCCTTGTACTAACAGTAGTTTCTTTAAATCCGTAAAAGGACCTCTTACATCTTATTTCATAAACTGTTTTGTTTTTATTTTTTTATTAACAGTCCTTTATTTTTGTATATATTTTTAATATAAGTATTATTTTATGTATATGTACAACATAATTTTTATGTATTATTTTTGATGTTCCTTGATCCTTGTAATCAAATTCCCTTTATTTTTAATTCATTATATCAATCTAAATTATTCTATGCATGTTTCAAAAAAAATTATCTTTTATTTGTTATTTTATTATATCATATTGTTATTCTGAATTATTTTTCGGAGCAACCATTAGCATCATGAAATTTTAGTTTTTGAGTCACCATTGGAATCCAATAATGAGTCCTAAGTCACCATTGTACATCAAATGGTAGGTAATTTTTTATTGTTCACAAGAAGCCATTAATTTCAAATATTCATGTAATTACTCTTTGTTTGATTAATTCATTTTATTTTTACAGAAAATTACACTTGTGGGTCATGATAATTTATATACTTCATGGAAAATTGAATCATGAGTCACCATTAGACTCCAGTGGCATAAAAAGTTTATTTCATATTTTGATGTCTTTGGATGTACAATTTATTAAGATAATTTTTTTTGATTAGATCCTTTTATTATTTATTGAAATTGGAAAGGTTTTATTTTATCTATATGCAGTGGTAGGTCATGAATCACTACTCTTTATTTCAATTATATCTCATAAACACCATTAGTTAAAAAACTATTTATAAACATTCTATTACATATTTATAAATAATTTTTTAAAATATAATGTCTCTCTATTTTTTTATTATATATTGAAATATATTTTTAAAAATATGTAAAAATAATCACACCATTATTTTTATGAGCTCTTATATATTCAGTATAATAGTTCATATGATGCTCTATTTTTCTATAGTTTCTTGAATATATATTATTTGGAAGGTTCGGTTTTCATTTACTTTTTTTACTATTTTGACTATTTTATAATTGTTATAATTAAATTTTTACGATTCTTCTTAATATTTCATGATCAAATATAATATATATTATGTTTTCTTCTAAGAAATAAATTAAAAAATAATTTAAAAATAATAATATTAAATTGTAAAAAAATAACAAGATTCATGAAAATATTGGACACAAAAGTGCTTTTAGAGGATCTTGCTTTAATGATATGGGATATCCCTTCATGGATAAAAACTTATACCAATACAGATGACTCCTTTTATGGGATTATGATGTGACCATTTTTCCTTCTCTAAGATAAAAAAGATATATTCTTGACTTCTAATTTTTTCTATGATCAATAGAAATCATTCATTGCATTCATATTTTACCTCTGATGTGATCAAAGAACATAATATGTACTGAATTTCTTCATCATCTTCTCATCTACTATTTTATTTATTTCTATTACTTTACTATTGTAATTACTCCTGACACCTATTTTTTTGCTAGAGTTTTTGTTTATTATTTTCCCATAAAAAAGCTATCATTGGTTTATTCCTTCTATCTAAAAGTATTTTCAGGTTATTCCTCCTTGATAAAAGGTAGGTAGGTTGTGACTATATCAAAAGTATTAGGTTAAATAACTAGCTATGATAACAAGTTCTTCTTTATTTGTTTGTAATCAGGTTACCACTCCCATTAGAATGTGTGTATCTAGTGAATACAATTATATTATAGGATTATATGACATTTACTATAATACTAGTAATTTGGTGATATTATCCCCTATAAAAACATCTTATTTTATCTATTTTATTCCCAATACAGCCATTAACACTACTGTAAAAATGATAAATTATAATTTTTAATAATAAATAACAAATTAAAATTCACCCCCATATATTAAATACTTATATACTAGGGTATATAATGATATTATCCCTTTATAACATCTTTTTACTCATTCATTAATAATCATTATCTATCACTATTGTTTTGTTGGTTAATTTCCTTGTTTTCTCATGCATGATTTATCATTAATGTTTCAGATCATGAATATAGGTTATAGTCATATTATCTACATAATTTTATTAATATATTAAATAAAACATTTTTACTAGATACTCCATTATAAGAACTATTTAATTTTGAACATGGAGAATAAATAACATTGCTTCATGAGGATGGTCGGTCGTACATATTCACTGGTGACATTATCATTTCTTTGACGAATGATAGTGGAATGTAGTAGGTTACAAAAAAATTTTAAATAATTATTAATATTTAATTAATATCTTATATTAACCTGAAATTAATCTACATTACCTTCTATGTCATGAATTATTTAAAATTGAATCAAATCGCTTTGTGAGGCAGTAGTCCTCTATACAAACGAACAACGTTATCAGATTCTCAACTGTACTAAAACTAAGAAGATATATATAATATTATAATAAAAAAGGAATAACTATATCATAAATATAATATATATATATATATATATATAATCATAATAAAATTTACTATATTTATCATTGATAATATGCGATGAAAAATTAATATGTTGGTTTGAGAGGTGGTACTCCACCACACATATGTACAACAGTTTTGTTTTCCATTTTTGGGAGGAGAAGATTGTTGTAAGGCATGCTAGTAACATAAAAAAATAATTATATATAAGATAATATGAATATTATATCATAATTTTTTAGTAATTTTTGGATAAATTGGACAAGAAAATAAAATGAAAATACATTGTTATGTACTGTAACTCTTCATCGGGGAGCTACTTTTAGTTTATAGTGAAATCATTCAAAAGAGAGATTAATAATTAAACAAATGCCTTAATATAGTGAGGACGTAATTATGGAATAGTTTTTATAGGGATTTTAATAACCAAAATTTTTATCTATTGTGGATTAGGGAGGTGGGGAGATGTCCTTTTCTAATTTGAGAAAGGAACAGACTGGGAAACTACATTGATATTTCTAAACAGACTCCAAAATCAAAAATTCTTTCCCATTAAAAAATATTAAAAATGATCTTATAATCTATGTTTTATTTATAATATTTCCATATTTCCATATTATGTTAATTAGACAAGTTTTAGTTCATTTTTATCCCGTATCTTTCTTGATTCACCTCCTAGATAAACCCATGATCACCTTAACCATGGTAAATATTTTTAACTATTTTTACTACTATATATGTATTAAAATTAAAAATAAATTATCATATAATATAAATTATATATATTCAAAATAGTCAAACCATTTTAAAATATTTAATTTTCAGAATTGTGTAATTTTAATTTAAAAATTAAACCTTTAAATACATTGCTAAAGTGAGTTTTTTTTATGTGCATTTTCAAGAAAAATATGGTTTTATGTTAACACTATAAATAATATATTCATTATATAAATTTTAATTAATATTTATTTATATATGATCTATAAATTTTATTTAAATTACCCAATATTTTAATTTTTTTAATTAATTTTAATGAATAAACATTATTAAATATAACAGAGTTTTTAGAAAAACCAATTATTAAACAAAAAAATAATAATAATAATAATATAATATATAAATTTGATTTGAAATAATTTAAATCAATTAAATAATAAGGAATAATTATTTTACTTAAAATAATATTAATGTTAGTATCTGGGTATTAAATTAATTATTTTATTGAAATAAAAATACAATTTTATAAAAATGATATTTTCACTGTTAACTGAAAAATATGTCTTTTAAAAAAACTAAAAAGATTTCCCTAAAAAATTTATATATAATGATTTATAAAAAGAATTTTTTTTTTAAATTATATTTTATAAATGTTGTAAAAATAAATTTTATTTTTTTTGCATTGAACCAATAAATCACATTTTAGAAAAATAATGTTTTTTTAAAACATTTCTTTTTTCATTCTAATGGTCATTATCTTATTTATAATGCCTATATATCCATTTAATTTAATATATACTAGTGTAATACATATATTTTTAATAATATTACTATTTATATTTATATGTGCATACTTCATAATAGGTTATATTAGAAATTCATAAATAATAATATGTAAATTGTGTATCGTGTTTCATTTAAAATCAGAGTTTTATGCATCGTATGTAAATGATGTGATTGAATTTATTTAAAAAGAAATATATCTTAATGTATAAGTCATTTACCTTCATAAATAATCTTTATTTTGTGTTCCCAATACTATATTGAACATTATTTCCCTCTTTTTAAATCATGCGGTGTAGCATTCAAGTACATATATTAGGTGGTATAGAAATTTTGTTACTCTAGAGAGAGTAATCTGGAAAACACATCTTATAGCTCCATTTAATCTATTATCTAATCAAAACTGCCCCATATATATTCACAAAATCCACAAACCAATAGTTTATAAACACTACCTACTCTTTAACTAGGAATATCATAACTCCTCAAATGGGATCTCTCTGTTTATAAGCTGTCTGAACACATACAAGCTGTTTAATAGCCATAATCTCCATCACCATGGTTATCCCCCTTTTTATTATCATATTGATAAAAGATAATTTAAAACAAATAAAATCATTACAAAAATGTAAATAATAATTTTAATGTTCAATAAATGGAGTGAAAGATAAAAAAACATAATTGAAATAAAATACCTTTATCCATTCTTCAAAAATATTTTCCTTTATTTTAAAAATAAAAAATAATTAATTAATATACATATAATTTTGATTAAAAAATTACATCTAAAATTTGGAAATAATTTTGATAAATAATAACATTTATAATGGTAGGAAAATGTGGTCAAATCTTAAATAATAAATAACACTAATTCCGTACTTTTGTAAAATGTAAAATGTTACCAGAATGAAAATTTGTATGATGATTATGTTTCAATAATTTTATTATTATAAAAGATAGTTTAGAATGTCTTTAAAATAAAGTAAAAGTATATAATAAAATTCATGGAATAGTTATAAAAATTGGAATATACATGTAAATATTCATAACAAAAAAATAAAGATTAGGTTTCCAAAAAATCCTCATTTGATATTTTGGATTATAAAGTATGGTTGAAACAGAAATAAATATTAAAACCCTAAAAATTCACTAATAGGAAGAAAATATATGCTGTTTAATAGAGAGGGAATATAATTAACCTAGTGGATGTTTAAAAATGAACAGTCATGAATAAATATGAAATTTTAAAATATACTCTTACCTAGTATTTTCTCTTAGTTAGTTGCATTACATTATCATTTATAATTAATTTATATTTAATATTAATTTATATTTCACTCATATGTCTATATTTATCTTTATATATATATTTATTTTTCGAAACTTTTTTTACCCACTTACTCACAATTCATAAATAAAAGAAATTATTTAGCTCCTAATTGTTTTTTTTCTTCTTCATGTTTTGATTTTTGATTTCTAGTACTTTCACCTTCTATATGAATTCATTACATAAATAATTTTAGTTTGGGAATATATATGATATTTACTCATTAAATCAATCTATATAGCCATCCATTTGGAGCAGTGATGAAAAATGAAACACGTCACTTTCAGGAGGTGATAGTTCCCCCACAAGCATTGGTCATAGTTTTATATGCCATTATATAGAAAGGATATATAAAATGGTAATAATATAATTTAAATAAATTCATTATAATAAGTGGTGGAATTTTAAAATTGATTGGGGTGAAAATCTTATAAATAGTCATCCCTTTTAAAAAATAATATATATTTTTTCCTGGGAAATTCCACTAATAAATTTTAATTTAGAATATAGGATATGTTAAGATTGAAACAAAATCAATAAATAAAAATTATATAGGTTTTAGTGATATTTTTACTCTTATCTCGTAGTGTAACCCATTCATTAACCTATTTAACCCTAACTAGGGTTAATTTTTGTTATCTTGGTATCTATTCATTTGGACTAAAAATGAAAATTTCCTTAATATAAAATTTTTATATTATAATTCAATATTTTGAAAAAATTTTACAAGAATCAATTCAATGATTTGGTAAAAAAATAATTTTAATATAAGTACACAAATAGTAATGGAGAACAACTTTTTGAAAAATGTATTTTAGGCATATAAAAGAAATATATACCAAAATCATGAATATGATTGATTCTATTGAAATTTATTATATTAAACATCAAAAAATTATATTTATTTTTCATTAAAAAACTCAAAAACTGAATGAAATGTTTTGATTATTAAATTAATAAAAATTTAAAAAATAGCTCTTTTATTAGAATAGAATGTCACTTATGTTTTAAAATGTCAAATATTAATTAATAAATTAAACAATATATTTTTAAATGATTTATAATAAAAATATAATATATATATTTCATATCATAGAGATTTTAGTAAAATTCAATCCATTCATATATCATAATTACTTCATAAAATTGACACTGTTAAAATGATATTTTTACTATTCACAAAAAATTCAACATTTTCAAAAAAATATAACAAAAAACAAAATACCTATATTGAGATTTTATATTAAAAATTTATTTAAATTTATCAAATGAAATTTTATAAATTTATAAATTTACCCTCTAAATGATCAAACAAAAAATAATGATTAACTCTTTTTATAGTTAAATGGTTATTTTAAAATCTATGTGTTCTTAATCACATTTGAATTCAATTGGAGTGTATATATATTTGTTCATAAATTTAAATATTATATATTATAATATTTTAAATGTGATCTATTTAATATATTATAACACACAAAATTTTAAAAATGTTATTCCAACTATATTAAAATTTACATTAATTGATTTTAATCCTATCATATAAATTATTTACTTTATAAGCATCAGATTTAATAAAAAAACAATATAATACAATTTCAGTATCATAATTTATTAATATATTTTTATCTACTAATTAATTAATTTTCATAAAATTATAATATGTCACAATTCATTTTAGATTATTTTTTATTGTTTCAAGATATTCAACAATGTATTAAATTAAAGGAAAAAACATAAAAAATATTTGGATGGTATAACTGAAAAGTGGAAAAAGGTTACCTATTGTCAATTTGAAGAAGTATCTTAGGAAGAGTTTATTATCTCATCTTGGGAGATGTTTTATCCTCAGATGAGGATATATGAATGATTAAAGGTGATCTTTTTGATATAGTAAGTGGATTAATATATGTGAATTCATAAGAATAACTTATTCATGTTTATGATTAACTTTCTAGGATTATATGATTATTAAGACATGTGATCATGGAATTTTGAGTTGGATTTGTGGATTATGATTCAACATTGGGTGGTGTGTTTGTGGTCGAAGTCATGGATGGACATGAGGGATCATATTGGGGTGATTGGGAGGGAATTCCTCTATGCTGGTAAAGTTATATCCTTCAGTTTTAGGTCTGGAGGTAGGAAAAATAGATTATATGCCAATATTTTAGATCTAAACAAAATCTTTCTTTCATGGGTCTGTATATCTTAATGTATGTTATGTCTAGTTGTTTGAAATTTTTCTATTGCAATGTAGTTTAGAATATGCAGTATGAGTGATCTATCACTATGGGATATATAGATATTTGTGACGGGTCATTTGCGACGGGATCCCGTCGCAAATAGCCTTTTGCGACGGGGCCCCGTCGCAAATCGCCCGTTGCAGAAAACGCCGTCGCAACTAATTTTTTTTGCGACGGTCCCATCGCAAAAACACGTATTTGCGATGGGAAATTGGCCCGTTGCAAATAGGTTTCTGGTTTTTTATGAAAAATCTTGTGTGACGGGCCCGTCGCAAAAAAGTATTTGCGACGGGCCACATTCCCGTCGCAAATGGTTGCATCGATGCGGGTATTTGCGACGGGCCCGTCGCAAATAATAATAAAAAAATTTAAAAAAAAATTAAAAATTTATTTATTATTATATAAATCAATAAACCTATTTATATTGATATAAATATAATATTTATTTTTTAAATATGTTTTAGAAAGGAAGAATGAAAATCAAATATGAATGTATAAGATGTTCAGTAAAAGTGGCTTATAAAATTAATTAAAAAATATTTTTAATTAGTAATTATGTAATTTTTATCAATTAGTAGTCATTTAATAACTCTTTGAATATAAAAAAAAATAAAAAAAATAATGAAAGATGGAAAATAAGTTAAAAATGAAACCCAAACTTCAAACGGCCATAACTTTTTATCCGGGACTCCGTTTGAGCTCCACAGCATATCAAATCGAAGCCTGCGACGAGCTCTACAGCGCTATGGACCGGTAGAACCCGTCCAAGGTTGTTTCAAGGCCAAAAAAGGCCCAAAAGGCCTCCAAAACTGAGTTTTTAGTCGGGGTACCCCAGTTTTTCACCGTTTAAACAGCTATAACTTCTGCTCCCGATGTCCGATAAACCTATACCATATATCATATCGAAGATCGTTTCATGTTCTTCGATTTGACTGATTGTGGAGCTGAAACGGACTTCTGGATTATATGTTATGGTCGTTTAAACATTCAAATGGCTATAACATCCGATCCGGATGTCCGTTTGGCCTGTACCGCATATCATATCGAATATCGTTTCATGTTCTTCGATTTGACTGGTTGTGGAATTGTAACGGACTTACAGATTAGAAGTTATAGCCGTTTTAACATTCTCGGTGGATTTTCACCCCCTTATTCCTATGTATTCATTCACGACTATACATATATATATATATATATGTGTGTGTGTATCTATTGTATATATGTATTTATTAATTAATTAATTTATTTATTTATTTATACATATACATAAAAACCCATATTTTATAAATTTATTTAAAACTAAGCTTATAAATATATATTAATTAATATAAAAATAAATATATGAATAAAAACTTATAACTACATATATGTATATATATAGAATAAATATATATTAATATAAGAATAAATATATATATTTATTTATATAACCAAAAATATTTATATTAATATAAATCTATATTAATATACGAATAAATATAACTATATATATATAGATAGATCATTAAATGTATAGAAAAATGAAATGGCTTAGTTGTAAAGGTTAATGCGCGGATGGGGGAGGTTTATTCCTATTTATTATTAATTATTCCTTTTTATTATTAATTATTTCTAATTATTATTAATTACTACTAATTACCATTAACTATCAACAATTAATACTAATAATTTAAATTAATTAAATAACAAAACAATATAAACACAATTAAATTAAACCTAATTAAAAATAAATAAAACTAATAAAAAATTAAAATTAAATATTAAATTAAAAAGATAATAAATACCTTTAAAATTGATCTGAGGTTGATCTCCGATAATTTTTGAAGACATCAATATCAAATCTGGAAATAGAAATTAAACTTAAGAAACTGTGAACTCTAAAAATAGAGTTTTGAGAGAAGTTGAGAATGAATGAAAAAAACGGGTGGGGGTATTTATAGGTTAGATTATTTGCGACGGGAGTATTTGCGACAGGATACCCGTCGCAAATAGTATTATTTACGACGGGACCCGTCGCAAATACTTGAGTCCGCATTTATCACGGTCAACGGTTAAATAGTTATTTGCAACGGGTCTCGTCGCAAATATTAACCTGCCGACATACTATTTGCGACAGAGGGTATATTCTCGTCGCAAATAGTTTTTACCGCCGCCGGTTATTTACGACGGGTGGTAACCACCCGTCGCAAATAACTTTCGCGCGGTTTGGCGCGCTTTGCGCGCCAAGCCTTTTGCAACGGGTGAGATTTCCCCATCGCAAATAAGTGGTTATTTGCGAAGGGAAAATACCCCCGTCGCAAATAAGTTTATTTGCGATGGGATTTATTCCCGTCGTAAATAACCCGTCGCAAAAACCCCTTTTTTCCATAGTGTATGGTTTATAATGTTTCATATAATCTGTAACATTCTATTTCTGTTAGTTAGGTGGTCTAGTTTTATTAGGTAGTGAGTTAGGATAATGTGTTTTTTAATAGAATTTCTTTGTTAATATTTTTTGATTTAGTCCCCTTTTCCTTTAATGATCAACAATTTCTAATTGGTCTTTAAAAATATAATTTTAATGTTCCTTCCATTAAATGTATCAAATTTACCATATATAAAGTGGTTTTCAATATTAAAATTTATTTTATTTTATAAGTAAGGATTAAATAAAATTATTATGTCACTTAAATAAAAAATGGAAACTAAAAGTTGTTTTTAATGGAACAAGTAAATTTAGAACCTTATATTTAATGAATTCATCTCATATTTTCATTCTGTTAAATCGAATGTGGAAGTAGTTTTTAGGTTTACTATAGAAACCTCAATGGATTGGGAAGTTTATAATGTCTTTTCAAATCCATGTTTATTAAAAAAATCATTTTATTGGAATGAAATTTTATTTGGAATTATTATATGAGTGAGGGTTAACATTGGATGTTATGTTTCTTGATTTATTGATTGATGTTTTCCTATTTCATTCTCTATTATGATTATGTTTATTTGAAGAGATTTCAAATTTAATAGAATCTTTCATGATTATTAGGTTTTAGGGATTACCCTATTATTGTAAGGATGTTATTTTAGTAGATTTTATGAAGGGTGGTGAGATCATAGTGGATATCACCCCTTAGTTATGGTAATTCCCAATGACTAGAATGTGGTTTTCTTTGTGATATTTTTTCTCTTGGTATTTTTTAATAGTTTCTTTTGAAAGAATTGGTTTGGATGAGGTTGATCATATTTTTGTTGTAAAATTTTAGGAGGATATTTTCAATAGATAGAGTTAGTGTGGAATGATTTATTTTCTATTTCAATGGTTAATGTTTTTATATAATGGGTTGCATTAAGTTTTGTAGGATATTGTTTCCTCTATTTTAGAAAACTTTTTTAGATAGTATTGTGTTTGGGGTTTTCCATATCATTTTTGGGCTGTTTTCTATTCTCATGGATGAAAATAAATAAATATTTTTATAATTTGACAACCAAGATTCTTCTAGCCTTCTACGTTGTGTTTTTATATAGATATATCTGAAGAAAGGGGATTGAATGGAGGAAGATAATGTTGGAGATGATATATATTCCAAGGGACGGAGTCTGTGAAAAGATCATATTTTTTTAAAATAAATGGAAAGTTATTGTGAATAGTTGTTATATAGATGGTGTATCATATTGTGGATTAAGTATGATAAACCAAATTTTTGGACTATGATAGTTTGTTTTTATGATGTAATCTTTGTCATAGTATAGTGGAATCATATTGCGGTGTTGAGCCCTATAGTTTATGTTTTAGTGGATCTATTATAATGTCACATCACAATTTTGTATTTCATATAGATTTCTCATGGAGTATCATTCTAGGCTTTTTTATTTAGTGTCATTTCACTTGGTAAACATGGTCATGGATCGAACTTCCTTGATGATATCAATTTGAATATAGTTGACTAAGTTTAAGGGAGGATAGATATTGTAGTTAAATTTTCTGATATTCCTAGGGTAGTTTAATATTTCCCCATCATGGAATGATAATAGACTATCACACCATGATGTATTACTTTTCAATATTGTTATAAATATTGAAGATAATCGAATTTATTTTATTTTTATTTTTGTTTTTTAGGTTATTAGTAATGTTAAACATTTTTATGGGAACACATTTTTGTGCCCTTACTTAGCCTTGATAATTTTCATCAATAGATCATATGTTTATAATCTAGGGTGTGTTTCACATCCATTTTTTGGTTCTCTAATTTTTTTCCCTTCAGATGGAGAATGTACAGTGATTTGGAATGGTTTTTTAGGATTGATTGATTTTTTGAGGTTTCTATATTATGGTTTGATTTGGGTTCCCCTCATGTGGGTTTATTCAGAGGGTTAACCATTTCCATCTTTATCTTTTTTGGTTATTTTTGAACTATTGGTTTAGGTTGGGGAATGAGAAATCTACCATTTATTTGTCAAAATTATATATTTTTATGCTCCTTCTACCATTATGTGGGTAGTATTGATTTCCTTAATGATGATAATGAACTAGAATAAATAAAATAAAATTGAATGGGGTAATTTTTATGTGTTTTCATCTTTATATGTGTTTTATTATTTTATTTTTTCCTTCCAAATAATATTACTGAAAATATTTTACTATTGAGGTATTTTTTGTGTTGTTGGTATGATTTAAATTATTGAATCATTATTTAAAAAATTATAATCTCTTAAAGTTTATAAATTAATAAATTTTCTATAATGTAATATTGAAGTAATGTCACATATGAAAAAGGGAATTATGGAAGTGATTGTTTATAGAACTTCAAAATGTGTATCTTGGTTATATTAATTAATTTTTATTATTTTTTATTAATAGAATATTCATGGTGGATGGTTATAGATAATTTTATGATGGATGTGTGTGTTTTATTATAGGGTAGTAGGGGATTTTCTAAATTTAGAATTGGAGAAAGTAGAAGTTGATGTGATATGAAATGGATGGGTTATTATGTGGGATGTTGGAAGTGTGGGGTGGATGATGAGGTGGTTACTAACATGAGGTGTTTAGGGGTTGGGGTTATGGTCGTTTTTGTAACTTTTATTATTTTATAGCTTCAATGTTGAAACCGAATATTTTAGTTATTGATGAACTTGATAGTTGGTGTGGGATAATCTCAAAAATATTACGGATATAAATAAATTGATTATACATAAAATGAATTTGTACTAGATTAATATAATTGTCGTTATTGTAAATAGACTGATTTTCATTAAAAATAAAACTGAACTTTTAATAAATGGAATGGGGCTGATATATGTTAATTTTATAATATCTGATTGATTTGTATAAAATGGGAAATATTACCATTTAGTTTTGGGTGTTTTTATGGGAATGTGAGCTAGTTGGTAAATTCATGATGGAATAAATTGTTTGTGTATTTTTATGATAATTTATTAATAGTTAGGGGAAGCGGTACCACATTTTTTGTGATTATAGTTTGGGTTAAACATCTGTGTTTTTATATTATACATTTTATTTTCATGTGATTTAAAACACATCCCAACCTAGTTAGACATCCTGATTGATGCCATAATATTTTGGGTTCTATTTCTGTTCTCCCTACATTCAGGTTGATGAGGAAGTGGTTAGCAAACTACTCCCTCTTCCCTTATCTATCTTCCTAACATTGTATGGATGTGATGGCCAGAGGTTGAAATTGTAAATGATGTGATCTTGGTGGGTTTATGATGTGGTATATATGGTGTTGTTGGGTTGTGGTCTATCCCACACCATGTGTGTTGTGATTTGTATGATTCTATAGATTTAAAAGGGACGGAAGTGCCATGATAATTTTTTGTTATGGAATGAGAATGATAAACCAATAGAGGAGTGGGACAGGGAAACCACTTTATATATTTTTTGATATTATTTTATTAATTTCTAATAGTTATTTGTTGATTGGGCCTGTTTATGGCTTGGTGGTAGTTGACATGATGTACTCTTTTTGGTTTTTCAATTCACTCACAAAAGCATTGTATGAATTGTGTACATTTTCATGAGTGATCATGATGAGGATCCTATTGAGTATAAAAGTATTATAACCCATATATATAAATTTTTTTTACTTTTATCCCTATTGAGTTTGATGGTTGAGTTGGGTCGTACTGTCATAGAGTGTAGAGATGTGGCCATAGTTTCTTTCTTAGATTATATTTTGGTATTTTACTTCACAAACATGTATTTTTATTCTGTATCGTTCATAGTGGTTTGTTGTGGAATGTTTAGTTTATTTTATATTATTAAATGTATTTTTGGATTTATAATAATGATCATGGGATTTGTGAGGGTAATTTCTCCCATTTTAATGATTTGTACAACAACTACATGTTCAACAATATTTAGTGCTACTTTATATAAACACAAAAAAATTGAAAATGGTTTGTAATTTTTTAGTAATAATTAAAAGAAAAATTTATCATTATATTTGAGCTAAAAATAGCTGATAAAAGGAATCCTTTTTATCCCTTCTTTTAAACCTGATAAAGGATACAATTTATCAATGTTTTATTTTGAACTGATAATCAGTTCCCATTATCATTGATTTTATATCACTAATAAATGGAACAATATTTTATATATAAATATTTATAATATATTAAGTAATATCTTTTAAAAAATAAACATATATTTATACAAATATAATTTAAATATATAAATATTCATTTAAAATTTGATTATAATATATTTAACATCAAATTATATGATTTTAATATATAAATATATCTTCATATTTAAATTTATATAACTGGATTCAAAATATATATTTTATAATTAATATACCTATACATATATATTTATACATAAGTGTGTTTATATATGTATATATATATATTGAGATATTATACACACATAAATATATATTTATATTTCTATATATATTTGAATGGTGAGGGGATAATACATTAATATGTGTGTGAGTGTGTGTGTGAGTGAGGGGAAATGTGTGATTGTGTGTGTGGGGGGAGGGGGTGTAACTATACATGTGTATGTAGTGTGTGTGTGTTTACATGCATGTTCATGTGTATTTATGTGTATACATGTGTGGTCAACTATTTTTATGAGTATGTGTATATGGATTTTGATATGTTAATAGGTGTATGCATGTTCATGAATATTTATTTTTATGTATATATGTTTCTGTTTCTGTTATTAGTAAATTTGATACACAAATGTATGCCAGTACACATATAAATCACACATGGCCATATCAAAAATATTTGTACATTTATATAAACAATAATATGATTAAGCATAATTACAAATATTAATATATATTAAATAATTAATTCTATTTTATATATAAAATCAATCCAATTTATAAATATATAATTATACTAGTAATAATAATATGTCTCTGCATATTTAAAATGTAAGTATATTTAAATATAAATATTAAAATTATTACTTTTTATTGTATAGATTTATAATTCATCAAAGTGTGTTGAAAACATTCATACATGATATTACAATTTAAATATTTACCAATGATATACTTTCATAAATGTTTATCCACGTCTATAATAAATAATTTTTTAATTGTAATTTAAAATTTACAAATATATGTAAAAATTAATTTATATATATTTTTAATAATTATTATTATCAAATATTGATTATTTTTGTAACCAGAAATTTATTATAATATTAATTTTTTTTCATAATATTTGTTGAAATATTTATATAATTACTAATTAAATATATATTTTCATATTGAAAACGTTACTAATAAAATTATTATTATAAAATTATGAAATTTATTATATTATTAATACATTTATTATCAATTAATACATTTGTGATAATATAATAACATTTATTAATACATCTAAAAAATATATTATTGTTTATTTACTTCTAGTATTTTTTAAATTTATTTATTTTAATTTTCTTTTAAATATTATTTTTAAATATTTACTTTTTATTTAAAGTTAATTTTAATATAATTTTTTATATAATTACTTTTTAATTATAATTTTTTTATTTTTTATTAATATTTTCTATGCTTATAAAATGCTCATTATGAGTGATGTTAATGGTGAAAAATCTAAGTCTTTATCAACACTAAAAAATTTCATACAAACAGTACCTTTATCAACACATTCTAATTTAGCATTAATAAAACCTCTTCCCCTCCATTAAATGAAACTTAACGTATATTATCAATTCCTTGTTCTATTGAATCTCTCATATAGGCTAAAGTATTTTTCTGACTCCATTGACTCTTTTAGATAAATAGACCCTCAAAACAATAGTTTTGTTATTACTTTCTCATTTTAATCATTTTTGTAGTTTTTCATCATCTTTTATTATTCTTCCCTCTTACTCAGTGTTTGGTAATGGTTTTCAAGATTAATATTTTTTTAAATTTTTTTATTAAGGTTTTAGCTATATCAAGAATGATTTATCAATTTTCTTGTATAGATTGTTCTTTTAATATGATGATGGAGGCCTATAGATTTTTATTCTCTTTATCTTGTGATTCTGTATGATTTTTTTTCTATGTATTTTATTTAATGAATTGTGAATTTTTATTGACAAAGAGAATAAATTTAAATAATATTAATTAATTTTATGAATTTTTAGGCATTGTTCAAAAATTATTAAGGTGATTTACATATTAATTTGATAAATTTCTTATCTAAATAGTTATCCTTAAGGGGATTAACCACTAAATAATTGTGGAGTTATTAAAAAAAATAATGGATGGATTGACCAAAATTAAATAAGAATTAAATTGATTATTCTACAATAAATTTGGTTTGATTTGGTAGATTTGCTACTTCATTACCTCATGTTGTGCTTATTGAGTTTCATTAAATTTTTATTCAGATAAACTTTACATTATGACTTTTTTATTTTTTTATTTTCAACTATAAATAAATTTCATTCCATGGATAAATGTTTTATAAATGAGTATAAACAATCCAAAATTTTGGTAAGAATTACATATATTTTTAGGGTACTTTTTTAAAAAAAACTTTTCACAATAATGTGTAAAAGTATGTTGAAAATTACTTATAAACTAAAGAAAAAACATATGTAAATCAGGTAAAGATTTCAAAATAATTTTTCATAACTAATTAGTGGAATTATATTAAAATGATGAATCATAGTTGAATTTTTGTGAAAGATATTATTTTTAAATGGAATAATTTGAAAGTAAAAAAATGGAAAATTATTGTCTATGTGTTTTTAAACAAATTGTTAAATACGTCACAGATAGATTTCTCCATGTTTCATCAGATTTTCATATTTGTATACACCACATCATGGTACTATTAGCCATAAATTTATCTCTAATATCATTATAAATGATCCTTTATATTTTCATTTTCTCTCTAGAAACTATGATTTAGATAACGACATATTTTTCCAAAAATGATCATACAACATAAAAATAAGGAATTATTTCGTCTAAAATGGATTATTTCGTTTAAAATGTTTATTTTAATTAGAAATAGTTATTTTAATGTATATAACTCAAAAAATATAAAAAAATAATTATTAAAAAATATTCAAAATATTAGACGAAATAATGGTTTAGAGAACTAAAGGATGAGTGAAAATAATAATTTTAAAAATATACTTTAGGGATGCAAGTTTTTGGATAAATTATAAAATTATTATTAAAAATTCAAACATAATAACAATAATATATTTTATTAATTTATTTTAAACACTGCATAAATATTGACAAAAATAATAATTTTGTTTTTATATGTTTTTTGATAGCTAAATATTTTTATATGAACCTTAAACATATCATGTTGGTAAAATACATAATTTTTGTGCATATTTATAATGATATGGAGTATCTTATCTCACATGATTAATCTATTTAAAAATATAAAATGATTTATGATATTTTACTTATTCTAATTAAAATATAAGTATTATTATTGTTTATAACAATTTTCATATGTAATAAAAAATTATATTAAATATTTTCACTAAGTGTGTATGTGTGTAAAGAACATACTATTTGTATTTTAAGATCAAATTACATGTATATATATTTGAAATATGAATATTATATGAATCAAATAGGATGGATATTGATTTAAAATGGATGGATATTAATTGTTTAATAAAAAAGTATGAGGAAGGGGTTAAATAGTTCACCAAGATTGAAAAAGAACCTGAATTTGATCTTTTTAAATTCTTCATTAATATTTAAATTGTTGGAATTCAATAAGAATATGTTTAGAGAAGTTAGAAGAAAACATTTTTTTTGTAGAATAGATGGATATTTTAAATATTATACTAAACACATGAAATTAATTTACAGAGCTAGTGTTTGGGATAAAACTATAATTATTGGATGATATGAAATTATTAAATTTGTGAATAGAAAAAAAAATTGTATTAAAGATATGATTTCAACTGTAAACAACGATAAGGATCTGTTTAAAGAAATGAAAATTATATTTGATGATGATCATTACAATTTCCAATGCTACTTTTGAAATTAAATAGCTATGAAAATATTCCATTATTTTCTGGTTGTTTTAAATATAAAACATTTTCAGTCATACTAATGCTACATAATTTCAATGTATGAAAAGGATGAACTGTTTAACAGTTTAAAGAAATATTTTATTTATTGATTGATATGATACTATAAGATAATGAAAATACTTATAAAACAAGTGATGTTATGTGTGGGTTCAATGGGTATGATCTACCAATGAATACATGTTTTTCCAAACGACTATATATTTTTTCACAAGGATTGTGAATCAATTAAAAATTCATTAATCTTGGTGTGTCTCTTTACAACAAAGTTGAATCAAATCCATCGACATTTTTGTGGTAATTTCAAATAATTCCAGTATTTAGGAACCTATATGGAATTTAGGATACTATAATACAATTTATTAGAACACATATAAAATAATTCCAAAGGGAAATTTCATCACCCGTCATTCTCTCCCCAATGGAATAAAATTTTACACATATATCCTCAATTTGGGAATTATTGACGAAACCTTCATCTTATACCATCTATTACTGGAGTGAAACATTTTTGTAAAAAATAGCAGCAAAATTTAATAGCCTATTATACTTGTAAATTATATCCCACCACTATGGTTATACATGAATTAAAAATGCATTATGTGGTCTCTTTTTATTTATGGACCCAAAAATTGGGTAATTATATAAATGATTATTTGGTTTTGTTGATCAATGACCTAAATTTAAAATCTGACAATGTAGTAATATTAAATTATTATTATATAAATTAATATTCCACATTGAGATCCATATTGTATAAGATGATAAATAAATACCTTTCTTATGGAAAATGATTAGGATATATGATTTATGTAATGATAGGGTGTTCAATTTGTGAAGAAGTTATGCACTCAGTTAAGTTGAAATATTCAATGAAGACTATGTTTCTTAGAAATTCGATATTTTCACATAGTTGATATAAGTAATAATCTTGGAATAAATTATTTTGTGTGAATTGAGCATAAGATAAACCATTTTCTCCACTAAAAGGTGGTCAATATTTTGAGAAATTGAAAGATGTGGTTACCATTTTTAAAATATATTATTAATAAAAAACTTATGAAAACTAGTTTTAAAATTTGATAATTTTTGTATTAATTACAAAACTATCATTGTTTATGGATCATAAATTTTATTGAGGTCATACACGTAGAAAAAAAATTATATTATATTGTCTTATTCATATGACTGAATTAAATTAGAAAAATAAAGGATAGATTTAATTCTAGGTTTCACATGATTAATGTGGGGATAATAAATTATTTGGTTATATTGACAAATGATTGATAGAAACTTATTTATTTAAAGACATATACTCATTCATGGAAATTGAGATAGTAGTTTTTCAACATCCTAAACGAATTAATTGTTCTATAGGTGTATTCATCAAATATAATGAGTATATATGAATGAATTATATGAAGAAAAAGGTTCTAAAATCACCTGAGTCTCATGTTCTTGATGCAATATTAAATTTATATTGCTTTACATTAAATTCTATCTAAAATTTCTATTAATAAATAACCAATCCTTTTTCCATTTTTGAATCAATAATCTTTAAAGTTATACACTTGTTAATGCTTCCAACTATGGAAATGAAAATACCTTTCATATTAAGTGAATTTGTGATGTTCATCCCACATTCATTCTATGATATGATGGTTAACATGATCGTTCACTCTATTAGAGATAACTCACTATGTGGTCCAACACATTATAGATTGATGTTCTCCATTGTATTATATATGAGTATATTGAAACAATATATCAAAAAATGATGTTGGATGGATGGTTGTATTAGAAATAAGTATATTATTTAAGAATCAATTAAATACTACACCAACTACTATTTTGTGGGGATAACATTGGTGCTCATAAATCTTGTCACATTGGGAGCCTCATAGGGGAAGAAATATTTAAAAGAGTATTTTTTAGTTATAATTACATATAAGGGTATAATAACCATAAAATTTAAAAAAATATAGTTTTTATATATATTGAAACCCATAAAGTAATTCATATAATTTCAAAAACCGATGGATAAACGTAATATATCTAGAAAACAAAATCAAAATTATATATGATATTTTCAATATCATATTTATAAAGTTTTATCTACAAATTAGAAATTAATTTCTAAATAATATCAATGGATAGCCAGTGGACCAAGTGTGAATGCATTATATTATAATGGTTATCTGATTAATTGTTATAAATTCTATATAAAGGTATAAGATGAATCTAGTATGATATAATATAGTCATTTACTATTTTAGATTATGTGATACATGTATCCAAAACCAAGGAGAGAAATCAAATTATTGAAAAAATATCAAACCTTGGCATCATCGAACAAATATGGGATTAAGATTATAAAACATTATATGTTATATTTTTTTCAAAAGGGATGATTAGGATATTTTATTTTAAATTGATTTATTGAGATTCGTGAGAGTGGATTTCAAAAAAGTAGGTTATAGGGATGAACCGTTCATAATGGTGTCACACATTGTACAAGTATTTTTGGTGTGATATCTTATAAAATGAAATTATTTGATTATTGTTTTTTTCTAAAATAACTATATATTGAAATGAAAATTCATTAGCGGTGATCCTTTCACTGGTACGTCTAATTAATTTCATGTTTTTCCAGATATATATGAAATAATTTATTTTTTTGGTGGGGAAAATTATGGGAACTTGATATATAATAAAGGTGGAAAATTCATTCTAACTATAAATAAAATATTGATTTAAAAAATATGGTTAATGAAATTTTATTATAAATTTTTTTACCCCATAATATTATTTATTATCTTATGCATTTAAATAATATAAGTTAAATTTTCAACTAATTATTTATAAATTTAATTATTCACATTACAATGCTCCAAATCATGGGGAACCATTTTCTTTTTCACATGACTGTGTAACTAATAATACGGAATATCATATTAAAAAGTTTCAAATATTAGAAATGGAAGAAAGTGAAATGTAAATATTAAACGAAAATAATTGTTTAATAGTGTTTTAGTCATAATATAATTATTAAGGCAACATGGAATGATACAAAATTTGAGGTTGGATAGATTGCATGCGAATTTTTTTGGCTCTAGATAATACATTTTCACTGGTTACATTAGGTCACTACTCTAATGAATGTTTCAGTTGATATATATTCATTGAGTAATGTTGGTTCTAGTTGATGGTTTTGATTTGGGAAGAGATGAGGGTGCCATTATCTTATACATTCTCCATTTCTTTAAAAATGAAATAATAAATTTTGATTTACATTTTTTTATACCATAGAGATTGAATTTATATTAGATGATTGTAAAATTAAATTTAAAATAGTTTCCAATATAAAGGATTATATATCCTTTAAGACATATACTATGAAGAATAATAACAGGGATTGTAAAGGGAATGTAGATTCACACCCAAAAAATATATTTAAACACATGGGAAACTTCTAAACATTGAATTAATTCAATTCTTAGCATAAGGATTCATCATTTTAGGTACATTGTAATTTTAAATATATGACATGAAATTACATATATTAACAATTATGATGAATAATTTTTAATTTATTGATGTAAAAATTTGTTTAAAAAAGGTTCCATAAAAAACAACATATAGTTATCCAAAACAACGATGGGGTATACTTTACATGAAAATATGGGATGTATTTAAAACCTAATAAAATAATTTTTTCTGGTATAAAAAAAATAAAAAAAATTCTTATTTATTTATATGTATATTGATGAAACCAAATCTAATTCCTCATATATCAAACAACATGTTCTATAAAATAAGTCTCATGAAAACATGGAGGGAAAATGAGTGGATGAAAATACACAGAGTATAAATATTGTGTGTGTATGACTGAATAAAAACATCTTTTGTATTACATCAGTATTACGTAAAAATTACCACTTATTATCGTATGTTTATATCTAGTTTTTGAAAAATAATCATCATTTAATGTACCTAACTAAAATCTAACTTCATTGGAATTGATGTGGATAAATCAATATGGCGTCATTAAAGGTGTTGGTTTTGTATAGTCTCCTCAAGAATATGATGATAAATAAAATACATAAGGGGATAAAGATAACTAAATATATGGAATATAGGAATAGATAGATTATTAAAATAAAATAAATTAAATGTAATACATAACTTTTTTATATTTATATGGTAAGGGGTCAGAGAGTGGAAACAACACAATAATAACCACAACATGAATTGATAACCCCCACAACATTGAGGTTTCCCATTCCCCTCAAAGGACTTCCTTACATGAGGAAATACGTTTTTAAACCATTTATATTATATGTGAATTATAATGATTATATATCCTTTTGGTAATTAAAATTATATAGGAAGAAATTAATTTTGATTTATATCAATAAGTACCCACCAATCACCTTATTGTGCGCTCTACATTGTAAACTATCAAAAAAGATAATATACACTACAAAAAACTAAATAATATTAATTAATTTTAGGGATTCATGTTTTTCCCAAGTCAGACATCAATATACATGATACCATTAATGATTTTGATACTCACACGGTAATCATACTAGTATAAAATTAAATGAACAGTGGTTCAACCATGTTAAAATATTTCATGATAACAAGGTATATACTTTCAAATTTATTTTTTTATGAAAAACCATTAAAAATTGATCTAAAAGGTCTTAATAATGGAATAATATTATAGATAGAGAAAACAAAGTGGAAATGGAATTTCTATTCAAATAAGTCTAATGATTCAACCAAAAAAAATCAAAAATACAATCTAATAATACATTTTCACTGACAATTAAACTGTTGTATTTAATAATATTACCAGTTCATGTGGTTACATTTTTCAAAAAAAATAACACAATTGATATTTATTTTTAAGAAAAAAATAAACATATGGGACAATATAGACAAGATCAGTATTGAGAGTGTAAATGTAATTCTAAACCATTGATTTTTGGGGGCCTCATTTGTTAATGTATTTGTGTGGAATGTTTTCAAAATATGTGTTTCCCAATTATTGATCTACTCTATTAATTAATTTTTTATTCTATTAATTTTTTTAGACAAATATATATTAGTACTACATGAAGGGAATACCCTCTAAAAAAATAAGAATCATTAGTCTTCATATAAATTATAAATAAAAATGATCATTAGAAAAAAATGAAAATGAAAATATATATTAGAAATTGGATGTAGTGTTTGAAAATAAACTTATAGATTGATGAATCTTCTTAATACCCATAATGATGAGTTAAAAAAATATAATCTAATTATATAAAATACCTTCTCATTTCATCAATTACTTATTTCTTTTTTTAGGAAGCATTGGTTGGTGTTCACAATCAATTTGGATAATCCAATTTCGTGGATTTAATGTATGGATATCAACAAATTGACCCCACATGATAGCCTTTAATAATTTGTAATACATGCCATTAAAAATTTTACCAAAATAATTTGAATTATATGTTTTATATTATATATTAATGAAAATAAAATTACGATATAAAATTGTATGAATATAACAGAAATTATGGTATGGGGATGATCAAGGAGAACACGAAGTTGGTAAATTTTTTCAAAGGGGTAAGTATTAGTGTATATATAGTGATGTTTTCCTATTAAAACATATATAAAAAATTAATTATTTTTATGAATGTTTCAAAATTATCTGGGAAAAAATAATGACAAAGATTATAGTTCTTAGATTTATAAATTTATGAATGATATTTTTTTACATCCACAAACTAGCATTCCCAAATTAGTATTTCCAATGTGAAATAAAATTTCATTTGTAATATTTACTAATTATTTTTGGATTTATATTATACCAATACTACAATGACTTTAAAAAGTAAAAATATACAAAATAGGAAGTATATTTTTATAGGAAGGAGTTGTAAAATTATTGGTGTTATAATTTTCACAAGCATCAGGAAGAGGTGATTTACTATCACATTTACACTTTTTCATTTCACAAAAATCCTGAATATTTGGATTTACTAATGCTTATTTAGATACTTTTATTATCATTTTTAACAACATCTTATTTATTTAATTTCTATATATAACACAAAGATTTGATTTCCTATTGATCATTCAAAAAGAATTTTGTGATTTTGATGAGAGAAAAGGGCCTTTATATAGTGTCCACTGTCCTTATTAATGGAAAAACTCATTTCCATAGTGGATAAACCAATACAATAATTTAGAAATGATTATTTTATATTAAGTGATATTATCAATTATAAATGATATTTTTTCTTAATTAAGGACCCCTGAATCTATATGGTCTTTTCTGGAAACTTCATTGGTATAAAATGATTGGAGAAAAATAAATTTTTGATGAATGATTTGGAAATGATGATTCACTAAGGATATGATTAATGTTACCCCTATTGATTCTTATTTTCATTATTTGATTATTTATGATTAATATTGATGAAATGTGTTATCTTTAGGATCTAAACCATTTTAATAATATAATTGTGATAGAAATAAATTACTAATTGAAAATTATTTATAACTTGTATACATTTTTATCTACTAATTTTAGTGTACTGGTATATATTTATTCATATTCTCATCACAACTAGAATAGTCAAATATGTGGAAAACCTCTCTGATTATCATGAAACGTTATAAAATTATCTATAAATATTTTTTTGTGTCTGGATTAACCTTACATAAATATAACACATAGGATGTCTGATATAACTAAAAGTGCGTTTTTTATTAAATATCATTATTTTAATACAAGAAACACATCATATACTCAAATATGAGAAAAACTCAAAAATTTTCTTGATAAATTATAACAATGATCCATACGAGATTTAGGAAATGATGGAGCCAATGGTACATCAATATGATACATGGTATGTCTATTATGGCTAAATTTAAGTGTTTTTTATCATATATATTTTAGCTCAAATGTAAAGACCCGGAAATTCCATGGCAATATTTTTTCTTTTATACATGGGAATTTTTGGAGTCCGTAGTTTATGACGACATTTGATTCTGAGGCCCGGTGTGCTCGGAATAAATTTATGATGTTTTGTTCTGGTACGTTCAGTAAAAGTATGTACGAGATATTATATCTTTTCAACTGGTGCTTGGAATTGAAATTTGAGGGCACTGTTGAACTCGTATTGCCGGTAATCGCTTTAGGTGACCTTTACCATTGTTGGGTTCTGATGTGAGGGGACGTTAATTTTTGGGGTTTCTAAATAAATTTAAATAAAAATGTGTGTAGAATATTTTTATTTTAATGGTAGTTAAAACCTCCAAGGGGAGGTTTCTGGTGGGGCCACTCACACATAACCTTTCTTGGGAGGATGTTATAATGTGGGGCCCACACAAGCATCAAACCCACATAACACCACTTTAACTCTTGGAACTCCCCCTATATTTTTGGAGCATCTTCACTTTCCACCTTCCCTCATTTTTCTGCCAACACACCTAAGAAATAATTAATGTCAATTGATAAATTATTTTGAAATGGTTTGAATTATTTATGAAAAGCATGGAAACAATAAAATAATAGAGTAGCCATTGTTTTATTTTGGTTGGTGATTCTCTTTGGTGGATCTTTGGGAGAACTCTTGGAAGAATGACATCCTCCCAAAGAAGAACACTCCTCATCTCCTAAGAACGATGAAAACCATCCTGGATCTTCAACCAAGCTAAAAGAGAGGGAGCCACCTACGAAGAACATCGACGATGCTTCTTCCTCAGACACACCCTGACATCAACAAAATGATGTCGTCATTAATGAACAA
This sequence comes from Viscum album, assembly GCA_963277665.1. NCBI lineage: Eukaryota > Viridiplantae > Streptophyta > Magnoliopsida > Santalales > Viscaceae > Viscum > Viscum album. The sequence continues at coordinate 1,849,062,254 of OY728156.1, forward strand.
TCATCAAATCAAGGCAGGGGTTTGTTTGGATTAAGTTAAATCCTCATTCCTCATTATTTGTTATAGTTCATTGATGTCCACTTGTTATCACCTAATGCGGAGTGCGTAGGCAGAACAAACACATCTCGACATCCCTATCTAGTTTTATTGTTTGGTTGATGTAAGAGGAGATCCAGATGGGCGTGGTGCCAATGCACCACGCCGAAGAAGAATCTCGGCCGGGAGGGCCGCAACAAAGGGGTGTGGTGCAGTCACGCTGCACAGGAGAGGAACTATGGCTGGGAGAGCTGTGGCAGATGGAGAAGCAAGGCGTCATCGCACCGCGCAGTGGAGCCGAAGACCGTGGTGTCGTCGCACCGCGCGGAGGGCAGGAGGTTTGCGGTTCCGTCACGCCGTAGTGGTAGCCATCCGGGCCGGCCTCCGTGGAGCTAGATGAGTAGGACCACCCTGTACTCGTAGCTCCTGAACTGGTACAACGCGTAGGTTCTATTCGACGAACCGGGGGTTACCCCCCTCCCACGCATGGTCGGTCGGGTCTCCCCTCTGTCGGGCCACCCCCTTGTATGGGGACGGATCTGCGTACTGGGTCAGACCCCTGTTTGGACCGGGTTGGGCCAGGTCGGTCCGACTAGGTAGGACCGGACGTGGACCCACTAGGGTTATTTACACCTTTTAGCCCGCATCTTGGGCTACGGGTGTCTGATTGACGAACCATCTGCGGCGATGGAATTATTGAAGCAAAAGAGTTTTTTTGTAATATACTATTTTATTTTTTGACACATTTGGGATACAGTCAGGTTGGTTTGATCCTAAAAACCAACTGGGCCCCTGGAACGGAAATGCTAATAACTCACAGATCAGGTGTCCGATTAATGAGTTTTCTGTTGCGTTGGGTTCCTTATAACACTACGGGAAAAATGGGTATTTGCGACGGGGGTATTTGCCCGTCGCAAATAAGTAGTCTTTTGTGACGGGTTAGCTTTCCCCGTCGCAAAAGAACTGGCGCACTTTGCGCGCCAAATCGCGGGAAACGTATTTGCGACGAGCGGTTATTGCCCGTCGCAAATAACTGACGGCGGTAAAAGGTATTTGTGACGGGAATATTCTCCCGTCGCAAATAGTATGTCGGCAGGTTGTTATTTGCGACGGGTCCCGTCGCAAATAACTATTTAACCGTTGACCGTAATAAATGATGGCTAAGGTATTTGCGACGGGATACCCGTCGCAAATAATCTAACCTATAAATACCCCCATCCGTTTTTTTCAATTCATTCTCAAACTCCATCATCTCTTTCTCTCAAAATTCTATTTCTAGAGTTCAGCGTTTCTGAAGTTTAATTTTTTTCTCCGGAGTTGATATTGATGTTTTCAAGAACGATCAGAGATCAACCTCAGATCAATTTTAATGGTATTTAGGTTCATTTTAATTTAATATTTATTTTAAATTTTTTATTAGTTTCAAATATTCTTAATTAGTTGTAATTTAATTATGTTTACATTTTTTTGTTACTTAATAAATTTAAATTATTAGTATTGTTCATAGTTAATGGTAATTAGGAATAATTAGTAATAATTTTCAATAATTAAGAATAAATACTAATAATTAGTAACAAATACCAATAATTAAGAATAATAACATTATTACATTATTAGTATATTTTATTATTAATATTAAAATAATATAATTTTTATATTATATACAATTCTCCTTTCATCTATGTGTTTTCTGTCTCCACATGTAATATTTGTATGAGGAGACAAAAAACACACAGATGAAAGGAGAATTGTATATAATATAGAAAATTATATTATTTTAATATTAATAATAAAATATACTAATAATGTTATTATTCTTAATTATTGGTAATTATTCATATAATTACCAATAATTAGGAATAACTACCAATAATTAGCAAAAATTAGGAATAATTAGTAATAATTATTAATAATTTGTAATAAATAGTAATTATTACCAATAATTAGTAATAATTACCAATAATTAGTAATAATTACCTATAATTAGTAATACTTACCAATAATTAGTAATACTTACCAATAATTCGTAATAATTACCAATAATTAGTAATAATTAGTAATAATTATCAATAATTATCATTAATTAGTAATAATTAGTAATAGTTACTAATAATTACCACTAATTAGTAATAATAAGGAATAATTACCAATAATTAGTAATAATTAGTAATAATTAGTAATAATTAGTAATAATTAGTAATAATTAGGAATAATTAGTAATAATTACCAATAATTAGTAATAATTACCAATAATTAGTAATAATTACCAATAATTATCAATAATTACCGATAATTACCAATAATTAGGAATAATTACCAATAATTAGGAATAATTATCAATAATTAGGAATAATTACCAATAATTAGTAATAATTGCCAATAATTAGGAATAATTACCAATAATTAGGAATAATTAGTAATAATTACCAATAATTAGTAATAATTAGTAATAATTACCAATAATTAGTAATAATTAGTAATAACTAGTAATAATTACCAATAATTAGTAATAATTAGTAATAAGTAGTAATAATTACCAATAATTAGTAATAATTATCAATAATTATGAATAATTACCAATAATTAGGATTAATTACCAATAATTAGTAATAATTAGTAATAATTAGGAATAATTATCAATAATTAGTAATAATTAGTCATAATTACCAATAATTAGTAATAATTAGTAATAATTAGTAATAATTACCAATAATTACCAATAATTACTGATAATTATCAATAATTAGAAATAATTACCAATAATTAGTAATAATTAGTAATAATTGCCAATAATTAGTAATAATTACCAATAATTACCAATAATTACCAATAATTACCGATAATTAGTAATAATTAGTAATAATTAGGAATAATTACCAATAATTAGGAATAATTACCAATAATTACCAATAATTAGTAATAATTACCAATAATTAGTAATAATAACAAATAATTACAAATAATTACCGATAATTAGTAATAATTACCGATAATTAGGAATAATTACCAATAATTAGTAATAATTAGTAATAATTACCAATAATTAGTAATAATTATCAATAATTAGTAATAAATACCAATAATTACTGATAATTACTGATAATTACCAATAATTAGGAATAATTACCAATAATTACCAATAATTAGTAATAATTACCAATAATTATTAATAATTAACAATAATTACCAATAATTACCGATAATTACCGATAATTAGTAATAATTAGTAATAATTACCAATAATTACCAATAATTAGTAATAATTAGTAATAATTACTAATAATTAGTAATAATTACCAATAATTAGTAATAATTACCAATAATTACCCATAATTACCAATAGTTACCAATAATTAGGAATAATTACCAATAATTAGGAATAATTACCAATAATTAGGAATAATTACCAATAATTAGGAATAATTACCAATAATTAGTAATAATTAGGAATAATTAGGAATAATTACCAATAATTAGTAATAATTAGTAATAATTATCAATAATTAGTAATAATTAGTAATAATTAGTAATAATTACAAATAATTAGTAATAATTAGTAATAATTAGTAATAATTACCAATAATTAGTAATAATTAGTAATAATTAGTAATAATTAGTAATAATTAGTAATAATTACCAATAATTAGTAATAATTAACAATAATTAGTAATAATTACCAATAATTAGGAATAATTACCAATAATTAGGAATAATTACCAATAATTGGGAATAATTACCAATAATTACCAATAATTACCGATAATTAGTTATAATTAGTAATAATTAGGAATAATTACCAATAATTAGTAATAATTAGTAATAATTACCAATAATTAGTAATAATTAGTAATAATTACCCATAATTAGTAATAATTAGTAATAATTACCAATAATTAGTAATAACTAGTGATAATTAGTGATAATTACCAATAATTAGTAACAATTAGTAATAATTAGTAATAATTACCAATAATTAGTAATAATTACCAATAATTAGTAATAATTAGTAATAATTAGTAATAATTACCAATAATTAGTATTAATTACCAATAATTAGTAATAATTACCAATAATTAGTAATAATTACCAATAATTACCAATAATTATTGATAATTACCAATAATTAGGAATAATTACTAATAATTAGGAATAATTACCAATAATTAGGAATAATTACCAATAATTAGGAATAATTACCAATAATTAGGAATAATTACCAATAATTAGGAATAATTACCAATAATTATGAATAATTACCAATAATATTAGTTTTATGAAAATAATAAAAAATTTATATAATATTAAAATTATCAATATTTGTAACAGGTTTTGCTTTATTCTCAACATATTCAATTCTTAAAGGGTCAATTTTTAGGTCTATCTCAATAAAAAGTTTGTGTCAGTCGTGTATGATGTAAACTCTATAATTATCCTTGCTTGAGTGTTTTTTCTAACAAATTATTCAAAACCAGTAATGCTTTTATATTTTATATAAAAATATGGAACAACAAGGTCGTCAACAATCATTATTAGGTGACCGCATATGGATAAATCAACGTAGAAATCCAAACGGTTCTGGTTTAAATCCAGTATAGGTAGAGGGTGTGGATACTTTTTTTATCATTTGCGGCATCAAATACAGAATTTGATTCAGAAGGCAAAATAAAATGCCCTTGCAGAAAATGTGCATTGAGAACGTTTGACATGTTTGACAAAGTGGGGGGACATCTCTTGCATTTTGATTTTCAACCAGATTATGTTTCTTGGTATCAACACGGTGAACGCAGTTCCAGAGTAGGTGATACCAACTTGATTCCAAATCCATCCCGGTTTCAAAATTTAGTACATGATGTTGCAGGTTCATCTGTTCAACATAAAGAAACTCCTACTGATATAGCTTCAAATCTGGAGTTGGCACCGTCTGAATTTTATGAGTTGTTGAGGTCTGCTAAGGATGCATTTTATCCTGGCTGCAAGATGATCAAATTAGAAGCAGTTGAAAAATTTATGGCTATCAAATCAGATAACGGAATGTCAAACACCTGTTTTGACCAGATATTTTTATTGCTTAAAACACTGTTACCTGAAGAAAATGTTTTGCCTGCAAATTACTATGACAGTAAGAGGCTGGTTAGAAATTTGGGATGTACTTGTCAAAAGATTCATGCATGTTCAAATGACTGCATTTTATATTCTGGGGAAAATGAGTTGTTAGATAGTTGTCCCACATGTGGGAAACTGAGATATAAAGAAGGACAACATGGGAATTCTGGTTTGATTCCTGTAAAACAGTTGGTATATTTTCCTCTTACATCCAGACTTCAGCGTTTATTCATGTCTAAGAATACAGCGACAATGATGTCATGGAATAAAGAGAATATTTCAACCGATAAAAGCTTGAATCATCCGGCCGATGGTGATTTCGGGAAACATTTTGATAGAGTGAATCCATCCTTTGCTTTAGAAGAAAGAAATGTTCGACTGGGCCTTTCCACTGATGGTTTTTGTCCGTTTGGATCTTATGGTAGTCAATATTCATGTTGGCCTATTTTTTTTAACTCCGTACAATTTACCTCCATGGATGTTGATGAAGGAGCCATATATCTTTTTGACTTTACTAATTTCAGGACATCCGAAGAAAAATATTGATGTTTATTTGAAACCATTTATTGATGAATTAAATTTATTGTGGAGTACTGGTGTCTTTACATATGATGTTGCAACGAAACAGAATTTCATACTGAGAGCAGCATTGATGTGGACAATTAGTGACTTCCCGGCTTATGGGATGTTATCCGGCTGGAGTACACATGGTCAGAAATCATGTCCTTACTCTATGGGAGAGAACAAAGCATTTATGCTCATTCATGGAAAGAAACCTTGTTATTTTGACTATCATCGCAGATTTCATCCAGCTGATCATCCTTTTTTCAGAAACATATCTCATTTCAGAAAAGGAACAGTTGAAAGGGATGGACCTCCTAAAATGCTATCAGGATCGGAGTTAAAATCAATTGTATTTTCATTACCTCCATCACTTTTGGTCCCACAATAAACCAACAGAAAATTTCTGGTTTTGGGAAAGAACACAATTGGATTAAACGTAGCATATTTTGGGATTTGCCATATTGGTCTGATTTATTGGTCCAACACATGTTAGATGTCATGCATATTGAGAAGAACTGTTTTCATAATTTGTTTCATACAGTTTTGGATACACCAGGAACGAGCAAAGAAAATGTAAATGCACGTTTAGATCTTGCCCAAATTTGCAGGCATCCAGAATTGGAACTGTTTGAGAATGTCAGAACAGAAATGTTACTAAAACCAAAAGCAGCTTATACACTGTCTAAAGAAAACCGTTTATTATTTTATCAGTGGATTGCAGATTTGAGACTTCGAGATGGATGTGCTTCCAATTTGGGTAGATGTGTAAATAATGGTCATATTACTGGATTAAAAAGTCATGATTGTCATGTTATAATGGAAAGACTTCTACCCATTGGATTAAGAGGTCTGTTGAATTCTGTGATTTGGGATTCCATAACAGACATGTCTCATTTTTTTCGGGAAATTTGTGTGGCTACAGCAGATTATGATGCTCTAGGAAAACTTGAAAAAGATGTTGTTGTAATTATATGTAATCTGGAAAAAATATTTCCGCCGTCTTTCTTCGACTCAATGGAACATTTGATGTTACATTTGCCATATGAAGCCAAATGTGGAGGTCCAGTACAGTTTCGATGGATGTACCCATTTTGAAAGATGCATGAAAAAATTGAAAAGAAAAGTATGTAACAAAGCATCTGTAGAAGGATCTATTACAGAAGCTTATTTGTAGGAGGAAATATCTTTTTTCTGCTCCCATTATTTTGAATCTGAGTATCCTTCAAAACACAACCGAATGGGGTGGAACGAGAGGAATATTGATGACATCGACAATCAATTATCTATTTTCAACCAGCTAGATCTTGGTTTTGCTAGAGTTTATGAACGCTGGATTTCAGATGATGAACATCATAGAGCTCAAACGTATGTTCTGCTCAACTATGATGAGATGACATCAGTTGTACTATAAGTGTTCATATCACTTATTCTATCATTTATGTTATAGTAAATATCTTTGGTTTTTATAGGTTGTATGATAATCATATCAAGAAACAAATTCTACAAATTACAGCAGCTGCTCTCGAAGAACGTCGACTGAAAAATTTCTCTCAGTGGTTTCAAAAACTGGTAACATAAATTCTTTATCGTTTAGAAACTCATTCAATGTATAGTTTACTATATTGATAATTATTTCACTAATTTTCAGGTGTCTCGACATGCTGATATAATTGAAAAACGACTGTGTGTATTGAGTAACCCACCTTCCAAGCTTGTTAAAACATATAATCCATATGTGGTGAATGGATTTCGATTTCACACACATGCATATGGGGAATTGAAAAAAACAATGAACAGTGGAGTTAGCTTGAGAGGATCTCATCATCGAGAAAATGAAGTTGACTTTTATCACATACTTGATGAAATCATTGAACTCTGTTATCTTGGACAACATTACATAACCATGTTCAAATATCGGTGGATGGATACAGAGAGAGGCGTGCATGTTCATCTGAATCATGGAATCATCGATATTAAATGTAAAAGTGTTATCACAGTAAATGAACCATTCTTATTGGCTCAATAGGAACATGAATTTTATTACGCAAAGTACTGTGCTACATCAATAGACTTGACTGATTGGTGGAGTGTAATAAAAATCAAAATTCGAGACAATCAGTTTAGTCAAAGTGAATGTGCTTTAACTGATGTGAAAAGAATTGAAGTTTTTCAAGAGAGTACTCAAAATGAATCTTTTTTACAAGGAGACATGATTATCAATGACGACATCCCACATTTAGGAGTCGGTGATGACGATGATGTTAATGATGTCACATATGAATTTGAAATGGTAAGAGATGAAGCAACTGTAACTCGAATGGATATCGATGATGTTAAGGAGGAATATGAAGATGACATTGACATATATGAAGATGATGATGAAGATGAACACTGATAGAATTCCATGGTATTTATATAAAATCATAATATGTATATATGTATATATAATAGTGATGATCAATTAATTGCTAATAACATTAACATTTTCTGTTTCAGATGGGCGAAGCCACATTTTGTGAGTTGGCGGATGCTGACCTACCTTTCGATGCGGATGAGTTGCTGGCAGATGACCCTCAGCCTGCAGGCGCTCCAGGGAGTACGCGGAGGGGGCGCGGTCTTGCACGATTGATGATTCCTGACCCCGTACCCAAGCGACGTCCATGTCTTGGGTTTGATCCCCGAACACGGAGGTGTGATAAACTTTGTGATAACCTGTGGATTTGACTAATATTTCATTTATCTATTCACATAATAAATGTTTATTATTTTTACAGTTTTCCGCATATAGCAGTCAAACAGGGCAGTGCTATTTTGCGCAACTATTTCTCTCAGCCGTGGACCACATGGGAGCAGATTCCCATTGATATGTAGCAGGCCATGTTCGGCCATTGGTTGGTACATATGTAAATAAATAATTTTTATGTTGAAAATTATTTCATTTCTAACTTGATATTTTGATTTATTTGTAGGGTTTATGGTATCTGATCGAGGATATCATTTGTGACGCCATCCACGAGGCATGGGAGGTGGCCATGCGTGATCGATTTCGTCAGTTTTTGAACAATTTAAGAAAAGATGCCATGAAGAAAGCAGGAGTGTCAGATTTTGACGAGTTATGTAGAGAACACCAACCAGAGTACATTTCATCCCATGTATGGGATGGATTATGTACGCACTGGTTCAGTGGTGCCTTTCAGAGGAGATCATTGGTGGGGAGGCAGAATCGGGGGAGACAGAAGGTGACTCATCGAGCTGGGAGTCGTTCTTTCAGTTCTCATAGACAGCATCTGGTACGTACATTATTTATAAATATTTTATATAACTGTAAATATTAACAGTTTATTTTTTAGTCTTATAGACTGTCGCGCACCCCGATATTACAGAGTACGACGTATATCGGAAGATGTATACTGATCCTGGTACTGGGGAGCTCAGAGGTGATCGTCAGCATCACATCGCGGTCAGTATTGTTTGTTTTCAAGTTCAAAAATTAATTGCATATAATATATTCACAATTTTAATTTTAAATTGCAACTACAGGAGTCATATGAGGCCGCAACGTCACAGACCCGGCCTGAGAGTCAGGCCGAGTAATCAGATCAGACCACTGGCTGTCAGTTTGATGAGGCGGCATGGATGCAGGCCACCCAGTATGCCTTCGCGAAGGGTCGGGTATTTGGTATCAGCTCTCGACTGACTCCTGGAGATTATTATGGCAGTGATGCGATGTCGGCGTCCAGCTCGAGAGGAGCTCGTGTATCTTATTATGATACACAGTATGAGGATCAGTTGCGATCTCAAACTACACTGATAGAGAGTTTTCGACAAGAGTAGGAGCAGATGCGTTAGCAGCATGAGGAGGAGCGTCGACGCCAGCAGCAGCTGTACGAGGAGCAGATGAGTCGGTGGCAGCAGCAGCATCAGGAGCAGATGGAGTACATGCGCCGACTTACTCATGCTTTACGGATGGAGTTTCCTTCACCACCATCTGCAGATCCCCCCCTCCCCCCCTCCTTCAGATTAGAGTTTGTTTTTATGTTATAAAATTTGTGAAATCAAAATATGTTTTTTTTCTATTCGTAGTTTCAGTCTCATTATAAAATATTTATAATATTATATTTTGAAAAACAATATTAATATGAATAATAATATTATTTATATTTTATAATATTAAATTATATATATATATTAAAATTTTATAATATTCTAATTCAATTATATTTTTTTGTAATACTTGAATTATTTTAATATTTGAATGTAAAATAATTTTTTTATTTTAATATTAATTATGATAACATATTAATATTTTTTATTTATGAATTATAATTCTAATATTATTATATTAATTAAATCATTGATTAATATTCTATTATTTTTTATTTTTGAATTATAATTCTATTATTATTATATTAATTAAAATAATTTATTAATAATTTATTATTTTTATTTGTGAATTATAATTCTATTATTATATTAATTAAAATCATTTATTAATATTTTATTATTTTTTATTTTTGAATTATATTTGGATTATTATTATATTAATTAAAATAATTTATTAATAATTTTTATATAGTATTTGCGACGGGATACTATGCCCGTCGCAAATAGTATTATTATTATATGAATTAATATAATTTATTAATAGTTTTTTATTTTTTATTTTAAATAGTTTTTGCGACGGGTTCTGTCGCAAAAACTATTTGCGGTGGGCCCGTCGCAACAGGTATTTGCGACGGGGCCCGTCGCAATTACTATTTGAAATTTTTTTTACAAATATACGGAGTACTATTTGCAACGGGGAGAATCCCCGTCGCAAATAATTGTTGTTGCGACACCGTTTTCAGCAACGGGCCATTTGCGACGGGCCCCCGTCGCAAATGACCCGTCGCAAATACTTGTTTTTCTAGTAGTGTAATGAGACAGAACCATGGTATACATCAAATCGATACGTCTTGATAGTTGATGTATCATAACTTGGCTCTAGGAGCGGACCCTCTCGGAATCTAGCGTGTTGTGTGCGGGAAACCTCAGGGGCTCGCTGCGACGGAGATGATGGAATCCTCCATGGGTTCGACAGCGACGATACTGTACCAGGATCCTCTGTGGGTTAGACAGTGACAATATTGTACCGGGATCCACTGTGGGTTCGACAATGATGAATTCCGTACAAGTATCCTTCATGGGTTCGACAGTAGTGACTTCTGTACCAAGATCATACATGGGTTCGACAGTGATAACTTCAGTACCAGGATCCTACGTGGGTTCGACAGCGCTGATACTATTCTAGGATCCTACGTGGGTTCGACAGAGGATATGATTTAGAGGCTACATATAATCATATCTACCCTTCTTCACGTGTTTTAAACCTGTGTGTGCTAAGTCTGGACATTCAGTCGTTATTACCGAGGTGATCGACGATAATTCCTTTGTGGACTGGGTTGTAATTGGACTCGAAAGTTGGAGTCTAACTAAGACTGGTAACATAGGTATATGTATGAGTATATACCTATGTATGGTTAATTGATACTACGTCACTGTATCATTTTTTTTTATCCTTAGTGGATTCTGGGAGACCTTCGGGGGTCTCGGGGTCCCCTTGTTAGTATTGTTATACTCACCCCTGCATGGGCTTCGCCCGCACCTTGTTGTGTCATGTGCAGATGACAGACAGTAGTGATCGAGGCTGAGGGTGACGAACTGGAGGCTACTCAGAGCTGGACTAGACGAGACGTACTTCAATGAAGAGTTGTTCGAGTTCTAAACCTACCCTTTAGGTAGGATTCCTCGGTTGACGATCCAGGAGCTATTTTCCCTTTTTACCTGTACTTGTACTTGTTATTCAGTTGGGTTTGTATTCTGGCCCACCTACTTTCAGTAAGCTTCTCTTTTCTATTATAGCACTCTTTTCTTCTACTTCTTGTGTTCAGACTGTGTGAGTTACAGGTTAAAATGTAATGCCTTCCCTTTTTAACAGGGATTTGCTTTTAGTTCTAGTCTCCAGCCCCTGGCCTATGGAAGGCGAGCTTTGGGTAGTCACGACATGGTCCCCAATGATGAGTCGTGACATCAAATAATTGGCATGTACTCAAACCTTAGAAAATGAACTGTAATTTCCTTTATACATAAGAACAGTTTTTGTGAACCCTCAACCTAAAAAGTACCCCACCTAGGCCAAAAATGTTACAAGAAGGATGATGATTGAGCGAGCCCCACCTACATTAGGCTCTAGGTTAGTGACTAGCATAGAGGATGAAATGAACTAACAAATAATAGGCATTACCCAATAAGAGAACATAATAAAGAGAGATATAAAATAGCCACACAAGTAAAATTATTCTCATATAGACGAAATAAATCCCAAGTAAATACATAAAATTTTATATAGAGAAAATAAAACTTTAAAAAAATTAAAGGTACTAAATGATAATCACTACAATGATCGTGGGGCCAAAAAAAGTCTTGAAAACCCACAAGCTATTGATATCTAGCCAAGTCTCCAACCTCCACCTAGTGACCTAAAATGTATTATATATATACATGGGTGATAATAACTATATACTCACTAATATCCTCCCTATATCCTCTCATGGAAAATATAGAGAAACCATACTAAATCACAGTGAACCATAGTGAAACAAACTCATAACCAAAACATGTATATTCTGATCCTAGCCTCACTATGGAAATCTCTCATCATGTAATTCATACATGAGATCATATAATATAATATTAAATGAAGGTACCCAACTACCACTTCCCTGCTAGTATTTTGATCTTCCCCAAAGTTTTACATCCTATGTTGTCTCCTCATAAATGAATATATCCTAAAGACACCTAGTCAATGTATCACAACATCAACCTCTTTCAACAGATCATCAAATAATCCCACAAAACATTTCTATATAGTAAATTGGTAGTTTTTTAGATACACCCCATCAGATATAATGTGTATCATACATCAAGTATTTTAACATAATCAATCACATACCATAAATCATGTAATATACCACAATCCATCACATCCCATACAACTGATATTGATCATAGTCTTTTGGATACAATTTGTGGAGATACTTGTGTGTGAAATTATAATAATTGATTACATCCCTATACACACATATTGGGATACTAACCATTTCACATACAACTAAATTATAATACCATGAGAATAGAATGGGGCCAAGGGGTGTAGTCATCCATCTATCATCACCATTGGGGTGTTGGGGAAGACACCCTCATAGTGTAAACTCAATTTTAGTTTCCCTAACAACATGGGTGGGGTAGATGATGATATAAAAAAAATTATAGGGTATAATATTGATCACAAACAAGCTATGGGGATAACCTATAACTAAGATCAACTATAGTTATGGTAACTTGGACACTCGACTGCCACTACTAGGGAATAAATATCATATAAGAACAAAAATATTTAAAAATAATTATATTGAATGGGTTATTTCATTTTTAATGTAAAAAACTATTAATTAATTTATAAAACATTATTTTTTATTACTATACATACTTTTCATTAATAATCCATGTAATGTCCATTCCACCTTGGTATAATTCATCTGAGTCCATGGTTTCACAATATTATCAACATTGAAATCATGAAATCTCTAACCATGTGGGTTTAAAATTAATAAAAAATAATTACCATTATATAGTTACAGGTGATCTTCTAAAACAGCCTAATCTACCATCAGGAGATGCGACCAAATGCATTTTATTTCCAAAAGATGTGGGGAATGAAATGTACATGTGTAAGAAAATTTTCCATTACACCCTTTAAGAAGATTTAACAATAATGAATTCAATATTTAATCATAATAATGGGTAAGACCAAATTCCACCCATTCTATCATCTATGTGCCATCCTTAACAATATTATTCTTATCACCATGTATGTCACAGTCCCAGGCATCAACTACTCCCTCAACATTGGGCCTCACCACCAATATCAAATTATGTATCCCTGGATCACATCACATCACATAGAAATTCTCATATCAATAATAGAAAGATGGTAGAAAACAACTAGCAATATCAACAGGGAAACTATGCCCTAAATCAAGAATTTTATGTTCACAAGAAAATGGGCTCTCACAAACCAAAAATAAGGCACCTACCCTTCACAAGTAAGGTAAAACCTCATCCCAAATCATTTATATTTATCAAAGAACAAATTCATTATTACATATTTAATTAACTTATTCATTTAATAAGAAACCAAATATAGAAAACTGAAGTCATAATCTTCTATAACCTATTATAATTATTTAAATAACCCTTCATAATTAATACCAGTTTCAAAAAATGATGAGATGAACCTTTCACAGTAATCTTGAAGTTTATTATTATTCACATAATCATGATTTCCAACTTAAAATTAATAATAGGTCTACATTAACCTAAGGAATAACATATCCAATTAAACAAGCATACATTTATGAATTAAATTACATAAATTATAATAAATACCAAATTTATAAAGCATGTAAATTCTTTGATTCATTATCTAACCAATAATTATTTCTGGATTTATATTATTCACAATTTTTATAAATTAAACATGCTAAACTACGTATATCATATATAGAACAATATCAATTAAATAAAGACACAAATTGTTATCATCCTGAATGGAAACTAAAAATGATCTCTATAACCATAAAAAAATCTCATTATTTATGTTGGATTAATATTTATTATGTTAATTAAAATTCCTTCCAAAGGGATTAACCAGGCTCAATTTAAAATTTCACATAAATAAAAATAGAAAAAATGACTCTCTTTTGGTCAAAAGTGTTATTGTTATTCGAATGATAATAGATCAATTTTTTGGATCTTTTATCACCTATCCTTTAAGAAAATTACAATCTCCTAAGGTTTTCATGGCATGAACACACCAAAAAAAGACAAATAAAACCCCACAACATTTACAGAGACAAAACTCCATTACATGGAAATATGGAATGGGAAGAAAAAGATAAAATTAAAGGGAACCAGTATAAGAAGTAGGTATATTTCACCTTGGACAACATTTGATTGAACTTGGAAAACTATGGATTACACGATGTCAAAATCCCAATCGAAGGACTTAAAGAAGAACTCCATGATTATGGGAATAGAGGAGAAGGTGTAGGAGGAAAACTAGTTTAATGTTACTTGGGGTTATTTATATTCAAATAGATTTTTTCTTGACCACATCTACCTAACTGCGGACCACCTAGACCAGAGAATAGTTGGAGGAGACCACGCTACAGTCCACTAGTCAAACCAACATCCCATATTCATGAAATAGATCATATTAAACTATGTTGAGGGACTATTGAATATACTATATCCCATTCTGAAAACACCTATGACTTGTTTGCAATCTCAAAAACCACTATGATGTAGCCAATTCGCTATATTCAATAATACTCAACAACAGGGAAGGGACTACATAACAACTTACCATAATGGAGAAGGCCTATACAAAAAAGTTGTATACCCTATTTTACTCCATTGAACCTATCTTTGATATATATATATGGGAGTCCACGATGTAGAATTTTGGATTATGGTGAGTCCCCTAGATCTATACCATGGTTTGGACTTAAAAGGAAGCCCCCCACAATTATTATTTATACTCTAGACTCCTCAAGAATTATTCCAGGTGCCTCCAACACA
This sequence comes from Viscum album, assembly GCA_963277665.1. NCBI lineage: Eukaryota > Viridiplantae > Streptophyta > Magnoliopsida > Santalales > Viscaceae > Viscum > Viscum album. The sequence continues at coordinate 1,849,077,638 of OY728156.1, forward strand.
GAAAAAAAATTCAACTTAAAGGGGCACTAAGTTATGGTACCTTTAATTAGATAAATATCAAAAAAAATCCTATCATAATTACTTAAAAACCAACCCAATAGATAAATAATGGAAAAAATGGTGGTCTGGATAACCACCCCATGAAAAACCTCTCAAGAATCTCACCGTAACATGGGCCCCATCACCTCACTGAGATGAATGAAACACAAACCAATGAAGAAAATTCCACCATCTCCTAAACAATATCCAAGGGAGGTATCTCTCTAATGAGAGTAAATACATAATAAGGAAACATGATAATAACTATGTAGTAACTAGAAAAGGATAATATCCAGAATGTGTAATGCTATAAAAGAAGTTCAATACATCAAATAGACCACAATAATGAGTGCATATCTGAACCTCATGTTCTTGGGTATTATCCTATAGACAATTTTTTCTTCATAATACATGAACCAAGGGAATATAATTCCAACACAACACATTCTCCTCAGGGTCAAGTATATCTATAGTCTTTTCTTCAATGATTGCATCATCATCAATGTTGATCTCACCCTAATCGATAACGCAAGAGTCATTATGTAGGTATTTTATGAGCTATGAAAAAAGAAAATAAATATTGTTTTGGATCATGCATGGGGTGTTCTATTCGATATTACTCAATTCTAACATGTTCCAGCACCTTGAAAGGACTAAAACCCATGGATAAAACATACTATCTTGAACATCCCTTCCTTTATCCATAATGATGATTCATATTCTAACACTTATGAAATTTAATGTTAAACTCAAAAGGTATCCTAATATTATTGGAATATGAATTCTAGTGTTCTTAAACTTCATCTATCCTTTCACTAATTATATGGACCAATTATGTTACATTCTACACAATCACCTTCAGAAAAAATTGATCATAAAGGTTTTCTAAACAATGATTTCAAATGGATACATACCAATGGTGCGTTGAAAACTATTATTTATAGAATAATAAACTAAATATAGGTTTCTTATCCACAAACCTCAAAAATATAAGTCAAAAAAATACAACATTCCTTCAAGGGTCTAGATAGTTCGCTCTGTATGAATGTCTATTTGTGGCTGAGAAGCATTTTTTTGGCATAACTAAGATGAAAAATAATATTTGAATCCTATCCAAAGAATAGAGGTAAATTAAGGATGATAGTTATAGATGATCATCCTCAATACATTAGTATATATAACCCCCACCTCCAGGTACTCAACTTAAAAATAATTCAGTACTCTTGACTCCTTAATCTATATAAAGATGGTTGATTTCATCATGTGATTAACTATCATTCATATAGTATCAAAACCTCCCTAATCTCAAGGTAATACAATAACAAATTCTATTTATATTTACTCTCAATTCCATCTAGGAACATCTAATAGATGGGGAAAACCATAGGGATCATAGTTCTTGACCTTCACCTTATGGATGACCAAGCATCAGAACAGGAACTCTGCAACCGCATGCTTTAACCCATTCCACCAAAACTAAACACTAAGAGATCAGAATGACTTTGTAAATCCGTAATTTAATACCAAGGGTGAGATATAGAAATCACAGAGAACCTTCTCAGTAATCATTAAAGGGATAAAATACCTTCCCTGAAACAACACCTAGTGTTGATCATCCTCAGACCACCCATCGGGTGCATCACCAAAGAAAACTCAATCCCTTTAAACCTCTACCTATATATCCTCCAGCAATGACTCCTCCACCTAATTTACAACATATGACTACAGTACCACATATGGACTAAAATTTATTCCCATGACCTCTATAGTATCAATATGAGTCCCTAAGAAATCATTTATCACTCTCTAGGAATCTCCAGATTTAGGAATATGATCACAAAATGACATCCTGGTCAACACATCATGTAAGAAATTTCCTTTCCATGGAGTATTTAATATCTCAAAGATGTAATTTTAAAATAATTTCATCCACCATCACTTCTACAATTTCATTTAATTTTGAGGGAAAACAAACCTCTGGCACTTATTATTTTAAAAAAGAACGAAAATTCTCACCAATGAGGTAAATACACCACAACATCAAGGATAATTCAACTACCACTAACTCATGATCATGGGTGGAAAAGATATTATGATGGGGATATAATTTCTGAGACCCATAAGAAATAACAACTCATTGTTTCGTTTGAACACAACTAAACAAAAGGCCAGAAGTGTCCGAAAAACTCTCAAATGAAACTCCCTCTACTAGAAATAAAATAGCTATAATAACTAAACAAAATATATTTTAGGTTTAAAAAAGAATTCTAACATTGTTAAATAGAGAATAACACCATATCTATTCTATTTGATGCTATAGGAGGAGTACAATAAAAGATAAATCGACTACTGAACTTCTGTAAAAGCCTATAAAACCATGAAAACCTTGAACCTAAGCAACAATGTTGGGGGTTTTCCATGAAATGAATTCCATTGTATTCAAATAATATATAGACACTACTTATTGGGACACAACATTCCCCCATGAAATGATCTTCACAATCCTAGTTATCGCACATTGAAAAATTATCAAACATTTTCTGATGATGAATAACTCCCAAAGTAGCATGGGGATTCTCACCCTGCTTTTCCAAAAATTTAGAGTACACAAGGATTTCATCAATGAAAATAACTATGAAAAGATCAAATATATTGATGATCATTATTTCCATTAAACTGAATAAACACTTTTAGTGTTTTCCTCACCCTAAATGCAATCATAAAAAATATAATTCCTATGAAAAATTTGGAAATTGGTCTTTAAATAATACTCATCCTTCAATATCATATGCTGATACCCAGACCATAATTGATTTTCAAGAACCAAATTTCTCCTTTTAGCTAATTCAATAAATAATCAATCTATAAAATAGGATATAATACCATCACTATCACCTTATTCTAGAAACAATAATTGATATAATTACAAAACTACCATCTGTATGTTTTACAAACAAAACTTTTGAACTCCAGGTTACACACTAATCTGAGAAACACCTCACTCCAATGGTTTAATGACCAATTCTCATATATATTCCAACTCATATGGTGTCATCCTATAAGTAGAGATCATTATATTATAAATTCCTTTTGTAGATATATCCCAATCATGATCTCTTGTTGAGTGTAAAACCTTATAAAATACTCATAAAATATATCATGATAATCTTATAAAAACCTAGGAATAATCAATATATGAACATCCGTTAATCTCAACATTAGCTCATCCAACAGGGTAGTCAATGATTTAACATGCCTATTACTCATTTAAAGGTCTCTCTTAACAATGAACATTTTAGAAAATGCATCAAAAATATTGTACAAAACTATTCTCATGAATAAATAAAATATATCCTAGACTAAATAGAGATACTCCATATCGAAGATGATGTCATATGGATATTATTTAAATATATAAAATATCCCAAATATAGGTTACTCCCCATCACTAGCTCATAATATCTTTATACTTCATACATGTATGATCAAACATTAACTGTTATAGTCAACACTAAGGGTACTGGATGCCCCTCCAACTAAATTCCCAAAAAATGGACAAGGTTATGCGACATGGAGGATTATGTGATTCTAAAATCATATATGGAATGAATCCATGTTGAAAATAAGAAGAAGGTACTGTAAAGAACTTTTATAATTCATGGAATTAGAAATGATATATAATTAAGATAATCATGGAATAATCATCATCCTCATTGATCATTATGATGACCACCTCCATGTATTTTATTAGATCACTAATGAAAATGTGCAAGTCAGGCTTTTCTTATTCTTTCCATCTCTTCTATATTCTGATCTCAAGATATAGAATCTTTCCACCACTACCCTGGCTAAAATTATTTCAATAGAAGAAGTAAAATTAGAACACATGAATAATTCTACATACTCTGAAAGGATAGAAATCATGTTTCCCATTACAAAGGTATCCATTATAAAAATAGGTGGTTGTTCCTATGGAATATTACTTAGAGAAACCACCTCTATAGAATCGAGATGATGAGGGCTAGGACATACCCTCGACTCCTTGATATCCCTTTTCCATGAAATTGGGAACCTTAGACCATAGATCAACATTATGAAGAATATTGATGACTCCCCTCTTATGATGATCTAATAATATCCATCATCCTTTCTAAATATTCTTCCCACACATGGAAATGAGATAAGTTATCAACATGAATATGGTGACCTATTACTAGATCTCTAAATTTAAAAATTCCTCAAAAGGCTTCACCCTATTATTTTATTATAGAAATAGTATTGAATCATTTCAGAGAAGTGTCCTAAAAGGGATTCCAAAATCTCACATTATATAATATCCTCATTAATGTGTAAGAACCTCTAGGAGACTAGCCACCTTCAATGTCAATGGAATAAAATATTATTTAAATTGGTCCCCAGACATCTAATGTGAGAACACTAACTCTTCATAATACATGAAGAACAATATCCACCATTTACTCACTACTCCACATAGCATTTTCAAATCAAAAGAAAATGAATTCTCTATCAAAGTAAAAATCAAATTGAACTATATCTCAACCTACTTAAACAATTCCTAAATCATTGAGTCTGAAATGGAGTTCATATGCATATACAGACTTCGGTGCTATAACTATCTGAGTTTCCTCCTCCAAGTGTAGTCATCATCAACCACTACTCTGTGGTGATATTCTGGCACATCCTAGTCAATAAATTCATCATAAAACTGAAGTAGAAATCCTGATAGATCCATACCTACAAAAGAAAAAATAATAATTTAATATTAATCCATAAATACATGATATTTAAAATCATTTATTTATTTATTTATTTATTCATGGTTAACATAATTCAATGGTATACTGATTTCAAACATAGGAAACAGAATTGATGGATGATCATTTCTTATATGGACACCTCATAACTAGTTTAGAATTGCTTAAAAGGATTGATATAAATATTGTTATATGCATCAGATTATAGGGGACACTAAAAACCCATATCTTATTTGGAATCTCATGTTTACATCACTCACTAAAAAAAGATGACATTTTCCCCAACCACCCACTATTGTCCCCACATATTACAAACTCCTAACTCAATTATATCCCCCAAAATGAACCTTATATAAAACTATGTCATGACCCCATAACCAAAAAGGGTACCCCTTAGTGGATAGTAATAAGTGGAGGATGGTGACTACTAGACTCCCACCTCTAGTATTCCCCTAATTGGTGACTTGCATCAAAGGTATAATAAACATACACGTGGGATACACTGTCCTCTAAAAGAAAATTTTGAAGAGATAAATATGATGGTTAGAAAAATAAAATAATAATTAGATAGATGAAAGACATCTCAGGTACAAACATGAAATTTCATAAAGTGCTATTAAAAATATAAAGGAATCTATATATACTAATAAATTAAAATAGAAGGGACTATCAAACCCCAAAAAACTCCTATAAAATTATAAGGTAGTAATATCTATCTGGATCTCAAATTTTTCCCTACTAACCTAAAAACGATATATATATATATATAGGGTGAGAGTAAAAGTATAATTCCTCCAATAGCTCGAATGCCTTTATTTTTTATTGATTTTGATAATCCACCTTTCAAGGGGTGAGGTGGAACCCTTACAAGGCCCGTAGGCATAAGTATTACATGGCATGTAGGCCTTAGAGGAATTAATTACCTGTAGGCTTAAAACATTACATACAACCCAGACTAACTACTTGGAACTTCTCCTTCCCAGAATCTTCAACGTGAAATTAGCTCTCCACTTTCGTATGGCTATTCTTCTAGGCATTCCCATGTATGCACAAGCTTGTCCCGATGGCATGTGTCATACCCTCTCATTCTTGCAATCCGTTTAGCTTTTGCTGTGGTGAAAGATCCTTGATCATCCCCCTTGTAGAGCTCGTTCCTTGTAGGTTTTCTGGTTTTCATCTGCACCAAGGTGACCCGAAGGCCTTGTGGTGGCCCAAAGGCCTTACTGACCCGAAGGCCTAGGTGGCCTGAAGGCCTTACAGGACTCAGAAACCAAATTAGTGGCCCGAAGGCCCAAACAGGGGCATATTCACGGCTGCAACAGTGCCAAATAGTGCCTGCTACAGTACCGGTACAGTGCCCCGGTAATTCTGCCTCCGCCTGGATTTGAACCCTAGTCATTTGGATGCACCTAAGGAGTCCTTACCAACTGGGCTAAGGCTCATGTGCGAGTAATAGTATAATTAGAAGGATAATACCTAAAATGAATTGTTAATAAAATAAAGAAAACATACTAAATCCCAGTCAACAAATGTAAAACTAAATCATCCCCTAAATAGGCATTATATGTTTCTAGCCTCACAATGGTTATCTCTCACCATGTAACACATACAAAACACCATACAATATTATATAAAATTATGTTAAACTATTACTACTTCCCCAAGGGGTTTTCTCTCTTCCCCAACATCAAACGTCGTAATCCAACTCTCTCCAAAAGAATCCTAACTAATGACAACTTAACTATGGGTTGGATGAACATATATTTTTCCAACATATCTGAGTTGTATATGTGTTTTTATTATTCACAAAATCACTATATTTATTCTAATTATTTATTATTCAGTGTTCCATATTTTATCATTTTATAAGTTTTGTGTTATTTATTTTGAATTAATTTATCGCATGGAAACATAATCTTATTTATTATATTCGATTTTTTATATTTATTTTGTCTTACACTAAGTTATTTTCCTACACATAAATTATTTAGGTTATTAAGTAAAATATGTACCTCCATTGATATCATAGTTTGTCTCTAATTATTTTTTCATTCAAAAGATTAATGAGGAATGTTTATCTTACTATATAAGATATTATCTTATAAATGATGTAAATTATCTTTGACATACTAAAAACATAAAAGCATCATATTGAATAAAATTATTATAATTATTTTTTCGTATGAAAATTATTTGAATAAAAGTAATGAATTACTTTCTTCAATGGAATCCATGGAATTTTATTATCAAAAATCAATAAAATATTTTCTTATGACAAAGAATTATCTTATATAGATTTCAAATATCTATTTTTTCATATAAGGATTATTTATACACAATTTTAGAATAATAGTTCTTTAATATTATTATTATAAATGAAGAATATTACGTACTATGTATATTTTTGATTTTACATTTATTTTTGTTATAATCCATTGATAAGTTAGCACATCATTTTCAATGTGTCAATGAAATCACTATCAAAATGAGAAAAAAAATTAGACAAGGTGTTGTTTTACGAAGAACAATAAGATCTTCAGAAGAAGATATCTGATATCATCACCACATAAGTTTGGTCAATATTTTTTAAAGAATGAAAAACACAATTAAGAACATGTCTAATTGAATTTTCAAAGGATTATTCAATATAACTTTGTGATTATCAAGTATTTTTAAGTTAAATATCAAAGAGTATTTATATAAATATAAAAGTCTACTACTAAATGAAGAAAATACACATGTTTATTATAACACACTGATGACATGATAAATGAAATCAAGTATATATAATAGTTTACATAATTCATCCCCTTAATAAATGTGTGTAATTCTTACAAGTATATTTATTTAAATCATATAACCTCTAGAGCTACTATTTGAACAGCCTCTTATTTGGAATTGTTTTTATCTACTATATAATTCAACTTTCCATTTTGTGATGTATCATTCTATAAAAAAATTCATCTTTATTTCATATACACTAATTGTAATTATGTGTGTCAAGACCATGTAAAAGTCTTATAAAGATTGATCTAGGCTAAAATAACTCAATCATTTTTAATATGTAATAATTTCTTTCATATAACAAGGAGCCCCTAGAAAAATATATTCCATTGTCAAAATCACTAAACTAAAGGAGTAGAGTATTGGAGGAGTGCATTATAGGATATTTGTTCCTAAAACCATAATAAATATAAAATGTTCTATATTATTAATTATATTTTTTTCATCTATAATCATTCATTAACGAAAATAATGAAACTGGCATAACATGAATATAGTTATATTAATGTAAATAATTTTTAAGTACTCACTTCATCCCTGTTGATTTTTTAGTTATCCATTATCTTGTAAAAAAATTTGCATTAGATCTCATGAACCTTGAGTGTATATACTACAAATTATAAATTCTAAATATCATCATTCAAAATTTTTTTTATGGATCATAACATATAAGGTATTTTAATGGTTAGAGATCTATATTTTAATGGTAAAAATTGTTGTTTCTATAAGGTGTGAATGACTATTTATTTAAGGAATCATGAATTAAAATTTTCTAAAAAATTTGTTAATCCTTCTAAAATCCCCACAAAAAATTAGAAACATGGTATGTTGATAAAAAAGTGACTCATGATATGAATTATAATGTTTTGAATGATATTATATGTGGAATAGTTCCATATGAGCTTAAAAAGTATCTCAATGAAAAATAGACCATGAAATATGAAATACTATTGTGTCTTCCAATGAAAGTTAAAATATGGTGAAGTATCATAGATGTCATACTTCTAATCAAAAGTTGGAAATATTCAAAATGACTTATGGATGAATCCTTACTCTGTTGAATGGAAGACTAATCAGAATATTGAATAATGTCTCTATACTAGAACCAACCATTTACAGATCAAATGAATGATTTGAATGTTTCAATTGTTCTTAACCTATATTGAGTATAATCTCAACTATAATTTGACAATTTACATAGGTAAATAATTTAAAAATAGAATATCTCATAGGAAAAACAATGATGTATGAGTTAGAAATGGAAGCTAAAGTAATAGTTTATTAAATGTTTAAGAAAGGAAATGATGATATAAAGGTTTCTAATTATAAATATGACAAGAAGAACAAGGGTGTACACATCTTTCACTCAACTAATGAATAAGAATCCTCAAGATATTATGGATCAAATGATGATCATTCATAGTTTACTATAACATTTAGTATGTTTTTTAACAAGATAAGAGGTTTCAGATTACCATTAAAATTATAAAAGAACTTTTATGGAAATTATAATGATGCGACATTATATAAGTGTAAAAATACTAGGAATATCACCAAAATTTACTCAATTGAATAGAAATTAATCATTATATAAATTTTTTAAAGAAGAAAAAATATAATAAGAAATAGAATATGGCTATAAAATACAAATGGATTTTATATAAAGTATTTAGGGATTATAGATCATAATAATTAGAAGATGATGTTCTTAATTAAAAGTCCAACATTTTTTTATGGAATATTCAGATGTGGTAGAATTTTAATATTTTTATGAGAATGGTTATGGTTCTGAAAAGGATAATTACTCATATAAATAATTCGTTGAATATTGTATCATTATAGAAGAGATATATAAAAGCCAGAAAAACAAATAAAATCCCACATAATTTATAGAAAAATAATAATTAAGAGGTGGACTTATGTAAGATGATTTTATATTAGAATACCAAGTTGGAAAAGTATAATTCACTACATACTGACCATAATATCACAATATAAGACCTATAGAATAATGTTAGAAACATCATATTCTACATTTTTTTTACTAAGGGGATGATTACATAGGCAAAATACTTGTCCAAAACTAAAATATAGGAGAAAAATTTGGATTATAAAATGAAGTTGAAAGAAAAAGATTTTATAAAAATTATTTTGATCCTAGATTGGTGAACAATATACACTTCATGTTTTCTTATTAAAATATAGCATAGTATGGAACTATTATAATGTCTTCAATATGAATGAATCATCATTTTTGAGCATATTAAAAATTATTTTTAAAATACATTTTTTAGAAATTCACAACGTGTGTTTTCTATACAATTCAAATATATTTGGTTTCTGAAACACTATGTATCTAAAAAATATAGAACAAATACTATTTTAGACTCAAAAAATCATGTTTCTTGATTTATCATTATAGGGATCTATACCCATATATAGTAATGAATAATGGTCCATTCAAAGTTTCTTTTAAAGTAACATGAGTGTAGATTTATCTAAATTTCTCACATTGTAGAAAAATTGATGGAGGATATGTCACATTTTCTAAAAATTATGATGGGATGTTAATTGGAATTCTATCTATTAGAAATTCACTGTCTATACTAATCAAAAAATAACACTATGTTGGAAGCTCAAATCACAACCTTGTATGTATTTCTGAACATTGTGATGATGATTATTTGTAACAACCCTGATCTTTTATTACACAATTAAAAATAATTTATTACATATTTGTCATTTGATAAATCATAGAAGACCAAGAGGTCCAGTGCCTTTGGGGATTAGTATCATTACATAACAACTTAAAACATGAAAAATAACATCTTTATTGAAAACTTCTTTTACATTACCACTACATTCCCTCATACTTAGCATTGTGTGGGATAACCTTAGAACATGCACAAGAAAAGGGTGAGATACGAAGCCCAATAAGAGAATAATCATTGAATAACATGATGAATACAATACATGTTAGATAATAGTCATATTAATAGAGCATAAGATAAGCATAAACATTAATTCATGATAAATCATGTTAATCATAACATGGAAATGTAGGAATAACACTTAACATGGAATTAGCATGAGCCAAGGATCATTGCACATGGAGCATGAGTAAATCATAATTGAACATAAAGCATGAGTAAACCCTCTTTAAGCATGATTAGTGTGAGTAAACACCCATTTCACATGATATATCATGATACTATACTTTACCCAATGCATTGGAGCGCTATTAGGGCGCACCCTACATAAACATTTCATTTCATGCATAAGTGTGCCACATGGATCATATATCATGGAATAAACCAAAAAAATAAGTTATTCCATGATTAAGTAATGTGGAATAAATACATGAATGTAACATTAATTATATATATGTTCATAAGTATGAATACCCTTGATAGAGACATGGGTATGGTATTCACTACACAATGATCTTGCCTTGAAGAAATGCAGTGAAATTTCGGCCGCATAACAGCGTGACATAAGGATTCATAAAAAAGGTTTATGAGAGAGAAAAGGGTGTATCATCATATTTACAAGCAATTTAGATTAAGGGGGTCATATGGATACATGTCCTGACAAATGTAATGGAATTTAGATTCATAATACAAAAGAATTACTTGGATGTAAAAGAGGTGAGAGAAATCCCTCACAGAATTTGGGCATGGTATCAAGTGAACACGAGATCCATTAATGAGAGAGAATGGGGTCTCCCATCATCCAAATGTAAATTGGGAAGTATGGAAGATGTTCAAAATCATACCCTAATATTTTTAATTGAAACAAAGTGCATAAAAACATAATAAAATTATTAAAAAATTAGAAAGTAAAAATCCCTTACATGGAAGTGTGATCCCAAAGGCTTGGGAGAGGCTTGAGAGAGGCTTCTTGGGAGATTGGGACACCTTGGGAGGGTTATTGATAAAGGAGGGAAGATTTTGGTTGAACTCTAAAGGCTTTGAGTGAAGAGGTAGTGGAGGCTTGAGTGGTTTTATATAGGAAAGGAGAAGGAATGATTTATTATTTAGGTTTGGGACACCTCACATTAAACTAATCAATACCACAAACCATCCAATGGTTTTTGACCATGGTTTTTTCCAAACAAGAGTGGAAAAAATAGTTTATAAGGCTAATGGCCGAACATCTTAAAATAATGGGGTTGCTTATGTGGAGGTGAGTCACACTCTCAAGGAAAACAATTTAAAAAGGAAAAATGTCTTATTAGTCTTGAAGGGTACACAAATGCTTTGTAAAATAAATCAAACAAATATAAAATTACATTATATTAATTCTAAAACATATATTGGCCAAAAATAATGTTTATACTATTTTATTACCTCACTATTTTGTCATTATGATTTCATTGAAAACATTATATATTTAAATGGTATTTAGCTTTTACACAAAAATTAGACTATCTCAGAAAATTATTAAAAATTCACTATTGGATAATTTTGACATCCTAATTCCAAAAATAATATTAATTTTATCTAAATAATTTTATGAATATGTGAATTTTAACTTTTAAAATAAAAACTGATATTTATATAAAATTCATGGGTTTGGACAAAAAAAGTTTATAAACCATAATTAAAATTAAAATTGCATTCATAAAATAATATGATCTTTTATATTTAATTAAAAATAACATAATAATAATATTTTATTAAAATATTATTTAATTCAAAATTCCATTAATTCTTCAAAATATATTTCTTAGTTGAATATTAACTAAAAATACTATTTGTGCTTTAAAAACTATTTAAAATGTTACAATAATAAAATGAATGCACATTCTTTATACAAAAATAATTTTCATAGTCATAGTGCTGGGGTCTTGTTACATAACCCCTTATAACACCTACATAAGTTTGATGGGTAAGGTGTGAAATGGTGATAGACTCTTGGGGTGGCTCGGATAACTTTGCTTGGGTGATAATCTCTATTAACATATATTTCTCCTGTAGTCAGTTCCACTCAAGCTTAACGTGTTCATGCTCTGCCTGGGCTTGGTCAAGAGTGAATCCCAATGATGCCACCTCTTTTACAACCTCTGATAAATGTGCTTCCTATGGGGAATGTCTACTGGATGAGGTCATCGCTTCCTTTTTCTGAGTAAATTGGATTTTTTAAAGGCCTATATTTATACTAATCACGTGATCACTGTTCAACAGCTATATTAGAAATGGTCACAATTCAGAATGGTATTTTAAATTCCAAAAACAATAAACCAATGGAGTTAACATTATATAACCATAATTATAAATGTAATTAGATCAAGAGTATTTTTCATTAATTAATTTTTGGGTCCTTAAAATCTCCCCCCTTAAGAAATTACACCCTCGAAATTTCCTTTTCCCACACTAAAAAATATGTGGGTGACTTTGTTTCATCACTTCCTTTAATTCCCATGTAGCTTCATCAAACATGTGGTTTCTCCACAACACCTTGACGAGGGGCATTGTCTTATTTTGTAGAACTTTTTCCCTATGATCTATGATCTTCACTGGTTAATCCTCATAAAAATGATCATCCTCTAACTATACCACCTCTGAAGAGAGTACATGTGAAGGGTCTGGTATGTACCTCATTAAGAGGGATACATGAAATAAATCATGTACTTTGTCCATGTTAGGTCAAGGTTCTAGTCGATAGTCCACAACCCCAACACGATCAAGAATCTCAAAGGGGACGATGTTCCTCGGAATTAACATCCCTTTCGTTACAAACCCCATGACCTTCTTCCACAGAGATATGTATAGAAATACCATGTCTCCAACTTTAAACTCAAGGTCTCATCGACGGTTATATGTATAACTATTCTATCAACTCTTGCATGCCTTGATATGCTGCTAAATGGTTTTCACCTTCTCTACCATTTCATTAACCATTTCTGGTCCTAGAAACATAAGCTCACTGAATTCATCCCAACAAGCCAGTGGTCTACAAATTTTCCCGTAAAGGGCTTCATATGGTGCCATTTGCATTCTTGAGTGGAAACTGTTATAATAATAGAACTCAAATAGAGGATGATGTTGATCCCATCATCCTTTAAAGTCCATTGAGCGTGATCTTAACATGTCCTCAAGTGTTTGTATTGTACGCTGGATTGGAAATCTGTTTGGGGATGATAGGCCATACTAAAGTCCAGTTCAGTATTTAGTTTATGTTGAAGAATCTTCCAAAACATAGATGTGAATATTGGATCTCAATGGGACACAATAGATAGTGGTACACTATGCTGCATTACCACTTACCTATTAAATATATGTGCCATTTGATCCAATGATAAATCCTCCAAAATAGTAATGAATTGTGCAGACATTATAATACAATCCACAACAACCCAAATTGCATTATTTCCTTTGGATGTCTTTGGATGTTTGGTGACAAAGTCCATGGTTATGTTCTTCCATTTCCATTCTTGTATGGGAAATGGTTGCATCATCCCCTTAGACTTCTTCCTCTTTGGCTTCACTTTCTAACACACCAGGAACTTTGATATATATTTGGCGATTTCCTTATTCATATTATCCCACTAATAATGCTCTCAAAGATCTCAATACATCTTTGTGTTTCCTCGGTGAATAGAGAAATTTAAACAATGTACATCATCCAAAAGTTCCTTCTTCAGCTCCAGACTTGATGGAACACACAATATTTTCACAAATCACACAATTCCTTCATCATTAACATTAATCTCTAAGGATTTACCTTTTCTGATAGCTTTCACTTCTTCTTGAATTCCCACATCATCCTTTTGAGCATCCTTTAATCTTTCCAAAAGTGATGGTTGAGAAATAATTTGTGAATGTATTAATGATTTTCCCTTATTTATCAATCCCATGTCTATATTCATCAAATATAGGAAGATTGGATCCTTTTCAATTCTCATCAATGATAGAATCACTCTGTTATTTTCTACATAGGGCATCTGCCACCTTGTTCTCTTTCCCAGGGTGGTAATGGATTGAGCAATCATAGTCTTTGATCAACTCTAACCATCTTCGTTGGAACATGTTCAAATCTCTTTCTATGTGAATATATACTTGTGGATTTTGTGGTCTGTATATATTTCACACTTCTCCCCAAAGAGATAATGCTACCAAATTTTCAAATTGAAGATCACTGAAGACAACTCGAGGTGATGTGTTGGATAGTTCTGTTCATTAAATTTGAATTTTCATGAAGCATAGGAAATTAATTTTGTCATTTTTCATCAACACACATCCCAGGACCATCTTTGAAGAATCACTTAATACCAGAAAAAGTTCTCCACATGTTGGTAAAGTGAGCACGAGCACAATGATAAGCTTCCTTTTTAACTCCTTGAACCTTTCTTTACTTCATCACTCCATGAAAACATTACTCCCTTCTGAGTCAGCTTGGTAAGAGGGTTGGACAATCGTGATAAATTTCTCACAAATCGTAGATAATATCAAGCTATCCCCAAGAAGCTATGGATATCTGTTACCGATGTTAGACTTGGCCATCCCTTAATTTCATATGCTTTGGAGGGATCCATAGATATCCTATTGCTTGTGATTATATGGCCCAAGAATGAGTTCTCATTCAACCAAAACTCACAATTACTATACTTTTCATAGAGATTATCCTTCAACAAGGTCTCTAGTATAGTTCTTAGTTTCTCCTCATGATTCTCCTTGGTTTTGGAGTATATCAGAATATCATCTATAAAGACTACCACAAATTTTTCATGGTAATCTCTAAAGACTCTATTTGTAAAGTCCATTAATATTTCTAGAGAATTAGTGAGTCTGAAAGGAATTACTATGAATTCATAGTGCTTATATCTTTTATTAAAAGGATTCATGGAGATATCTTCCTTCTTCACCATTACTTGATAATATCCCAACTACAAATCCACCTTGGAGAAGTATTTTTCTCCATGAAGATGATTGAACAAGTCATCAATTCATGGGAGAGTATACTTGTTCTTTAACATTATTTTGTTAATCTCACAATAATCGATGCAAAGGGGCATTGAGCCATCCTTCTTCTTAACGAAGAGGACTGGTGCACCCTATGGTGAAGAACTTGGGAGTATAAACCCTTTATCCAGATTCTCCTGTAGTTGTTTATTCAGATCCTCTAGATCCACAATAGCCATTTTATATGGAGTCTTGTATATTGGAAATTCCCCAGGTATAAGATTAATTAAGAATTAAACATCCCTTCTAGGAGAAAGACCAAACAATTTCTCAGGAAACACTTCAGAAAATTCCCTCACAACAGGAATGTCTTCAAGGATGGTTGTCTCCTTAGACTCAATCATCTAAGCCATATATGAGTGCTCAAAGGGAAGTAATATCCACTCTTGAGATGATGGATCTATAGATGATTCATCTTTCTTCTTGCACTTGTATATAATCGAGGGTGGATTCTCTACATGGATAGTGATTTCCCTCTCATAGAAATTTATTTTGGATTTATATAAGGAAAGCCACTCCTTGCCCAGAATTGCATCAAATTACACCAGAGGGAGTATGAAGAGGTTCTCCAAGAAATTAAATACACATATTATGATAGTGGAGGAGTTATATTCCTAGGACGCAATGATTTCCCCATTTTCCATACTCACCTACATCTTTAAATCCATGATTTGTGTTGTTGCTGGGATTGTACTACTAAACATTTACGATATAAAAGAATGCGTTGAACCTGAATCAAAAAGTTCATTCAATATTATTGAATGAATAACTAGCATACATGTCACCACATTGTTATTGGGGTTCAATTCTGCAACACTAATGGAAAAATATCTCCCTTGGTGCCTTTGAGGTTGTCGGTTGCCTCCAAAATTCCTTGGCTTAGGGAACTGATATGAAAGATGCCCTGGTTCATTGCAGTTGTAGTAATGAAAAACGTGTTGAGGTTATAATGGAGCGTTTCTCTCCTCTCCTGCAGTGGTAGGTTTTTCTTAATATCAGTTAATAGCTTGGTTCCTTTCTCTTCCACACCTAAAGCACTTCCTCATCACCTTTAAGCAATTTTCAGGGTTCTTCTTTCCACACCTTTGGCATGTGGGGTGATGGAACTTTTTAGCACCATTGGATTTATCAATCAGACTGCTAGAATTGAATCCCACCTTATGCTTATTATCCATATGATACCCCTAAGATTCTCTGATCTCTATTTCGACCATGAGGGCACATCGGGCAATTTACTCATAGCTGTCGAAGTCAGGGATCTCCAACACTTTCCGTATGCTAGGTTTTAGCCCAATAAAGATGTGGCCAACCATTCATTCGAGGTAACGAAAAAGCCGGAGGCATATCATGAAAGCCTTGTGATGTTTTCCTCGTACTCTTTGATAGATTCGTCATCTTTTTTGCTTGAGGGAAAGGAAGTACCTTTCCATCTTAAGTCAGAGGGTGTGTGGAAAATATTTATCAAAAAACATCTTCTGAAAATCCTTCCATTCCAACACCTCGATCTATTCCTCAGGCATCATATTTTTTATCAATGTCCACAATTGATCGGATTCACCTTCAATACAATAATCAGCCAGAAGAACCTTCTCTTGTTCCAAACATTGAAGTATAAAGAAGATCTTTTCAATGGAGTTGATCCATTGTTCACCGATTGAGGGATCAGACGATCAATTAAAATTTGGAGGCCTTTGTTTCATAAATCTCTCTATAAAGACATTTTTATTAATATGGGGGTTGAAAATTCCTCTTGACACATGTTTCTATTCAAATATTTAGTTAATTAAGAGTGATGCGTGACAATGTTTTTGATTCCGTCTCCCATCGAATTGGGCATCTCATTTGCAAAGTCATCCCATTGATCATCACATCTTTTGTTAGCCTGAGTCCTCCTATTACCAGCTATTGGCTGGAATAAAAGGAAATTTAGGGGCAACACATTAAGGGTAATACAAGGACAAAACTAATGACTTATAAATAACTTTTGTTTCCTTAACAAATGAATCTATTCACTTCAGTATATGTTATCCATGATCTAGTTTCTAACAAATATTCTTAGGAATTTGTTTAGTCCCTTAATAATAGATAATACTAATCTTGTGAACTTACCAAAGCATATCACCTGGGAGTGTTGTAACCAAGAGTGCAGTAAGGCCCGTTTTTTTGTACCAGTTCCCGTTGGAGTCGATCTCAAAGTAGTGTTTTCGGGGTTTTCCCATAGGATACGTCTGTACTAGATCTACCTCTACCTGCTCGTATCGAGACTGGGATGTATTTTCTTGATAAAAAAAATACTCAATACTTACCAATAATTAGTTAAGTTTATAATATAATTATTCTTGACTATATGTCTTCACTAGGATTTTCTAATCCTAATCCCAAAAATAACTAAACTGATCCTCTGATAGCAACTATAACAACCCTGGTTTTTTATTACATAATTAAATATAATTTATTACATTAAATTCATTTGATACAACATATTAGATTGATATATCTAGTGTCTTTGGGGATTAGTATCATTACATAACAACTTAAAACATTAAAAACAACATCTTTATTGAAAACTTCATTTACACGACCACTACATTCCCTCGTACTTAGTATTGCATGGGATAACTTGAGGACATGCATAAGAAAAGGGTGAGCTATAAATCCTAGTAAGGTAATAATCATCAAATAACATGAGGAATAAAATAAATGTTATATAATAGTCATATCAATATAGCATAAGATAAGTATGAACATCAAGTCTTGATAAAGCATGACAATCATAACATGTAAATGTGGAAACAACACTTAACATGAAATTAGAATGAGCCAAGGCTCATTGTACATGGAACAGGATTAAATCCTCATTGCACATGAAGCAAGAGTATACCCTCATTTCACATGAATTAGTCTGAGTAAACACTCATTCAACATGAATTATCATGGCACTATACATTATCTAATGCATTGGATCACTATTAGGGGGCACCCTTCTTAAACATTTCATTTCATGTATAAGTGTGCCACATGAATCATATAACATGGAATCATTCAACATCATAAGTTATTCCATAATTAATTATGTGGAATAAATACATTAAAGTACCATTCCATATATATATGTCTATAATTTGAATACCCTTGACATAGAAATGGGTATGGTATTCACTACACAATGATCTTGGCTTAGAAAAATGCGGTGCAATTCCAGCAGCATAACGACGTGACATAAGGATTGATGATAATGGTTGATGAGAGAGAAAAGTGTGTCTCGTCATATTTACATGAAATATAGATTAAGGGGGTCATATGTATACATTTTCCAAAAAAAATTAATGGAATTTAGATGCATAATACAAAACAATTACTTGGATGTATAATAGGAGAGAGAAATCCCACACGAAATTTCAGCATGGTAACGAGTGTACATGGGATCCATTAATGAGAGATAAAGGGGTCTCCCAATATCAAAAAATAAAGAGGGAATTATGGGGTAGGATTTAAATCATACCCCAACATTTTTAATTGAAAACAAAAGGGCATCACAACATAAAGAAAATTAGACAAAAATGAGAAATGAAGAAATCCCTTACATGGAAGTGTGATACCAAAGGCTTGGGAGAGGATTGAGAGAGGCTTATTTGAAGATTAGGACACCTTTGTAGGATTCTATAGAGAGGAGGGAAGAGGTTTTTTGATCTAAAAGGCTTTGAGTGAAGAGGAAGTTGGAGCTTGGGTGGGTTTATATAGGAAAGGAGATGGAATTTTTTATTATTTAGGTTTGGGACACCTCACATTAAACTAATCAATACCAAAAACCATCCCATTTTTTTCCCATGTTTTCTTCCAATGGAGAGTGGAAAATAATATTTTATAATCCGAATGGCCTAACATCTTAAAATAATAGGGTTTATTATGTGGAGGTGAGTCACACTCTCAAGGAATACAATTTAAAATGACAAAATGTTTTATATGTCTTGCAGGGTCCACAAAAGCACTGTAAAATAAATCAAAAAAATCTAAGATCACATAATTTTAATGATAAAACATATATGGTCCGAATATAATGTTTATAGTATTTTAATATTTCAATATTGGGTCATTATGATGTCATTAAGCACATTATATATTTAAAAGGTATTTAATCTTTACCCAAAAATTCTATTGTCTTAGAAAATAATCAAAAATTCACCATTGGATAATTTCGATGTACGGATTCCGAAAATAAAATTCATTTTATCTAAATAATTTTATAAATATTCGAATTTTTACATTTAAAATAAAAACCTGCATTTAAAAAAATCATGGGTTTTGACAAAAACAGTTTTTAAACCATAATAAAAATTAAAATTGCATTCATAAAATTATTTGATCATTTAAATTTAATAAAAATTAATTTAATAATAATATTTTTATTAAATAATATTTAATTAAAAAATATATTAGTTCATCAAAATATATTTCTTAGTTTAATATTAATTAAAATTTCTATTTATTCTTTAAAAACAATTTACAATGTAACAATAATAAAATGAATGTACATTAATTATACAAAAATAATGTACATATTCATAGTGCTAGGGTCTTGTTACATAACCCCTTATAACACCCACACAAGGCTGAAGGTTAAGGTGTGAGATGGTGATAGACTCTTGGGGTGGCTCGGATAACATCGCTCGGGTGATAATCTCAATTTACTTCCACTTCTCCCGTAGTCGATTCCGCTCAAGCTTAACGTGTTCAATCTCGGCTTGGGCTTGGTCCACGACGAAGCCTAATGATGCCACCTCTATTTCTAGATCTGGAAAATGGGCTTCGTTTAGGGAAAGTATACTAGGTGAGTCCTTCACTTCCTTTTTCTAAGATATTTGTTTTGCTAAATCCCTATATTTATACTAATCATTTGATCACTATTCAACGACTATATTAGCAACGATCACAATTCATAACGGTATTTTAAAATCCAGAAACATAAAAGCAATGAAGTTCACATTATATAATGATAAAAATAAATTTAATTAGATCAAGATGAATTTTCATTAATGAATGTTTGGGTTGTTACATTATTTATTATATTTTTCTAACAATTCTTGAATATTTATTAATATTAAATATAGAATGTATAGAGAACCACTAAGAGATAATGTATGTACAATATATCATAATTCATTGTGTATATAGAATGTAATGTGATTTAATGCTAAAGTAAATAAATCATATATTCAGTATATAAGGCTTGTACATTTTAGTGTTTATTCATTGAAAAATATTTTCAAACGAAATATGATTTTTGATTTTCAAAAATACAAATTTGGTAGAAATAAACATTGTTATTCATGTAAAATGGTATAATAGAACAAGTCATATTTTTAACCAATTAATGAGGTTTCTACTTCTATACCTCAAGATATTATCCACATGTAACTGTTTAGACCAAAGAGAATAGAAATACATGCTATAAAACCTTGTGTTTCTGCGTGGTTTGATGGTTTTTCAATATTTACATGGGTTTATTATTAAGACTAAAAAGTGAAGCTTGTTCTATTTTTGTAATTTTTTTAAACTTGAGAAAAATTAATAATATTCCAAAATAAATTATTTACAAACTGATCATGGAGGAGAATTGAGAATATTTAATATAATTTATTTTTTAAAAAACTTTTTAGTAAATAGACATTTTTAGCTCCCAAAACACCTCAAAAAAATGGTGTTGTTGAATGGAATAATAGTACCTTACAATAAATTTCTCAAATATAGTTATGTGTTTATAACATACCTATATATTTTTGGGGTGATTTTATTAGCATAGAATTTTATTTCATTAATAGATTTATAAATATTCACATATTAAATAGAAAACCTATGTGTTATGAAATAGTATAACAGAAAACATATGATACTTCAATGTGTTCTAATATAAGTATTATATTTTAAAAACCAAGGATAATAACTG
Source organism: Viscum album (assembly GCA_963277665.1). NCBI lineage: Eukaryota > Viridiplantae > Streptophyta > Magnoliopsida > Santalales > Viscaceae > Viscum > Viscum album. Next base: position 1,849,099,144 of record OY728156.1, read on the forward strand.
AATTTTAGATCCTAATGCTGATAAAGGAATATTCCTTGGTTATTCTACTCCTTCCAAATCTTTTAGTGTTTTAAAAAAAATCTGGGATGATTCAACAAAAAATTCAAGTTAATATAAGTGAAAATGATCATTTTTATCACACAATAATTCTTCTTAATGAGTTAATCATTTTTATTATGTAAATTATACTTAGACCCATTATATTAATAAAAGGATGATATCTTTAAATTTTTTAGTGAACCAAATCCTATAAGGGTGGATACTAGTGAACTAGAAAGTGTATCACCTTGATAACCAAGAATCCTTAATGACTATCCTCTAGGTACTGTTATTGGATTTTTTAAAGAAGGAGTTAAGACTATAATAAATGTATGAAACCGTGTTGGTGTCTCAATATTTATATCCCATATAGAACCTAAAATATTATAAAAAGTATTCTTTATGAGAGTTTGGTCATTGAAATTTAAAAAGTGTTAAATTAGTTCAAGAGGAACAATGTATGATAATTAGTTAAGAGTCTCTTTGAATATCATATTATTAGAAAAAATTTGTTTTTAGAATTATTGAGGATGATCATGGTGTAATCACATGGAAAAAATCTAAATTAGTTCATAGAGGCTATAATCAAGAAGAAAAAAAATGATTTTGAAGAGGCATTTTCTCCAGTATCTAGGTTAGAAGCAATTAAAATAATTTTAGCAGGTGAAAAACATACGAATTGTAAATTATATCATATGGATGTTAAAACTTAATTTAAAAAGGGATTTTTAATTATGTAATTTTAAGTGGAACATACTCATAGATTAAAATACCCTCCTTTTCCAAATTTATTTTTTAAAATTATTGATTAATACTATGGACATAATCTAGAACTTAGATCATGGTTTGAATGATTATTCTATTTCATTTTATAAAGTAGTTTTATTTTGGGATTAGATAACTCTACTATTTTCAATAAAATATTATTAAAATGTACTTTTCTTGGGAAAATGTATGTTGATGATGTTATTTTTAGATCAAAACATACTAAATTGTATAATTATTTTTCAAAACTCATGAAAAGGGAGTTTGAAATGAGAACGAAGTGTGAGTTAATCAATTTCATTGAATTTGAAATCTTTGAAAATGATTTTTGACAGTTTTTAAACCAAAAAATTTACATATTTGTTTTATGTTATAAGTATAATCATGAAAATAGTATTCCTTATTCAACTCCCATGAGTTCCAACACTAAATATGTTTTCGATGTTGCTGGAATACAAGTTGAAAACAACATACATAGTAGAATAATTGTAATATTGATATATCTTAATACATATATGCAAAAAATTATGTTTCTAGTATGTATTTTTGAAAAATTTCAATCTAATCAAAAATAATATCATCTTAAATGATATGAATACAGTTTTGATATATTTAGAAAAATGGTTTCCAATTCTCTAATTTTTCCAAAAAATTGTGAATTTAATTTATGTTCAGACATAGATACTGACATTGGTGGGGGCATACTAGATTGGAAGAGAACCTCAGGAGCCTATGATTTTTTTGATCCATAATATCATGTTCTAGTAAGAAACAATACTATATGGCACTCTCGATTATGTATGATTAATATATTTAAACTTGAAATTGATGCTCACAAGTGTTATAGATTAAAAATTCCCTATATGATTATCGATTTGATTTTAATCAAGCTCCAATCAACCTTGATAACACACAGTCTATTAAAATGACAAAAAAATCTAATAAACCATTGCATAATAACTCACATTGATTTAAGTAATCATTTATTAAGAGATAATTTAAAAAAAGTCCATATATTTTTAACAATAATATTCATAAAAACTATATTAGGAAGAAAAATTACAAAAAAAAGTACAATAATTTTTTGTATCTTATTCAATATTAATTAGTTTTGTTTAATTTTAATTAATTATATTCCTCTAAATTTTTTACTTAATAAACATTGATATTTTTTATTAATTTTTTAAATATTCCATCATTGTTTTTACCTCAATTTTTAGCATTAGTCACATCATAGTACGACACATATGTTAGTCCAAAATGATTGTCCTAAATGTCAAAAAATGTGATTCTTTAGTTACTATAATTCAAAAGAAAGAAAATTATTTCAACATGTAAAAAACATTGTGAACCCCTTGTGAGCCTCATAGCTATGGTCCTCTCACCTCTCAACCCATGTAAACCTAATCCTTAAATCTTTATAGTTTTTTATGATAATTGTGAAAACTATAATAAAATATAGTGATCCTTTTAGTATAGAAGAATTCTCAAGGACCGTTAGAATGGATTTCACCCAAATAGAAATAGATTTCAACTATTGGGATTGTACAGACATGTCTCTTAAGAAAGTTATAAATCATAAAGTATGGTGTTTTGTATTCAATGAGAATTGAAGAGTGTTTTTCAATTGAGAATTATAATGATAGTTTAATGAAATAACTGTATTTTTAGTGACAATGAGGATATCTTTTGAGTTATAATAAACATGGACATCTCAATATCATATACAATAATTATTGATGTTTTTCGTTCCCTCGTGAAAGAAATTATGATTTAAAAAGCCCATTAACTCTAATTAAATATTTAATCCCTCTTTTAATAATAAATTAGATTTTTTAAATGAATATTATAGAGAAGATTCTAAAAAAAGAATTGTAACATGATATAATGGTTCTTAAGTTCTTTCAATCTTCTATTGTTAAATGAAATGTTTTTTCTGAGAAAATCATTTTTCAATATGTAATTTTTCATGTATTTGTTTATGGTATAAAAACCTATGAATTTGGAATGATATATTATAAAGTTTATTATCCATTTTTAAAATAAAATAGTTAATTTTTACCTTTTTAAATGGTTGTTAATCTTGTGTTTTTGGTAAATAGTATGTTTATTGGGACAAAATGAATCTTTTTTTAGTTTTTAACATTGTTAAGTTCTAATGTGTGGATTTAAATTCGGTTTTACAGGAATTGTTTTCTGAGGAAGTTATTTTTGGTCTTTTGGAGTAAATAGATGAGTTAGGGCTTTCTAATACTTAGGGGGGCCATCTCATATGGTGATTGATGGAAAGGTTTCGACTGGTGCTAGAGAATGTTTTTCTAATACTGTAGATGACACTGTTGAGAATATAGAGATAAGAGATATTTTTAACAAATAAAAAATTACAGATACATGGAGAGGATTTTGAATTTTTATGTCAAAATAAATTCAAATTGAGGATGGAATAATTCTAGGAGTTCCTTTAGAAACCATTCAAGAGATTAATACCCCAACTCCCACAACTATGTGTCCGTAAATATAACATGTTTCATCTATAATTTATTTTTTGAGTTAAGATATTAAAAAATTAGTCAATATTTTCGAGGAGATAAATGTAAAAATTATATCTAGAAAAATAAAACTTTTTATGATATATACATCAATAGAAAGTAGTCGAAAATGTTGATGTAAATATTTTTTTTATTTTGTAAGAATATTATTGGTAGTGAAGAATAATATTAAAAAGATAATGAAATAAATTTCTTCAAAAAATATCAATATTAGAATTTGGAGAATCCTTTCATGTTTTAGAAGTACTCCATGTTAAATAAAATGAAAATTTTGATTACGATTGTTGTTCTGATGGTCATCAATATTGGTTCTCACATATTCATTCACATCACAACAGATTTTTAATTCCAATATTATATGTTGATAATAAATATAAGTGTGATCATATGAGATATTATGAGTAGAAAAATGAATAAAAGAATTTATGAAATCAATTATTTAATTATAAAGCATATTTAATTACTCTTAAATAGAAATGAGATTGTAGAAATGATTTTGATGATTTTAAAATGTTAGATCATATTGTATTGAAGAATTATTCATGAAATTATGATGAATATTCCTTATGAAAACACCCTTTGGATTGGGACTCTTATGAATCAAAATTTGAAAGTGTGTATCAAATGTTTGACATGTTAAATGTAGATATTTATTCTCTGAAATGTTATCTTTTGCAGCCTCCTAAAAATGATATATTTTCTGATGTTTGGAATATTTTATTAATTTTAAGGAGTACCATTATAAATATCAATAAATATCATAAGGATATTCATTATTTTATTAAATAGAGAGTACCATTAATTCATGATTTTTTAGTTCATGTAAAAAGTGAATCATTTTTAAAATCTCTATTTTTTAAAAAAATATCGAAACATTTTTAAATAATTTTGATGAGCTGCAATGAAAATTTGATCATCTACATTAGTTAGAGTAGATAAACAATGAATATGAATCCTCTTATGAGGAAGAAAATTATTTTCGGTTAGCCAAGGGATCATCAAGACTCTTTAAAATGAAAATAAATTTCTCTACAAGGATCATAGCCTATTTACACTCATACTGTTGGTTTGGTTGGTCTATGAGATAACTAGTTTGAGTATTAGATAGGTTAATACTATGCATTTTCAAAAAAAGAGATATGTTGAACATATTTAGAAATATATTTTATAATATTTGAAATGGTATTACTACTCTATAATATTATTTGAAGAATGACATAATGCTGATAATTTACATGTTCAAGGATCAACTGTTACATCATTGGGGAAGATGATCTCCAGGACATCCAATTACTGTGAGACATTCGTCTACATATCATTGATTCAAGTAAATATATTGATGTTGCTAAAATATATTCATTGGAGAAACTCATGTTTATAAAATAATTTTATTTAAACTTCTTATATTATTCCTCTTTGTTACCCTATATACATGTAAATCACATTCATTTCACTATATATTAATAGACTTCCCTCTACATCAAATCTAGTTCAGTTAGGATTTCTCATAGAGATAGATCTAATCTTCATGGATCTTATTTTACACTATGAGGTGTTATTGGACTTAGCGTTGATTTTTTCTAACTACATCTTTCTTACTGATTGGATATCCTCAATAATTTTGTTTCCAACCTCTCAAACCTATAGCAATGACAAAGGACTAATTTTTTTTAATGGTTGAGTAGTTTAACTATATCTAGTGTCACTAAAACAATGCTTCTAATTATATTTTTTTCTTATTAATATCTTACTTAATTTTTTTTTCAATTTATAAACTTTATTAGTGTCTTGAAATGTTATTGTTATTTGTTTAATTTATTAATATTATTGTATGTTTATTTAATATTTAATATTTTAATAGATTTTTTACACATTATTTTTTTATATTTTTTATTACACCATTATTTTATTTATCTTTATAGATTATTTCTACAAATATTTATATTAACTTATCAATAATATTTCGTATACATGTCCATTACATAAAATATTCACATTCTATACATCTTACTTATACTATTTACCCAAGTTGTTATGTGACATTAATTTTATTCCTTTCCCATATTCTACATCTATTGGATATAAAAAAAATTTGATGAAAAAATGAGGATGAAAACATTAAAATATTAAAGACTTATTAAACACTTCTCAATTTTTTTTTTGATTATCATTAAATGGGTCTTGTGATCATAAAAAGTGGGACATTATTGTACATACTTATGTTGTTCCAATATATCTCAATTTTTTATATGTTAAATGATTTAAAAAATAACTAATTTTTTAATGAGTTTTTCAACTATTTTTTGTATTTTATCTTTTATATTTTGGTATTTATTTATTACTAATGAATTTATCACAGGCAAAAAAATGTAATTTACTATGGTGTATTTTATCTCTTTGATTTATCATATGCTAAGTGATTATATTACAACTAAAATAAATATGTTATGAAGTAAAATAAATATATTCTTTGAATTATGATTCTACACCAAAGAATTTAATCACACAGCAACTCAATGTTGAATGTTTTTTATACTAGGTAATATATTATCTTATAAAGGAACTAAATTATAATTCATATGCTCAATAATAGAAAGACCGTATTGAATAAATAATGGGAAGTATTTTATATGAAAAAAAATCACATTCACAAAAAGAATTTTATTATGATATTCAAAGGATGACATAGAGTTCGATTATAATACACCAGTAAAATAATTTCTTATGAAGAATAATTATCCTAACAGAAGTCAAATTTCTATTTTATCTTACTATGTTTCTTTACAAATATCTTTAAGAGAATATTTCTTTCATATCATTGTCTTATGTAGAATAAACCATCCTATAAATCTTCATTATTATACATGTAACATTGGTATGATGCATTGATAAGGCAATACATGCATTTTATATTATTAGAAAAGGAGTTGTCTAAATAATACATTTTTTATTTAAAAAAGGAGTCATTTTATGATGAATAGTAAGATCTAAATAAGATTATTTCTAACATCACTACCAAATATGTTTGTACAATATTTGAAAAGGGGAAAATTCCATTAAGATCCTATATTGGAAAATTATCATTGGATATTTCACTCGACTGTTGTGATTATTTATTATGATTATGTTCAAAATTTAATAAGATATATAAATAGAAATGTTTGATATTATTCAAATAATAAAATAAACATACCTACAAACACACTCATAACAAGAAGAAAAAATTCATGTATATAGATTACATGACACATGTGATCAACTAAACAGTTGTGTTATGTACTTACAAGTTTATATATTACAATTATAGAACTTCAAGTGCTTCCCTTTGAAGATCATAATTTTTTGATGTTCCCTTTTCTACTTTCATTTTGTTAGTGAAACTTGGTGGTGAATCATTTCCTCAATTTTAATTCATATTTATTTCATCTTTACGCATTATAATTGAGTTTGATAAGACCAAAAATATGTATTATAAAGGGATATCCAGGTTAACCTCTCTCAAGACATTATAACAAGTTTTAGCAGCATGTACTAACATATGAGTCCCTAAAAATGTAATGACATTCTAAAATAACCAAACATGAGGAGTAGAGTGTCAGTGGAGTTGACTAGGGGATGTGTGTTCCCAAAACACTACAAATATACCATTGTTCATCTTCTTTACAATAAGATTTTTTCCCCAATTTTCTTAAGGAAAATGATGAAAATCAAATACTATGAAGAGGGTGTTTTAAAATTAAATAATTTTTTTGAACTCAATTAACCCCCATCCCTCATGATTTTTTAGTTCTCCATTCTATCAGATAACACTATGTATCACAACATGCACTGTCACGAACCGAATCTGGTCGCCTTCAAACTCGGCACCCGACCCGGTCCATGGCAAGACCCAAAGGGCGTTCCCGATCCCCACGGGCTGGCACAAGTGCCCGGGTATCATAAAATGAAAATTGGGAACGATTTACCCGAGTTTATAAACATAAAACAACAAAAGAATCCAATGAAACAAATATGGATTCTTCAAACCAAAAAATCTTTTACAAAAATTCAGAACTGAATTACATGGCTTAAAACAACTCAAAAGGTCTATACCAAAGTTAAAAATCCAAATAAGGACAGCCCAAGAACCCTCATGGCAAGGGGCACCTCCCACAAGCCACCTCCACAAGACTTCACCACCAAGGACCTGCTAGAAACCCGAACCACTGGAACAAAAAAAACTGTACCCAACCTGCGACAAAAAAAAAACCATGTCTACTTACACCCAAGGGTGTAAGTAGGGTGTGAGCCAATGCCCAGTAGGATACCACCACTTTGAGATTCCATGTGATAAACATTTAAAGACGAAAAGCATGCAAGTTTTCAAAAACATGAAAAGCTAGTTACAATTTCTAAAAGATGCTACTTTGAATAAAAACAGTTTTCAAGTGGGCTATCATTAAGAATCAACACTTTTAAAAAAAATTTCAACACTACTGAATTTTCTAGCCAACTATACCGTATGCCGACGGTAAGTACAATGTAAATAATGAGCACAAGAAATAGGAAGTAACACCTAGGCACTAGCTAGCTGTGGGTCCCAGGTACCTCGTATCTCGGTGAGAGTAACCATCACAAATATCCATTCTCATGCACGAGCCAATAGTAGGGAACATACCCATAACCTAGTGGTCCCCAATCATCATCATCATAGTTTAGTTAGAGTTGTAAGCGTCAATCTTGCAAAGTGAAACTGAGGCCAAACCCCACGGATTCACTAGCATACTAGTACACGTCCACCCACCTAGATACCCAGGTTTTCCCCTTGTGCTCAAACATGTTCAACACATCAAGAAATGTACATTGAACATGAAAATATCATTTCCACATCACAAATTCACCAAACAGCCCATATGTATACCACACAAGTCACAAAAAATCCATTTTTCATTCAAAATGATTTTGAAATCCGAATCACACCAAAATAGCCCACAACACATTTCACATTTCTTCAACACTTCCACAAAACCATTAAAAAATTTTATAAAACAATTATATGATATTTAAACTCATATAACAGCCCACACACATGGAATATAACACTTCTTTCATATTCAAAAATTCAATTTTTCACATCACACTCACACAAAACACTCCACATCACTTTCACATCAATTTCCCTCCAAAATATCTCCTTCAAATAATTTAATAAAATATTTCCAAGATGATACATATCACATAGCAGCCTTTTCACAAATTAAATGGACATTTTAAAAATATAATCCTACCAAAACAGTTTGCTGATATAGTTTCACCTATTACACAACCCAATAAAGCATTCAAAACTTCCATAAAACAATTATAAAGAGTATACCCAAACTTTGCACATAAAATCCATTTCAAAAATCTCTTTTTAAGCCAAAAGCACACCAAGACCCTACCAAAACAGAATTGGAAGACCAATAAACATGAAATAATCCACATTCAAATGTTATATAATCACGTTGAATAATATCACAAAAGATACCCATGAGAACACACAAATCCATAAAACACTTTCAAGGAGTATAACAAGGTTATACAAATAAAACCATTCAAATACACCCCATTTTTAGGCCCACATGGAACTATATCATTACCTAACCATAATTGTCAGCCCCTTTCAACAACTAATAAATCACTTCCACATTTTACAAAACTACCACAAGATATAACACATGAAATACATTTGAAAAATACACATTTCAAGCAAAAATGTAACTCTAAAAACAAATGCTTTACTATTGCAACCAAAAATGGTTTTCACATAATGCACAGAACATAAGGAACATTCAAAATTATTTAATCAAGCAAACTAACTCATCATTAAATGGTTACCCACGGAATCACCTACCGAATGTGTCGAAACCCTCAAAACTTGGTGCGAAACCTTAAGCGCACAACCGTTGCACCAAAAGGAATACAAATCCAGACCTAAACCACAAAAATTTACCCAAAAGACACCAAATCATACATTAGGATCGAACCCCAACTTCTGGACATGAGGAACTTCAAGAAAAAGGAAATAAAACTAAAAGAGGATGGAAGGAACCAAGAAGGAATTCCCTTACTTGAAATATCTTGAAGAAATCGGCCCCAATACACAAAATAATGAATCACCAAGTACCCAAAACTGGTATGGAGGTTCGAAGGATTCATATTAGGTCATGTGGGGACTGAAATGGGGGAAAAAGGATTAAAAATGAAGGAGTTATGAAAGGATCAATTTACCTCTCCAAATCTGCCCGATTTTTGAAACCCTAATACGTTCAGTACTAAATCGCGATGAAGAAGAGCTCCAAAGAGGGGAGAGAGAGCATGGGCGCGTGTCTGGGTTCAAGGGGCGCATATGAGGCTTTGAATCACCTAAAAATACTTAAAAATTAATATGTTATTAATTAATCAAATATTATTTTTAAAACTGGAATTGGGCTTTCGGGCAGGCCCAATCCCTTAAATAAAAACCAACATAAACCTTGGTTCTGGATTTTCAAAGGCTCCAAATTTTAATTGTGGTGTTAATATATCAGGGGAGGACATTTAGGAGTTGGAATGAAGGAAAAATATTAAAAAAATGAAAATGTTATAAAGGAAACAAATTTTATTTTTAAATCTGGAATTGGGCTCGCGGTTTGGCCCAATTCATGAAAACTCGTCTATTTCTCCATAAAACCTTTGGAAACCATCCAAAACAAAAAATGAAAGGAAAAAAAATGAAATTTAACTTCAAAATAATTCATTTATGTGACAATTCTCCCCACCATGAAAACTTTCCGTCCCCGGAAAGCTACAGAAAGGCCAGATACGAAAGCCAAACCGAACTGATAAACCAAGATGTACTCCCTTTCTAGGTTTCGCCCCCCCCCCCAAAGGCCAAAACACCTCCATTGATCATTTAAGGAAGGAATAATTCAAAACAAAATCGTACACCACTTTCCTGAAACAATCAATCACATTCAGGCTTTATCCCAAAGGAAAACACCTCAAACACTATCAGAACAAGACTCAAGCAATTCACTCAAACGAACAACAACATCGAACAAGGTTACACTTACCTTACTTTAACTAATACATTGGGCACTCTCCAGTCCCAAAGTTTACCCAAGGAAGATGTAAGTAGTTAGATATATCCAAATGATATTACCTACTTCCCATACAATACCAAGGAAAAACATGAGTTACTTGTATGAAGAGACACAAATGAGCTCCCCACCATAAGAGACAACTTAATTTTTTTCTCCCGATACAGAATCAAGACAGTAATAGGGGAAGGCCCAAACAGACTCCCTATTACAAGGGGTGTACATCCATTAGAAATTTACAAAATAATATGCACGATGCCCATGGTGGGTCTTCCCACCACAAGAACCAACCATCTCAACCGACCGGCGTGGGCCGACAAGAAAAGACCCCAAAATTAAGGAGTTGGGACGGTCACACAGTTAGTCTACACAGTTTGAGAAACTGTGCGATAACTATGTGGATCCTTATATCTGCATGGTTATTTTTTTTGTTCACGGTTAGAACTAACCATGTGAAAACCGTGTGCTCAACTTGTCTAGCCAAATTTCCAACCATTCTCCAAAGACTCAATGGAAACCAAAGGGGGAGGGAATAACATTGTGTGATGACATGGGTACAAGACCCTCCACCTATTTCCACCGAACAGGAACAACAGAAGAAATATGATGACACCATAGGTTTAAAATCTTCCTATCTTTCATACTGAGGATAGGACTTTGTACAAGGGTTTAAACGACACTGGGGTTTCCCCTGACTACGCGCCAGCTTCTCTCCGGGACCTATGGCTGGAGCTCAAAATATTGAAGCATCTTCGGCCATGCAGTTTGGCTGTTGAAACCCCTATGTGGAACTTCTTCTTTCGGTGCCACAAAAAACTACACCGCATACCCTGATGGGTTCATCAAGACATAACACACTCCATAACTCACTTTACCAAAACCATACATTTCACTGAAACAAGGGATCATAATAAGCACACACATCGCACCTTGTTTCTTTGGGTGAGAAACAACAGAAGGGTAGGTCACGTATAAACACCATCCACTAAGATAGAGGATTTGATGTTTTTCCCAAGGGATACATACTCCCAACATAACAGAGAACCTAAGAGGATTGTGTGACCTTGACCTTTACAGTCAAAAGAGCACACAACATCACAATGCGTCACCAAATAGGACCTTTGTGATTGATAGAAACAATACATGGAACATGACCATATACCAAGTCCCTAAACAACAGACAAGTCCAAAAAGTGGACACAATATCCTATCAGGACCAAAATCTCAAAATTGGTGGTTTAATAATAACTCTTGCTTCAAGGAAACTATGAAGAACCCAGAGGCCCTCTTAGACACCATCCAAATACTCATCCATGCTAACAAACCCAGAACACTTCCACCTTCGAAATATTAGGAAACTTAAGAGGTTAAAGTCACTTTCAACCATCCATAATCAATATCCCACTACAAGAGGATACACAAAACCAATAAAGGAAAGGGTGTATACTCAATCTAAAAATCTCAAGAAATGGATTCCTTATATTGATCAACTGGAGGATTTTCCAATGGAGAAACAATCTGGGTTGCGCTTCAGTTATGCATTGACCTTTAATGGGGGTGTACCTTATCCAATGGGAGAACCCAAGGACCCAACCAACCTGGTCCATTGGTCAAAACAAGACATAAACCAGAACCAAACACATGAAGGGAACTATCGTAAAGGCATCCCAAAACATTTTTCAAAAGAGACCACTAACCGTCCCTACAACACAACTTACCGACCAAACACAAACCCAAAACACAGTTCAAACAGGAGAGGTTATTGGACAAAAAAAAACATCCCACAAAAAAAACATCTTCAAAGACCCATAATACAAACCATCCCAAAACTATTCATCAAGACATCATGTTTTTTTTCTTTAAAACCATTTCTTTGAAATCAAGCGGCTCAGCGGTAAGAGTATCGACCAATGGTACCCCATGGGCCTCACACATGCATGTTTTTGTGCCACACCAGACACCCTCCTCATATCCGTCCCGACACTCATCCATTCATGCCATCAACCATCCATCATCCCATATAACCCCATGCATGTGGTCACTAAGGGAAATACCAAAGGTTAAAACAAAATTTCTTTCCACTTTTCAAAACCAACACGGTCAACCAATGCATCCCTTTTTTTTCATAACCGCTAACCACGAGATCAAAATCCCAACTCACATCTTACAAAAATTTTCAGAAAGTCACAACCATTTAGAAAATAACTCACATTCAAGATATTCACATCAATTTAAAAACATCTCATCCCATTAAAACACACTCTGATTGTTTAGAAAACTCTATTGGAAACACTTTTCAAAACCACCTTCAATACAGTTTCTGCCTTCAAAAGAGGTGTAATCACACCATTTTCTATTTCAAAATAATTCTGAAAATTAAGTTCCGCCATTTCATAAACCAAACCATTCCCTCTTTATTTGAAAATCATTTCACAAAAACTTTACAATTCTTAAAACAAAAGTGCTAAGGTTTCAAAACCTAAGCACAAAACAGTGCAAGAGGAAACTAGTTTCAGTGGGTGACTTGGACATATGGTTGGCGGCCATATTCCAATCACTTCACTGTCACAGAGAGTGTTCTAGGGAATATCCCCAGCTCCACATGGCTTGCCAGACCCTGCGAGCTCATTGAGACCATTAACCCAACTCTCTTTTCATTTCCCCTAATCATCATCAAACCAAGAAAACCAAAAGACATAGACAAATCCCAACTTCCCCTGGCGACTTGAATCCTGAAATGAGGTGTGGTGATCAAGCACACTACCCATAACCAGAATTCCATGTCCCAACAATCCTAACTCCATACTATCCTGACTCTTCCCCAAATAACATGACCCAAAGAGTTAACCTGAACCTCCTTTGATACCATTTTGTCACGAACCGAATCTGGTCGCCTTCAAACTCGGCACCCGACCCGGTCCATGGCAATACCCGAAGGGCGTTCCCGATCCCCACGGGCTGGCACAAGTTACCGGGTATCATAAAATGAAAATTGGGAACGATTTACACGAGTTTATAAACATAAAACAACAAAAGAATCCAATGAAACAAATCTGGATTTTTCAAACCAAAAAATCTTTTACAAAAATTCAGAACTGAATTACATGGCTTAAAACAACTCAAAAGGTCTTTACCAAAGTTAAAAATCCAAATAAGGACAGCCCAAGAACCCTCATGGCAAGGGGCACCTCCCACAAGCCACCTCCACAAGACTTCACCACCAAGGACCTGCTAGAAACCCGAACCACTGGAACAAAAAAAACTGTACCCAACCTGCGACAAAAAAAAAACCATGTCTACATACACCCAAGGGTGTAAGTAGGGTGTGAGCCAATGCCCAGTAGGATACCACCACTAAGAGATTCCATGTGATAAACATTTAAAGACGAAAAGCATGCATGTTTTCAAAAACATGAAAAGCTAGTTACAATTTCTAAAAGATGCTACTTTGAATAAAAACAGTTTTCAAGTGGGCTATCATTAAGAATCAACACTTTTAAAAAAAATGTCAACACTACTGAATTTTCCAGCCAACTATACCGTATGCCGACGGTAAGTACAAAGTAAACAATGAGCACAAGAAATAGGAAGTAACACCTAGGCACTAGCTAGCTGTGGGTCCCAGGTACCTCATATCTCGGTGAGAGTAACCATCACAAATATCCATTCTCGTGCACGAGCCAATAGTAGGGAACATACCCATAACCTAGTGGTCCCCAATCATCATCATCATAGTTTAGTTAGAGTTGTAAGCGTCAATCTTGCAAAGTGAAACTGAGGCCAAACCCCACGGATTCACTAGCATACTAGTACACGTCCACCCACCTAGATACCCAGGTTTTCCCCTTGTGCTCAAACATGTTCAACACATCAAGAAATGTAAATTGAACATGAAAATATCATTTCCACATCACAAATTCACCAAACAGCCCATATGTATACCACACAAGTCACAAAAAATCCATTTTTCATTCAAAATGATTTTGAAATCCAAATCACACCAAAATAGCCCACAACACATTTCACATTTCTTCAACACTTCCACAAAACCATTAAAAAATTTTATAAAAAAATTATATGATATTTAAACTCATATAACCGCCCACACACATGGAATATAACACTTCTTTCATATTCAAAAATTCAATTTTTCACATCACACTCACACAAAACACTCCACATCACTTTCACATCACTTTCACTCCAAAATATCTCCTTCAAATAATTTAATAAAATATTTCCAAGATGATACATATCACATAGCAGCCTTTTCACAAATTAAATGGAAATTTTAAAAATATACTCCTACCAAAACAGTTTGCTGATATAGTTTCACCTATTACACAACCCAATAAAGCATTCAAAACTTCCATAAAACAGTTATAAAGAGTATACCCAAACTTTGCACATAAAATCCATTTCAAAAATCTCTTTTTAAGCCAAAAGCACACCAAGACCCTACCAAAACAGAATTGGAAGACCAATAAACATGAAATAATCCACATTCAAATGTTATATAATCACGTTGAATAATATCACAAAAGATACCCATGAGAACACACAAATCCATAAAACACTTTCAAGGAGTATAACAAGGTTATACAAATAAAACCATTCAAATACACCCCATTTTTAGGCCCACATGGAACTATATCATTACCTAACCATAATTGTCAGCCCCTTTCAACAACTAATAAATCACTTCCACATTTTACAAAACTACCACAAGATATAACACATGAAATACATTTCAAAAATACACATTTCAAGCAAAAATGTAACTCTAAAAACAAATGCTTTACTATTGCAACCAAAAATGGTTTTCACATAATGCACAGCACATAAGGAACATTCAAAATTATTTAATCAAGCAAACTAACTCATCATTAAATGGTTACCCACGGAATCACCTACCGAATGTGTTGAAACCCTCAAAACTTGGTGCGAAACCTTAAGCGCACCACCGTTGCACCAAAAGGAATACAAATCCAGACCTAAACCACAAAAATTTACCCAAAAGACACCAAATCATACATTAGGATCGAACCCCAACTTCTGGACATGAGGAACTTCAAGAAAAAGGAAATAAAACTAAAAGAGGATGGAAGGAACCAAGAAGGAATTCCCTTACTTGAAATATCTTGAAGGAATCGGCCCCAATACACAAAATAATGAATCACCAAGTACCCAAAACTGGTATGGAGGTTCGAAGGATTCATATTAGGTCATGTGGGGACTGAAATGGGGGAAAAAGGATGAAAAATGAAGGAGTTATGAAAGGATCAATTTACCTCTCCAAATCTGCCCGATTTTTGAAACCCTAATACGTTCAGTACTAAAGCGCGATGAAGAAGAGCTCCAAAGAGGGGAGAGAGAGCATGGGCGCGTGTCTGGGTTCAAGGGGCGCATATGAGGATTTGAATCACCTAAAAATACTTAAAAATGAATAAGTTATTAATTAATCAAATATTATTTTTAAAACTAGAATTGGGCTTTCGGGCAGGCCCAATCCCTTAAATAAAAACCAACATAAACCTTGGTTTTGGATTTTCAAAGGCTCCAAATTTTAATTGTGGTGTTAATATATCAGGGGAGGACATTTAGGAGTTGGAATGAAGGAAAAATATTAAAAAAATGAAAATGTTATAAAGGAAACAAATTTTATTTTTAAATCTGGAATTGGGCTCGCGGTTTGGCCCAATTCATGAAAACTCATCTATTTCTCCATAAAACCTTTGGAAACCATCCAAAACAAAAAATGAAAGGAAAAAAAATGAAATTTAACTTCAAAATAATTCATTTATGTGACATGAACCTTGTATATAAAATAATATTTGTAGCCCATGAAATATGTCTATATATTAACTGATTATCATTCGAGATCCAAGATAGCTCATATAACATGCTTCATACATCAGGTATTATACCTCAAACAATCACAACCCATAAAACATGTAATATACATTGGTCCATAATAGCCTATTCAAGTCATACATATAGAAGTCCTTTGGATACTCTATATAGGGATACATGGATTTTAAATAACCAAAAGCAATTAAAACACACTACCCACATATATAAGAGATTTGCCATAATGAATATTGATACATAATACCGCCAAGAGAAGAGAATGAGGTCATAGGGAGTAGTTATCCATCCATTCTCACCACTGGTATGTTGGGTAAAGCTCTTTCACAGATTCTACTAGTTTCCAATCCCACTAACAATATTTTTTGGGTGGAAAATGAAATCATAAAATGTATATGATATATTATATCGCATAACCACACTATGGGATTAATCTAGTCTTCGTGACAACTATATCCATAATAACTCAGACACCCAACTATCATTATTAGGTACTATATATCCTATACACACACAATAATTTCCTAGGGATTACATTCAATAAATTATTTCCTTTTTATATATCCATTCATTAATAATTTCATTATCCCTTAATTAAAATTAATTTAATTTCATTTCATTAACCAACCAATTTTTTCATTTCCCTCCATTCATAATCCAACTAAGTCTATGGTTTGTCAAGATAATAAACATTGCCTTCCAGGAAGCACCAACCACATGGGTTGAAGATTTATAAAACATTATGACTATTCCAAAATTCTATGTACTCAACTCAAATATCATAAGATTGAATAGTTATATGAAACAAAGCATATCCAGCTACATCATGTAGTGGTGAATGGAATAAAAATAAACAAGAAACATGACCAAATGACATTTACAAAATTAACCAAGAAAGAATCTAGGCATTCTAGATTACAATAGTTAATCCCAACTTCAAACGATTCAATAGTCATTGTTCCATTCCACACACATTTATGTATAGCACCATGCTTCTTTCCGTTATTTGTATACAACGCTATAAAAATTTCTAGCCTCCCCACATATATCACATCATTCATATTAGGATAACACCACATCAAATAGAAAGGCTCATATCTAGACCACATAGATAGTAGAAAATAATAAATAATGATTATAGAAAACTAGTCCCTTGTAGAAATAAATTATCCTTCACCTAAAAATGGGCTCTCATGGCCCCATCACAATGCTATAGCCATTACATGCAATGGGAATTCTTGGCCCCAAACACTTATCTTTATAAAAATTAGGTTTTTTATTACAACATGAATTAGATGATTTTTTTATCATAGGGTACAACTATGGGTATCCTATTTCCTTAGTTATAAAAACCTATAAAATTATTTAATCATGCTCTTAGAATTAATTCAAATTTCAACATACTCAGAGAATAAGAATTCCCTTTTAAGAGGGCTTTTATTATTATTATCAAAAACAATAATTTCAGCATCAAATGGTTTTTTTAGATCCATTAACACATGGATTGACATATCCAGTTAAAAATTAAGACATTCATTAATTTTATTACCATAAAATTATCAGAAATAAAAAATTTAGAAAACATGCATCTTCTTTAATTCATTAGACAATCAAAAATTATTATAGAATTTATGTTCATTAACAATTTTATCAATTAAAAAATATAATCCATGAATTAAAACATGTTAAATCGATAATAACATAGAAAACACATTATCAACTAAATCAAGATGAAAAACACTATCATGGTGGAAATAAATAACACATGATCATTGTAAACATAAAGTATTTCCATTCATTAATATGGTTTAATATATATTAGGTAACTCAAAACATAATAGAAAAGGATAAAAAAGATCAATTTTTTATTGAAAATATAAACATTAGAGAAGTAATGAACCCCCAATATCAAATGTGTCAATGTTCTTCACAAAAGAATATATCAATGTCACAGATCTCTGATTACCTCTCCTACAAGGAAAATAAAGTCTCAGAGTGTCATCACACAATAAATATACTATAAATTTATTAATTTAACTCCATTTAAGTGATAGAGATCATGTTCCATAACATGGAAGGAAGAAATTAGAGGAAACAAGATCAAATACAAGGAAAATCTAAGAAAAAAAATCTAAAACTCACCTTGGATAACCATGGATTTTACTTTGGATGCTATGGATTGTTCCCTATCAAAAAGTGATTCAAATAACGTAAAAAACAAATCTAGAGTCTCTATAGTTTAAAATGAATTAGTGGTAGTGAAATTTAGTTCGGGTCTTTGAGGGTACTTATATAAAGATAAATATTTAGTGGGTCATAATGCATACCCTATGATAGTGTCACAGGCCCCCAAGATGAAGTTGTAGAGGTAGGAGACAACACCACATCTCCCTGGTCAAACCAATGTATGTGTTCTATAAATGGATCCATGTTAAATATTCTATTTATTTTTGGGATGGACTATGGTTCAACATACTTCACATGCCACATCCCCCACTAATTTGTATGTATCCTCAAAAATATATACAACATAGCTACCTGACATCACACTGCAGTCCTCGACAGAAATGAATGGATTATGCCACAACCAAACACTATAATAGCCATCACTAAAAAGTACGTAACCCAAATTTTATTACTTCAAGCCTTCCTATGCCATATCTATAATACCGCACCATTGTATCCTATCATATGGAATAACCCATGGCTGTAGGTTATATCAAGACCCCAATTTACAATGGAGCCCTTGTCCCCTCGTCCTTCCCATTAATCCTCAAAACTCCTTGGAACCTTCTCCTAATGTCTAAAATATCCAAATCAAACAGAGGTAAGGGATACTATTTTCCATTTCCAAATAAATTTAATCCATTATTCATTTATAAAATATAGGAATCAATATCACATTAATCTAGTAAATGGTGTACCTGGTATTATTGAATGTGTGTGTTTTAATTTATATTGATATTTTAATTAGAAAAATGAATCATATAATCAATACCAAGAAAACATATTTATATTATCTTTATAATATTTGAAAAAAATTCCTAATTCATTTTTGATCTGTGGTATTTTACCACACATCAATCCATCACACTATGTTCTCTATTTGAATGAATGTGATTATTTTTTTTATAAAAATCACCTTTTTATTCAAAACATAATCCACATAATCAAGATGGAGAAATAAATTCCTAGATTTTGTAAATTATTTTTTAAAATCATTCATAAATCATTTTTTATTTGTATAATCAAACACACATAAATATGGAACACAATGTGTCAGATATCAGTGAAGGTGTGTTGCTATATGTAAAATGAAAATGTTAGTTCAACATAATAATTGAATAAAAAAACAAATAAAAACACTTATATTATATTGATAATTTATATTAAAGATCTATATGTTTTTTTTCACATGTATAATCAACCACACGTTAATCTAAAACATGGTTTTTCTGGTACAACTCAAAGTGTATGTTTTTATTATAAAATCAAAATTTTCCTTCAAAACATGTTTCACTCACTAAAAACAATGAAAACACTCATAAAATGACATGATACCTAAGTAAAATGATCATTAATTCGTTTAAAACATATATTATTCAAATATGTATTAATAAGACGCTAAATGTTCCTATTTTTATTTAATGTGCATATTCTTTTTTAAAAATTTTATTTTAGTTCCTAACATACAGAACATAATAAAAATCATGAAAATTTACATGAATTGTCCTGATAAATTAGGTAAAAAATCAATAAATCATTTTTTATGATTGTTATTCAACCTCACATTACTCTAACACACAATGTGCCCAGTATAACTCAAAATGTGTGTTTTTAATTTAAAAGTTGCATTTTCATTCAAAACATTTAATTCTTCATGAAAACTAATATAAAATTCATTTTTTGTGTTTATATATTATAAAATTTTTACATAAATATTTTTGGATGTATAGAAATCAATATCATATAAATTTGACACATGGTGTGCCCAGTATTATTCAGAACCCATGTTTTCATCTTAAAAGGGTACATTCTAGTTCAAAATTCAAATCACTCACTAAACCCTCTATAAACAACCCATTATTGTCTTGATAATTTTTTATGGTGATATATAATTTATTTATAATTTGTATTAATAATCCTCAAGCCTATACAACACATGGTGTACCTGGTATGACCAACATCTCAGGATTTTATTTAAAATTTTCATTTTAGTTCAAAACACACACCATATACTAAAAACAATGAAAATGGAATAATATTGTCTTTATAATATATTAAAACAATTAAAAATTCATTTTAAATTTTTAGTAATCAAACTCACAATGATAAAATGCATTATGAATCTAGTATGACTGAAATTTTATACTGTTAGTTTAAAAGTGACATTTTAGTTAAATACATGCATCACTCAATGAAAACCGGGAAAATAAACTCTTATTATCTTGATACAGTATAAAAATATTCATAAGTAATTTTTATCAAAAATTAATCAACCATACATTAATTCATCTAACAATTTTACTAATTTTACAAGAATGGTGTGATTTCAATTTAAAAATGACATTTTAGGTCACAATTTATGGAACTCACTCCAAACTATGCAATTGCACCTAAATTTTCCTTATATAATAGTAAAACGACCTATGATATATTTTTTATGAGTATTCATGAACCATAATTCAATCTATAACATAATATAGCTATTTTAAATGAAATTGTGTGTTTTCATTTTAAAGTGACAATTTAGTTCACAACGTGCATCACATAGTGAAAAGTGAACGAACATTTTTATTGTCTTCTTAATTTATGAATAAAATACATGTCACGAACCAAATCTGGTCGCCGCCAAAATCGACACCAAACCCAGCCCGTGACAAGGCCCGAAGGGCGTTCCCAATCCCCACGGGCTGGCACAAGTGCCCGGGTATCATAAAATGATAATTGGGAACGATTTACCCGATTTTATAAACATTAAACTACAAAAAAACTCAATAAAACAAATCTGGATTTTTTCAACTAAAACCATCTTTTACAAAATTTCAGAACTGAATTACATAAGTTAAAACTACATTTAAAGACCATTACAAAGGTAAAAAACAAATAAGGACAGCCCAAGAACCCTTTTGTCAAGGGGTACCACCCTTATGCTATCTCCACAAGACTTCACTACCAAGGACCTGCTAGAAACCCGAACCACTGGAACAAAAAATACTATACACAACCTGCGACAACAAAAATAACCAAGTCTACTTACACCCAAGGGTGTAAGTAGGGTGTGAGCCAAAGACCAATAGGATACCACCACTAATAGATTCCATGTGATAAACATTTAATGGCGAAAAGCATTCAAGTTTTAAAAGACATGAGATGCTAGTTAAAATTTATAAAAGATGAAACATTAAATAAAATAGTTTTTAGGTGGGATAATTTAACGAATAAAAACAATTAAAATAAATACCATAGCTACTGAATTTTCCAGCCTCACATACCGTATACCGACGGTAATAGCAAAGTATCCGGTGAGCACAAGCAATGGGAAATAACCCCTATGAACTAGCTAGCTATGGGTCCCAGGTACCTCGTATCTCGGTGAGAGTAACCATCACAAATATCCATTCTCATGCACGATCCACTAGTAGGGAACATACCCATAACCTAGTGGTCCCCAATTATCATCATAATAGTTTAGTTAGAGTTGTAAGAATCAATCTTGCTAAGTGAAACTGAGGCCAAACCTCACAGATTCACTAGCATACTAGTACACGTCCACCCACCTAGATACCCAGGTTTTCCCTTTGTGCTCAAACAAGTTCAACAAGTCAAGATATATACTTTGCACATGAAAATATCATTTCAATCTCAAAAATTCCCCAAACATCCCACATGTATACCACACAAGTCACAAAAGTACACTTTTCATTCAAATTGATTTTAAAATCCAACTCATACAAATATAGCCCACAACACTCTTCACATTACATGGACACTTCCACAAATCCTTTAAACTATTTTTATAAACCATTCCATGACATTATAACTCACATAACAGCCCACTCAAATAACATATAATACCACTTTCATCAACAAAATTCAATTTTCACAACACACTCACACAAAACAGCCCAAAACCATGTTTTGCAGCTCTCTTCCCATTTTCTAAAACATTTCTGCACTTTATAAAACATTCTAAAAAAAATATTTGAAATCTTAAATAACCACCATACCTTTCAAAAACTCATATTAGGTGATCACACCCCCCAAACAGTACATATACACTCTTTTATCTACTTTTTTTAACCAAACAAAATATTCACAATTTTCAAAAAACAACTCAAGGGGTGTAACTATGTCTTGCACACAAAACCCATTTAGAAACCCCCATTTAAGACCAAAACCATACCAATTCCTATCAAAAGTAGAATTGTCAGTCCTAGATACATTTATAAAAACACATTCAAGTATTATAAAATAACCTTGAATAATACCACAAAACATACAAAAGAAAACACACATTTTCCTAAAATGACCTCAAAAAGTATAACAATGTTTTACACATCAAACCTATTCAAAACCCTTCTTTTTAGAACCATGTGACACTATTAAATTACCAAACCAGAATTGACAGGCCAAACAAGATTTAATGAAACAATTTCATAAGTTATAATCCCCACCCAAATAAAACCCCATGAGTTACACATGAAAACACCCAATTTCATGTTAAAAAGCGACTATAAAATTTAACACATAACCAAATCAATCATAAACAGTTTTTGAACCCCACCCAACATATGAGGAATATGAAAAATGGTTAAATACAGCAAGATAACTCATCACTAATTGTTTGCATATGGAACCTTCTACCTTTTGAGTCAAAACCCTTTAATCTTGGTGGGAAACCTCAACCGCACCTCTGCCGCACCACAAGGATGTGAAAACAAACCCTAAACCCTAATATTTCACCAAAAATACCCAAAATAAAACCCTAGGTATTAACCCTAATATCTGGACACTCGATAAATTTATTAAAGTGGGAGGAAACCCTAAAGAGAAGGAAGGAATTGAAGAGAGAAACACATACCCAAAATAATCTTGAAGAAAACGACTCCAAATCCACCAGAATCTGAATTTGGAAACATCCAAAAATTGATGGGATGTTCTAATAGGTATTATGAGATCATATAGGAACTATAATGGGAGAAAAATAGTAATAATTGAGAGAGTTATGATGTAAATAACTTACCTCCTCAAATATGCCCGATTTTTGAAACCCTAAGAATTTCAGCACTCCATCGTGATGCAAACGAGCTCCAATGAGGTGGAAAATGAATGGGAGCACGCTTGGGCTCCGTAGGGTCTAGGGGGAGTTGGAATCACCGAAAAATTCATTATAATGAATAAGATATTAAAAACTTAAAAAAACAATTTAAAACTGGAAAATGGGCTTTCGGGTTGGCCCAATTCTCAAATAAAAACCCGAATCCCCCATGATTATGGATTTATAAAGGCTCCAAATTTAAATTTGGTGTTAATATTTCAGGGGAGGACATTTAGGAGTTGGAATTACGGAAAAATATTACAAAATGAAAATGTTATAAAAGAAACAAAAATTTATTTTGAAATCTGGAATTGGGCTCACGGTTTGGCCCAATTCATGAAAACTCACATATTCTCCATAAAACCTTTGGAAACCCCCAAAATAAAGCATGAATGGAAAATAAATTAAAAATAACTTTAAAATAAGTTATGTATGTGAAAATTCTCCCCACCTTGAAAACTTTCCGCCCCGGAAAGTCACAGCAAGGTTAAAGCAACAACCAAACCCCACTGAGAAACCAATAGGTACTCCCTTGCAAGGTTTCACCCCCAAAGGCCAAAACACCTCCAGTGATCAATTAAGGAAGGAATACTCTCACAACCAAAAATTAAACCACTTTCCTGAAAGGATCAATAACATTCATAATTTATCCCAAAATAAAACTCTTCAAACACTATCTGAACAAGACTCAAGCAATTCACCCAAACGAACAACATCTTTGAACAAGGTTACACTTACCTTACTTTAACTAAACCATTGGGCACTCTCTAGTCCCAACGTTTAGTCAAGGAAGATGTTGGTAGCTAGATATCTCCAAATGAGACTATCTACACCAAGCCAAAACCATAGATAAATCTATGTTACTGGTACGGGGGGACACTAATATGCTCCCCACTATAAGAGACAACCAATATTTTTTTCGAGATAGAATCAGGACACTAATAGGGGGAGGCCTGAACGGACTCCCTGGTACCTAAGGTAGACCTCCATTCAAAATTTCCTAAGGAACATATATGATAATCATATTGGTTCTCCCCACCATATGAACCAACCATATTAATCAACCAGCATATGTCGGCACAAAAAGACCCAAAAATTTCAAGATTTGGGAAGGTCGCACGGTTAGTCTGCATAGTTTTTGAAACCGTGAAATAACTGTGCTGGTCAATCTTCCTGCATGGATTCCAGGCACATTGTCTCTCTTAATCGTTCACAAACCATGTGATCAGCATGTCTAGCCAAATTTCCAACCATTCTCCAAAGACTCAATGGAAACCAAAGGGGGAGGGAATGACATTAGGTGATGACATAGGTACAAGGCCCACCACCTATTTCCACCGAACGAGAACAACAGAGGGAATATTATGACACCATAGGTTTAAAAACTTCCTATCTTTCACACTGAGGATATGAAATTTTACAAGGGTTTAAATGACCCTGTGATTTCCCCTGACTACAAGATAGCTTCTCTCTGTGACCTATGGTTGGAGCTCAAATTATTGAAGCATCTTCAGCCTCGCAGTTAGTCTTCAGAAACCCACTAAATGAGAATTATTCTTTCGGTGCCACCAACAACTACACCACAACCCAAGATAAGTTTTCCAAACATAACAAATTCCATACTCACTTTACCCAATCCCAATATTTCACTGAAACAAGGGCTAAGAAGATGCACACACATCACACCTTGTTTCTTCATGTGAGAAACAACGGAAGTAAAGAACACCTACACTCACCTTCCTCTAAAATGGAATATTTTGATGTTTTTTTCCAAGGGAGACATTCACCCAACACAACAAGGACTCTCGGAGGATTTCACGACTTTCACCTATATGGTCAATCGAGCACATGACATCATAAGGCATCACTGAACATGGCCATTGTGACTGATATAAACAATGCATGGAGAGGGACCTTATACAACATCCCCAAACAACACACAATTCTAGAAAGTGGTCACAATATCCTATCGTGACCATATTTCTCACACTGGTGGTTTAACATGAACTCGTGCATCAATGAAACTTTGAAGAACCCCAAAGGCCCTCTTAGACACCATCAAGACACTCATCCAAAATAACAACCCTAGACCACATCCACCTTCGACGAATTAGGAAACATAAGAAACTATGGTCTCTTTCACCCATCCACAAGCACTCTCCCATTATAATAGGATCTAAAAATCAAAGAAAGTAATGGGTGTAGACTCAATCTAAAAATCTCAAGAAAAAAAATATTCCTTATATTGATCAACTGGAGGGTCTTCAAATGGCGAAACAATACGGGTTTCACTTCAGTTGTGCACTAACCTTTAATGGGGGTGTACCTTATCCAATGATTGAACCCAAGGACCCAACCAAGATGGTCCATTAGTCAAGATATACCACAAACCAGATCTAAACACATGAAGGGAACCATCATAAATGCTTCCCAAAACATTTTTCAAAAGAGACCACTAACTGTCCCTATAACACAACTTACTGACCAAACCCAAACCCAAAACACAGTTCAAACAGGAGGGGTTCTTGGACTCAAAACATCCCACAACATCAACATTTTCCAAAAATACATAATATAAACCATTCCAAACAATTCATCAAGTCTTCATGTTTCTCTTTAAAAACATTTCTTTGAAAACAAATGGTTCAGCGGTTAGCACATCCACCAATGGTACCCCATGGGCCTTACACATGCATGTTTCAGTGCCACACCGGGCACCCTCCTCATATCCATCTCAACACTCATCAAGTCATGTCATCAACCATTCATCTTCCCATATAACCCCATGCATGTGGTTGCTCATGAAAATACCAAAGGTTAAAACAAAAATTTGTTCCACTTTTCAAAACCAAAACGGCCAACCAACACATCCTTTTCCCTCAAAACCGCTAACCACGAGATCAAAATCCCAACTCACATCTTAAAAAAATTTCAGAAAGTCACAACCATTTAGAAAATAAATCACTTTCAAGATATTCACATCAATTTCAAAACATCTCATCCCATTAAAACACACTCTGATTGTTTAGAAAACTCCATTGGAAACACTTTTCAAAACCAACTTCAATATAGTTCCTGCTTTCAAAGAGGTGTAAGCACACCATTTTACATTTCAAAACAATTCTGAAAATTCAGTTCTACCATTTCATAAACCCAACCATTCCCTCTTTATTTGAAAATCATTTCATAAAAACTTTACGCTTCTTAAAACCAAGTCACCTTAAAACCAAAGTGCCAAGATTTCAAAACTAAGGAACACCTGAAAATGCGAGAGGCAACTAGTTTCAGTGGGTGACTTGGACATATGGTTGGCGGCCATATTTCAATCACTTCACTGTCACAGAGAGTGTTCTAGGGAATATCCCCGGCTCCACATGGCTTGCCAGACCCTGCGAGCTCATTGAGACCATTAACCCAACTCTTTTTTCATTTCCCCTAATCATCATCAAACCAAGAAAACCCAAAGACATAGACAAATCCCAACTTCCCCAGGCGACTTGAATCCTGAAATGAGGTGTGATGATCAAGCACACTACCCATAACCATAATTCCATGTCCCATCAATCATAAATATAGATTATCCTAACTATTTCCCAGATAACATGACTCAAATGGAGCGAACCTCCTCTGATACGGTTTTGTCACGAACCAAATCTGGTCGCCGCTAAAATCGACACCAAACCCAGCCCGTGACAAGGCCCGAAGGGTGTTCCCGATCCCCACGGGCTAGCACAAGTGCCCGGGTATCATAAAATGATAATTGGGAATGATTAACCCGATTTTATAAACATTAAACTACAAAAAAACTCAATAAAACAAATCTGGATTTTTCAACTAAAACCATCTTTTACAAAATTTCAGAACTGAATTACATAAGTTAAAACTACATTTAAAGACCATTACAAAGGTAAAAAAACAAATAAGGACAGCCCAAGAACCCTTTTGTCAAGGGGCACCACCCTTATGCTATCTCCACAAGACTTCACTACCAAGGACCTGCTAGAAAACCGAACGACTGGAACAAAAAAAATTGTACCCAACCTGCGACAACAAAAATAACCAAGTCTACTTACACCCAAGGGTGTAAGTAGGGTGTGAGCCAAAGCCCAATAGGATACCACCACTAATAGATTACATGTTATACACATTTAATGGCGAAAAGCATGCATGTTTTCAAAGACATGAGATGCTAGATAAAATTTCTAAAAGATGAAACATTAAATAAAAACGGTTTTTAGGTGGGCTAATTTAAAGAATAAAAAAATTTAAAATAAATACCATATCTACTGAATTTTCCAGCCTCTCGTACCGTATACCGATGGTAATAACAAAGTATCCAGTGAGCACAAGCAATGGGAAATAACCCCTAGGCACTAGCTAGCTATGGGTCCCAGGTACCTCGTATCTCGGTGAGAGTAACCATCACAAATATCCATTCTCATGCACGAGCCACTAGTAGGGAACATAACCATAACCTAGTAGTCCCAAATAATCATCATAATAGTTTAGTTAGAGTTGTAAGCGTCAATCTTGCTAAGTGAAACTGAGGCCAAACCTCACAGATTCACTAGCATACTAGTACACGTCCACCCACCTAGATACCCGAGTTTTCCCTTTGTGCTCAAACAAGTTCAACAAGTCAAGATATATACTTTGCACATGAAAATATCATTTCCATATCAAAAATTCCCCAAAAAGCCCACATGTATACCACACAAGTCAGAAAAGTACACTTTTCATTCAAATTGATTTTAAAATCCAACTCATACAAATATAGCCCACAACACTCTTCACATTACATGGACACTTCCACAAATCCTTTAAACCATTTTTATAAACCATTACATGTCATTATAACTCACATAACTGCCCACTCAAATAACATATAATACCACTTTCATCAACAAAATTCAATTTTCACAACACACTCACACAAAACAGCCCGAAACCATGTTTTGCAGCTCTCTTCCCATTTTCTAAAACATTTCTGCACTTTATAAAACATTCTAAAAAAATATTTGAAATCTTAAATAACCACCATACCTTTCAAAAAATCATATTAGGTGATCACACCCCCCAAACAGTACATATACACTCTTTTATCCACTTTTTTTAACCAAACAAAATATTCACAATTTTCAAAAAACAACTCAAGTGGTGTAACTATGTCTTGCACACAAAACCCATTTAAAAACCCCCATTTAAGACCAAAACCATTCCAATTCCTATCAAAAGTAGAATTCGAAGTCCTAGATACATTTATAAAAGCACATTCAAGTATTATAAAATAACCTTGAATAATACCACAAAAGATACAAATGAAAACACACATTTTCCTAAAATGACCTCAAGAAGTATAACAATGTTTTACACATCAAACCTATCCAAAACCCTTCTTTTTAGAACCACGTGACACTATTAAATTACCAAACCAAAATTGGCATGCCAAACAAGATTTAATGAACCAATTTCATAAGTTATAATCCCCACCCAAATAAAACCCCATGAGTTACACATGAAAACACCCAATTTCATGTTAAAAAGAGACTATAAAATTTAACACATAACCAAATCAATCATAAACAGTTTTCGCACCCCACCCAACATATGAGGAATATGAAAAATGGTTAAATACAGCAAGCTAACTCATCACTAATTGTTTACACATGGAACCACCTACCTTTTGAGTCAAAACCCTTGAATCATGGTGAGAAATCTCAACCGCACCTCCGCCGCACCACAAGTATGTGTAAACAAACCCTAAACCATAATATTTCACCAAAAATACCCCAAATCAAACCCTAGGTATGAACCCTAATATCTGGACACTCTATAAATTTATGAAAGTGGGAGGAAACCCTAAAGAGAAGGAAGGAATTGAAGAGAGAAACACATACCCAAAATAATCTTGAAGAAAACGACTCAAAATCCACCAGAATCTGAATTTGAAAACATCCAAAAATTCATGGGACGTTCGAATAGAGATTAGGAGATCATATAGGAACTGGAATGGGAGAAAAATATTAATAATTGAGAGAGTTATGATGTAAATAACTTACCTCCTCAAATCTGCCCGATTTTTGAAACCCTAAGAATTTCAGCACTCCATCGCGATGCAAACGAGCTCCAAAGAGGGGGAAAATGATTGGGAGAGCGCCTGGTCTTCTTAGGGTCTAGGGGGAGTTATAATCACAGAAATATTAATTATAATGAATAAGATATTAAACAATTAAAAAAACAATATAAAACTAGAAAATGGGCTTTTGGGTTGGCTCAATTCTAAAATAAAAACCCAAACCCCCCATGATTATGGATTTATAAAGGCTACAAATTTAAATTTGGTGTTAATATATCAGGGGAGGACATTTAGGAGTTGGAATTACTGAAAAATATTAAAAAATGAAAATTTTATAAAAGAAACAAAAATTTATTTTGAAATCTGGAATTGGGATCACGGTTTGGCCCAATTCTTGAAAACTCACATATTCTCCATAAATCCTTAGGAAACCCCCAAAATAAAGCATGAATGGAAAATAAATTAAAAATAAATTTAAAATAAGTTATGTATGTGAAAATACATGAATTATTTTTTATGTATATAAATCAAAAATAGATAAATATTATATATTTTTGGAATATATGACTGCAATTGTCTCCTTTTATTTAAAATTGACATTTTTTTATCAAAAAATGCATCAGATACACAAAATAGAGAGAAAATATTCATTTTTCCACAATATTATATAAATAAAATCCATTTTTTAGTTTTTACATGATAGAATGAAAAAAATATCAATCTGATATATAGTGTGGAAATTTTTACAATGAATATGTGTTTCAGTTTATAAATGACATTTTAGTTAAAAAAATGTTTCACTCACTAAAACTGATAAAACACGCTCGGATTTTCCAGATATATCATTAAACTATATTTCATGTATTTTGTTATCCATGTTATATACATACTGAAGTGCATTGTGTTGCATTTGTTGTCAATGAGGCATAAAGTTGTCTTGGAATGAATGGATGTCAAGTAGTCAAGATGTGAATGTCAAAGGATGTGATAGTGATGGTGATGAAGGAGAATGGCCATGGTACTAAGAGGCATGTCACTTAGGAGATTCACTAAGTGGCATATGATATGTGGTTGAAACATTCTCTAGTAACATCAGACGATTGTTGAACTGATCTTTAAAGTTCCAAGACCTTGTATCAACTAGATACAATGTCACAACAAGCTTTAGAAGACCATGCATTGTAGTGACAATGCATGAGGAGTTGAAAGGAGTTCCATCCACAAATACTAAGTGGATGATGTGCATTAATGAAGTCCATGTACTAACTCTTAGTGCATGTGAATTGGAAGTGATCCAATTGATCTCTAATTGGATCAATGAAGCACATTGAGAGAAATCTTTGATTCAGGAGCATCGGTTGATGGAAGAACCATCAAGAATTCCATTCTTAAATAATGATTATATGTTGAAGAAGTATGATGAATTCTAATGAAGAAGAAGAAATAAAGAAGAGGAAGAATGGCTTAGAAGAAGGGAGAAGTGGCTTGGAATTTGGCATTTTACATATGGGGATACTTTGTTTTGTTTAACAAAGTGTTTAACACTTTACTTGCCAAAAAATATGGCCAGCCCGTGAGCACCTTGTGGGTTCAACCCCAAGGCTCATGTGGGCCTAAGGCGCCACGCCCAAGGGGGAACCCATGGGGCGAGCTCAGGGCGGCAGGGGCGCACCCGCAGACACCACATAGGCGCTGGGGCACGCCCCGGAGGAGCGCAGTGTGCATAGTGGGCGCCAGTGGCGCACCCGCAGGGAGCATGGTGGGCGCCAGAAGCGCGCCCGCAGGGAGCAAGGTGGGCGCAGAGCGCGCCCGCAGAAAGAACCCGGTGCGGGGAGGAACCGGGAGGGAGGAAGTTCAACTGGCGGGTTGAGGGAGCGGCTGGGTAATAAACCGCGAGAAAACCGCGCCCCGTTTCGATGTGGGACGCGGAAAATTTCCCGGGAGCGAATCTGAGCCGCTCGATTGATCGCGCGCTTGATCTGCGCCGCACGATTCATCCGCGGCGAGGCGATCTGATCTAGGCCGTCCGAAATCAATTGAATCGACGATCCAACGGCTGCGAGATCATCTCCTTCGTCGAGCTCGAGCCGAAGTCTCCCGCGAGCAGCCGCTGAACCAGAGGCATCCCGACGACCTATCTTGAGCTTCCGGCCACCATTTCCGAATCTGAAACCTCCATTGTGATCGTCTGTGCCTACTGAACATAACCATGCAATAAAATAAGCATGCATGCGATGAAAGGAGGATTTCGAGCGAGGCCGAAGCAACCGGAGGTGCGAGGCCATTCGGTGTTCGTGTTTTTGCATGGATAGGCCTAAACAAAGGCCGTGCATGCGTTATAAATCGCATGCACGAGGAGGAAAGAAAAAAATGAGAGAACCCGCGTGAACCGAGGATCAAATTCAAGATTTGGAAAGTTTTTAAAGATCCGACGATCTCGGTATTTTGATATTTATTTCACGCGGATGAACCGAGGATTCTCTGCCTATAAAAGGAGAGGCCGAGACCTCATTGTTGCTTGCTGATGTGCTGATCCTTTGAATATTTGAAGTCTCGTGAGAGTCCTTCTCTGCCTCGCGAAGTTGAAGCCCCGCGCATCCCAATTGCGCGGCTGTTGTCCCGAAGTCACCCGAGGCTTTGAAGTGTTCCCTGCGCGCCTACTCCCTTGCGCGACAGGAAGAACCCGAGGCCGCATCCTTGCGCGCCCGAGGTTGCATCCCTCTCTGCCCGCGGACGTGCGTGGCAGGAGGTATTTGCGCGGCCGCTTGTGCTCTTGCACCTGCGCGCCCGAGGTGTTGCACTTTGCACACCCAGGTGCTTGCGCGGCCTTTGTGCACCCAAGTGCTTGCGCGGCCAGTGGCACCCAAGTGTAGCTTGCGCGGATATTGAAGAAGAGATTGGCAGGGGTTCGGGTTGTGTGTGCAAGACAAGAGGAAGACCACACATTTGTGTGTGTGCAAAGGAGGAAGGCCATTACATACCTACGGCTTGTGTGTGCAAGTGGAGGCCTAGACTACACATTGTATGTGTTTTAGAATTGGACAAGGCCATACCTTGTGTGTAGATTTGAAGAAGAAGGCCGTAGCCTCATGTGTGTGCAACAAGTGAAGACCACACTATTTATGTGTGTGCAAAGTGTACAAGAATACCTACAGGCCAAGTGTGTGTGCTAAGTGGAGAAGAAGTACCCGAGGCACTTTGTGTGCAATTTGAAGAAGAAGGCCGTAGCCCTTGTTGGGTATGCACACTTGAAGATTAAAAGAGAAAGAACAAATTGTGTGTGCAAAAGAAGTGAAAGGCCGTAGCCTTGTGTGGGTGAAGTGAAGACCACACCTTAGTGTGTGTGTGCTAAATTGAAGAACCACCTGTGGGTTAAGTGTGTGCAAAGTGAAGAATTTGTGTGTGCAAATCAAAGAAGTGGCCGAACCTAATGTGTGCACTAAAAGTGTATACACATTAGAAGAAGAAGAAGGAGTGACCCACACTAAAGTAGAACACACTCTAAGTGTGTAAGCAAATTGAATTAAGTGTGTGAAGTTCAGTGAAGGTGTGTGCTTAAAGATACTACACCCTTTGTGGGTCTACTGCACCAAGAAGAGGAAAGGAGGAGTGCATGCATGCATGCATGCACGTGCACACGTGAACATTGCTAAATCAGGTTGTGTGCATTTGAGCTGACCAAGTCCAGAAGATCTTGAAGATATTGTGATGCCATGCATTCAGTGCATGATGTTGAAGTGAACTGAGACTGGACCAGACCGAAGATAAAGATATTATTTGTCTGAGCATTCAGTAGATTGAGAAGACGCTGATCATCACAAGTGATCAGAGGTACAGAGCAAGGCCAGCAGTCTTTATCCCAGACTGCTGAGGATACTTGAAGAACTTAAAGTGAAGAAGAGCTACTCGTGTGACTCGAGGAGCCAGGAGAAGACCCTGTGGGACTCAGGGAGAAGAAGTCTTCAGTGGGATTCTGGAGCAGGCCAGTGGGACTCTGGTAACACTGTGGGACGCAGTATAAAGACCCCCTTGTGGGACTCAGGAGAGATACAGTGGGACTCTGTATCGACCATTGTAATTTTAACAGGTTATAATGGAGAATCCATGCTGAGAGAGCATGGCAAGGATGTAGGCCTTTGGTGCCGAACCTTGTAAATCCTTGTGTCTTGTGCCTTTTCATTACTGCATTATCCGGGAAAGGTTGAGAGATACAAGAAGAGTGGATCGAGGCTTTAACCAGCCATAGAGGTTTAATTGATAAGAATCAATTAGTAAAAAGTTTTAAGGGATCACTGATTCACCCCCTCCCCCTCTCAGTGATTCACACTGATCTGGGCACTTCAATTGGTATCAGAGGGAGGTTACCTCTAAAAGATCCAAGGGAGTCATTATGGAGTGCAGATTTGAGGAAATGAGTGACCAACCTCAAATGGAGATATCTGCCAAGACTCAGAAAAATAGAAAGAAGAAACAGGCCAAGAAGATGAATAAAGCCTGTCCTAGCTGTGATGAAGTTGAAACAATGAATGATCTTCAGAGTGCACTCAAATATCTTCAGAAGACAGTTCCCATGGAAGTGGCAAACTGTATAGCTACAGGCATCCATGATCTTCAAGAAGAAAAATCACAGTTAGAAGAAGAAGCCAATGCTATGGAAGATCAGCTGGCTAAAAGGGTTGGCATAACCAACACTCTCAGAAAGCTGGTAAATGCCAAAGATGAAACAGTATCTCTTTGCAATGAAAGATATGAAGACACTACTGAAGAATTGCAAAGAAGCCTTTCTGAGAAAGAAATCTTTAAAGTAATTATCAAAGAAGTTTTCCATGCACTGGAAAAGAGGCACAAAGTGTCAATGGTTGTCAAAGATGCTCAACTAGAAGACAAAGTCAAAAGGGTGAAGGAGCTGGACAATTCATTGCAAGAATTGAAGAAGGTGCATGAAGACCAGATGAAACAACTGGTGGAGAATTGGGAAGGAAGGCTAAGAACTGTTGAGGATGAGAAGAACTCCCTTAACATGGAATGCTTAGAATTGGAGGTGATATTGACAAATCAGCAATCACCCAGAGCCAAAGCCTCCCAGTCAACTGAAAGAAGACATGTTGCTACTCAAGTATGCTTTGAGCAGGATGATTCTAAGAGAAATACATCCTCCAATAAAAGTGCAACATCTTCTAGAAAGAAGGTACCATCCATACCATCTTGTACTAATGCTTCTAATTGTGTTTCCACAAAAAGTGCAGGATGGAAGAATAATTCCAAACAAATATGGATGAAGACAGTAAAGAAGCAGAGCTCTCCTGAAACAACACAACTTGTCAAGAAAAGTACCCTACAATCAGAAGGACTGAAGAGGTCAAGATTCGTGGGACAATGCTGGTGTTGTAACAAGTATGGGCATTGTGCAAAGGATTGTTGGTACAACCCACTGAATGCCAAAGCACAGAGGAAGCCCATGCCTAGGGGGAGCAAGCCAGAAGAAAAGAAGCAACATCCACAGGTCCAGAAACATCTGTTTACTGCAAATAGATTTGGATTACTTGACAACATCTGGGATGATTGCAAAAGTGGTCAAAAAGATACATGTCAATCTCCAACTGTATCCAGAGCTCAAAAGAAGAAAAGATCACAGAACCTGGCTCAGAAAGAATCCTTGGGAAGCAAGAAGAAGAAAGCTGAAAAAGCTCCCAAGAAGATGTTGAAGAATGAAGAGAAGTCCTTGGAATTGAAATCCAAGAAGGGTGATGCATCCAGAAGGACCACCAAGAAATGCTTCTACTGTGGAAAGAAAGGACACATCATGGACCTTTGTAAAGAAGACATGAAACTAAATAGAAGCAGACTGAACTCCAAAAGACAATCAATCCAGAAGAAGAAGGGATTGATTGAAAATAAGTTGCCTAAGAGAGGTAGCTTAGCAGCATCCAAAGAACCATGTGGAGCTTCCAAAACTGAGGCCACTCTTCCAAATGATTTACTATTCATATGGCCAAATCAGTTGCAACTTGCCAAAGATCTGCAAAAAGCTGAAGATAAAGTTCTGGCAATTGCTAAGGCAAAAGGGAAGAATAAGATTTCACATGAAGATGTTTTGAGATCCACACCAGCACAAACATCAAAGAAGATCAGATGTGAAAGTGTGAAGAATGGTGAAAATGGGACACCTCGGTTGAGAGAATCTTCTCAACCTTTTTGTTCACGTTGATGAACCAAGGAGGTTCCATCTTATTCCCTTATACTATTGGTATTTACATGTGCTGACATTGCAGGGAATTGAAGATGATGATCATTCTCAACTGGAGGATGGTTTGGAAAGGATCTTGTGCACCCCTTGAGGGGGAGCCAATCTGGAGAAGATGGGATTCTGATGTTTAATTCCATCTTGAGAAAAGTGAAGGTATTCCAATCATACTTTCATCCCTTGTTTCTTAATTGAGGCTATCTTGTCAATTAAGGGGGAGTATGGATTGAAGACAAATGGATGAAAGGGGGAGCTTTATCATTGCACTGAACTTTCTAATGAGTTTTGTGAAGTGTGTGCAGGATTTAGCAATTCATTGAATATCTGAAAAATTTCAAGCCCCTTGAAGCATGATCTCACATGTTATAGTGAATGTGAACAGCATTGATTTCCTTGGTCACATCACTCTTGTTTTCTACACCGGGTTAGCCCAAGTAGACTTAGAGCTGATTTACTAAAGGTTCATTGCTCAAGTGAACATGTGACATCATCCCTCTCTTAGTGCTTTTCAAGAAGATGCTATTCGAAGGGAGGAAGAGATATTTGTGAAAGAATACCACACCACACCTTTGCATTTGATTGCCAATAAGGGGGAGAAAATATTGGCACACATATTGACCCATTCATATGTGCTAAAGGAGTGTATTGACAACAAATACAAAGGGGGAGATTGAAGTGAATTGTGTTGCATTTGTTGTCAATGAGGCATAAAGTTGTCTTGGAATGAATGGATGTCAAGTAGTCAAGATGTGAATGTCAAAGGATGTGATAGTGATGGTGATGAAGTAGAATGGCCATGGTACTAAGAGGCATGTCACTTAGGAGATTCACTAAGTGGCATATCAGATGTGGTTGAAACATTCTCTAGTAACATCAGACGATTGTTGAACTGATCTTTAAAGTTCCAAGACCTTGTATCAACTAGATACAATGTCACAACAAGCTTTAGAAGACCATGCATTGTAGTGACAATGCATGAGGAGTTGAAAGGAGTTCCATCCACAACTACTAAGTGGATTATGTGCATTAATGAAGTCCATGTACTAACTCTTAGTGCATGTGAATTAGAAGTGATCCAATTGATCTCTAATTGGATCAATGAAGCACATTGAGAGAAATCATTGATTCAGGAGCATCGGTTGATGGAAGAACCTTCAAGAATTCCATTCTTAAATAATGATTATATGTTGAAGAAGTATGATGAATTCTAATGAAGAAGAAGAAATAAAGAAGAGGAAGAATGGCTTAGAAGAAGGGAGAAGTGGCTTGGAATTTGGCATTTTACATATGGGGATACTTTGTTTTGTTTAACAAAGTGTTTAACACTTTACTTGCCAAAAAATATGGCCAGCCCGTGAGCACCTTGTGGGTTCAACCCCAAGGCTCATGTGGGCCTAAGGCGCCACGCCCAAGGGGGAACCCATGGGGCGAGCTCAGGGCGGCAGGGGCGCACCCGCAGACACCACAGAGTCGCTGGGGCACGCCCCGGAGGAGCGCAGTGTGCATAGTGGGCGCCAGTGGCGCGCCCGCAGGGAGCATGGGGGGCGCCAGAAGCGCGCCCGCAGGGAGCAAGGTGGGCGCAGAGCGCGCCCGCAGAAAGAACCCGGTGCGGGGCGGCACCGGGAGGGAGGAAGTTCAACTGGCGGGTTGAGGGAGCGGCTGGGTAATAAACCGCGAGAAAACCGCGCCCCATTTCGATGTGGGACGCGGAAAATTTCCCGGGAGCGAATCTGAGCCGCTCGATTGATCGCGCGCTTGATCTGCGCCGCACGATTCATCCGCGGCGAGGCGATCTGATCTAGGCCGTCCGAAATCAATTGAATCGACGATCCAACGGCTGCGAGATCATCTCCTTCGTCGAGCTCGAGCCGAAGTCTCCCGCGAGCAGCCGCTGAACCAGAGGCATCCCGACGACCTATCTTGAGCTCCCGGCCACCATTTCCGAATCCGAAACCTCCATTGTGATCGTCTGTGCCTACTGAACATAACCATGCAATAAAATAAGCATGCATGCGATGAAAGGAGGATTTCGAGCGAGGCCGAAGCAACCGGAGGTGCGAGGCCATTCGGTGTTCGTGTTTTTGCATGGATAGGCCTAAACAAAGGCCGTGCATGCGTTATAAATCGCATGCACGAGGAGGAAAGAAAAAAATGAGAGAACCTGCGTGAACCGAGGATCAAATTCAAGATTTGGAAAGTTTTTAAAGATCCGACGATCTCGGGATTTTGATATTTATTTCACGCGGATGAACGGAGGATTCTCTGCCTATAAAAGGAGAGGCCGAGACCTCATTGTTGCTTGCTGATGTGCTGATCCTTTGAATATTTGAAGTCTCGTGAGAGTCCTTCTCTGCCTCGCGAAGTTGAAGCCCCGCGCATCCCAATTGCGCGGCTGTTGTCCCGAAGCCACCCGAGGCTTTGAAGTGTTCCCTGCGCGCCTACTCCCTTGCGCGACAGGAAGAACCCGAGGCCGCATCCTTGCGCGCCCGAGGTTGCATCCCTCTCTGCCCGCGGACGTGCGTGGCAGGAGGTATTTGCGCGGCCGCTTGTGCTCTTGCACCTGCGCGCCCGAGGTGTTGCACTTTGCACACCCAGGTGCTTGCGCGGCCTTTGTGCACCCAAGTGCTTGCGCGGCCAGTGGCACCCAAGTGTAGCTTGCGCGGATATTGAAGAAGAGATTGGCAGGGGTTCGGGTTGTGTGTGCAAGACAAGAGGAAGACCACACATTTGTGTGTGTGCAAAGGAGGAAGGCCATTACATACCTACGGCTTGTGTGTGCAAGTGGAGGCCTAGACTACACATTGTATGTGTTTTAGAATTGGACAAGGCCATACCTTGTGTGTAGATTTGAAGAAGAAGGCCGTAGCCTCATGTGTGTGCAACAAGTGAAGACCACACTATTTGTGTGTGTGAAAAGTGTACAAGAATACCTACGGGCCAAGTGTGTGTGCTAAGTGGAGAAGAAGTACCCGAGGCACTTTGTGTGCAATTTGAAGAAGAAGGCCGTAGCCCTTGTTGGGTATGCACACTTGAAGATTAAAAGATAAAGAACAAATTGTGTGTGCAAAAGAAGTGAAAGGTCGTAGCCTTGTGTGGGTGAAGTGAAGACCACACCTTAGTGTGTGTGTGCTAAATTGAAGAACCACCTATGGGTTAAGTGTGTGCAAAGTGAAGAATTTGTGTGTGCAAATCAAAGAAGTGGCCTAACCTAATGTGTGCACTAAAAGTGTATACACATTAGAAGAAGAAGAAGGAGTGACCCACACTAAAGTAGAACACACTCTAAGTGTGTAAGCAAATTGAATTAAGTGTGTGAAGTTCAGTGAAGGTGTGTGCTTAAAGATACTACACCCTTTGTCGGTCTACTGCACCAAGAAGAGGAAAGGAGGAGTGCATGCATGCATGCATGCACGTGCACACGTGAACATTGCTAAATCAGGTTGTGTGCATTTGAGCTGACCAAGTCCAGAAGATCTTGAAGATATTGTGATGCCATGCATTCAGTGCATGATGTTGAAGTGAACTGAGACTGGACCAGACCGAAGATAAAGATATTATTTGTCTGAGCATTCAGTAGATTGAGAAGACCCTGATCATCACAAGTGATCAGAGGTACAGAGCAAGGCCAGCAGTCTTTATCCCAGACTGCTGAGGATACTTGAAGAACTTAAAGTGAAGAAGAGCTACTCGTGTGACTCGAGGAGCCAGGAGAAGACCTTGTGGGACTCAGGGAGAAGAAGTCTTCAGTGGGATTCTGGAGTAGGCCAGTGGGACTCTGGTAACACTGTGGGACGCAGTATAAAGACCCTCCTGTGGGACTCAGGAGAGATACAGTGGGACTCTGTATCGACCATTGTAATTTTAACAGGTTATAATGGAGAATCCATGCTGAGAGAGCATGGCAAGGATGTAGGCCTTTGGTGCCGAACCTTGTAAATCCTTGTGTCCTGTGCCTTTTCATTACTGCATTATCCGGGAAAGGTTGAGAGATACAAGAAGAGTGGATCGAGGCTTTAACCAGCCATAGAGGTTTAATTGATAAGAATCAATTAGTAAAAAGTTTTAAGGGATCACTGATTCACCCCCTCCCCCTCTCAGTGATTCACACTGATCTGGGCACTTCACATACAATAATTTAACATTCATGTTCTTCATTTTTATTTTTATTATCAATGAATTATTGTTTCATATTTCTATTTCATTTATTTGTTTGTAGTAATACTAATAAAAGGTTTATTTTTTTAGTATATAAATACTTATATTTTTGTGATTTGTGTTGTTTTTTTATAGAACCAATTATAAACAAGGTCCCCATATGCTAGCTTATGGAGATATTATATATTTTCAGGATACAAGAATCCCACCAGCCTTTCACCTTTCTATTCTTAGCCTCCAAAAAAAAATCTAACATGCCTCAAAATAAAAAAACATGCTAAAAATTCCTTGTAACACTTTAAAATATGAATACCTGAAATAGAGGTTGCCACACTCCATCAAATAAATTATATATGTCCATTTCTTATATCGTACTATTCTTAATGTGTAACAGCTTAGATATTAGTAAGATTTTTAATTTTATAACTACAATTTCAATGAGAATTTAATATTCAGTTTTTCATGCAATAAAAATATAAATAAAAAATCCTTCACTTCATTAGGAACTAATATTGTCTTATTAAATGAAATAACCATTATTATAATAAAATATTATAAGAAAGATATAAATAAAATAATAAATCAAATTTAGAGGCTAATAAATGCTATTAAATAGTGATAATACAAGCATGAAATATTCAACCTCATGTTATCTAATAACAATCATAACATACATAATATGTATATAAAATGGATATATTATTAATATGATAGAAATTTTATTAGTTAACATTAATGAATAGTGGATAGATTTTAAGATAAATATATAAGGAAAATATATATAATTTGAGTAAGGTAATATTTTAGTTATATAGATTTTGTATATTTATAGTTAGTGGGTATACTTATAGTCATTGTTCATATTAATATTATTATAATTTTTATATAATAATTTTGTATATGTGTATAGTATTTTAGATGTAAAAAATTTTATATATATTAGTAAATAATTAACAACTATTTAATAATTATAATATTAAAATAATTAAAAATATAAACATTCATTTTTTGGGAAAATGTTTTTCATTTTAAATTGTTTTTCTCTATATATAATGTTCATTATTTTAAATGAAAATGTTTACTATTTATTGTTTGAATTTAGTAAAATGGAATTTATATTTTCAATCTTAACATCTATGAAATGTAAGACATTAGATATCAATTTTTTATAAAATATGTTACCACGATCAGAATAGAAAATACACTAGTTAATACTATAATCATGATTTAGATATTAAAAATAAATTATAATTATGTAAAAATATAAAATATTATCCTAAAAAGTATTGTATTGAGAATTTAATTCCCATATTTATTTTTCCATTTATGGGAAACATTTCACAAAAAATTTAAAAACAATTAATTGATTAGTATCTGTAAAAATTTTACTCAATTTATTTATATTTTAGGGTTCTTCATTTGATAATTTAAAACAATACTTGAGTTATATTTTATCCTAAAATAGTTCCACGTTCTCTTCTATATAATCCTTCAACATGTTTGATATCCCTTGGATTCAATAAGTTGTCACATTAACTATAAATTAATAAGTCCCATGAGAGAGAGTTTTTCCTCTTATTAAGACATAAAGCATTCATCTTAAACTACTTAATTTATCTTATCATTATATCTCATTATAAATATGTTTAATATATATAGTATCTTGAAATAATTTTAATTATAATATTAAATAATTTAGAAGTGATTAAACAATTTAATACTCAAAATTATTCATTTATTATTACACGATTATATATGGGATAATTTTACCACCTACATGGACGATGATATTCTATTTAAATAATTTTAAATAAGGTAATTTAATATATATATATATATATATATATATATTTGTTTTTATGTGTGTGTGTGTGCATGTGTGTGTCTGTGTGTTTTTGTGTTTGTCATTTAATATCAATTCAAACTGTTATTTGGGTCCAATAATGGATATATCCAAATTAATATTCATTATTAGGAAATATCATTACATTGATAAGAAAATTATTAATTATTTACCAGTGAACTATTCTTATAATTTTAATATGATGATAATATAAATTTATAATTGATTATAAAATTTTT
Source organism: Viscum album (assembly GCA_963277665.1). Taxonomy (NCBI): domain Eukaryota; kingdom Viridiplantae; phylum Streptophyta; class Magnoliopsida; order Santalales; family Viscaceae; genus Viscum; species Viscum album. The sequence goes on from OY728156.1 coordinate 1,849,141,343, forward strand.
ATTCAAATGAATTTTATATATTTTTAATATAAAATTATGAACAATGAATGATGATGTAGACCCTCTTGCTAGAAAAAAATATAGAATATTTAGAACACCTAATATTTAATAAGAAATATTAATTAAGAATGTAAAAGAAATAAATATTCACTGAATATAAGTTATTAATATTATATTAAATCAATATCAATAAGGTTCATAATTATATTATTTAAAAAATATTTTTTAGATTGAGCGTTATAGAATGTTCAATAAACCCAAATGTTATAATTATGATTTCTTCATGTTAAATATTTCAATTTGAAATTATCTATGTATATATTTAATTATAAGATTTTTATGTAATTTAAATGTTAATTACAACATATCTTTATTGATGAAAATTTATTAAATTAACTTTTTATTGTTATCTCTATCATTTTTATTTAATTATTACTTTTAAATTATTGTATGTGGGAACTATTATTATCTCTCAAAATATATGATGTTTCTCCTCAATATATAATTTTCTATGCATATATAATTGATTTTTAGTATATATAATATACACTTCCCTTTATATTAATAGTTATTTTTTATGTATTTCCATTAACTTATTCTTAATTATGATGTTGTAAGAGTGTTTAAGTTTATCAAACATTATGTTTCTTTATTTACGTTTCTCTCTCTCACCCCATTATTTTGTCTTCTCTTATTAGCATCCCTTTCGAATTTATATATAGTGTTTTTTACAAATTTTTTATTTTATTTCTCATTAAATTTACTCCATTTTCTATTATTTTTCTTTATTCATTAAAATATAATAATATAAAAAATACAACATCTTAAATTATATAATAAATCTTCTTATAATATTAAAGAATCATGTTATCTGTCATTTTTCCCATATATATGGTTTTATCTATAGGATGTATCTTATATAAAATTAACTTATTCTTATTTATATATACATATATTTGCGGAATGACATGAAAAAAAATTTAATATACAAACATTCATTTTTTGATTCCCCAATATACAGAAAATATTAAGGAAAATTATATTTTAACATCTATATAATTCCTCCCATTCTCTAAATTATTTTTAAAATATGTAAATAATATTTAGTGTTCCAATATTTTAAAATTACTTATTGAATATTTCCTCTCTTTGAAAGGGTATTTAAATTATCAGTGACATCAAATTTCTATTTTTTATATATTTGTATTCCTCTTAAAATTTTTTAGGATATATATTTTATTTTAATAGGTTAATAATTTTATAAAATTAATAGATAAATTATTTTTTTTCTTTCATGTGTATTTGAATATATTTAATTTTATTTAAATCATTGAATTAAAATTATATGGCCCAAAAAATGATTTTTTAGTCCCTATATTTGATAATATTTTTATTCAAGGGAAATTGGTAGTGGACCTATACTAATATGATATGATGCCTTATAAAAAATCCATATTTTATTCTTATGAAATCCTTTAATTATTTATATTCCACAACTATATGTTATCTTTCTTGTGTATCTTTTATGATTCATGGTCATTATTTTAGGATTTCAATAATCTTATTTCGTGTACCTTTTTTGTGAGATCATAACTAATTTTTTTTCATAACCTCATTTCTTTATGTTATTCATTATAAAAACTCATGTATCATTATATTATTCCCCTCAACATATTCCACTTATTGGCATATTATTTCACCCTCTAATTTTCAAGGTATCCCACCAGGGTTTATAATATTGATATATGTCTAATAGGGATTTATATGTGAAATATATGATCAGTGGAATTATATTTCTACAATAAAAAAATAATTTATCAAGACAACCCCTACTGATACTAAACATTTGTCCTCTGAATGTTTTTTTAATCTTGATTTTAAACACATAATTATTTAAAATTTTATTAAATTCAAGTATGTATCTTATGGATTACATAATTTGGAAAAAGAGTATGACTTAGTAAATTATTGGATTTGGTTTATTGTATTTTAGGATAAACCCTATATCAAACTTGGTTGAAAAAAATTGATACATATTAATGTATACTAATATACTATTTTCAAGTTTGTATGATTGTTTTGTCAGTTTTTATTAGATGTAGTTGTTCATTATTCACATTAAAGATATAGAATTTAGAAAATTGAATTTAGTAAGAAGAATAATGAATAAACTTGTTAGATATTTACTGGATTATCCTAATGAAAAAACAAACAGCATGATAGATGATGTAGAAACACATATCACTATGCTTACTGAGCTATAATATGTTTTAAATTACAACTTATACAGTGTTGAGAATCCAACTACACAAAAGAAGAAACAAATCATTGTTGATTATGTTGTTAAACAAAGGCCATTATTCCATATTTGACATGATGATTTATCACTTGAAGAAAAATAAATCAAAATGACCTGAATGATATTAATTTATCTGTAAAAAATGAAAATTATTATTTTCTCATGATTGATATTTAAAGATGAACAATTTTGTACTCATGTCTATACCTAAAATATTCAACATTGATGATTGAAATATTTTTATATGTTATACATTATTTAAAAATACTCTTCTTTATATAGATTACTTGGGTAATATGTTGTGTGAAATGTCCCAGACCTGTCTGGTCCATTCTTTTATAAAAATTAGGTGTATGATGTGTTTCGAGAGGTCAAGGTGACTTATCCGCAACACTTTTCCAAATTTCTATTTCTGTAAATAGTTTATTGGTGAACAGTTGCAATGATAAAACGTTGTGAACAGTGAATTTGTAACCTTTTGTGAATAGTGTCATTGGTGACCTTCTGTGAACATTGATACGATGACCTTATGTGAACAGTGTCATCAGTAACCTTATGTGAACAGTATAATGGTGACATTATATGAACAGTGTCATTGGTGACCTTATGTAAACAGTGACATCAGTGATCTTATGTGAACAGTTTCATCGATGACATTATGGGAACAATGCAATAGTGACATTATGTGAAAAGTGACATCATTGGCCTAATCTGAATAGTGACATCAGTGACCTTATGTGAACAGTTTCATCGGTAAACTTATGTGAGTAGTGCAACAGTGACCTTATGTGAACAGTGTCATCGGTAAACTTATGGCAATAGTTTAACGGTGACCTTATATGAATAGTGACATCGGTGACCCTATGTGAACAGTGACATTGGTCACCTTATTTGAATAGTTTCAACAGTAACCTTATGTGAACAGTACAACGGTGACCTTATTTGAACAGTGACATTAGTGACCTTCTGTTAATAGTGTCATCGGTGACCTTCTGTGTATAGTGTCATCGGTAACCTTATGTGAACAGTTCAATGGTGAGGTTCCAATGGTGACTTCTTTCCTTTTCCATATATTGAGTTCATGATCAGTGTTTTCATAATACTGAGGTTACAATGGTGACCTCTTTCCTTTGCCAAATTTTGAGTTCATGAACAATACTTCCAGAACGGTGAGGTTCCAACGGCGACCTTTTTCCTTTGACAAATTTTGATTTCATGAATAGTGTTTCCAGAATGATGAGGTTCCAACAGTGAGGTTCCAATAGTGAGGTTCATGAATAGTGTTTCCAGAATAGTGAGGTTCTAAAGGTTAGGTTCCAACTATGAGGTTAATGAATAGTGTTCCCAGAACGGTGAGGCTTCAATGGTGAGGTTCATGGACAATGTTTCCCGAATGGTCTGGTTCTAATGGTGAGGTTCCAACGGTGAGGTTCCAATGGTGAGGTTCATGAATAATTTTATTTCCTTTTCAAAATTTTGAATATGTGAACAATGTTTCTATGTTCCTGTAGTTTCACCCCTTTAAAATTTCCTTTTACATAAAATTAATTTAAAGCCTTGTTTTAAAAACTCTAAGGCTGATTCAAATGTTATAACTCCTATATTAATTACTACTAAGGCTTGAGATGTTTTTACTTGGTCAAACCATGTGGTTTAATACGATACACTTTTAATGGAAAACCCAGTGTATTTTAAAACACCTCTCCAATAAATCTTCTAAAGGGATGAGATATCATCCACCTTAGTTATTCATCTTTGTTCTTAGGTGGGAGACGCTCGACCATCCGATTCATTCTTGTAGGAGTTGTGCAATTAATCATTCCTCCTATGATTTTTTGTACTTTGTTTTGATGCAACCAAGTAATAATGATTAGTCTTCCAAATAAGGTATGATCTATCTTCATTATTTTGGGTTCATCTCATTCTTTCTCCTTTCCCTTTTTATTGAATTTTACGCCCATGTTTCAAATGCGATTTTCATGGGTGTTGGCTGATGTGGTGGGGTCTCTACATAATCGAGTGGATAAAGTTGTCATGGGGGAGTATATCATAAACTGTTGTGTGTCTCGTTCTCATATAAAAAAGTCAAGAACTATTTTAGGTAGAGGATTCATTGCTTCTCTCTACTTTTGCGTGAATGAGTATTGTTAGCATGTTTTATCCCACCGGATCACAATGGAATTGACATAATAAATATTTGAACCAGATAAATAAATAGATATTGATCATATGTTATTGCCTCTTGGTTATTTTAGATAGTGTGATATCCAAGCTTTCTTTTTTAGATTTTCTTTCTTGATAAAAATTGGTAAAAAATGTAAATCCAGAAATAATTAATAATTGCTTGGATAAAGATAATGAGTCATGTGAATGAATCTGATTGATGTTGTTGTAATTTGATTTTAATCAAATTGGTGAAGTAAGCATGTTTATGTATTTATGATATCTTACTAGTTATGTTTCCGATATTTGGTACCTACGAATAATAAATTGGTAAGTCCATGATAGATTAAAGAACTGGTTTTTTGATAAAAGATAATTCCTTGTAAGGTTATAAGTTACCCTTTTTATTGTTTAAGAGCTACGTGCCCAATAGATATGATATTTGTTTTACTGTTGCTTCGGTTTTGATGTGAGGCTAGGTGGCTATTGTGCTATGTGGTGGCAAGGTGTCCAAATGGTTGTGGCAGAAGATGGTTCCTAGAGTGGCGAGATGCATCAGTTTATGTATGTGGGTGTCAGAGAGGACAACAGGGATGATGGAACGAGTTGAATGTGAATGTTTGGGTGCTTGCAGTTTCATTGATTGGTTGTCTTATTTACTTCCAACAATGCTCGAGGCATCTGTTCATGCTTACCCTTCTTTCGAAAGGGAAGAAGGTGCATGGGTTATGCCACCTGGTTTCTATGTTTAGATTATTGAGGGAGGATGGGTCTACAGTCTTGCTATAGGTGGAAAAGACTCTATGGGTAGTTACCTACTCACCAGGCAGAGCCCGCTTGTTTTTAGTAGAACGGAATGTTTTTCTAGACTGCCTATGAATATGGTAAGATAATGCTATAAATAAATAATTGAATTAATTATGTTATCCCATGTTGTTATAGATTTCTAGAAAGAATTGTTGAGGGTACAAATTTAAAGGGACATTTGTCTTTGGGTGTGATGATAATGAAATTAAATGTGGAATTGTTAATGGTTAATTATTTTTTAAAGAATTAATTAATTTAAAGTGGAACTAGAAAAAGGGAATTAAGTCAGGAAAAAAATCTATTTAAATGGTTGTGTGCTTATAGGATACCTTATCTTAGAAGTGGAAGTCGAGAGTCCGAGAAACGTTAGTTGAAATTGAGTCTATAACTAGGTTATTCCCATAGTGTGGTTTTGAGATATAGTAAAGTATGAACTTTTTTTGATTCTATACACTACTCCACCATGTTAGTTAGGAAAACTGACAACCCAGGGATTTTGAGACCTAGGGGGTGTTTTCCCTAACATTCTGGTGGGAGGATGGATGGAATACTACCCCCTTTGGCCCTACTCTATTCTCTTGGTTGTTACTTGTGCTGGTAGACATAGTAGTTATTTTTCCCCATATATGTGTGTAGAGGGATGTAATGTCTTGTGGTTATTCACACACACATATTCTGGATATAGTATCCTATGGACTACTATAGGTGTAACGTGTATAGTCTGTGATATCTTGAGGATTCTTACTCGATGTGTGGGTTGTAATGGCTTGAGGTATATTACCCAATGTATGAAACATGTTATGCGAGATGTGGTGGCTCCCAAAAACTACTTGGTTAGTTTTCTTACATGGACTTGGTCATTTTTTTGCACGAGGTACATGTTGTGGTGCTTCGGCTAGGTGTCTGCGGTGAATCCTTTTTGAGAGAGATGCTTAGGATGTGTGATGTTGGGGAAAAGTGGAAAACAAGTGGGGAAGTAGTAGCGGGGTACCCATGATATTCTTTATTATATAATATACTCTTCTATGCATTACTTGGTTAGAGTATCCATGGTGAGGCTGGGAATGTAGTATACCTGTTTAGGTGATGAGTTAGTTTTAAATGTTTTTCATTGTGCTTTAGCATGCTTTCATTACTTTTTCACGAGAGGATTCAGTGAAGATCCTACTGAGTATACTATTATACTCACCCTATGTATATATAAATTGTATTCCAAGTCACTTAGAGAAGGATGGATATTAATATGGTTTCTACTATATTGGGGTTGCAGGACCTATTCGGGCTTGTGGTTGCTATTGATTTTACTTTATTTTGGGTACTTGTAGTTTTCCCCATCCAGTTGTAGTAGTTTTTTCATGACATTATATATGTGCACTTGGGTGTTCATTAATATTTCAGTCTGAGTTGGAGTTAGTTGTTGTCTATCTTATCTCTCTATAATGCATGTGTTCTCTTATAGGGTAATGCCTCCCATTTGTGTGTTTACTATACCCTCAGTGCTAGTTGCCAACCTGGGGCATAATGGAGGTGGGAACTGAGGAGGGTCTTTATCTCCCTTCCACATATCCAACCTAGGATGTGTACACTTTGTGGGGAGGGGGTCATGACAGAGTGGTATAAGAGCCCTGATTGAGAGATAGGATGGAGTATGGAGTTAGGCATAGGTGAGGATTCATGGGTTGGTGTGGAAGAAGAGTCAGTCTAGTTTAACATGTGATATAAACAATGGAGACCTTATAAGACATAGTCGTTTAGGACCCCATATGATATTGATGCACGGTCCTTCAAGTTTATAATGGCTAATAAATGAGTTGATACTAGTTGTAGGGTAGAGACAATAGAAAGGATCATGAATCATTTCTCTTTGTGCCTGTGTTTGAATGGGTAGACCTTGGGATAGGTTATCCTAAAATGAATAAAATAAAACTACTAATTAATTAATTTTGAGTCTTCCAGATTCAAAATTTAAGAGCCCTAACTGTTTTTTATTTTACAGGTATGGATCCAGGTCGACATCCTCATTAGGATCACATAGAATATTTCCAGCAGGCTATGCCAGCAGATCATCGTATGGTAGAGGTTGACGATGATGACACATGGAGGAGGAGACTATGAGATTTTAAGTGCCAAAGTATGTAGAAGTATGAGGGCTCCATTTTGGATACAGTTACAGAAGACTGGTTGGGGTAGGTCGAGAGAGGCTTCAGTTCGATCTGTGCTCGGATGGAGCATTGGGTGTCCTTGGTTATGACGATTCTTAATAGAGCAGCGAAGTAGTGGTGGTTCTTATTCCCTGGGGATTGTGAGGAGTTAGTGATCTCATGGGAGGAGTTCCGATACAAGTTTAGAGTCAAGTTTCGTTCTTCATCCACAAAGGAGTCCAGTCACTGGGAGATTCTTACCCTTAGACAGGGGATCTCTAGTGTGAGAGTGTTTGGAATCCATTTCTGGAAACTTTTACAATACACTTCGGACCTATTGCTAGACGAGGAGGCTAGAGAGAGGCATTTTGAGGAGGCTTTGCATCTAGTGATCCAATCCCAGGTCACCCCATTTATGTTTAAGGCACATCATGAGGTGTTGGAAAGGGAAGAGTTCATCAAGAGGACTTTGTCCCGAACTGGATCATCACGAGATGGGTGTCGTCATGATTCCTCACGAAGACGAGCTGTGGTCCGGGGTTCTTAGTTTTCAGGGCAGAACTGTTTCTGTTTTTCCAGGGGTAGGTCTTAGCACTTAGCATCTCATTTATCCAGGAGAAGACACTCCCAGGCCTATGCAAAGGGATCAAGAGATTGTTTTTCTTGTAGTGGATAAGGTCATTAGAAGCGAGATTGCATGAACTTTATGAGTAGTCATCGAGAACCAAGTGTTCCACACTAGGTTCCTCCATTGAGGAAGTTCCAGCAGAGGTAGTAGCAGCATGTTGCACCATCTTTAGATTAGCAGAGGGTAGATGTGGTAGTCAGAGGACATCCCCATGATGCTCCCCTTCCTCAGAGAGCAGAGTGCGACCATAGTGGTGGTTTTCATCTGGGTCGTAGAGGTCATGGAGGAGGTTGTGGTCAGCTTCATGCTTTAGCGTTTCCAGCACCAGGCGATCCAGACGTCGTTCGAGGTACCATTTTCTTGTTTTCTACCTTGGTTTATGCCTTTTTTGATTTATTAGAGACACAATCCTTCATATCACCTACCCTTGTCAATGATTTGGGACTTGGGATATTATGTATTCTAGTGTCCTTGGCATTGACTACACCAGTTAGAGGTCAAGATAACTTTTTTGAATTATTTAGAGACTATGAGCTAGTGTTGGGGTAGCACCGCTCTTGGGGAGATTTCCTATGATTACGAATATGACCATATGATCTCATCCTCGGCATGGAATGGTAGTATTTGGTGCAGACTATCATGGATTGATTTAGGAAGAAGGTCATTTTATTCGATGCATATAAGGATCTGAGGGTTTTTTTGGTGAGCGAGATCCTTGGATGGGTCATAGGCATATTCCGCTCTTATCATCCATGATGGCAGAGATAATGTCAAGTTATTTAGAGGCTCATCACCTGTTGTTTCCTAGTGTCGTAGAAGAGTACCTCGATGTCTTTCTTGAAGTGCTTGTAGAATTACCCCCTCGACGATAGATCGAGTTTGGGATTTACCAACTACTAGGATCGATTCCTATATCAATGTCTCCATATAGGATATCCACATCGGAGTTATGAGAGCTAAGTGTATAGCTTGATGGTCTATTACATTCCGGTTTTACTTGGCTGAGTGTGTCACCATGGGGTGAACCAGTGTTGTTTTTGAAAAAGGCTGACGGAAGTTTGCAGTTGTGTGTCGATTATCGACACTTGAACAAGGTTACAATAAGGAATCACTATTCTATTCCATGGATTGATGATTTATTAGATCGAATGATTGGTGAAATTTCGTACTCAATGTTTCATATGTTGTTAGGATATCATCATATGTGTGTGAAGGTTGAGGATTTCCAAAAGACTAATTTCAATAGTAATCATTGGCATTATGAGTTGGTTGTAATGTAATTCGGTGTGGCAAATGCTTCAGCTATGTTCATGGGATTGTGGAAAATTTTTTATCATGAGTTCCTGGGCAAGTTCATCGTAGTTTTCATCAACGATGTCCATGTGTACATCATGTGTAAAAAAGAGCAGGCAAAGTATCTACATGCCATTTTGTGATTTCTTCATCAACATCAGCTATTTGGGAATTTGTTAATGTGTGGGTTTTGGGCTCATGAAGTTTGTTTCTTTGGGAATGTGTTCTTCTAGTAAGGAGTTGTTGTGGATCCATCGATGATAGAATTAGTTTTTTATTGGGAATCTCCCAAGACTATGTCAAAGGTGTGAATATTCCTTATCCTCCCATCCTACTGCAGGAGGTTAGTAGCAAATTTCTCTTGAGTTGTGCCTCCTCTGACAACTTCAACCAGGAAGGATTCGGCATTCAAATGGATAGATTAGTGTCAGGCATCTTTTGAGTATCTAATGGAGATGTTAGTAAGTGCTCCAACTCTTTGTCTTCTAGAATAGGGAGATCAGTTTGATGTTTTCTTCAATGCATCACATATGGGGTTATGTTGTGTTGTGATTTAGTAGAGATCAGTTGTTTCTTATAGGTTTTGGCAGTTTCATCCCCACGAACTTAACTACGCCATCCATGATCTTGAGTTGGCATCCTTGGTGTTTTCTCTGATGTTGGGGACACATTACCTCATTGGGGAGTGAATTGTGGTTTTCAAAAATCATAGGAGCCTGAGGTATGTTTTCTCCCAGTGTGACTGAAATTTATGCTAGCATCAGTGAATGAAGTGCATACAAAAATACAACTTCAAGATATCATATACAATTGGAAAAGGGATTGTTGTAGATGTTGCGCAGATTCGGTAGTTACATAGTGATACAATGTGTGAATCTGGTGACTCCTGGAGGGTAATGAAAGAACATTCAACATTACATCTTGATATGGGAGAAGTTGGGGGTAGATGTTGTCTTTTTCATATGATGGTGCAGTCATCTCTATTGAAGAAGGTTGAAGAGTCCCAGTTGGGGGATCTAGAGTTGGAGGTTTTGAGAGACTGAGTTGTTTGTGGCGAGGCCCCCGATGCTTGATTTGAGGATGAAAAACACTGAGTGTTATATCATTGAAGTCTTTTTGATACTTTGATGATTTGTGATACAGTTCCCAAAGATTTACATAGTTCTCCTTTAGTGGTTCATCCTGGCATGACAATGATGTACCAAGCCTTGAGGAGCTAGTTTTGGTGGCCTAGGCTGAAGCTTGTGGTTGCGTAGTTTGTGTCTTGATGTGTGGTCTTCCATAAGGTGATGGATGAACATCATGTTCCTGGTGGTCTACACCATTCATTAGATGTTCCTCAGTAGAACTGGGAGGTCATCATAATGGAATTTTTTACTAGTTTACCTCGAGCTCAGCGAGGACATGACGCTCTTTGGGTGGTAGTGGACCATTTATCCAAATCATCCCACTTTATAGTAATCAAGGTGTCGTTCTCATGGAAAGTTTTGTCGAGGCAGTATTTAGGGGAGATGGTGAGACTTCATGGAGTCCCAAAGATGATCATTTCTAATCAAGATCCTCATTTTTCCTCTAGGGTGGGGAGAGGTCTCTAGCTTGACTTTTCTTCTCAGTTATACCTTATCACTGCTTTTCAACCTCAAAGGGATGGTTAGACAGAGCGAACCATCCAGAATATTTAGTAAATGTTACGCACATGTGTCTTGGATTTTGGAGTCTTGTGGATGAGGCAAATACCCTTGGGGGAGTTTGTTTACGACAATAGTTTTCACTCCACCATCGGTATGGTGCCATTTGAAGCCTGGTATGGATGACCTTGTCATTCCCCATATTGATGGACAGGGGTCGGGGAGTCATCAATTCTCAGACATGAACTTGTGTAGAATATAACAAAGATGGTTTAGGGGATTCGTGAGAGGATGTAGATAGCCCAAGATCATTAGAAATCATATGCCGATCAAATGAGGAGACCCTTAAGGTTTTATGTTGGGGATCACATGTATCTGAAGGTGACTCCCCATCGTGGACAGCGAATTATTGGTTAGGGGAGGAATATTTCTCCCCAGTTTTATGTGCCTTTTGAGGTGTTAGACCATGTTGGACCTATGTTATATCGAGTAGTACTTCCTCCTTATATGAGTCAGATACATGATGATTTCCATTTATCGTAGATCTGTCTTATCTTCATGATGAATCTCACATCATTGATTGAAGAAAGATCGATGTTTATGATGATATGAACTTTGAAGGGAGACCTGTGGAGATCCAAGATCACAATGAGAAGGTGTTTCACGAGTGTTCTATCCCCTTGGTTTGTGTCTTGTGGCGAAACGGTGGCATGGAGGAGAGTACCTGGGAATTTGAGTCACAAATGCATGCTCTGTACCCAGAGTTATTTGATGTATAAATCTTTTCATGAATTGATGTAGCCTATGTGGTTATAAACCATTCATTTTTATAAAATGGATTTCTTTTGTTTCTTATTAGGGATTTCTCTCTATTGAGAGGTATCTCTATGGGTGGTTGTTCGGACAATGTTTCATTTTCCCTTTAGGTGGGTTTTGAATTTTTAAGGACGAGATCATTTTGAGAGGTAACAAATGTAATGACCCAAACCACTCTGGTCTATTCCTTTGTAAAAATCAAGTGTATGTGGTGTTTTGGGAGGTCAAAGTGACTTATCCTCTACAATTCCAAATTTCCATTTTTTTAAAGAGTTCTATCGGTGAACAATTCCAATAGTAGATCGTTGTGAACATTGCATCTGTAACCTTCTATGAATAGTGTCATCAGTGACCTTCTGGGAACAGTGCAACGGTGACCTTATGTGAACAGTGTCATTGGTAACCTTATGTGAACATTGCGACATTTACCTTTTGTGAAAAGTGACATCCATGACCATTAGTGAACAGTGTCATCAGTGACCTTTTGTGAACAGTGAAACGGTGACCTTATGTGAACAATGACTTCGATGACCTTATGTGAACAGTGATATCGGTGACCTTACGTGCCCATTGTCATCGGTAACCCTATGTGAATAGTGCAACTCTGACCTTTTGTGAATAGTGTCATTGGAAACCTTATGCAAACAATGCAATGGTGACCTTATGTGAATAGTGAAATGGTGACCTTATGTGAACAGTGACATTGGTGTCATTATGTGAATAGTGACATTGGTGACCTTATGTGAACAATTTCATCGGTAACCTTATTAGAATAGTGCAATGGTGACCTTATGTGAACAGTGACATCAGTGACCTTATGTGAACAGTGTCATCAGTGACCTTCTGTGAACAGTGTCATCAGTGACCTTATGTAAACAGTGCAATGTTGAGGTTCCAACGGTGACCTCTTTCCTTGGCCAAATTTTTAGTTCCTGAACAGTTTTTTTTAGAATGGTGAAGTTCCAATGGTGATCTCATTCCTTTTCCAAAATTTGAGTTCATGAGCAGTGTTTCTAGAATGTTGAGGTGCCAATAGTGACATTTTTTTCTTTTGCCAAATTTTGAGTTCATGAACAATGTTTCCAGAATAGTGAGGTTCCAACGGTAGGTTCCAATGGTGAGTTTAAGGAATAGTGTTTCTATAATAATGAGGTTCCAACAGTAGGTTCATGAACAGTGATTCCAAAATGGTGATGTTCTAATAGTGGGTTTCAAGAATAGTGTTTTTCCTTGGCGAAATTGTGAGTTTCAGAAAAGTGTTTCCAGCTTCCTATAGTTTCACCCCTTTATCATTTCCTTTGACCCTAAATTCATTTAATGCATTTTTTTAAGACTCTAAGGCTAATTAAAATGTTGTAACTCCTATATTAATTTCTCTTATGTCTCGAGATGTTTTTACTTGGTGAACCCAAGTGGTTTAATGTTATCGTCATTTAATGGAAAACTCAACGTATCTTAAACCACTACTCTGTTAAATCTTCTAAAGTTACGAGATATATTCCTCCATAGTTCCTCCTCCTTGTTCTCAAGTGTGAGATGCTCAAATATCCCATTCCTCCCCGTAGGAGATGCGTAATCAAACATACCTCCAAGGATTTGTTCCACTTTTTTTTGATGTAACCAAGAAATATGACCAGTCTTCGATATGACGTATGATCTATCTTCATTATTTCGGGTTCATTTACTTCTTTCTCCTTTCCCTTTTTATTGAATTTTACCCCAATGTTTTTAATGGTCTTTTCATTGGTGTTTGTTGATGTGGTGGTGTCTCTACATCCTTGGGTGGATACAGTTGTCACAGGGGAGGATATTATAACCCATTGTGTGTCTTGTTCTCGTATAAACAACGTCAAGAACTATTTGTGGTAGGGGATTTGTTGCCTCTCTATTCTTTTGCATGCAATAGTATTGTAAGCATGTTTTATCCCACTTTTTCATAGTTGAATTGACCTAATAAAGTTTTGAACCAGATAAATAAATTGATATAAACCATATTTTATTGCCTCTTGTTTCTTTTAGATTGTATGATATCAAATATTACTTGTTTATCCTTTCATTCTTGATGGAAATTGGTAAAGAATGTAAGGAATGAATGAATTGATAATTTCATGTCTAAAGATAAAGAGGTGTGTGAATGAATCTGATTGTTGTGGTTATAATTTTATGTTAATAAAATTAGTGTAGTAAGCATGTTTTAGTATTTATTATAGCTTACTTGTTAGGTGTCCCATATTTTGAACCAACAAATAGTAAATTGGAAAATTAAAGATGGATTAAAGAAGTGGTTGTTTGATATAAGATAATTCCTTGTTGGGTTATGAGATACCATTTTTCTTATTTAATGGCTAAGATCCCAATTGATATGATGTTTTTTCCTAATAATTGTGTTGGGATGTGAGCTTGGATGGCTGTTGTGATATGTGGGGGTAGGGAGGCCTATTGTTTGTGGCAATATATCAAGCCTAGAGTGGAGATACGCATCGTTTTATGCATGTGGGTGTGGGATACGACACGAAGGATGATGGAATTGGATGAATGTGAATGTTTGGATGCTTTCTATTTATTTGATTGGTTTTCTGCTTTATATTCCCCACTACTCGAGGCGGCTAGTCTTGATTACCGTTCTTTCGAAAGGGGAAAAGACTCATGGGGTATTCCATGTGCTTTCCAGGTCTAGATTCTTAAGAGAGGATGGTTCTACGCTCTTGTTATTGGAGGAAAAGACTAGATAGGTAGTTACCTACTCACCGTGTTGAGCCACCATGTGTTTAGTAGCATAGAATTTTTTTCTAGAAAGCCTGGGAATATGGAAAGGTAATGCTATAAATAAATAATTGAATAAAATGTGTTAACCCATAGGGTTGGAGCTTGCTGGAATGAAATGTCGAGGATACAATTTTAAAGGGATAGTGGACTTTGGGTGTGATGCTAATGAAATTTAATGTGGAATTGTTAATGGTTAATTACCCTTTAATGAATTAATTAACCTAATGTTTAGCTAGAAAAAGGGAATGAAGTAAGGCAATAAATCTCTTTAAATGGATGTGTGCTTATAGGATACCCAGTCAGAGAAGTGGAAACTGGGAGTCTAAGAGACATTAGCTATAGTTGAGTATAAGACTATGTTATTCCCATATTGTGGTTGTGAGATGTAGTATACTCTGTAATTTTTATGTTTCTATTCACTACACCATCTGGTAAATTAGAGAAACTAACAAAGCGGGGATTTTGATCTCTGGGGGTGTTTTCCCCATCATTCTGGTGTGAGGTTGGATGGATGACTACCACATTTGGCCCCGCTCTCTTCTCTTTGTAGTTACTTGTGATGGTAGCCACAGTGGTTAGTTTTCCCCATATATGTGTGTAGAGGGTTTTAATGGCTTTTGGTTATTCACACACATATATTCTAGATATTGTATCCTATGAACTACTATCGGTGTAACGTGTATAGGTTGTGATGGATGGAGGATTCATACTTGGTGTGTGATATGTATTGGCATGAGGTATAATACCCGACATATAATATATGTTATGCGAGTAGTGGTGGCTCCCAGAAACTACCTGGTTACATTTCTTCCGTGGACGTGGTGGTTTTGTTGCATGAGGTGCATGTTGTGGTGCTTCACCCAGGTGTCTAAGGATAAGTCTTTTGGGAATGAGATTCTTAGGACGTGCGACATTGGGGAAAAGTGGAAATCTATTGGGGATGTAGCAGTGGGGTACCCTTGATATTATTTATTATATTATATACTCTTGTATGCATTACTTGGTGAGAGTATCCATGGTGAGGCTATGAAAATAGTATACCTGTTTAGGTGATTAGTTAGTTTCAATTGTTGTTCATTGTGATTTAGCATGCTTTCTTTACTTTTCCACAATGGGCTTCAGGGAGGATCCTACTGAGTATACAGTTATACTCACCCAATTTATATATAAAATTCTTTTCATGTCACTTGGAGAAGGTTGGAAATCAAGCTGTTTTCTACTAGCTTGGGGTTTTAGGAGCTGTTTGGGCTTGTGGTTTCTGTTGTTTTAAATTTATTTTGGGTACTTGCAGTTTTCCCCTTCTAGTTGTAGTACATATGCGTGAAATTACATATGTGAACAAGGGATTTGATTGATATTTCATTCTTATTTGGAGTTGTTTGGTGTCCATATTATCTCTCTCTTCTACATGTCTTCTCATAGAGGGAAATCCCTCCCATTTGTGTGTTTAATATACCATCGGCGCTAGTCGCCAACCCGGGGCCTACTATAGGCGGAGCTCAGTGGTCATTATCACTCTTCTCACATTGTCGGCCCATGGGGGGGACACTTTGTGGGGAGGGGTTCGTGACATTGTTCTATTTAAAATTTCAATTAAATTAAATGAAATATAGTTTTTTAATTTTTTAATAATTTATTTTGTTTTGTGTTTTTAATCAGGTTTAATAGTTTAGTATTGTTAATATTTCAAATTTTTTCAGTAAGATTCAATATAGCTTATCATTATGATGTTTTATGTACTTATGATGGAATATATAGATATAAATGCGAGATATATCCCAACATTACATAATGATTACTTGAGATAAATATAATATGTTTCATAATCTATTATTAGAATAAAAACACAATTTCACAATTCTATTATTTTATTATTACAAAATGATTTATGGGAAATGAATGATGTGAGAGAATATGATATCATGAATTGGAAATTAACATATAAATGAATGGGGTGATTTCATATGAATCTCTATTATGTATAAGTAATTATTGTATTCCATTATTGAAGATCACAAAACATTTTAGGAAAATCATTAGTTATAATGAATCTTATAACTATATTAATTCCATGATATTAGCAATAACATGAGCCTACACATCCACATAACATCAAATATTGATTCAATATATTATTGAAGAGTATTTAAAATCAATATCAGGTATGATAAAGGATTAACCAAAAGTACCATTAGAATACATAGATTTTAATTGCACCAAAATAGTAGAAATTCCAATGATGACATGAACCAACATAGATACCTTAGTACCTGGATACCTGATCTAACATTGACATGGACCACAGGTAATTTATGATCCCCATGGGTTCGGGAGTAGAACCTAGAGTAATAATGTATAAAAGTGGGAATAGTTTTTTCTTTATAAATAGAGGAAGGAAGATTTAAAATTTAGTATTAAAAAAGAAAAAAATACACGAATAATAGTAATAGTTATAAAATCAGTAAATAAACCCATATAAAACAATAAGTAATAGAACTGAAAAATAAAACAATGAGTTCCCAACAAGACACGACTCTTCAAATCCATATTATTGACAACAAGAACTACCTCTATGTGGTTATTTACACTTTCTCAAACATAAAATAAGTAAATATAAAAACATCCAAAGGAATAGGGATAGTGTCAACTAAAATCCTAGTAGGGTCCCACAAAGGACACCATAATAAGATGACTCATTAATTAACTATATAAAGATTTAAATTTTACGTAAATATGGATGGAACTATAAGCGATTTTTTGATACAAATCATTCTTAAAATTTTCACTAATAGAAATATTCGAATCAATGGAATAGTGATGATTTTATATAAAAAAATTATACAAATTCACAATGAATGTGTAAAATAGGATTGAAACAATGGAATATATAAAATAATCACAAATGAACAACATGGACATCTCCCAGGATGTAAAATAGTTTCAGGTGATGTGATCCTCATAGTTTTATATAACGTTTATTGAAATGTGTACACATGGCCTTCAAAAATTGGTTAGAGAATTCTAATAAACATTCTACTGAAGACAATGTCTTCCCATATGTTTTTTCGACGTTATAAACCATTAATCTATTTCGTCTCATTCCTATCCTACTACGTTTTTTCCAATAACTCACTAACTATGTAGTATTTCCTTCATTCAAAAAATCAATAAAGGGGTAAATTATTTCAAAATACTTCCAAATAAAAATTCCCCATTTTCCATTTCAATATTCCAATTTCCATTTAAATACCATTACACAATTTTGTACTCAATTCATTCATTTTCCAGAATAAAAAAAATGATCTTATCAAAAAAATAATCGTGTTTTCTAAAATAAAATATGAAATAAATTTCATAAATCAATTTCAATATTTACTTCCAAATTTTTTTATTAATAATTCAAATTCACAATTTCGATAAAATTCCACAATCAAACAATAATTCATTATATATGGGGTGTTTTCCCAAATTTCATTCCAATGAAATTTCAAATCCCAAATCTATGGGAATTGGTTTTTTCTTAATCTAATTGAATGGAAATTAATTATAATAAATAAATTTATGGATAATTAAATTGGCCAATCTAATATGGAACCACCTACCTTGGGATCATGAGATTTCAAATCACAATTATCACAATGCAAAACTACATTGAAGAGCATGGGAAATGAGGATTTACGAATCATACCAAAATTCAAGATCTAATACTTTAGGGATTGGATTATATAAAAACATAGAAATCTAACAAACCATGGGGATAAGAGAAGCGTGGAGCATGATAGAATGAACATTGAAATAATTCTTACCATGAATGTATTAAAAAATGAAATCCTGGCTTCAATCATCATTTAATTGGATTTTTAGTATGTAAAATGGGTCCTTGAGTGCCCTATAGACCTTGGAAAATTAGATATCCCATGTTTTGGTTAAGTGGATGTCTAAAATAAGGCTTACAGATATGTTAAAATTTTTTGGGAATAATTAAATCTTGTACACACTATATGTTAGGTGGTCGAAATAGTTTTTGAAAAGGGTGACCGAAATTTGGGTCCCTCTAAAGTTGAATACATTTTATACTATGTGGTAACATGGTTTATAAAAACCTACAAAAATCATGTAAACTCTCACTAACTTTTCAACATAGCTTTCACTAGAAGGTATCAAGGTTTGTAAAAACAATGTGCCATCCATACACGGTATAAGAGTCATTCAAAATTTCCAAAATTTTACTCAAACAACCCCTAAATGAGTGAAAATTAAATGATTTTTCAAATTGGGGTTGATGAGTAACTAAAAAAAAGTAACATTATGTTATAACCTCCCCAACATTGAAACTCTCTTCCCAAAAAAATCGTTTTATGAAGCTTTCATGTTAGATGGATAAGTCCATTGTTCTTTAATGTCTTCTTATTATCATTATCATTATTACGTATCATTAAAACCAATGGAATTTTACTCCCATAAATTATCATTATTTCATAATCAACTATCTTGATTAGATGTACAATCAAGGAGAAATATGGTTCAATATCAAGATCACTCCATCTCAAAACATGAGATGTATTATAATTATACATTCACAGATCTGATACATAAACCATGTTATGTATTGACTTCAACTATAGAAGAAGTAATAAATTTACACTTTTCCTGCCTACTAAAAAATATAAAATGATTCCAAAAAAATGAGTACAATACTTCCATTTCCTCCAAATATAACACTGAACCAACCGAGGTGAAATATTCAAGAACACCTAATCACCATATGAAAAGTCCAAAAGTTTGTGACGATGATCAAAATAAGAATCATAACATCTATGTTCCATCAAAAATCTCTAATGCGTCAACTAAATCTTGTTTTTTCTTCTCAGGAACTAGCTCTATTCCAAGCAAAGAAAATTTCATCGATCTCCATCAAATACAAGGTATATTTACTTGGTCGGCTATACAATGCATCAAAATGAGCCATCATGATTGAAGACATATAACTATTATTAGAATAAGACTCAACCGATCCCAAATAGTCATTTCAACCCCAAAAAAGTTGAGAAAGTATCCATGTAGAATATCATCAATTATATATATAGCTCTCTTTGTCTTCCTATCCAAATACATGTGGTATGTCATACACTAATTAACTGAGGATCCCTATGTATTCTCAAGGCCTCTACAAAATCTAGAAGTAAACATGATATCTATATCAATGACTATAGATGATGTAATTCTTTGAAAACAAACAATCCATTTCACGTAGATATTTCCCAAATCCTCAACATTTGTTATTTCACGAATTGGTAAGAACTGATGAGATTTAGTCATCCTATCAATCGAAACCCATATAACATTATTCATTCTCTACATATTCAAAACCCCCACCACGATTCCCATAGATATCACATCCCACTTCCATGTTATAATTTAATGTGGACAATGCAAACTTGAAAGTCTATGGTGCTGAAACATGACCTATTAGGACATATAACAATGAGAGAAAAAATCATAAATTCCCCATCTCAAACCTAGCCACCAGAATCATCACTTCATGTACTATGACATATTTTTGGTTATTGTGTACTCTTACCACTAAGAATTTTTGGAAGCCACCATAATAGAATTTATCAATGGAAAATTTACAACATATAGTTTTTGAAATCATTTAGTAACCTCAAGGGAGAATGATCATTCAGTAGAATTATCCTCATGATAATGATTGTATATGATTATACAGAAATCATCATCAACATTTTGTTCATGAAGAGTCATATCTATAAGAGAAGATGTCAACTGATAACTATACAAAGAAACATCGGTCCCCGATTCCTAAACACATATATAAAACTGATCAACAGTAGACATCTTGTTCCACACTTTTTGTAATTCTTTCGTGTCCTAGGTTTAAATTTTCCAACCCAATGGATAAAAAATGACATCCCCTTCGTCCATGGTATAGTTGATGTCAAATTTAAGGAATTTAGGTATTCCACCCAATTCCAATAGAGAAGACTCAATCATTTTTTATAATATACATAACTCAATCTCTTATGGTTGTAATTCATTGTAAACCATTCTCTGAAAATGTAATTCCTACAAATCTAAAATGCATGCATAATATTTATGATCTCAAGGACATAGTTAATATAATTATTATCATGTGGCATAATTTGGAAAGACATATATGTAATGAAATGATCACACTGAATAAGAACACAACCCAAAAATGAACATTATGCATCACATAAGACCACATAGCTTTTCCTAGACTATGGAAGAGTCAAAATAGGAATAGTTATCAAAACATGTATCATCTCAAATAATATACTATAATATTCCATATCATAGCCAAAATTGACTTCCTTCCAAGTTAGTGTTGTCATCAGTGAATCTGGGCTTGAGAAGTCATTTACAAACCAGCAAAAATATTTAGGAAATACCACGATGCTCTGAATCTCAAAATCATTTTATAGTTGTTCACATTTCATAAAAGATCTCAACTTCTTGAGATTGACTAATAAAAATTGTCAAACAAAACATGTCTCATAAAATTCAATTACCCTATCTAGAAATCAATTATTTATTGATTGGATTTTTTTTGGATTTATCAATAATTGAAAAACATCTATCAAATGAAAAACACGATCCTCCTTGGAATTAATGTT
This sequence comes from Viscum album, assembly GCA_963277665.1. Lineage (NCBI taxonomy): Eukaryota > Viridiplantae > Streptophyta > Magnoliopsida > Santalales > Viscaceae > Viscum > Viscum album. Next base: position 1,849,162,540 of record OY728156.1, read on the forward strand.
AACAAGGATGTCATCCAAAAATACCAAAAAAATGTATATAGATACTCACAGAATATATTTTTCATCATAACCATATAGACTATATGGGAAATTTTTAGACCATATAGCATGAAATATTTCTCATAATTTTCTTACATTCACTAAAAAATGGTTTTTTGAATGTCATATTATTTTATCCGTAACCAGTGATAACTAGATCAGATATCAATCTTCAAAAACCACTTATCAACTATCAAATATTCAAAAAAAATCATCAATATATATAACTTTATATTTTTATAATTAATGTGACTCATTTTTTGGGAATCATCACAAAGCCGATGTGACCAATCAAATTTATTAGCAAAGAGAATAGGCACCACCCATTGAGAAATTCTTGTGCATATAAATTATTTCTCAAAAATACCATCGACTGGAGTCTTTAACTCCTTCATTTTAGATGGTTACATGTGGTAGGATGGAATATATACTAGTTTAGCACTAGGAACAATATCAATAATGAATTTCACCTCCCTTAAAAATATAAATATAGAAATTCCATAAGGAAAATTGATGGGAAACTCGAGATAAAATTGAGTGAGATCACCACTCAAGGATTCTCACTCAAGGTCAAAAGAAAAAACTAATGTTACATTACCCATTCATGGATAATATGGTCCAACACTATTCAAACTCAAATCCAATTATACCTAAAAGATATGTTATACATTTTCAGGTGTATTATAGGTGAGTCATCTATGATAGCAATAATTTGATATTTATTATAATTAATAAAATCCATCCCAAATATGATGTCAAGAATATTCATATTGAGAACAAGAAAAAAATAATAAGTCTTCATATCTAATAATAACATGATTCATGAAAGAAAATTGATACCCTCCTCAAAATTCATTCTGAGGGGTGCGGTAATATCGATCACATAAGATAAATTCATCATAAGAAAATACAGAAGATTCACAATAAGGGTTGAAATGAATGAATGATTTGTAGTAGTATTAAATAAACCTTTCACTAAATATGAATCAATGGTGATGGTACTTCTCAAAATTAATGTAACTATATCTGCTCCCACTAAAGACTCTTCCACTCTATAAAGAGGCATTATTCTAAATTTATTTGGTTAGAACCCCATAGTCCTTGATGGATCCAGATATATTATAGTACTTTTTGGGGTAGATGGTCATCTTACACTATTGTGTGTATAATATAAATGAAAAAAATATTTTAGGTGGCCTTAGCATCCATAAGAACCACATACCTTGGCTGCCTCAATGTAAACTCTTTTTGAGTTCACTATCTTTCCACCCTATTCTAAATGAAAGGGCCTCTTCCAGGAATAGCAGGAGGTAATGAAGAACCCCAATTTTGAGATACATCATATGTATCTTCATGATATATCTTTCCATTGAGGGAACTCAAATAACTACCACAAGGATAAAAAGGGACTCCTATCAACCTTGACATTCCTACCTGGTTATGCTCGTAGATCAACGCTCTATTATTCACTTCATAATAAGAAGATTTATTCATCAAAAAAACCTATGAAATAATATCATATTGATGAACCATAATGAACTATCATGTATTCATATTCTTATTCAATGTAATCCAAGGTCTAAAATACAAATTTTAAAATTATAGATTTTCATACTAAGTCAAGATCTTATCAGCCTACTGGAGTATGAAATAATTTATAACCTTTCTTAGAACCATAGTCTCTTGACCGAATTGTCCATTGAAAAAAATTACATTCCTTCTAAAATAATACCCTTTTCATCTTCTCAATCACAATTATTCCCCACCATCTCATACTAGGTCTTTATAGATTAAATTTTTTAAATTGAACCATTATTTTATCTGATATTTACTAGAACTAAAAAAATATCAATGATCCTTAACCACTCATCATACATTTCAGGATCATTTGGCCATTGGAATGCTAGAGGCTTCTGGTGAAGAAACTCCTAAGCATGATTGTTGAATACATTTCTCTGAGGATTCAAAACTAATTCCTAAAAAGAAAAGAGAATAGGTTCTTATCTCAGATATTAGACTACATGATCAAAAACATCAACCAGATTCTATTCCATTAAATGATTTTCTTTTTATGATTCATATGCATCTTCCCCCTACATCATATTTTAATGTCTTCAAGGAGGAATTATTCTACACAACAGCCAAATACAACATTGAAGAAATCTTAAGATTGATTATATTAACCATAAAATAAGAGAAATATTCACCTTTTCAAATACCTAAACAAGATTTGGATTTTGAAATATCCAAATAAAAAGAAGGAAAAATACTAGAACTAATCCTAAATACCTCTTTCTTAAACCAGCCCTGGTGACATAAGGCCCATTGTAGTGAGAGATGACCAAGAACTCAATCCCAACTACCTCATATGACCCAAAATGATTACTCAATTGCATAATGACATAATTTAAATATGATTAACCTATAAATTTTGATTCAACATTTTCACAAACCATACTAGAAACCCTATTACACTGATGCATGAGATGTCATGAACATTGCCAAAAGGGCGTTCCTGGTCCCCATGGGTTGGAAACTATCACCTAAACTCATAATAGAAAATGGTGGGACAATTGTTTTCCACCTTGAAAAAAGAATAAATAGTTACAAGTATGTATTCTCAAAATTAAACTCCATAGGGATAAAAATATCAAAATTAAAATAGGTAAACAATCCCAAAAAAATAAATGTACCAAAACTGAAAGAAAAAAACCCCAGTATCAACAAGATACAACTCTAGAAGTCACGTGTATAAACAATAAGAACCACCACCAAGTTTCCCATTACCCATGCTAGATCCTAGATGAAGGAAATAAACAAACACAGGAATGAATATGTATGGTGTGGGTTAATAGTCTAGTATGGTCCCACTAAGGATTCCATAAAAAGATTCAACATAATTAAACAAATAATGTGATAAATTTAAATAATAATACATGTTAGAAAAAGATCATATTTAAAAAATTCATTCTTTACATTTCAATTGATAGAAACATTTTAAAAAATGTTTTAATAAACATTTTATATAAAATAGTTTATATTAATTTACTTGGCATGTGTAAAATAGTTTAAAAAATGGCATATATCAAAATAATATCAAATAAGAAGCATGGTTATCTGCTAAGAGGAATGATTTTTCTAGGAAATGGGATCCTTAAAAAATTATATAATGATAAAAACAATGTGTTCACATATCCCTAAGACACATTCCATTGAGGAATAATCAACATAATAAAAATGGAATGATTTACTAATAAGTATTTTTAGAATTTTAAAGCAATATTTCATTGCTCTGAAATTCACATCCTAGAATTTTTTCCCCATTAACTCATTAACAAACTAAGAGTTGATGTTATTAAACAACAATAAATTTGTAGGAAATTTATTTTAAAACACTTCAAAATACAATTTCCCCATTTTCTATTTCAATATTATAATTTCTACTTAAATAGAATAACATGGGTTTTTTAACAATTAATTCGTTTTTCCAAGATAAATCCAATGGGTTAATATAAATATAATTCAAGTGATTTTTCTATTAAAATATTTAATAAATTTCCCAAATCAGTTTCGCAATTTAATTACACAAATAGTTATTCCAATTTCCACCAAATTCAACAATCACCCCCCCCCCCCAAATTCATTAGAATTGGGGGTTTTCCCCAATTCATTGGAATTGGGGTTTTCCCCAATTGCATACCAAATCAATTTCCAATCCCAATTCGATGTGAATTGGGTTATTCGTATGAAAAATAAATTTATTTAATTAAAATAAAGAAATTTAGGATTAAATAAATAGATAAAATTTTAAATGGGACCACCAACCTTCAGATCAGAAGATTACGAATAACAATGCCTGCAACGAGAAACTCAAGCATAGAATTTTTTCAGTGAAGATCAATAAAAAAACCTATATTCTTGATTTAAAACAATAAAGATAATATTATCCATTAAATTGGATATCTAAAAAACCCTAGTGTTGATATAAGGATATAGAGAGAGGGAGAAGAAATGGGGAAAGAATTCTTAACAAGAAAGGATCAAACAATGATCACCTAGCATTGATCCTCCTTGGAGATGGTTTAGAAACTCCAAAATTAGTACATAGGAGCCCTATAGACCTTTGAAAAAGAGATATCCTAATGTTCGGTCAAGATGAGGTCAAAAATAGGGTTAGGGAATTTTTTTTTACAATTTTTAGAATAATTAAATCTCGTACACATGGTTATCTATGAAGTTAGCATAGTTTTTCAAACTGTACGCCCTAACTGGGAAACCCTCTAAATGTGTGAACTATTTCTATGAGGTGGGGACACTATTTTTCAAAAAATTAACAAACTATATAAACCATCAATACCTAGTTTTTTACATTTTTCTCTATCTGGGTGTATGATTTGTGAAAGCGGTTCACCTACCCTGTATATCCAAAGATACCTTCAAAATCTCAAATTTCACAAGAATAATCCCTAAAACAAACCCTACCAATGTATGCTCAAAATTTTTGTTGTTAGTTCGTATAGATAGTAACAAGATGTTAAAAATTCCATATAGTTTAGTTAATCAACATTTGGTCACTATTCAAACTCTATCAATGGTTCTTATCTCATGAAATAAACTAAACAATTACAATATGATGGGGTTATTTATGATATGAACATGTATCATTGTATTAGGATTTATAATAATATATTTTTCAAAATTTTATACATAATTGTCTGTTGTTTACTTCCCTATAGTAACTTCTCATAGGGTTATTCATACAAGATGATATATAATATTTCCACATCATTTAAAGATTTTAAAAATATAATTAAATGAATTGGTTTTGAATAGTAATACAATAAGAAGGTTGATATAAGGTATCTAGTTGTATTTTTTTCATATCTTGAATAGTGTTCATTATATGAGTATGTCACATTTCTTATGTTTAAGATATATTATGGATTATAATATATATAATTAAGATTCCATCATAAAATAAATACATTATCATTAAAAAGACATTAATTTCACTATATTGTTCAATTTAAAATAGGATAATATGATGATCTCACATCTGTAATATATAGTGGCACTATATTAGATGAACAAAACATTAAAATTTGGCACAGATAAAGACATCTCAATATCAGTGGATAACTTAAAAACATTGTGATGAGAACACAACCTACGGTTACAACGATTTATGTGAATTTTATTCAATGTATTTTTAATAAGTGACATAGAGAGTGAAAATAATGGAAACCAACAAGTGAAAAACATTCAATTTCTATTTATATATAATGAATGATATTATGTTTGTAGTTCCATATAAAAAATTATACATTTGTTACCTAAATTTGTATATCTGATGATAACCATTGTCTATGTTAAGTTCACAATTATAATTAATATCATTGAATTTACTCATCAATGTTTTGATGTAAATTTACCATGTAAATAATCATTGATAGTGAAAATTTGTGGATAATTAAATTACTTGAATTTTTTTAATGATTCCCTCTTTTAATACAATGAAATAAGTGGATAAATGCATCATATTAAAAATAAAGATATCTTAAACATTAATTCCTTTTATACTTTTATAATGTGATTATAAGACCTTGTTTATTTCCCAAATCTCTATTTTAGATAAGTTTATAAAATTCATACTGTTCAAAAAATTTTATTCTAGTAAAATTCTCGACATAAAATCAATTGTATTATAGTTACTATAATTCATTAACCTGTTATTTTCTATGTACAATTATTTAATTAATTAAATCCTAATCTTCAACACAATCATGTATTATACCCATTTTAAGGTTGTATTGGTTATGATGTCCAACCAAAAGTGTTTACATAAGGGTGTGCCTAGTTTTATTAAAAAATATCAATATGTCTCCATAAAAATGTATGGCAGGTTATTCCTTTGACATAAATAAAATATGTTATTCCTTGAGGGTGGATAATGGAAAGTTTAAAATAAAGATTTAACTCCTTTAAAAAGTGATGATACTAGTGTATTTTTAATTAACTTCATGATTTAGAGTGTATGTGATTAATGATTTAGGATATTCTCAGACCATTAATGTTCATCTATTTTTTATCATTTACTATTTATGTTTAGTTCATCCATGTTCACTAAATAACTACATATTCACTCTATTGAGCTTGAATTGCTTAATCTATTAATCTAAAATATTCTATATTAATTATTTCAATACCAGTTTATTATTAATATTGAGAATTCATATATAACTTTTCCCATTCCACCAACACTATTGGACCTATTAATTAATATTAGATCTCACCCTTTAAACATATTTGTTCACTATTGTGACCATATTTGATATCTAACAATTGGTGTCAAATAGAAATGTTATTTTTGATATATTAGATATATTTACCTAAATGTTAATATTATAATATATTTATAGAAAGAATATATCCATTGATATAACCTAGGTAAGCGTAACATATATTTTTATTTTTTACATGTTTTGAGGTGATTTATAATTCAAATACTCAAAGACCATCACATATCAATGGTATTAACTAGGTATATCGGGACGATATTATGAATATATTTTTGAAATAAATTTTTATTTAATATTGGACTATTAGGTATAAATGTTATATGTTTATAGAAATTAATTTAAATACATTGGTTGATATTGGTGATTTTATATACATAATGAATGAGAAGGTTACCAATTATATTTACTTTTCTATTAGTCATATTCTTTAATTGGATATCTCTTTCTATAAAATAATTTTTGATATTTAAAATAATTTATTATCCACACATAAAGGAATTATAAATATGTAGAGAGTAAACCATGGTATAAACTTGGTAAAGACACATGAATTCCAAATAACAGAAACTAAAAGTGTTAATTAGAAGTATCATATATCCAAAATTATTATCAAAAACATGAATTTTTTAATTAAGACTATATATAATGAATTAATTATTAAAAGTATCTCGAGAGATTCATAAAATGTAGAATTATAGTAAATTAACAATTAATGAAAAAAGATACATAGTATACCAGGGATGAGATTATTGGTTATATCTTAATATATGAGCATTATTTTATAAACAATGATCATGGTGATAGTGATAAAAAAGAATGGTTTTGTATTGAAATACACCAAAAAAATTTCTATTGTTTCTTTTAATAAATAATCATAATAAAGTTGTGATTATGAGTTCACAAGAATATTATTATGAAAAAATGTGACAAGTAAAGGAAAATAGAATGAATGATCTCAGAAGAGACAATAAAGATTAATATAATTCCAACTTATATTATTTAGATTTTATAAAATTTTAATGAAATAAAAATTTATTTTTAACAGCCACTTACCCATATCACCCAATCTTATTTGGGGGAGTGTCACATAATCTAATGAACACCGCCCCATATGAATGAGATTGTGGACTAGTGGGGAGGAACTACATAAGAATGTGGTGTGACTATGAACATGATAATAAATTAAAAAAAATGTGCACAATTATTGTATTCTAATTAGATTAAAATAGAAATAAAGAATGAAAATTATAATAAAATCTACCCATGCTATAAAATTTGGCATAGAATTCATCAAATTCTAAAATTAGACCCCCATATATGGTATGTCAATATAAAATAAAAATGGGGGGAAAGAAATGGAATCTCCAAGAGGATCCTTTAGTCTTTCATGACATCTACTAATCCAACTAGATAATCATGATTTACTTCCCCTGATAAGGATATACCCCTCATCAACAATATAAATGATATGTTTGCAGTGTCCGAGGTTTCGGTTTAGGCTTTGAGTCTCATCCAAGTAAGACATCACTAATGTGTCTTTATCATAAAATTATTAGGTCATATATATTTTATGAGATTATAGAAAACATATACATAAATAAAAATACAACTCACTGGGTCACCATGCACTAAAGAACACATCATGAACCTCAAATCTACTTGTATATGCTATTAGATAAATGATTGTTTATTAGAAACATTGACCACATGTTACTCATAGCCCTTATCTGTTTATAGGTCATGACTTCATAATGTACCCTAAACTATCACCAAAGTCACCAGAGAGGTCAATCATGCTCCCTGACCCATCACTATAGGTTCGAGGGAGGCTAATCAGTCATACTGGTCCATCCTAGGGTTTGTTAAGAGGCACAACCATCAAATCGTCCAATAATGAGGGTTATTTAGAAGCATAAAAAGAACGCCAACCCATAAATAGGATTATTAGGAGACATTAGTTCACATCATCCTACTTCTTCATTTATTGGGGAGTCCAAACACATACACTGGCATGAACATCAACATAAAGAAACTGGAGGAAACACCCCATCATAACCCCAAATTCACATCTTACTCGTGAATTTAATTTGCATAAAAAATAGAACTACCATCCTTTATTTCATTCTCAAATCACATGTCGTGAAATGGAAACATCAACCAATATATTGTGACACTCACTCAAGTAATATAAATTCATCATAAGCTAAAACATCACTCTCCATGCCCCTATACCCATGGAGAAATTCTAAAACAAATACTTTGGTACAAATCTCCCACTCACTAGTTCATGTCACACATCCCGTATATTTCACCAAAAAAACAACTATGACAATCATCAAAGCCATCATATCTATTCTTAGACCAGAACAGAACCTACCAGGTCTATTTACCAAGGTAGACATCCCGAACATTGTTTCCAACATATGGGCATCATCTAATATTTCCTAAGAGAACTCTCAATGTAATTCACTAAATAAACCCCCTATTTCATATATTATTGCAACCCTAGACTCACCCGAGCTTGAAAACCTCATTTTTATCCCATCCAATTTAGTATAAATCTTTATATGTATTCCGAGTATATTTCACTTTTTCATTGTCTCTAAGGCACAAAACCCATACTCCTCCCCTAAGGCACCTCTTTCATTGATAGATACCTCACCCACTCATTCTAAAATAGAAATTATTGGTATAATATGGATAATAACACTTAAAAACATTAATTTCAAGGAATAAAATATTATAAATCTATCATGGAATGGTAAGGACTTATTACCTCAAGCATGTCGAAGTCCAATTGCCAATAATAGATACTTTAATCTATCTTAACACACTGATTCCAGGATGGAATCCATAAAGTCAATAGATTAGGGTTCCAATTAGTTTATATAAATAGAATCATATTCTCATGTAAATAATGTTGTTATGATATCTTATGGAATTCTATAGTAATGAATATAACAAAAACACCACTTAAATGAGCTTGTGGGAGACAAAATTCCCTTGAAGGGAGACCCATATTTCATCAATATTGAGTGAGTTTTATGGGAAGATAAGAGGTATTATATGGTTTTCTAAAAAAATATACATTGTTGTACCTAGTTAGAATTACTCAACAGCGCCACCAGCTATCCAGTGCACACCATCGGCCAACCAGGGTGTCTATATATTTAGCGTAAATAACTTGGATGACGATCGATTAGCTGTTGGTCTCACTAGCTATCCAGGTGGCCTCCAGCGCCTTTTAATACATTTCCAAGGAACCATCTCTTTATCTCAAGCCAGTCGACTCCCCATACAACCAAATATCCATGGAATACCCTTACATGGGCCAAAAATTATAGATAATAATGAGCTGAGTTGTTATAAACACTCCCTATAATGACTTATCAACCTCTACAAGCACCTATAAGGGGATTTCCAGAACACCTAGACTCTCACCTTTATATCCTACTCCATTTTCAAGCTTACTTCCTATGATTTTTATTTATCCATGCCCATTAAAATTATAGGATCCACCTTTCCTCATATTCATATTCTTATTTCCATCCCACAACAGGTGTTGAAAGTTACACAAAAGACATACCTACCTAAAATATAGTATACTAAAAATGAATCCAATCATGGTCCTTATCACAACCATGAGTTATAAAAAAATTAATAACTCTATTCATTAATCCCTCTAAATGTTGTGAGTCTCGCTTCTGTGAAAAGCACTACCATCTCACACACATCCACCACTTTCAATTCCTACACATGGGTATCTATCATTTATTGGTGAAACATAGACATTTACATGCACATAACATTAGAAACTTCCTCTATGCATGATTTCGGTTCACCTAAAGGCCTCTTCTGATGTGCGTCATGAAACTCCTCCATTATGGGTCCACAAGAAAAATCGTCTCATGTTTCCAACTAAAAATTAACTCTCACAACAACTACAAAAAATCTCAAATAGGTTTATATTCATGAACCCCAATAGATCTAATTCAAGGATACACCCTTTATCAATAAAAATTCAAGCTAATAACCACATAGCTCAATCCAAAAAACTACTATTAACTAATATCACTTGCCCCCTATACCTACAACATCCAGACAATTAGCAAAAAACCATTCAGAAACCGTCATGCATTATCTTCACATCCAAATAATACATCACCAATTCATATTTTGATTCTCTAATATAATTTATAAGGGCCTCCAAACTCTTGAACAACTCTCGTCATAGGATTCTATTGAATTAGCTCTATTAGAAACTTATGTTTCATTTCATCATGAACAACTAACTACCATTGTACAACTTAAGACAAAAATCTCGAAAACATCGACATCCAAAAAATCTATAGTTTAATCCTTAAACCATGTCACAATTGTCTAAAATGAAACTATTTTGGCGGTATCAACCTCAGAAAATGGATTTTTATTAGATATAATTGGTTATCCATATATTTGATGATTTTTATTAAAGTCTATTGACCAAACCCGCTAATTTTCTATCACATGTAGACAATGATTAAATAACACTTGAGTATCATGGAAATTCAAAACACTAACCTATGAGTCTGAATCATACTCTCAGTTAATCTCCATGGTAATTTCCTTGACTTACTCATTAAACAGACACACTCCACTCATGGGCACTAATGTGTCTCTGATCAAAACAGTTATGGATTATGCTAGAACTCTCTTCTTAATGAATGCACTATAGAGGTGTTTGATAATACATGAGTGTCCCTTTCCCAAAGTATATCATAGAAGAAATACCTATTAGATACATGTACAATCACAATTGATATTCTTGAAGAAAATTCTTGCTTCCATTTCACACCAACGCCAACTACTAACTGATGGTCAAACTCTAAGGACCCCTACGAAATCCCATGGTTCCTCAAACCTTATAACTCCATCCCTAAGTTCATTTCTAGGAATTATTCCTCAGGTATTAAATCTATTATCATAAACTAATACAACCATGTATTTCATGTTATATTCCACTCCAAGGGAAAAACAATGACCTCACCACACTCAACATGCTGACCATAGTTCCCAAACCAAATTCCTAAGGTGAACCTTCATCCATACCATGCCAACCCTCTTCATCATCTTCTTATCTGTGATTCTATGCATTGTGCACCTGGTTCACACAATGAACAAAGATTTATAGTAGTATCTCAAATATTTTTTGGTACAATTCCACAACAAACATCTATGATAAACCCATGGCTGAAAAACTCAGAGTGATCTTAAACTCTCAAAAATCAAAGTATCATCTGAAAACCCACATGAACGGCCACATACCTATCGTTCGCCACTGAAAAACATCTCACAAACTAGGTTTCATGCTACCAAACACCTAGAGTCATAAACATACCACTCACTCAATAACACCCCATGATTTTCATATATAAATATTAAGTTTTAATAAATAATTTTTTTCGACAACATAATTGTTTAGTTATAATGTCTTTGGAAATGTTGGTATATAGAAATTTTTTTCATAATTATTCTATAATATATCCATCAAGGTTAATCACAACGAATACTCTACCTTTATATATCATACAGATTATGTTTCTTTATGACTTAGGGAATGAAAACATAATAAATGGTGAGATCAGATAATCAGTAAGGGTAAAAAATAGATATATAATTATAAAATGATTATAAGGGTATATAAGCCTATGAATAACACTTGAAAATCATATCTTTCATATCAAAGATCCTAAACATCCATTATGGAAATAATCATAGCAGTTTATAAGTCATCAATCATAAAATAATCAAATACATTATACTTGAGAGAATAATATTTGGATAACACATAATCTTGTGGAATAAACATAAACATATAAAATCATTTGTCAAGGATATCCAGCAAGACATTCACAATAGGTTATACTTGGGATAACCATCCATTTAACAGCTTTGAGTTTGGGATAAACTCCCATGTTCACTCATTCTATCTCAATATAACCTCATATGTATCATCTTTTTTAGATTGGAATAACCTCTCATGTACCATATTTTACGAATGTGATGGTCTCTCATGTTCCCACTTATGGCCTTTGTATAACCTCACTTGTACCATATTTTGTTATTAGGATATCCTTTTATGTACAATTTGAGCTCATAGAAAATTAATTTTTACTCAATAAATTTTATGGAGATATAGTTTCAACTTATCACATAATTAAAAAGAATACAAATGTGTGAGACATGATAAAAAAATCATCATATAAGAATTTATGGAAAGTATTAGGTTTCAAAAATAGTTCATCATAACATAAAAAATTGAAAAACATTGGTCTTATAAACATATTTTAATCATAAATATAAATCATATGGGTATTGAATAAGGATGGTATTAATAATTCATATATAAAAAAACATTTTTAATGTAAAAGAATGTTATATTATATGATAATTGATTTTAAAAATCATTTGTAACATTTATAGAGGAAATTTTAATTTATATTTTGAAAAAACCTATATAATATTTATATATTTCTCAAACATTGAAAAAAATCATTGAAAATTACCATTAAAGATTTTAAATGAAACGTTAAACCATTTATTGGATATGAATTTCTAAAATAGTTTAAAACTATTTTGTAAAAATTTCCACATGCTTAAAACTAATTTTACACCATCATATCATAATATTAAATACATTATAGAAAACAATTTTTGAAATCATTCATATAGAAGAAAAAGTTTCTTCAACCAATGAGAGAAATAAATTTGAAAACCATTAAAAATTTATTTTGTAATATTATGTAAATAAATAGAGGAAAATTAATTTAAAAAATCTAATATAATGAAATAAATATAGAATAAGAAAACTCATACATTTTTTAATAGGTATAACACAATTTTTCAACATTAAAACATAATCTTAAACAGACTTGATAAATAATGAGATTATAATAAAAACCCTTACCAATTTGGTATCTTTGAATGGTAGGCCTCGTGAAAGAGAAAACCATTGATGGATATTTATATCACATAATATTCATAAATAGAATAATATTATACATTAATGTGTAGTAAATTACCCATGTAAAAGAAACAATTGTTGTATAAGGCATGTGTCTTACATAAATAATGGTGTGACAAAAATCCCTTACCTCATGTCTCGTCTTTGTTTATACGTATTCGATCCTCTTAAATAATAAATACTATTTTAATATAAAAATATTACATAACAATAATCATATATATCATAATATATATGATTTACATATTTCTTTTTAATACATATTTATTAACAATTCCTTGTCAAAATCTTATTATAGGTAATAACTAGTTTTTTTTCTTGTATGTTTTAGTTTGGAATTTCTCGTAATATTAATTTGATAAAGGATAGATAATAAACCTTATTTTTACCATGATATAAATATCATATATATAAATTATATTTTTATTTATTTAAATCCATAAAATTTAGATATATAAAATGAACTACACAGTTCATAGAGATGGTAGGTCATACGTATGAATGAACGTTGTTTCAATTTTCTAATCAGATAGAACCAGAGAAATATAAATAGTAATTTAACTTTGTAAATAATTTCTATCATAATTATCATATAATTTCATTTAATATATCCTTATTAACATGTATATGAAAATATTATGAAAAATATAACACATCCCTTGAAGGAGGTGGTAATCAACCCGTATGCGCTAGAAAAATTATCATTTTACAAGGGATTATAATTTTAGAAGTTAGATGTTATATTATAAATAGAAAATTATAAATATTATATAAATATCATATTAAAATTTAATATCCATAGTTGTATCTTACTGTATGAGGAAGTGATGCAAAAGGAATTACATCTGTTTATGTGGCGGTAACAAGCCATACATTCAATCAACGATATCCTTTCACAATTTTGGGCACTGGAGAAGAATATAGGTTATTACATAAAAATAATAAAATATAATAATATTTTATACGTTTATTTTATGATGTAATAAATTTTTTGAATATTTGAAAGAGGTGGAATAAGAATCTAAAAACCACTTTATTAAGAACTATGATTTTTTTCAGAAAACCTCCTTAGGATATAACGAAAATAATTCATGAGAAATTATCCTAACAAAACTAAGGCCTCTAAGGCATGGTGAAGGAATTATGATATATATTAGAGTGGGTAATTAAAGAAAAAAATTCATTGGATCTGTGAATAGGATAGGATGAGGTGTTCCTTTCTATAAGTGAGGGAGAGGAAAACAATGAATTTTTAAAAAGAAAAAGGTATCTCCACGTTTTACACTAGAAAAAAAGATCCAAAATCTCACATTATCAAAATTAAGATTATATGAGGCCAGAAAATGACCATAAAATATTATTTTGATAACTTTTTATGTCATTTTAACACTTAACGTTTTATGTTAACCCTCTGTAAAACCATTTTAACTTTATCCATAATAATTAATATTTATTTTTTCACTATTAATTAAGATAAAATTTTAATTTAAAATGATTATATAACATTAATTATTCTAATTAAAAATTTGGAAATCATTTTTAAGAAGTTATTTTCAAAGAAGTGGTAGAATTAAATTTAAAAGTGAACTCATAAACGCAATAAAAATTCGACTTTCCAAAGTAAAATGCTTCATAATTAGATGATTTTTCATATCCAAATTGAACAAAAAATTGATTCTAATGACCTAAATTGGATTCATAAAAATAAAATTAAAATATTTATACTTTGAAACCCATTTTATAGTAAAATTAATAATTTTAAATTCTTTAAAAGAAAAAATATGTTTTCATTAAAAATAATTATTTTTCATTGTTAATTAAAAAATTATTCCTTTCTAAAAATTATAAAAAATATCATTATTATAGTGATGAAATTAATAATTTTAAAATAAAATTTACTTTTTGAAATTAATATCATAAAATTGGTTGTAATGGATTTTATAATTTTTAAACAATAATAATGTAAAACCTTTCTATGGAAAAAAATAGTGTTGAATTATATAAAGACTTTTCTAAATAATATATTATCTTTATATAAAACCTTTATAAATACATTTAACTAATATTTATTCTAATTTAAAATACTATTTTTAAATTCTTAGAGAAAATATTCATGTTTAAATAAGAATAATAAAATTATATTATGGTTCATTAGGAATCTGTCTTTCAAATAATAAAGACTATTGGAAAATTAAATTTATTTGAAGAAAATATTCAATACAATCATTGGATTTTAAATTATAAAAAGATTAACATTAATTTCACCCTTGAAATTTTATAACTCTAACGAAAACCAGTAATTATAATTCTACGACATCATATCCTCAGGTTCCCAAGTAGCTTCCTTAGGTTGGTGGTTTCACCATAAAACTAGGACCAACAATGTGGTCTTATTTCATAGAACATTCCCTTTATGATCCAAAATCTCTAAAGGTTATTTTTTAAATGAAATATCCTGACCTATATGTATGAATTTTGAGTTTATTACATGTTTTAGGTCAAGTATTGTTTCCTCAGGGTTCTTACATGGAACATATTGTGGACTTGACAGAGGTTCAGTGGAAGCACTATGTGATAAGAACCATCCAAAATCAATCATTAATCAGAAAATGGGAAACATACCTAGGGAATATTTCTCTTCTATTATGGATTTTTATAACCTTCTTACATGGATAAATTCAAAGTAATACATCTTTACTAACTTCAAACTTCATATCACACTAACAATTTTCAACATATCATTTATCCTAAATCTACACTGCCTTGATGTTCTATTAAGTTACATTAACATTATTTATCATATCCTCAACTATCTTAGGTCCCAATACATTTCTTTCTCCAACTTCATCCAATCTTGTTAGAGTTCTGTATTTATTTCAATAGATGGATTTGTATGGATCCATCTGAATTCTCAAGTAAAATCCATTATTAAAAGAATAATCTAATATAGGAAAATGTTGACTCTAGCCACCTTTTAAATCTATAAAAATTAACTATGTATATCCTCTATGGTTTGAATATTTCTCTTAAACATCCCATATTTTTGAGGTTGATACGCACTATTAAAACATAGCTTTGTATCTGGGGCAGGTTAAATACTTCACCATAATTTCAAGGTAATTTTTTTATATTTAGAAGATAAAATAGAACATGTTACTCTAAGAAACCTTACCACTTCCCAAATGTATATCCTAGAAATATGGTCTTAATATAAATCATCTCTAATATCGAAGAAGTGTTCTGACATTGTATGGATATCAAATAAAAACAATATTGTATCATTACCATTAGTAATTTTTAGGAGTCTGGTGATAAAATGTATAGTGGTTTTTCCATTTCCATTTGTGTGTGTGTAATGGTTGTAGCATCCTCTTAGACTTTTTCCTCTTAATTTTAACTTTATAACATAAAAATCACTCAGATAAAAATTTCATTATATATCCATTAATGTTATCCAACAAGAAATTCTCTTTAATATCCCAACACATATTTTAACATCTATAATAAATAGAGAATTATGAACTTTGAGATACCTCTAATATATCTTTTTTAAAATTAGGTATGAGTAAAACACATAAAAGGATTAATAAACCATGTTGAACCACCATAACTATGGTATGGACTAGTAAAATTATTGGCCATATTATATAACTATATATAATTCTTCTATTCCTCATTAATATTCCCTGAACTATATGGTTGAACACTCATTTGAAAAAGATAATGTTATTCCCATGACATAAATATTACCAATTACACCCTATGAGAATACATAAATATTGGACCCTTTGTGATCCTCCACATATATAAGCTAGCATGATCGTTCAAACTCAATCTTTAGTCCATCTTGTTTTCTTTTTAAGGGTGTTGATGTATTGTGTAGTCATAAACATTAATCATCTCCAAGAATCTTATTTGGATTATATTCAAACCATTATGTGTTAATTTATACATAAAAATTTAGTATTAGAATATATATCACACCTTTACCTATAAATATAATTCCTCCATATCATTAATAAAAATTTACCACAAGTAACTACAGATCATGAGTTGGGTAATTTTTCTCATGAACTATTAACTATCCCAAGGCATAAGCTATCATCACATAACCCTAGATAAAGACTCATTCTATTACATTCTTCAATTCATAACAAAATATTATTCCCATAAATAAATTATTCAGATATAAAAGATTAGGTAGAAATTGAATCAAATATATTATCAGTTCTAAAGTGGATGATATTTGTATCTTTCATTGTTTTCTTATCATATCCCTCATCAAAAAAATGGATCACAGGATATTTTCCTTTATTTCTTGGATTAAGAGGTTTCTGATGTTGATCATCATTATTAACCTTTATATTTGATCATTTTTTAGAAAAATTTTAGTACTCAATGAATTGTAAACACTACCACAACAGATGTGATGTTTATGGATATGTCTCTCTATTTTCATCATTAGCTGACTTCTTCCCATTAATTTGGGATTCAGATACTCTATTATGATGTCCTATCTGGGGAGACAATGAATGGCACCCTTACCTAGTATGGAACATGGCCTCAAGTGTGCCTACCCGTATTCTAGAGGCTGCCTACTAGCAATTAGGGTCTAATTATGTATGGTGGGGAGATTATACCCTTATAATCAGAGTATCATAGTGTTATAATAATAATTAATCAAAAGATAACTTCATAAGTAGTAATAGAAATAAAAAAGCAATAAGAGAATTTGATATGTATAATAAACATGGAAAATTCAAAGTACAACCGTGACTACATGTACATGTGATGATATAAAAGAATTTAGGAAACATAAAACATGTAAATACAATATTTTAAAACATAAATAATAAAAAACCTCAAGGTTTCCTCTATATGAATCCTGATTACTAGCTCAGTCATGTGCCCCCAAGATCCCATGTACAATAAACAACATACAAAATAATTCATGGGCATACAAATATGAGGTCTTCTCAAGGTCCCTAGTGTAATATAATCCTAGGTAGGGTGTGAGATATACTATGTATGCCACCACTAAAGGTTTCTAAAGAATAATTCATTATGTGAATATAAATTATATAAGTGTTTTGGTATATAAATAAGGACACACAAAAACCCTATAAACATGTCATATTAGGTTCCTAAGAGACATTTGTCTATCCATGCCTACTTCAACCTCATCCAAAATTTATCTGAGCATAAATAAAAAAATATATAGGTGTATACATATATATAAATATATATATTATAAACATTGTATTATTTATATGCTTGGGTATGGATTTATAGTATTAGCCTGGACATGAGGTGTAACTCAAGTGTACTTGCATAATATAGATAATAATGATAATATGAATATAAAAATTACATGTAATGATCGTCTTGCCTAATAATCAATTTGATCATTGGCCATAATTCCATGTATCATGATCAATTACGAGGAAGTCAATATACAACCTCTTAATCTAGGGGGCAAGGAACATCATTCCTAGTAACCCATGTGATGTGGATTCCATGCTAACATCCTTGACTAAGGATGTGTGACACACTATGTCTAATGAACCTACTTAAGGTCCTTTTTTCATTAGGAAATATTTTTATTCACTTTCCCTATGATCACTTATCCTAAATTTTCATAAAGAGGCCATCAGTGTTTTTCAAGGCATAGTTGATCCTTTTCAATATAATTTATTTGACATTTATTAATATGAAATATATTCATCAACCCCATTTACACAATTAATTTATAAATATAAATCAAATGAAATCCAATGAGATTATAAATTCTATTTATCATTGAATTTTTAAAAAATAATGGTCCTTCTCCATAATAATGACACAAAAAATATCATTAAAATTTAATTAATAATTCCATATCATAAACATTAAATTATCATAAACTAGGAATATTGAAGTAATAACTAGTACATTTATCAATTCAATTATTCAATTCAATTTCCACATTTTATTAAGAAATAAATCTCACCACAAAAGTGGTTTAATTATAAAAGGGGATGGATATCATATTAAATTCATATAAATCACTTGAGGTTACCCTTAAAAGAGGTATCATTAAAGATATCTAAATGTTGTTAATTAGAAAACTATTTATTATGATCAAGAATATGTAAACAGCAACATGAGATGGTTGTTTGATTCCATAAAGAAACATAAGGGTTGTGCCATGTAAATAAATATCCCCAAGGGGGTGGTTCAGGTTTAGGCTAACCACATACAACTGTTTATTTATAAGTGAAATAAAAATATAATTTAAGGAACTAGGTTTTACAAATCTAATTTTTTATTCTAGAGGAAATTCATTGAAAATTTGGTTTTTAACACCACTGAATAATTTATAGAAATGTAAGACTGTATGAAAAAATATATTTACCACAAACATTATATAATGGAAATTTTAGACATCCAATATCGAGGAATGAATCAATCCGGTATGAGAGATATTAAAGAAGTTGAACATTACCATAAAATAAGGTAAATTATCTAACACAAAAATAGCATAGAAGATAGTGTGAAAAATAAAGGAATTAGACATGATTGTTTATAACATATTTGGGAAATATAATGAATCATATGGTGTCCAAAATAGACACTCTATAAATAATATAACCTAATAATTATTATGGGAGAGTTTAAGCTCCATGGGAAGATACTGTAGGCAAGTTTATAGAAAATATGGAGAGGAAAATGAAAACAAAATAGTGGTGGGGAAATGGGTATTTAACCCTCTTTAATGTGGTATATGGTTTGGCCACACCATTGGAAAAAACTTTCACCAAATATGAATGATCTACATCCCATGAGGGAGGCTCACACGGTTCAAGCATACAATTTTGAAACCATGGGAAAATTATGATTTTCTTCTTGTTCATGGGACCTGGATAAACTAAACAACAGTGTATCTCCTCTCGCATAATTAGATCAAATTATGTGAGACCAAATTCTTCCCTAGATGAGATTCACGATTTCAGACAAACTGTTCTCCTATTCATGATCCTATTTAACATGAGTTTCTAGGGCCTGGTGCACCCAAAACTCAATGAGACTCATGCGACACCTCTCATGCCTCTTACTAATCTAAAAGATATTCATGTTTTTACAAGATAATATTTTCATTCTGTAAATTAGTTTGAATAATAGCCCATTAATCGTATTGTAAAATTAAAATTCCAATGAAATTTTACCTAGTCCCAAAACCCGAGTTTTTATAACCATCCAACCATAGAACTTCCCATCCATAAGTTGACATTCGTATATAATGGAAAAATCAGACAAAATAATTTGGACATGAATGTTTGTTCAAAATATTTCATTATGTTTTTATTTTTCCAATGCATCTCCAAACATAGATTTAGACATATGATATATAATCCATTAAAACATGTCACATTGCTCATGCCCTGAATTTAAGTGTCAAGATTGATCTCATACAAGTATATCTATCCAAAGATGTGATCATCCAATTGAATCTTACCATTTAGAATCCCATGGAACATACCACTATGGTTCTGATATTTAAGATCCTATTCCTAGTAGTGGTACTCCCAACTATTGGAATTTCCAAATTAAATAATCATGTGGATGCTCAACAAAGCTCACTGTATGATTCTATGCATGATCAAATAATCGACTCCCAATCAACCTCAATGACATTATCAAGATGGATTTTCATGAAAATATCAGGCTACCTTACACTACACCCTTATCAACATGATTACATTCAATAAACAGTTCTACACTATCAACATTTAACAAAACAAAAGGAAACATGTTGAGCCATTTCTAACTGATGATTTTCAACATAGATTAGGAGTCTATCATATTACAGTCTAAAATAAGATTCATTCTCATAAGTTAATTTTTTTTACTTAAAAGGAATCCATGAAAGATAAAACCTAGATTATAGTGACACCTCAAGACAAAACATCCATTTATGTAGTTGTTTCCCATTACAAACATAGGTGTATACCTGATCTAGCACACATGGATCATTGATCTTAAAAAACACATATGGGACTAACTTAATTGTGGGGTACCCTCAGATCCATCAACTAGAGCCTGCAAATTATATTCTAGGTAGTTTGTAACTAGAATTTTCAAGTGATACATCTGTAAACAATAGAAATTTCCATAAAACATAACACTGACTGGGCCCAATAGTAATCAAGTTAAATAACTAAATGGTGAATTTGATTCTATCCAATATGGTCTTACTTGAGAATCCATATATCACATAGGATTACCACTCCTATTATATATACCATATTGTATAATCATAACTCATATGGAGTCAACTCATCAAACCCAATGACACTAAAATTTATTATTGTGTATAATTGAATCCTTCTTAGTGTATCATGGATGATGTTGCGAAAAGTGACATGATTTTCACAGGAAAATATTACACCAAGAGGGTACAAAAATTTCCCCATAGGAATTCCCGAGATTCTCCAATCAAATTCCAGAATAATTCATTGTATGGTGCTAACTCAACTATAAACTGACTATGCAAAGGAAAATAAATTCAAGCCACCTCGGGATGACTCTTATAGATATTCATAGATAGACCTTCTTATGTGTCATCATTAATTAGTAAAAACTCTTTTACCATCTAATTTATCAATTGTTCTCTTAAGAACTTCCACTGAAGTCCGTCCATCATTAATGTTGTTCAAAAAGGTTCCATACATTATCAAACACATCATCAATATGCTACCCTGTAAGTATAAACAAAAGTCCAAACATACCAGCCTCAAGGGAATTTAAAAGAAAACATTGACCATCTGCAATTTTAAAATCTCAGTTGTATTCCATCTAATTAGAAAGAAACATTTACCAAAAATTCTATGATGCACCCCACCATAGGAGATCCCTAGTCATTCTAATTTCTTAAAAAGGAACCCATCCCCTACACTAGGTCCATTGAAAAAAAAACATGGGTTCTTATTGTGTCCAACACATTTTAATATAAATTTAACCCAATGAGACTAAAAATAGAAACTAAATTTTTTTTAGGTAAGACTCACATTCAAGAATATGTGTGACACTGCTCCTGTGTTACATCCATAAGTTCCATGACATTTGAGGTAATCTCCAAGCCAACCCAATCAGTTCTTTCATGACACCTATTCCTTCTACAACATCATCCCAATCATTTGATGATTTAGAATTACTTTAATTCCTAGGCCACTATACCTTATATATAACCTATGATTGAAGACTAATGCCTCAGAACTAAAATGATTCCGACTAGGATCATATGTATTTTTTATCATTTTTATAACATGATAGTATTTCATGTATCAACATGTACTACCCTAAGATTTCATAAACATAATTACACATCCTTGATACTTTATAATAGAATATTGGCCCTATGCATCCTAAAATATGATGGTCCATAACATAGGATGATGGCCTCCCATGTTTTTCACCAATGAAGAATACGATGACAAGGAAGGGTCGCATGACCTAATAATTTGTAAACCATTACAAAAGAATATCTATTCCACTAAAACAATTTTTTAATAATGTTCATTATTTAATGAGGGATAACTATATAATTTCATACATATCCGGAAATAGGTTTCATTTTAGAAACCAAATATCTTACATGGGATTAACAGAATCCAAGTGGCACATCACACATGATATGTTTTAAAATAATACCAAATGATTTGAAAATTTTAATAATGATACCTAAATTAGGATATACCCATACCAAAAAATAAAATTTTGACCCTATAATGGAGGTTCACACACAGATATTCACTAGGATTAAGGTCATATAATATAGGTTTAACATTAAGAAGAATTGTACTATAGAAAATAATCATGTCTCAATCCTAAGGAAACTATCATGAAAGACTTTGACTACTATTACATGAGGTTTTAAACGAAAAACCCAACATTGTGGTTTTATTTAAACAGATTAATTTTTTTACATTTGATCTTTAAGTATTTGAAAAGGGAAAATTTTTACACAATTCGTCAATTATAAGGGAAATTATAAAGATAAAATTTATTTAGTTGATTCCATATGGTACTGAAACATGTTTTATCAAACAACATTTTAAACGTTAAATTTTCAACTAACATCCTATCTTAATTAGGAAATTTATCACATCAGTTGCTTTGTTCCAATTTATTTAACAATTATTTTTTTTCAATTATTCTTAGTTGAGGGAAAGATAAATATCTGATATATAAAATAATAAACCATTAAGGTTTTAATGGTAATTTTAATTATATAATTTCTCATACAAGTATATCTCAAAAGAAAAAAAAAATGAATTTTATTAATTAAGAAGGGGACTGGTCACGTAGGATGATGCCATATTATTGTATCTAACACCATATAAGTGGTTGTTGATTCATTAATTGACCATACCTATAGAATGTAAATTTTCCCCCCGTGGTGTTATGATCATAGTCATAACCAAATAAAGGTGGCCTATGAGGGTCCCATTATATCCAACCTGGGTCCATAACCCAGAACAGTTGATTTATCTCATAATGTATCAAAACACCATTGTTGGGTTATCACATAAACATCATGACACAAATAACCTACTTGGGTCTACTTGTGCATTTATATATTTATACATATTATTCAGCATTCCCAAATAGATGAGGTGAAGGCCTTAAAAATAATGAAAATCACATCAATTAAGGTCAAAATTATTTATTTATATTCACACTATTTTTAATGTATATCATGATCTCATATATTTGTTTGATTAAATGGGATGCCATTTCAGAATTTCTTAAACACCCATACACATTATAAATTTAAAATTGTCTTTCATTTAATCTTAAACAATATGTTGTAGCTAATGAAACAAATGGATCACATATAAAATATCTCTAAAATGTATGAAT
This sequence comes from Viscum album, assembly GCA_963277665.1. Classification (NCBI taxonomy): domain Eukaryota; kingdom Viridiplantae; phylum Streptophyta; class Magnoliopsida; order Santalales; family Viscaceae; genus Viscum; species Viscum album. The sequence continues at coordinate 1,849,186,783 of OY728156.1, forward strand.
AAATATAATTCAACCATCAAGATATATTGGAAAACACAACATATATTGATTTAGACCGTTTATTTAACAATAACATTATTGAAATTATATCAAGGAATGTTATCATAAGTATTAAATATATGGAAACATGGAAAATAATCATAGAATCCTTGAAAATAAACAAGGCTTCCAATGACTTAATAAGGGAAGAATCCAAACGTAGTACACATATAAACATTTCAATAATAACACGAAAAACATATAAGAATGTTCCACAAGAAAACATACTAAATAAATTACACATAATTTCATACAAACAATCTTTCTAATGAAATAACTATAAAGATCTAAAACTATTCATGGTACCAAAATATATAACATGGTATATAACAGGCTAGCTAGTATACAAAAAGGAAGATATATCAGTGCAACATAATGGAATGGGATATGGAGGGCATATGAAAATCTATGTGCCTACAATGATTCATGTAAGGCTACTTATTTCCATACTAGAAAAAGGATCAATAATTGTAAATCATATAAATTATTATGTTGCTAAAACTAAACCAGTATCTCGAGAAAAAATAATATTCAATTACTATAATGACAGACACAATCATAAATACTCTACTTTTCTATTTGTTATTTTACCCATGGGTGGGTTGATCACTCCCAAATATGACTATTTACCAAGTCCTGAAACATTCATAGTCTCCTCTCTAAAAAACCAAAACTGTAAGAAAAAGGAAATTAAAGGAACTGGTAAAACATAATGACATCCCAACCTAGGTGCCACTGAATAGTTCCCCGATCCAGTTGGACACATAGCCTCAACCACACATCCTCATAAGACTAAGGATTCTTACGAGTAGTGAGTTTCTAATCAGGGTACTTTAGGGATACTATATCCTCATTTTTATACTATCAAAGTAGTATAACATTAAAAACTAAATAGACAATAGTAGATGTAGTAATTTTAGATGAAAAGAAGCGATAATAAAAATTTCATAATTATATGGAAGGGTCATTAGGAATGTGAATCACAAAAAATATAGGCTACCGTCCAGAGTATCAATCAATAATGAGGTGGGGCATTCCCATCCTCTTAATCAAGGGGGCATTCAATGCCATGACTAGAAACCCAAGTGATTTGTATTCCCTTGCAACATCCTCAACCAAGGGGGTGTGACATGCCACAGACAACAACCCTACTAGCGGTTCCTTTTTTCATTGGTAAATATGGTAATGCAATTTTATTATGATCCCTTGGCCTATCATTTTTAAAACTGGAAAATAATATCACTCAGTGTTTAGTAGAAATATTTCAATATAATTCAGTTAACATTTATTAACATTCCATGTGTGTGTCCATTTCATTTATACAATTCAAATATAAATATAAATGGAATAAAATTCCAATTGACTATACATTCCATTTATCATTTAATTAATAATAAATAATGAGAAATTTCTATAATCATTCCACATTGCATCCCAATACAAATTAATTAATAATGATATACCATAAACATGCCATTATTGTAAACTAGGTATAAAGGAGGAAGGAAATGTACATTTATCAATTCAATTATTTCATTAAATTTTTTAATTTTATTAAGGAGGATAGTTAATTGTGAAGGTGGATTTATTATAAACAACAGAAATGATGTCATATTAAATTCACTTAACTCATTTTAGTCTACCATTACAATAGGTATCATTTAACATAAACCAACATTTTTAATTTGGAAAACAATCCATTATGATAAAGAGTATCTAAAAACACTTTGTGATGGTGGTTAAATACTATATCGATGCATAAGGGTCAATGTGTATAAATAAATCACCTCATTGGCGTGATTTAGGCTAAGTTAAATTATCTTTAAATGTTAAATTCTATGCACAAAAAAATATAATTTACAGCACTAGGTCTTACTTATTTAATTTTACATTTTAAAGGCATGCAAGGAAAATTCAGATTATAGAACCATGAAGTAATTTATAAATTTTTGTGAATATAGTGAACTTTTTTTATTTAACCTTCCTTATAAAAATGATAGTCCCCATGCTAGATATTAAGGCATGAAATGAGATGGTTCAAGAGAAATCAAAGAAATAAGAAAACTCAAGGAAAATAGGGGGAAATTTCACATATAAAGATTATATAGATGATGAATATTTAAATGAATAAATTATTTCTGATGAGTAATTGACTTTATGAGTTACATACAAAAAACATGATGGTGCTTGAAATAGATACATGATATAGGATATCTCTTTATACCTAATAGAAGAGAGGGGAGCTCAACATATGTTTGTTACGCATAGATAAGAGAAAAATAAGAGAAGGAAAAATAAATTAAAATATTTTTTTAGAATGGGGATTTCACCCCATTAAATGAGGCAGAGGGTCTCACTTCATGGTTGGACAAACCATATTCTAATTTTCCTTGTAAATCTTCCCAACATGGAGGAATACATGGTTCATGTGTATAGGGTGGGAATCTATACACAAGCCATGAATTTCCTTTCTATAGAGGGACATGTAGAAACCTAAAAACCATTTAACCCCTCGTATACAGTAATGAAAAACTATTTGAGACCCATGGTTCCATAGGATAATCCACACGGTTTCACCTTGCAGGCCTCTTGGTTTCATAACAAACAACTTCCATTACTAGTTCTTCATGAACATGGGTTTCTGGGGCATAATAATCACCAAACACAATGGGTCTCCCATTACACATCTCATGACGCTATCTAAGTCCATAAAAAATATTTTATGTTTTCAATGACCTATATTTTCATTGATGTCCCTATTTTATAGAATGGACCACCCACCAAATGTTTAAATTTACATTCTAATGGAAATATTACCCGGTCCAAAAACACGGTACATTACATGATGACATTCATTTCCACAATAAAATTATTTATTATTTCCCTTAATAAAATTTATTCCATGTTTACTTTCACACATGGAACATATAAAAAATATCATCTTATTATCCCTATTATTTTTAGTGTTTACTTTGATTACTATCTTTCTTTAGATAACAAAACCCTGATATTGATGGGTAAAACCATTCCATATTTCATCATTGATTTCAAATCAAATTATTTCTTAAAACCTAATAAAGTCCCAAAATGAATATTCACATTGAAGACACGGATTTAATCTTCTGAATAAATGATCAAATATACTTTCATGTTGGATGATAATATCATAATCATACCTCTAAAATCATGTTATATTTTCCTCATAGGTTCTAACAGATTCATCACCCTTATTATTTATCTCAAGTAAATACCTATCCATTTTCATTTGAGTAATTTGAGAGTGTAAATATTGAAAAATATTATCATCAACTCATCACAAAACATGGATTAAATTTATTCTTATTTCCTCTTATTATTGATAAGAGTCCACCATTGATCTTCTTGGCCATCAAAATTAAAGACATCCAAAATGTATATTTCTTCCTCTAGACACTATAGAATAGAAAATATATTTTAAATGCTACTAATCCATTCCACAAAATGTAGTGTAACAACAGAACCACTATAACAAGGTGGAAATTTCCTCTTGATAGACATAAAATAATGGTCTTCCCTCTCTTGCCCTTTTGGAACATCAACATGATTCATAGCATGATAAATTTGGATCAGTATAGCATCGATATTTTTCATTCATATCCCATAAAATTTCATTTTTCAGGAGAAAAAACTTATTAGTTTCTATTTAATTAATCACTAACATGATTCTTTTGTATTCCATCCATCAACTAAAACCAAACTATAATAGTGTGAGAAACAATAATCCTAGATGTAACCCACATAATCATGAAAAAAGTTTATAAAATTTATAAATCATGAAATATTTATTTAATATATGACACCTTAGGATTAAAAGTGGTCTTTCATGGTTGTCCTCTAATCAAATCCTCCATAATGGTTCATAAATAGTTTGTGAATTTCTAAGAACATTTCCCCCATGGTGTCAAAATTAGTGTCTAGAAAGGGTTATTCTTGTGCACCAGGTGAAGATTGAGTAAAAATCCAATACCCCATTTTCGGATTTACTACCCCTAGGTACATATACTCGAAATTTATATCTTCATGTGGTAGGATTTAATTTCTTAGATACCAATTTCTCTACCAATCCAAAAATATCTATGGAATTTTCCTACACATCGACTTATCTCAGGGTCCTTAAAATAGTTTTATTAAGCTAGTTTCCAAATGATAATTAAACCATACTATAATAGAGAAAAAAAATTCCCATAATTTTCATACATAAATATTACAAAATAATAAATTAATATTCATTAAATTAAATCATGATCCACTATAGAATCATTTATGTCAAGTTCTATTAAAAACATGGATACAAAATTAACTTGTGCATAACTGATCTATATCATTTCCCACTATATTCATCAAAACTGGAACCCTTCATATATATTTCATTCATAATTACTTTCATCATAACCTAGGTAAATGAAACATATGAAAGAGATATATTAGATTCTCAATAGATGTAAAATATAGATTTATCAACAAAACATGAGAATAAGGTTGTGTGAACTTGAGATGAACATTTAAAAACCACAACTTGTATATCGTAGATCATACAATTGATTCATGTAATAAAACATGTTATTTCATAATTCATGAATCATTAATGAATATATATAAATGATCCATGAGAGGGTATCATTTTAATAAGACATTGATTTTTGGTATACACAAAATTATAGGAAAGCATATGTCATGTCCATCCCCTAAGAAATTCATAGCATGTTAGTTAGGCAAGCCACCCATGTACCTAATTTTGGATTGGGATAATATCTTGTGTGTCATCATTTATTATTGGGATAACCTCCCATTTACCCTCTTTTAGTCTTGGGATAACCTCTATTGTATCCTCTTTCGGGCTTGGGATAACCTCCCATGTACCTTCTTTCTGGTATGGGATAACAGATCATATACCCACATTTGGATTTGGGATAACCTATCATACTCTATTTTTTCTCTTATAAAATTACTAATTACCCAAATAAATGGAGGGAGATATAGTTTTCCTCTATCACATAATGAAAATCATAAATATCTATTTCATGAGATCATAAAACATTCATCAGTTCAAAAACAATTAAAAGAAATGGGTTTCATAGAATTTTCAACATATCGTAACCCATGGAAAATAAATGGATTCCCTAAACATATTTTCATCATAACAATAAAATAATAATAATAAGAGTTTTAAAATTTTAATATATCATAGATACATTTTTAGTAGCATCAAATGATGTCATATTTGATTGAAAATGATTTTGAAAGATTACATAGAACATTTATTTAGAAAGTATTATTTCTATTTTAAAATCACTTACTGAAAATAAAAAATACATATAACATTTAAGAATAATTTTAATTGAAAATAAACTATGAATATTTTAGTAAAATATTTAAGCCATTAAGCGTTCATAATGGAGAAAAATATCATTCATTTCATATATCTGAAAACATAGATTGAGTTCAAATTTTTTTAAAGTCAAAAGTAATATGTTTGAAAAGAGATAATAAGATTCATTTTAAACCATTTTTAAAAATTTAAACATCAGTAAAATTGAATTTAAACCATAATAGTGAAATATTAAAAACATAATTGAATGAATTTATATAAAACACTAATGGTGAAGAAAATTGGTTTTCGAGAAAAGAGAGAAATAAAGTTTGTTTTCATTAAAAATGTTTTTTGGAATATTGACTACCTAAAGAAAGGAAATGAAATGAAAACTTGTAATATAAAAAAATAATCAAAGGTGGGTATAATTATGGATTTTATTTATAGATATATCATAATTTTTCGTCATTATAATCTCAATCATAAGAAATCCTGATAAAAAAGTGAGATTATAACATAAAATCCTTTCCACATTGGTATCTTTTGAATTGTAAGCCTTATGAAAGAATGAAAAATATATGGATATCTATATTTCATATTTTTCTTGAGGATAATCATAAAACACATTCATGGCTAGTATATAAAACACAAAAAAAATAAACATGTGCTATATAAGGCATGCGTCTCGAAGAAATAAAAGTGAGAGCCTCATGTATTAAAATTATTCGTACATGTTTAAAAATAAAATATAATAAAAATTTGTAAATTATAAATATTTTACAAAACCATATTAATATATAAAATTCTATATATGATTCACATAATAAATTTTATTACGTGTCTATTAACAATTATTTTTTAAAATCATGTTTTGGGAAATAACTAATTTATTTTTCTTGTTGGTCTTGGTTTTTTATTCTCAGTTATTTTACGTTTATCATTGAAATATGATAAAAATAATTACCATTATATAAATATAATATATATTCATTATATATTTTTTTAGAGTAATCGATAAAATTTATATATATATAATCAATTACAATATTTTTGGTGACAGTCGGGTGTACATACGCATGAACGATGTTTCCATTTTGTCAACAGATGGAATGGGAAAAATGGTAAATATTAATTTTAAATTACATAATTATTTTTATGTCATATATATAATATATATTATTTTAATCTATACAAAATATTATCTATGTAAAAAATAAATTAATATTTTGTCACATCTCTTCGTGGAGGCGATAGTCCACCCAAATGCACGAGTGATATTATTATTTTACAAAAGATTTTAATTTAATATGGTATATGTGATTTTTTCATTATATAAATTTAAATATATCATAAATATTGTATTATTTTTTTAAACCCATCCTTAAACCCATCCATTAGTGGCAGTGATGGAAAATTAGTTATATTGGTTCATGAGGCAGCAATTCGTTGTACAAATGATCAATGATTTTGTTTCCCATTTTATTGAATATCTTATTGATATATGTTATCAAATTAAAATAAAAATTTATTATTAAATTTGAGATAAATATATTATTATATCATATAATTTTAATAATATTTGAAGGTGGTGGAAGAATAAATTTAAAAATTCCATTTTAGGAATGATAAGTTTTCTTTGAAAAACCTCCTTGTGTTTGCAACAAAATTTCCATTAAGTGGGTTTCATAAAAAATAAGTCATCTAGGGAATGTTTAAATAAGTAAATAAGTCATTTTTATATTCATATTAAAAAAAAATATTTGGAAGTGTGATGATTATTGGATAGTGGGTTCCTTTTTAAGGAGGGGAGATGACAGGCTTGGAATTCTTGAACTTAAAAAGGTATAACCACATTATGAACAGAAATAAAAGATAATAAATGGATAATTATTGAAATTTACAGGATATATGTTATTAATATGGACATAATATAATATTTGGAAATGTTTTTAGGTTTTTTTAACTATTATCATTTTTTTAATCACTTGGTAACCATGTTTTTTCCAAAACTGAAGTAATTTTTTTTAATATTTATACTTATAATTGTGGAAAACAATTGGTTGTTATTATTATATAATATATATTATTATGATTAGTAATTTTTAATCCTTTTTACAAATTTAATATTTATAAGTGGAATAATTTAATTTTAAATTAATGCAACGGATGGGATGAAAAAATGATTTTCAAGAGAAAAAATATTCATACATGTAATAATATTTATGTCATAATTTCAGATAAGATTAGTTCCAATTACATAAATGGAATTTTTAATAATATCATTTAAATAATTTAACTTTTAAATTAATTCATATACTTTATATAAAAACAAATTTGTTAAAAACAATCTTAATTTCTCACTATTCATCAAATTATTAAGCCTTTTAGAAAAATCTCAAAAATTCACTCTAAGATAATTTCTTTCATGATGCATTAAGAATTGAAGTTAAATTTTTCTATTAAATTTTATATAAGTAGTATAAAGTAGTTACATTATTATCTCACAAAAAATAGTAAAACTATTTTTCTAGAAAGAATGTATTTTTGAAACATATTAAAATATTTTGAGAGATTATATTTTTTTTTATATATAACCTTAATAATTTTTTAAATATGGTTTTTCTTATTCAAATGTCGATGTTTAATAGATATTTTATAATGGTAATGATTAAATAATTATAATAGTAGTATATTACAGTTTGTTAAAACATGATGTTGCATGTAATACAAGTTGTCAAACTAATTAAACTTATTTGAAAAAACATATTTCATAAAATCCCACTGTATTACACACTCACCAACCCAGGTGAGAAGAAAACCCCATAGACATACGACTCAAGTACAACAAAATTTATTTTCCAACTAATTAATATAGAACTAATATCTCTTAATCATGACAATAATCATCTATTTCTACAAATCTGACATTCAATCCTAGATCCACATCATAATCTTTCCTATAAAAAACCCATCTAATACATGACTCTCCACCATGAAAAATAACTAACATGGTTAATCACTAAATTTTCTACACTTATCTCATTGATCACACAACCACTTTTTCCAAAACCATCCACTAATCACTCTAGTAAGAGCTATGCAGCTATCACATGACACACTACAAGTGGAGCTGATCATTACTTAGGTGAATATCTAACTAAGAACATCATACCCAAACCAAACCACCACCACTGCGCCTATCACCTCAAATAGGATAGTCATAAAACCACACATACAAAACACTACCAATTTGTACAAGAAAAAATAATTCCCATGAATTCATGATCCACAAAAAGAACAACAATTATGTTTTCAACATGGACTCAAATGAACCTCAAAAAATCCCAGTTCAAAAGATCCAAATGACCCCCACTAAAATTACAACTTGATGAGAAAAACCATTTTCTCTTTTTGAAATAACATATAAAGTAAAATTTTTGAACAAAATTTTAAAAAATATTTCCAAACCCTTATAATTACAGTCTAGTCTAAATCTCATTTTCTTTTTGATCTATAAAATAAAAATCATCCAATTTTCCCTTATAAATACATTTCATAAAACCGATGATTTTACTCAATTCATGTATCAAATTTCCAAACAACCATTACAATCATTATTTCCATCTACAATAAGCCATAGAAATTTACCAAAACCAAATATCATCTAAAAACCCATTTTAAAATTAAAAAAACATGAAATCAATTTTTTTTAAAAACTTATTCCATGTGAATTACTTGTTTTTAAAATCATTTCATAAAAATGGGCGACAAATTTCATACCAAGGGAAAAAAATGGGAATGAAAATATTAACCAACCACTCAAAGATCAAGTCCATGTTATAATCAAATATATGTTAGTTAAAATCAGGTATAATAGAATATAATGTGTCCATGATAAATTAATTATTTTTCATCAATAATTTATTTTGGGAAACATTGTATATATTATCTTTTTTATTTTATTTAACTAAAACACTGTCAATCCCTTGAAACCTAGAGAAATAAATTTTAACATAGGTTCTTATCCATTATTATTTAACTCACCCACTCTCACAAATCCTGATAAAAAGTAAAATCCCACAAATATTAAGCATCATATTTTCAGGACACAAATTATTTGCATCACATTAGGTGAAATTAGTCTAGAGTAACATCGAACAACAAGAAAATCATTCTCACTCTAGTAAGAATATAATTTCCATCATATGTGGGTAAATTTCACCCATCTATGAGTCCCTTACTATGTCCTAACAATATCTTATCTCATATCTACCAATCCATAAATCAATAGTAAATACAAAAGTTCTATGATACCATTTTTAACCAACCCCACACAATCACTTATTCCTTGCCAGGGGAGGTCACATAACCCCATGCATATATCCTTATACATAAGAGTATATCAACTAATGGTGAGAGATTATTTGATAATATAGGTATAGAATTGCCTCTATAATTGATAAGAAAATCATAGTATGAAATTAAAGAAAAATAATTTGAGAAAATAATAGACCTATATTTTGTAAACAATAATAACATCAAACCATACTATAATATATAGAATAATATTCACAGTATATCTAAATGGGCCCCCATATAGAATGTCGATATAAAATGATCAAGTGAAAAATAAAAAAATGGAATTTCTATCAGGATCCCAGAGTCCATCCCAAAATTTCCTCAACCAATATTCCACTCCTACACAACTACACCTAACATTGATATTTTTATCATCAATAATGAAGACCATAGTAAAACACATTCAAAGAGGTTTCGAAGAAAGGTGTGATTATATAATCAATATGGAACCACAAATGTGTCATTATTATAATTTAATTACGTCATAAGAAAATGTATGTATTGATATAGATCATATAAATAAAGAATTATTCAAACCACTCAGTCATCATGCACTAGTAAGTCCAAGTCAAACCCCAACTCGATATAATTTACCTTATAGTCAAAATAAATTTCTATTAGGACCCATAAGCACATGTAACCCATTTTCCCATACTGTATCACAATTATTTACCCCATAACGTTCTCCAACTATTCCTAAAACTCTTGGGTGGCCAATCATGCAAACCATCCCATCCCTACAGGGTTAAGGGAGGCCAATCAATCACACCATCCTATCCCAAGGGTTATTGGGATTCCTAAAATACATACTATACTATACTAAGTATTCTTGGGATGTTAATCATTTACACCATCACATCTACCCACGGTCATGGGAGGCCACACACATGAACAAGAACAAATATCAACAAGAAAAGTTAAGATGAAATAACCAATTATATCCTTGAAAAAAAATTTACTCAAGAATTCCATATCAGTAACTATACCAAATTACATTTTTCATTATCATCCTCACATTTTACATAAATAATGTTAAAACGTCACCCAAGGTTGAATTACAATCACTCATGTGATCCCAACTGACTATGATCCCAAATGACACTCTACCAAACTATTTACCAAAATAGAAATCCAAATCTATATACCCTACATCAAACCTCATACTCACTAATTCACATCACACATTTAATGTAATTTACTACCCAAACCAGTATTCAATTTATCTATGTCATTCTATACATTTTCAAACTAAAATAGATCCTTTTGGGTCTTTTCCAAAGGTAGACAACCCTACTGTTATAACTAACACATGAACCTCATATATCATTTCCAAAATTCATGATGAAGGGAATTAAATAACCAAACCCCTATAATAAATATGATTTCCAACCTAGAATCAGCAGATCCCTAGATGCTCATTCTGAGCCAAAACAGCTATGCAGAAATTGTTTCATACATGCCCAGTACGAGGCTTATGAGAATGCATAAAAATTTGGAAGGCATCAACTGATCCCTGTATGTACCCTCTAAAGAACCTCTTACATCAAACCATATCTTCATAACATCAATATAATATGAATCATAGGGTTATTCACACATTCACTTATATGGTAAGGCATAAAAAATTTGGAAATGTATTGTATAGTGGTAAGGACTTCCTACATCAATCCTGATGGAGACCAATTGCTATGAATCACCATATATATCAAGATCAAACCAATTGTTCTATAATAGAAGCCCTAAATTCATTTTATTAGGGTTTATGTAATATAAAATGCATGGAAACATGTGTTTAAAAATTTTTGGGGTCAGAATGGCCTTAAAGAATAAATTTATACAAAAAATAGTTCAAATACCAAATAAATGATATTAATGGAACCAAAATGTCCATAGAGGGAGCCACCTATATCACTTTGTTCAAGTGATGTTGGTTTAAATATATTGTGGTTAATTAGTGGGATATTACAAAATACATGTATCCCCCACCCCCACACACAGACCTAAAACCACCCAGTAGGCTCATAGGTTGGCTAGTGGAAAAATCTCACTAGATGGTTTGTCTAGGAAGTGAGAATGGGTCACCAGGTAGACCAGAGGTAAGTCCTTGGGCTAATAAAAGATCCTAATATAATTCCCACCACCTTATACTCATCTTGATCCATCTATAGGATTCATCACACCCCATACAATAAAAAACTACTGACATACGCATGCTTATGAAAAAAATTCAAACATGTAATGACACAATTCATTATATTATATATATAATTTGGATATATAAAGTAGATGAATGAATGTTGAGATAATAATTATAATGAAAGGGAGAAATTAGAAATTATAGATTCTTGGAGATACATTGATTATATATATTTATGTCATAAATATGATCCAAAAAATGAGTTTTCTAATTTATTCATTAATGAAATTACAAATAAGGTCAGTTAATATAATTATAATTCTAATTAAGTTTCTAAATGAGTCATGGTCTAAAAAAATAATTAAATGTATCTTTTGATAAAAATTACGGTTAAATTGAAAATATTATCATGTTGTATGATAATTAAATAAACAAATAACATGATTTTGGATATGGAAAATATGAATCTAATTGTTGAGTATAAAATCTAATTAATACATGTTCTTTAACCAAGGGTTAGGTTTTTGATGAACATAAAGAAGAAAATATTGAAAATGAACAATTTAATTTAAAAAGTGAATGGATGAAAGATTAATTTGATATATTCAACACTATAATACAATATTTGGATAAATTAATATCACATCAAATGATATCAAATAAGATAATTTGTATTTGACATAGTGTAAAATATCCTAAGATTTAAAATAATTTTATTATGAATGATAAAATGAAATGTATTTTTATTTTTATTTTTTTGGATATTTTTTTCTTCATTATACATCTTAATGTTCATTGAGAATAGCAAAACCTCTTTTCCATAAGAAGGAATTCATTTCAAAGTCAATATTTAATGTTAAATTTCTATCACTTGTGAAATTTTGGATTCTATAAGAATTATTATGAATCATGTTGGACATATTCTAGTATAAATCCTTAGGTAAAGCATTTCGGGTTATTAAAAATTCATATATTCATGATTTGTAACATCTATCTCCCCTCACCCCAATTTTTTCCCCTCATGGACTAGTAATGATTGATCAGATATGGTGACTTCATGAGTCCCTTGTTTAGTACGTCCTAGGTTGGAAATTACAATTGAGGGTATAATTAGCACACATATGGGAGGAGTTACTCTATTAGAGTGAATTCGAAAGAGATAATTATAAGATGGATAACCCAATTAACTCCTACTCAGATATATAAAAAATCCAATTTGTATACATGAATTTTTATAAAGTACTAAAACCATATAATGTAATACAATAGAATCCAAAAAGATAAACTTGGCAGTCACCATCAATCCCAAATAGCTCATGAAAAACCACATGCTGGAAATATCCAACCTGATCTCCAACTTTCTCAATAATACCTATAAATAGTTCATATATACATTGGTTTAGAATGATAGTATTCTTAATAATATCTTATATGGATCCTATCAAGAAAAATATTAATAAATAATACTAAATCGTAGTGAAAAATAGTGAAAATAACTCATCATCTAAATATATATAATAAATTTCTAGCCTCTCTAAGGATAACTCTCAAAAAATATATCCTACAAGAGATCCTATAATATAGTAATGAAACATAAAGGGTACCCCACTTCCACTTCCCTATTGGTGTTCTACTTTCCCCTAATGTCGCAAGTCCTAAGTCATCTCTATAAAGAAGTAATACAACCTACAAACACCTATTCTATATACCACAACATGAATCACATGCATAACATAATACATTAAAACAACTCTTCATATTTAGTAATGATTTTTTTAAATCAACCATAACTTGTATGGTTTGTATCATTTATTACGTCTTATTCCTCCAACCATCATAGTCCACATATAGAGTATAATACCATAAGACACCAAAACCCATACATATCATCCCAATAAAGGTCATTTTGATACTATATATGGAGATACATGTTTGGGAAATGAAAAATATTTATCATATCTCTCTGCATATATATATATATATGGAAACTAACCTATTTTCATACCTTCAAATGAACTTCCAAGAGAAGAGAGTGGGGCTCGATGAGCTAGTCAAACGTGCATCCTCCAAAAAGGATGTTGGGGAAACCACCCACAAAGTGTCCACTTGGTTTCATCCACACGATACAACATGGATAATAAGGTGTATGAAATAAAATAATATATAGGTTATAATATTTCTCACAAAATAACAGTTGTTATTATAGAGTTTGGGGATCAACTACAACTATCGTCACTCAAAAACCTAGTTCCCACTACTAAGAAATAGATATCCTATAAGTACACAATTGTTTTTAATCATATATAATAAATAATATATATCTTTTTTCACATTTATCCAACCATTAATTATTTCACTATCAATTAATTAATCAATAATATTATTCTGCATTACAGAAAATTAATTATCAAATTGAATTCTATGCCCTCCAATAATAATTCAAACTGAATACACGGTTTCTCAAATTAACTATTTTATATTCCAAAAAAATTACCCCCATGGGTTTAAAATTATATATATATTATTAATCTTTCTATAATTATAGGTACACTAGGGAAAATTCTTATGCTACCATCAAGAGAAAACAAGAACTCATGTACATCCATATACCTCATGTTGTGAGAAAATATATGTAGAAAAACCAGAAACATGACAATAATCCATTAAATAGATTCATATAAATTAAGAATTCATCATTATGGCATCAATGGGTATGATTATATTCAACCCTCCCATTATATATGATTTCAACCCAAACACTTTCATGCATATCCCAATGCATCTCATTATCACTTGTTTCAAGTAATTCTATATCATTCGAGAATCCCCATCCCATAACAAAGTAGTCATCATAAGTACATCTATATTAGGATGACATCATAATTCTTGTATCTTGATCACATCCCAATGAACCACGAAAAAAAAATAATTAACAGGTTAATGTGGAACTAAGTCAAGGAATTCATCCCTTAAAAGAAAATGATCTTTGACATCTCCAAACACAATTCATTCACCCTTTAGCTAAATGGTATAATATAACAAAAAATATTTATCTATATCAAACAATTAGTTCTTATTACATATTGAATTAATTGATTTAATATTTATATGATCCAATTTCGGGTATCCTCATGCATCATCTATAAAAAAATATCAAGGTATTAACATGATTTTATAATTAATTCCATTTACAACAATCATAGAGTTATACCATTATTATTTAAAATTCCTTTTTATTAATACCAATAATAATAAATAATAGTATTCACATTCCTTATTGGTTCCATTAAGACATGGGAAATCATATTGAATTAAACATATTCATAGCATCAATTTGAATTACAATCATCTTTCAAAAAACACTAGATTTCATACATGCCACTTCATTAATTCATAAAAGAAATAGACAATTAATTTTAGATTTAAACTCTATAAAATTTTAAAACAAAATTAACATGATATACAAATAAAGAAAACATGTTAAACAAGCATATAATAAATAACACAATATCTAAAAACAAATTGGCATCCCTCTATAATTACAGAAAGAAAAAAACATGGGATCACTACACATAAACTAATTCTTTATTAATCTTATTCAATGATTATTAGATTAATTTAATCACAATATAAATGTGTAAAACATTTTAACTATGTGATTTCATGGAAATAAAATTGAATTAATTAATCACATACCTTAATGTATTAAATGTTCTTCACTTGAGAATGCATCAGCGTTGTTGATCCTGATCACCTCTTCTATTAGAAGACTGTATCCCTCCTAGGACATTACACCATAATCTTTCAAAATAATAATAAAACCATTTTTAGATCATAAAGAAGAAAATTCCATCAGAAGGTAGGAAACACACAAGGAACCCATTCAAATAACCACAAGGGAAGATGTAGAATATACCTTGGATTGATGCAGATCAAATATGGAACGCTGGGATTGATCCCCTTTGAATGGTTCCAAAAAAGTCCTAAAACCCCATTGTTGGAAACCTAGAGAGAGGGGAGGAAAGGGTAGGGTTTGAGTGGACATGAGAATCTATGAATGTCTTATGGAATAAATAATTCATTTACTTTATAATTTTTTTGAATTTTATGTTTGGTGAAAAATTCATCACCATAACCATTTTGTCTCATAATTTATTTAAATCATAAACTCTAAATATACAATGTAAACTAAATGGGATATATCACACTAGATGGATCCCACGTATGTCATAAAACCCAATTATTCATTAACCCCATATTCACGTTGAGTTTTCTTCCTGTTTTTATCTTTTAGAAGCTAAACACAACCATACCTCCAATAGTCCTCATCTAAGACACACGGGCTTCAAAAACATAAAATGATCAGACTACATAGATTTTGGACCTTATAGTTATTTACTTATATACTGACATGAATTGTACTGGTGTGTGTTTATTTTGTTGATTTACTATATTTTTACAATATATAATTATTTTGAATGACATATGTTATTGTGTATATATTTAATTCATTGGATATTTTTTATTAACTTCTTGAAAATAATTTACATGTTTCATGGTTCCTTGTATAAAAATATGTATACCTATGTATTTTACTAAATATACATTTCACTACTCTTTTAATGAATGATAAATTCATGTATTAAGGGGGGCCTATACTATATTATATTTTTTTAAACTCTTTATTTTAGTTAAATGAGAATTTTTATATTAAAGGGGGTTTCTATTATAATTTAATAATTCCATTAAAATATCACTATGTATAAATATTAAATTATGTGTTATATGATTTCACAACATGATATTTTTACCTTATTATTTCATTTATAATAAATTTTTGAGGGATTCTTTATTTAAAAAAATAATTTTCTTATAAATGGTATGATATATATTTATTATATTATATATATAAATACCTATATATATTTTTCAATTAATTCTTAAGAATAATATATTCTTATTTCCCTAAACTTTATGATAATTTTAAAATGGGGGAATTTATGGGGCCCTGAGTCATGTATTAAAAATTCAAAATGGGTTGTTTGATTATGATTTTTTGAATGGTTGTAAAGTATTATATACCACTATTAGAAAAAAAAATAAGGGAACTAAAAATTGTCCATTATAGAATGTAAAAGATAAATATTGAAAAGGGATGGAGAAAGTGTAGACGAATTAAAATTTACATTTGTTAGAAAGATTTCATATTTAAATTGAGATGAAGATTCATTTTCATTATTTCTTAGAGCACAATTATATTACACAGAAATATAAAAATGTAGATTGAAATAAGCTTTTAATGAATCATGTTAAATTTGTAACACACCTTTCTATTGTAACTATTTTCCAATAAATGTCCATATGTCCTAAAATACCTATAAAAATAATATCTTGGGTGATATATTACCCATTTAAATGTGGACCATGGTATTAAAGAACAACTTGTTTACACATAGCATAATATCATGTTATTCTTTGGGATATGTCATTCCAAAAACCTTCCATGTGAAGTTTTATCTGTTAATAGAACTTATTATATTTTTTTGAGAGAATTTACTTAATATTAGATCTAGTTATTCTTCAATAACCCTTGGGTTTTTTCGATTAATTATTTAATATGAATATGGTGATTCATAAAAGAATATTTTCACTCCATTTTGTGAATAGATTTATATTTTTAATTCATCAACGACTAGTAGATTTCCCCTCCATGGTCCCACAATGTGAATATATAGTGTTCTTATCAATCCATTTTTAATGATGAAAAATAGATTTACAAAATTCCTTAGGTTTACAATCCCCAACAACTTTGTCAAAATAACATCATGATTTTACGATCCTTGAAATTTTTTTAATTTTGATATACCATTTTATATTAACACCTTAATAAACTGTTCCCTCAACTCTTTATGCTTAATCACTCAATGAAACATTATGATATTTGAAAAATTTATAACATCCAAACTATAATAATGCAATAAATTTTTTCACCCATTTGTATAAAAATCCTTTAAAAATTTATTTTTAAAATCAAAAATTTATCTACATCTGTTACTAATATATATAAAACATTAATATCAGGTAGCATTTCAACCTTATGTTACTATATTATCAAACATAATATAGTGCCACTATAAATACACACATAACCATTTATACTCCTATTATTTACACCACCTCTATAGTAAGAATCAATATTCCTATATAATGAATTAATTTCCATAATTATAGAGATACTTTCTCTCTTTTACTCAAATAAATCAACATATGCTACATATTATCTAAATATTAGGTCCCAACATTACAATAATACATAATGTATAGTTTTTAATTAATAATTAATTTTCTTACCTCAGTAATTCCCTTTTTTATGGTTTTTGTTTTACAAAATTATATCATTACTCTTACATAATAAACACATATATTAAAATGTTTAAAATTCAACATATTATAAATTTTTCACTATAAATTAATGTTAAAATGAAATATTTTTTTTCAAAATAATTCCTTACAATTTTCAACTTGATTCCATCATTTTTCAAACTCATCCTGATAATGCTATGAAAAACATTTGAAAATGTGGGTTGATAAAAAAAGCTAAGTAAGGGAAATAAAAAATAACAAAGTGCTATTTTTAGTCCCTTTCAAAACCATTAGTTCATATTACAGAGTTTTTCTTTAATATAATAAACTTGTACCATAAATAATTGATTACATATACAAGAAATCAACATTATTGTTTTATTTTTACATTAAAATACATTATAATAAATCATTAAAGAAAAAAATCATAATCATAAGGGATTTTTACAATACAAGAGATCCCATGAAATAATATTTATTAAAAAATATTTTTTACCTTATGGGGATTAATTATTCTACTCTTATGATATTTAAAAAAACTATTTTTGATAACATGTATGACACGCAACACCGAGCCTAAACAAACCTTGAAGTATTAATAATTTTAAATTATGATTGTTATACCATAATGATTAAATTAGTGTACATGAATTTAAATAAATAATTATCAAAATATAAATAAAAATCATAATCCGCACAATTAAACTTTTTAATTATTTGGAAATGAGCACTATCATTTTTTTAAATATATTTTATTCATAAAAAATAAGTTTTCTTCAACAAAAGTATTTATCATTTTTTGTGAGAGAATATTATGATTAATTTCTGAAAAAATTTAGATATTTTATTTAATAAATATTATATAATTTTTTTAATCAATATATAAAAATTAAACGACTGTGAAATTTTTGAAATTTTTCAAGAAAATTATATTTTTCAATGAGTAGTGAAATTCCATATTTTTATTAAAACCATATTTTTTATAATATTAAATTCAAACTAAAATTATATTTTTGAATATTAAAAACAATTCAGTTAATTTTAATTAAACATAATAAAACTATTGTTAGTGAAATTAATTTTCTATATTAATTTAGTATGTTGAACATTTTTTGTACATAAAATGGCATTTTTTTGAAAAATAGTTTTTCATCATGTTTGTTTATTTAATTTTAAAATAAATTCTTCTAATGACATGTTTTAAATAATGAAAAATGTATTCTCTATTTGGAATCAAATTTCCAAATATGGAAAAATATGAACATTTATTTGTGAACATTATGAATAGTAATATTGGTAATTTTTACTACGACAATCAATGGTAAATTGGGAAATTAATGTTAAAAATAAAATGATAAGGACTAAAAAATTATATTAATACTTCCCATAATTTTATTGGATTATTTTAAATAAGACATAATAATACAAAATTTGAATATATGGCTTTTGTACCATTTGGAAATGATATGGATCTTAATAATAATTAAGAAAATATTTAGCCAAGAATTCCACACTCTTATTTATAATAAATAAAATATTTTCAATATATGTATAAATAGAGAATATGATTAGTTATAAAATTTATTTAAATTTTACATTTTTTTAATTTTTTATTATTTTTTTAAATTTTATTTGAAGAAATAAGTAACGTAAAAGAATAATCAATGTTAAAATGGTAATTATTCTATTAATAGGGAAATGAAATAAATGGTCTTATAAATTATAATAGTAAGATCATTTGAGAGAAATTTTGTGTTAAATTATTTTTTTGATAAACATGATGTATTATTAAGGTTTTCATTCAATTTAATGGAATTGAAATTTTTTATGGCTCTTTTTAAATTCAAATTATACGAATAGTTGAAACTTTCACATTAATGTTATTCTATAATAAATAATATTTTTTACAATATTTAAAATTAATATCAAATATTACTCTACCTAGTAAATGGGATACGACTTATGAAATTATCCCTCATCCATTTATAGTATATTTTCATTTTATAGTAAATATATTTACCCCTAAAGTGTAAAAAACATTGATATCATTGTAATTTGCAAAAGGGATAATGAATTGATAAAAAAACATAACTGTAAAAATGTGATATAAACATGTAGAAAATTTATTTCATGCAAATAATTTGACTCATAATAATATTATATTCATATATTATCATTTCAGATCAATTTTTACATCAATATTAATTTATATTAGTTTAATATTTTATGAAATTCCAAGGGTGATCCTACCCTCTCTTATAAAAGGGAATCTCTTGTCCTCTTATATTCACACATTAAAATCCTTTTTTCATCTATTAAATGAAATATTATTTTAAAAAAATCCCTACACATGCTATAGTGGACTTATTTTTGGAATAATACCGACCTTAGAGGTCTTAAGGTATACAATAAAGTATATTGTCCAAACAAGAGATATAACATTTAACCAAATGTTTTATTTCATTTATTCTTCCACATCCTTAAAATTTTCATCAAAACAATTATACAGTGACATAATTATATCCCATACAATATTTTATTATGTTAACATAATGTCTTATATCCTTCTCTAACCTCCCTCAAATGATAAAGCAATCTATTGTTCTTGTGTACGACAGACTACCGACTTATAAACCACTTTAATTTATTTCCCATCACCACCTATCAATAAAATATATAATTATTGATTAAATTTAATTATATGAAATTAATAAAATATTTATAATTATATAATTATAATATTACCCCTATGTATTCACCTTTTTCACCAGAAATGTATAACGTCGTTCATGCGTACGTGTGGGCTAACACCTCTATGAAATGATGTGATTATTTTTTCATCACCACATTGAATGGATTATATATATAATTATATTATTAAAATAATATTTAATTTATGATATTTTTATCAATTTTTAAATATAAAATAATAGTTACCTTCTTACCAAATGATCAATAAATAATTTTATTGACACTCATGCATACGTACGACCTACTGTCTTCGTGATTGTATTGTACACATTTTGTTGTAAAATTAATTTATAATTAATTTTAATATTATATTCAATGAATAAAAATTTCAATTAAATAATGAATATTATATTTTAGATTATTTAATAAGGGCCTATTTGAACATATTCATCCTTCCAAAGTCATTTTTGATATATGAGTTGAATATTGTCAAAACACCTGACACGAGCATAATGGATTATGTAATTGTATATAACGTATTAGTAAGTAAAATATATGAAATAATATATATTTAAAATATTATAAATAAAATAAATAATAAATATATGTTTATTATTCATGAAGATAAATAACCCAAGTGACCTGTTGGGCACAAGGATATGGACACTTTATCTTAAAACCACATTTCAAAGGATTAAAATATTTATTTTTAAAATATTTTTATTCTATAAAAACATTATTATAAATGTCTCAATAAAATTACTATTTATCCATTAATGGATTATAAATTTCATTTTTCCCATATTTTAAGTTCTTTATAATTTTTTTAGAAATATCTTTTTCACGTTTTATGAATGGGACTTTTCATTAAAATTCATATTTAAAGTTTCCCATTCAAACTCTATTTATTCCATGTATATATTTGTTAAAAATATTTTATTAATGTCATGAAATGGATATAAAATAAATATGATATATTTATATTTATTTATAATTACTTTTAAATTTATTTAAAAGTAATGTTCTTACAAGTTCTATATATAATATTTTTATAAAAATAAAAAAGAAAAGATCAATTTATACAATTGTGGCATCAATGGATTTCCCATAGCCACAACCATTATTTGAATTTTGGACTCCTTAATATGATTTCATCGATTATTCAATTAAATCCCCCATCCATTGTTTTGGGTATTCATGTTTAGAAACAATCTTTTTAATAAGGAAATAATATTTTGAAACCCCAAAGTGTTTTTTCATAAGGGTTTAAATTTTTGTGAAGGGTTTTCATCATGATATGTTCCTTGGACATTGTTTATAGTATAGGATCATGATTTATATTATATTATAGTTTCACCTAAATGGATCTACAATGCATTATATAATGATTATGCTCTCTATAGAGTTGTATTGGAATCCAACCATATGGTTTTAATAGTAAGTGTTCCATAAAGATGATTTCCCATGGAAACTAAATTAATTTTATGAGATTTATTTTGAGATTTTATCATGATGGATTAATTTTAAATTTTAATCTAATGATTTTTATGGATTTATTATTCCCTTTCAGGGTAAAAATGTATGTTTTTATGAAACAATTTCCATTCATTTTCATGTTTTTCACTGGACTAATGGATTTAATATTTTTTTCCCTTACTTTAATTTTTTGGTGACCATTACAGGTTTAAAAAATATAATATGTTTTAATAATTGGTTATAATAATTAACAAACCATGATGAATGTATTGATTTTTTGTCATTATTTATTTAATATTATGGAAAATTTTGATACTCATCAGATGTGTAGACATTGAAAAATACGATTTTGTTACATTTGAATAATGTCCCAATTATCTAAAATAAAAAACATAAAAAGATATTATAATTTAATATGACTAATTCTTGACATAAATATCACTATTATGTAATATATATGGTCGGTTTCTTATAATTTTTATCATCGAAATAGTTTATATAACTTTGGATATTATGGTGTTTTCATGTGTGGTTGACTAATTTGTTATAGATACCATCATTAGTTTATGATTTTATACTTCATCATAAGTAAGAAGTATTTGAAATATTTTTTATGTTTTATGTAATCTTATTTAATGTTACATAAATTTTTTTGAGTCATTTTATTAGGTTAAAGTAAATATGACCCATAAGATTAATGTGAAGGATTATTTTAAAGGAATATTGTTACATTTATTGAGATATAATTAGAAAGGTATGTAATAACCATTAATATTAAAATATAATTTATCGATAATGTTATTTTGGTATTTTTTGATCGTTTTAAGTATAACATTTTACATAATTTCTATGGTTGTTGACTTTATAATGACTATTTTTATTTTAGCATGTAATAATTATTTTCATGTTTTAATGATTTTCTTTAATATAGATTAAATATTGTTTATCAATAGGATAAAAAAGGTTTTCACAAGACCTTATTATCCTTTAAAGATTATGTAATCATCACTATCTTGGACGAATCTTTTTCAGATGATATTGAAGAAATTTGGAAAATACAAACCAACTACATGAAACTATTTGATCTATCCAACACAATTTAACTTCTCAACAATTTCGAGGGATCATTTATAACATACCAGGTAAATAAATAATATGACATTTTCATATTTATTAATATTTTTGAATAAAATATCAATATTACTTTAAAGGGGATGTTATATTCGATGGCGTACCCAGCATGAAACAATGAGTTTCTTTGAAATCATATATTGCACACTAATAAAATAATAATATTATTTTAAATGGTAGATAACCCCTAGCCATTGTAATGGTGGGAATGAACAGAACTAACTACAAAATGATTATATATGTTTGTAAAATATTTTTACATTTATCCAATAAATTTTAGAGACTTAAAATGTGAATGAATCCAATTTTAAGCATAAATCTTTTAATTTTCTTTAAAATGTCGATTAACTGCATTTTTATGGAGAACCATTTTTAGATATTCTTTTTGGGAATTTTGTATGTTATATTTGAAAAAATAAAATCCTTTTTTAGAATCAAGGCATCAAAATTTTTTTTGTGTAAATTTTTGTTATTTTCCGATAAATATTATTTTTATTGAAAAATGTTGTCTTTTAATTCAAAACCTCCTTTTAATATAATTTATTTATATTGTTTGTGTAACACCCCAAGCTTCCATGGTATGCTTCTCTTTGAATAATATAGTAGCATGTGTTGTACGCAACTTCGAGTTCTAACACACACCACAACCAATCAAACTAGCCGTTATGAATAGTAATACAATCTTTGTGAAATTTTATAAATTTGATCTTCCAAAATAGACTTCATTTATGGATACGGAATATCGAAATAAGCATAGGGTAAATTTTTGGTATTTTTCTGAAAACATTCACTTTTTTATGAATAGTGAAAAAACACTGAGTTGTGGTTTAAAACCGAATATTTTATTTAAATAATTATTTATTTTATTTAAATTTTTTATGGTCAAAATAGATAAATAATACCTATATAAGTTCAATGTAATTAATTGGAGTTAGTTTAGAATACTTTTAGATATATAAAAATTTTATTGAACTTTTCACTGTCTTTTACCCACCTGCTAGGAAAATTTGGAAATTCACATAAATGTTAATTTTACCACTTCTGTGAGTGGAATTTCGAAAATCCAAGAGACACAGTCAATATCAAGTAGTAAAATGTGGTTCAATGAGATTAAAATAATTTTTGGTGAATATTAACTTTTTACTTTTATTTACCACCGTTAAAAGTAAATAGGGTAATTAAGGGTAAAATGATATTAATATTACCCTAACATAGGTCCTAATTCTATTGGAAAAGTTTATCTAGACCAAAAATAACCTTAGGAATACAATATTATCATTTAGGTCCACTTGTATAACATTAGGACGTTTATTATTATTTAATTCAAAGAAGAGTTAAAAGAGTTAAAATCAAAGTTTATTAACTAAAACATTTTTAATATAGGGTTTTACATAAGATAAATTTGATTATAAATATTCATTAGAAAGATAAAAATATTTCCTACATAATGATATTTTCTTTATAATTTTGAGACATTAAATAATTTAATTTATTTATGACACAATGGTGATTCAGTAATTAACGTATTAATGAACGATTAAGATAATTGACATTATAAATACCAAAATAAATGTAATTTGAGACTTTTTATAAATTACAATAATTATCTAGGTTAATATGAAATATTTTATTGTTTATATAAATTTTTTTCGAAGTAATAATGCTGTTATAAATTAATAAAAAACAGAATATCCAATAGTGTCAAAATTGACATAAAAGAGTTTCTAAAACAAATATTATATTATTAATTGATATTAAATTTTTAAAAATTTAAGGATCACCAAAGAGATTTATATCATTATAGGTGTATCATTAATGGACCTCTTGGGGGTCTCTAATATGTATATAGTATGTTTATTAACTATATAATATAAAAATACCAAGTGACATGTAAATGTCAAACTAATTAACTAAGAGTTAAAACTAAAAGATAAGTTTAATATATTGACCCAAACCTGTCTAAAACCTATTTTCTGGATGGTTTTAGTCCTATACCTACCTTAAAATTTAAATAATACACATTTTAGCCATTAGAAACTGAATATTAAATTATTATAAAATAATATTTCTAACTTTTCCAAAGGTTCCCCTCACCCCTCTTATAAAAGGGCACTCCCCCTTCTCACTGATTCACATATTAAAATACTTTTGGCTCAAAAAGAACCATCCTAGATACTCTCTTAACTCCCCTCACTTCAACATAGAGTCCTTAGTTTGATCATAAATCCAACCTAAGGAGCCGTTTTGATCAAATCAATAGGAAGAACCCGAAGAAGAGGTAATGTTTTCACCACACATTTTCAAGTTCCATTCTTCTTCAACTTATTCTGTCTTTGTTATTACCATTATAAAATAATAAATCCAGTATCTTCTATATAATAATATGTTATTATAAATATGGTACAAGCAAATTCAGTATTCTATTCATCTTTTGAATGACATGTCACCATACATGCGTACGTACAGCTTACCGTCTCCACGTCGTGGTGTAATAGTTTTCAAAACATTATTATTATGATGGGTATAATAATGGTGTGTAATTCATGTAACTAATAAATATAACATGATATTAATTATTTATATATGATATACAATCCAATTATATTTTATTATAATATCAAAAGAATGATATTGTCACTCGTGCATACGTACGGACTACCGTCTCCACGAACACAATGAGATTTATTCTCCATCGTATCCATTCAAGTATAATTCTCATTTTATGATTAAAAATAATTTTTAGAGACATGATATCATTCTGTATGTGAATAATATACATACCATTCATAACAAATATGGCTCACATAACAAAGTATATAAAGGAAATCGAATCTGTTAAAACCCGAAACGATGATAATGCTAAGATATTACTAACAAATCAATGGTAAAAGATCATATATGATATCATATTAGTGTATATGATTCTTATATAATTTATTAAAAATTATTTCACCATTTTTCAAGAGGTTAACCTACCCCCAACCAAGGAAAATTACAAGGTAAGGGTTTATTTCACAATCTCTTCATTATCCGAGATTGTTTATAGGTAATTATCTACAAAGACCTCTTTATCATCCACATCCATGTTTCTTAAAAATGTATTTCAAATCATTCTTACAATTTTATTGACTATGGGAGAAAGTAATTTATAACATTTTTTTGACTTTTTAGAAGAGGTTTATAAAGAAATCTTTCTGTCATTTTCCAAAAAAGGTCCTTTTTAACCTTTTCGACGGAATTAAGGTAAGAATGTCTTTTTTAACTTATATGGTGGGTGCGGCTATTTTCCGCCGTTATAAAAACATCGAAGCTTCCCTTACAATATTATAATAATATTTTCAAGGTAAATGTTCTCTTTTATAATTATGTGACTCTTAAATGATTTCAAAAAAAGAGGTATTTCTCTCAAATAGTTTTGATTTCATCTATGTCAACATCCTTTGATGGATTTTAAAATTATTTGAAGTTTAATTATTATGATACAAAACTTCCATATTGTATTAATGGTTTTGTGATATGTTTGACTGTGGATGTGTTATTTTTATACCATTCATGGTTTATGGAGAAAGTATTGGCATTTCGTATGATAGTTTTAATACGAATGATTATATTATGTTTAAACC
The DNA here is from genome assembly GCA_963277665.1 of Viscum album. Taxonomy (NCBI): domain Eukaryota; kingdom Viridiplantae; phylum Streptophyta; class Magnoliopsida; order Santalales; family Viscaceae; genus Viscum; species Viscum album. The sequence continues at coordinate 1,849,213,952 of OY728156.1, forward strand.
TTTTCATATGAGGAATGCATTTGACTTAATAAGTGACGGGTGGAGCCCACTATAGCTTCTCGATGCATTGGTAGGTCTCATGAGACAAAATAGTGTCTTGGAACAAGGCTTTGACAAAATCTTGTTTGTATTCTTAGCATGAGGCATTGGCTATGTAGTTATGATAGTTTTTCGTTATTCATTCCATTATTATGAATGTGGTTATTGATATTGAATGTGATTATTCGACTAGTAGAATATAAATATGAATAATTAAATGGAATTATTTAATTATAACTTTGTCATATTATGCTGAAGTTCATGTTTAAAAGGCCTTTGTTTTAGTAATACATTTCCGTAAATGTTTATGCTTATTTGTGAAAGTTTCTGGTATATTGTTATCCTTATTGAGCATCTGAGCTCACCCCTTTCAATGTTTTATTTTTTCTAGGATGTGAAGAAGTAATTTATGAATGACCTTTAGGAATAATATGATGGGATATGAAGACAAGATGTTGAGTTAGTTTTATTTGAGTTTATGATGTAATGTAAGACTTATGAATATATCTAGTGTTTCCAATACAACTAAACTAATCGGTCTTTCGAGACCTGATCTTTTGTGATCATGCCAATGTTATGTAATAATTCACCGACTCCAGGTAACTGGGTTCGGAGCATTATAGTTGGTATCAGAGTAAGTTTAGTACAAACCATTGAAGCTAGATTTAGATAAACTCTAATTAGATCACATAGACCTAATATGGACTTTGAGGATTAGTATAGAAAAACTTCATAGAATTTTGGTATTGTAGAGATTTTGTGAATTTTCTGAGAAATACATCCCTATCTGGATACGAGTCGGTAGAGGCGGCTCTGGCATAGATGTACCTAGGGGTAAACCTAAAAACACTGCTTTGAGCTAGACTAGAATGGGAACTGCTGCACGACAACGGTCCTTGGTGCACTCTTGGTTACGACACTCCTGGGGGATATTCTTAGGATAATTCTCATTTTCTTTACAAACCATAATGAAAGGTATATGAGTATATAATTCCTCAAAGAAAACTTTTTTTATGATTATGGAGTATATCCATAAATAGTTCAATATATGTTAAGTGTTTTACAAGTTTGAAATTATGTATTTCGATTCATAAACTAATCTAGTTTATGACATTGTTTAGAAATGGCGCATAGTGGAAGGAATCGAAATAGTATTAATGCACTCACTCCATGTAGGGATTTCCTTCCTGCTCAAGATAATTATAGTGGAGCTGGTGATTCAACTGGTGTTGATCAACTAATCACCATATTGGGACAACTCACTCAGGTTATGAATAATCACCTTACCCGTATGGAGAACCCTGATCCACGGCATGGAGGATACATGTTACATCGCTTCAGGAGGCAGAAACCACCAAAATTCAATGGGAGTACAAATCAATTGGTATCTGAGAAATGGATAATTTCCCTAGAAAAAATATTTTAGGCTTTGGGGAGTAGTGAAAGGGAGAAAGTTACCATGGAAGTTTATCGCCTCACTGGAGATGCTGATCAATGGTGGTCATTGATACAAAACACAAAGGAAGATGATGAAGAATATAATATGGAATGGAGAGAGTTCAAAGAGCTTTTCGTAGAAAAATACATTCCTTGTGACCATCGAGCAGATCTGGAAAGGAAATTTCTGAGTCTATGACCAAAGGAGGATAAGAATGTCGCAATGTATGAGGCTTACATTACAAGGTTAACAAGGTATGTTAGAGATTATATACGTAACCCAAGAAGTAAGATTGATTGTTTATTTTATGGCTTAAAACCATTTCTTCATCGTGCATTCGTGTCATAATCCATCTCATCATATGAAGATATTGTCTCATGTGCTATCAAGACAGAAAAAGAATTCTCTAAGTCTTATGACTTTAAAGCAAAGCAAGAGAAGATGAGATCTATTGATCACTCTGGGAATGGAAATAAGGGGAAGAAGAGAAACATCGAATATCCATCCTATATTAAATGTGGGAAGAAACACCCTAGTACTTTCTTAAAAGGAATGGGAGTCTATTAAAAGTGTGTTGAAAAAGGCCACCAAGATCGTGATTTCAAGGGGAAGAAGGAAGCTACCGATGTCCAATTATATAATTGCAGGGAGATGGGACATTATGAAAATGAATTTCCTAAGCGTTAGGGGAACTTACCTCAGAAAAGGCCAAGGGATCAAAGCCAAGCTTATGCTATCACTACTGCTGTGGTAGAATCTCCGAAAGACATGGTGGAAGGTAATTTAATGGTCTCCTCAAGTTTAGAAAATGCATTATTTGATTCTGGATCATCGCATTGTTTCTTATCTTCCAGGTTTACTAAGAAAAATAGATATTTCCAATTTGTTTTAACAAGAGAATTTTCAGTTAAAACTCCTAAGGGAAGTATCATTGCAACAAATTTTTGTGAATCAGTCCCCATTAGAGCACATAAATGTTCTTTATCTGCTGATCTCATCACCATACCTATGATTAAGTTTGATATAATCCTCGGTATGGATTTGATTTCGGACCATGATGCGAAGATTTATTATAAGAAGAACGAGGTTAAGATTTTTTATGATGATGAAAAGGAACACCTTATCTTTAGAGAATAATCATCATCACCTAATTCTTATCTAGATCTACCGCCAGTAGCTCAACTAAATTAAATTATTGTGGAGGAAGAGAATGAAATGATTTTGGGTGAGGAAAGGAATGTTCAAATAGAGGATGTACCTATATTGAAAGAATATGTATATGTGTTTCTAGAAGATTTATCGAGACATCCTCCAGAACGATAATTTGAGTTTTCCATTAATTTAATTCTTGGTTCAAGGCCCATATGAAAGACCCCTTATAGAATGGCCATTGTGGAATTAGTAGAACTAAAGAAGCAACTAGAGTAATTTAGTAATAAGGGATTTATTCGCCCCAGTGTTTCTCCATGGGGAACCCCTATCCTTTTTGTTAAGAAGAAAGATGGATCTGTGAGGTTATGTATCGACTACAGGGAAATCAATGATATAACAATAAAGAACAAGTATACCCTAACTTGCATTGATGGTTTATTTGTAAACCTGCATGGAGCTCAATACTTTTCAAAGATTTACCTTCGATCTGGATACCATTAGTTGTGTGTGAATAAGGAAGACATTTCGAAGACAACATTTCGAACCAGGTACGGGCATTACGAGTTTACAGTAATGCCTTTTGGATTTACTAATGCAACCTTTGTATTCATGGATCTAATGAATAGAGTTTTCAAGGAATATCTCGTTGAATTTTTGGTGATATTTATTGATTATATATTGGTATACTCCAAAATCTATGATGATCATGAAAATCACTTGCACATTATCCTGATGACTTTGAGAAGACATGAATTATATAGGATGTTTAGCAAGTGTGAATTATGGCTTCATGAGATTTCTTTTTTTGGCCATATTGTCTCTAAAGAGGGAATCTCTGTTGATCCTTCTAATACCAAGATAATCCAAGAATGGCATGCACCAACGAGTATAACTGTGGTATGCTGTTTTATTGGTTTAGAAGGTTATTATCGACGTTTCGTCCAGAATTTTGCCCGGTTGGCTAACCCATTAACAAAGTTCACACATAAAGAGGTTAAATTTGTTTGAAAAAAAGAGTGTGAAGACTGTTTTGAAGAACTGATGGAAAGATTAGTCAATGCTTCTATAGTGACTCTACCATCGGGGAATGATGGGTTCATTTTTTATAGTGATGCATCGAAGAAAGGACTTGGTTGTTTCCTTATGCAGAATGATAGAGTTATTGCATATGCATCACGATAGTTGAAAATTCATGAGAAAAACGATCCTACTCATGATCTCAGGTTATCAGCTATGATCTTTGATTTGAATATATGGAGACACTACCTCTATGGTGAAAAATTTGAGATTTATACTGATCACAAGAGTTTGAAGTATATTTTCTCACAAAAAGAACTCAACATCAGGCAAAGGAGATGGCTTGAATTACTCAAGTATTATGATTGCATGATACACTACCACCTGAGGAAGGAAAACAAGGTGGAAGATGCTTTGAGCAGAAAAGATTATGGAGTTTTGAACAATATGAGAATTGAATGGGATCCAATTTTCAAGGATCTAGTGAAGATGGTCATGGGAATAACCATGGAAGGTGAAACATCAATGCTTTTTCAAATGGTTGGCAAGAAATCTTTACTAGAAAGGACTAAGAGTTCTCAAACTGATGATGAAGAATTTTAGTAGAATATTAAGGCTGTGAATGATGGGATATTGAGAGACTTTGTATATAAAGAAGGAATTTCAAAATTTGGGAAGAGACTTTGTGTTCCCGATATACCTTATCTGAAAAGGGAATTGTTAGATGATGCTCATAGATCCAATTTCTTTATACACTCTGGGATCACGAAAATTTATAGAGATTTGAAGGAACACTTTTGGTAGGACAACATGAAGAGGGAGATTGCTGATTGTGTGTCAAGATTTATGGTTTTTCAACAAGTGAAAGCTTGAAGGCAATAGCCTAGAGGAGTCATGCAACCTTTTCCCATACCTGAGTGGAAATGGGATAATATCACGATAGGCTTTGTCATGGGACTACCAAAGACTCCTAGAAGGAATGTTGCAATATGGATTATTGGTGATCGTCTTACCATGTCAGCACATTTTCCTTCTATAAGAGAAGATCTACCACTATAACGTCTAGCATGACTATAAATTAATGAAGTTGTGAGACTTCATGGAGTATCCCTATTGATTGTTTCTGATTGTGATACCCGTTTTACTTCATCATTATAGAAGAGTCTCCAAAAGTCCTTGGATACAGAACTTCGTTTAAGCACTGCATACCACCCACAAACAGATGGACAATCAGAACGGACTATTCAAACCTTAGAGGACATGTTGAGATCTTGCTCGCTTGACTTTCAGGGTATGTGGGGTCAATATTTTCCTTTGGTAGAATTTTCCTATAATTATAGCTTCCATTCAAGTATTCAGATGGCACCATATGAAGCGTTATATGGAATGAAATATAACATACCAACCTACTAGGATGACATTGGTGAAAGAAATCTTGTAGGCCCAGAACTGGTGTAGGTAACAATCAAAAAGGTAAAGGTAATCCAAAACCACATCAAAGCAGATCAAAGAAGGAAGAAGAGCTATGTCGATAACCGAAGGAAGGATTTGGAATTTCAGGTGGGAGATCATGATTTCTTGAAGGTATCTCCATGGAAGGGAGTTATACGTTTCGGTAGGAAGGGTAAATTGAGTCCCAGGTACGTCGGACCTTTCTAAATTCTAGAATGAATTGGGGATGTAGCCTACCATTTGGAAATGTCGCCAAGTCTCTCCAAAGATCACGATGTGTTCCACGTATCACTGTTGAGAAAATATATACCTGAACCAACACATGTACTCACTTATGAGGAATTATAACTGGAACCCGATCTATCTTATTGCGAAGAGCCCGTCAGGATTCTTGATACAAGTGAATAAGTGATGAGAAACCGGACGACTCATCTGGTAAAAGTTCTATAGAGAAACCAAAAGATAGAAGAGGCAACGTGGGAACCTGAGGAACTTATGATGAAGAACCACCCAAGTATTTTCATGCGGTATTATTCTAAAATTTTCAAGGATGAAATTATTTGAAGGAGGGGAGAATGTAACACGCCAAGTTTCCACTGCACACTTCTCTTTGAATAATACAGTACCATTTTTTGTAGGCAACTTCGAGTTCTAACACACACCAAAACCAATAAAACTAGCTGTTATGAATAGTAATACCCACTTTTTGAAATTTTATAAATTTTATCTTTCAAAATGGACTTCATTTTTGGATTCAGAATATCGAAATCAGCTTAGGGTGAATTTTTGGTATTTTTCAGAAAACATTCAATTTTTGATGAATAGTGAAAAAACAATGAGTTATAGTTTATAACCGAATATTTCATTTCAATAATTATTTATTTTATTTAAATTTAATTAAGTTAAAAATAGATAAATAATACCTATATAAGTTCAATTTAATTAATTGCAGTTAGTTTAGAATAATTTTAGATATATAAACAATTTATTGAACTTTTCACCGTCTTTTACCCACCTCCTTGGAGAATTTCGAAATTCACAAAAAACATAATTTTACCACCTCTGTAATTGGAATTTTGAAAATCCAAGAGACACAGTTAATATAAAGGAGTAAAATTTGGTTCAATGAGATGAAAATAATTTTTAGTGAATAATAACTCATTACTTTTATTTACCACGGTTAAAAGTAAATATGGAAATTAAGGGTAAAAATGATATTAATATTACCTGAACACATGTCCTAATTCTATTGGACAAGTGTATTTTGACCAAAATCTACCTTCGGAATAAAATCTTATCATTTAGGTCCACTTGGATTAGATTAGGACATTTATTATTATTTAATTCAAAGAAGTGTTAACATAGTTAAAATCAAAGTTTATTAACTAAAAGATTTTTAATATAGGGATTTACATAAGATAAATATGATTATAAATATTCATTAGAAAGATAAAAATATTTCATAAATAATCGTATTTTATTTATATTATTTAGTCATTAAATATGTTTATTTATTTATGACACAATGATGATAGATTAATTACCGTAGTAATGAAATATTAAGATAAATTAAATTATAAATACCCGAATAAATGTAATTTGAGACTTTTTATAAATTTAAATAAGTTTCTAGGTTAATATGACATAATTAAATTGTTTATATGGATATTTTTCCAAGTAATAATGCTGTTATGAATTTATAAAAAACAAAATATCCAATAGTGTCAAAATTGACATAAAAGAGTTTTTAAAACAAATATTATATTATTAATTGATATTCAATTCCTAAAAATATAAAGTTCGGCCAAGAGACATATATCATGATATTTTTTTCATTAATGGACCACTTGAGGGTCTCTTGGATATATATAGTATGTTTATTAACAATATAATATAAAAATACAAAGTGACATGGTAAATGCCAAACTAATTAACTAAGAGTTAAAACTAAAAGATAAGGTTAATATATTGACCAAAACCTCTACAAAACCTATTAGTTGGATGTTTTTAGACCTATACCCACCCTAATATTTAAATAATATTATTTGGAGCCATTAGAAACCGAATATGAATTTATTATAAAATAATATTTCTAGATTTTCCAAAGGTGCCCCTCACCCCTCTTATAAAAGGTCACTCCCCCTTCTCACAAATTCCTATATTCAAAGCCTTTTGGTTCAGCCGAAATCTGCCCAAATACTCTCTCAACTTCTCTAAATTCAACCTAGAGGAATTAGTTTGATCAGAAATCAATCTTATAGAGCCTTTTTGATCAAATCAAAATGAAGAACCCGAAGAAGAGGTAATGTTTTCCCCACCCTTTTTCATGTTCCTTTCTTCTTCAACTTCTTCTTTCTTTTTTATTCTCATTCTAAAATAATAAATCTGGTATATTCTATATACTGATTTGTTATTATTAATATGGTACAAGAATATTCATTATTCCATCCATCCTTTGAATGACATATCACCATACGTGTGTACGTACGGCTTACCGTCTCCACGTTGTGGTGTAATTGTTATTCAAAACATTATTATTTGGATGGAATAATATTGATGTGAAATTCATGTAAATAATAAATATTACATGATAATGATTCTTTATATATGATATACCATCCAATTATATATTATTATAATATCAAAAGAATGATATTTTTGCTCGTGCGTACGTATAGACTACCGTCTCCACGAACGCAATGAGATTCATTCTCCATCTTATCCCTTCAAGTATAATTCTCATTTTATGATTAATAATAATTTGTATAGACATTATATCCTTCTTTATATGAATAATATACATCCCATCCAAAATAAATATGGCTCACGTAACAAATCATATAAAGGAAAATGAATCCGTTAACACCCGAAACAATGATAATGCTAAGATATTATTAACAAATCAATTGTAAAAGATCATATATGATATCATATTAATGTATATGATTCCTTTATAATTTAATAACAATTTTTTCACCATTATTCTGGAGTATAACCTACCCCCAAATAAGGAAAAGTACTAGTTATGGGTTTATTTCACAATCTCTTCATTATCTGAGGTTATTTATACGTAATTATCTACTGGGAACTCTTTATCATCCACATCCATATTTCTTAAAAAATGTATTTCAAGTCATTCTTACTATTTTAAAAACTATGGGATAAAATCATTTATACCCTTTTTAAATTTTTATAATATGTTTATAAAGGAATCTATCTATCATTTTCCAAACAAGGTCCTTTTTAAACTTTTCGACGGAATTAAGGTAAGAATGTCTTTTTTAACTTATACGGTAGGTGCGTCTATTATCCGCCATTATAAAATCGTCGAAGCTTCCTTTAAAAGATTATAAGAATATTTTCAAATTAAATTTTTTCTTTTATAATTAGGTGACTCTTAAATGATTTAAAAAAAAGATATATTTCTCTCAAATAGTTATGATTTCAACTATGTCAAAATCCTTTGATGGATTTTAATCTTATTTGAAGTTTAATTATTATGATACAAAACTTCCATATTGTATTGAAGGTTTTGTGATATGTTTGACTTTGGATGTGTTATTTTTATACCATTCATGGTTTATGGAGAAATTATTGACATTTCGTATGTTAGTTTTAATATGAATGTATATATTATGTTTAAACTTGTTCATATGAGGAATGTATTGGACATAATAAGTGACGGTTGAAGCCCCCTATAGCTCTTTGATGCATCGGTAGGTCTAATGAGACAAAATAGTATCTTTGAACAAGTCCTTAACAAAATCTTATTTGTATTCTGGGCACGAGGCCTTGGATATGTGGTTATGATAGTCTAGCATTATGCATTCCATCATTATGAATGTGGTTATTTATATTGCGTGTGATTATTCGACTAGTAGAATATCCATGTGAATAAGTAAATGGAATTATTTCATTTTATCATTTCCATATTATGATGAAGTTAAAGTTTAAAAGGCCTTTGTTTTAGTTATACAGTGCCTTAAATTTTTATGCTTATTTGTGAATGTTTCCGCTATATTGTTATCCTTACTGAGCATCTGAGCTCACCCCTTTCAATGTATTATTTTTTCAGGATGTGAAGAATTAATTTATTAATGACCTGCAGGGATAGTATTATGTGATATGAAGATAAGATATTTTTGTAGTTTTATTTGATTTTATGATGTAATGTAAGACTTATGAATATATCTAGTGTTTCCAAGACTACTAAACAAATCAATCTTTCGAGACTTGATCTTTTGTGATCATGCCAATGTTATGTAATAATGCACCAACTCTGGGTAACTGGGGTCGGGGAGTTATAGTTACATTATCCTTTTAATTGGTTTTAAAGTGTAATTAAAATATATTTTTTCCCTTTTATCCAATGGTGGTCATTTTAATTAATTTTACTTTGAAATTCGACATAAACAAGTGTCAATCTTTTAATAGATATTATTTCTTAAAAACACGTTTTTTGTTATAATAGTGGGAATTGATTATAAAATTAATTAATGAAACTTCTTTGTTTTTAAATTGGTAAAAATGATAGCATTTTTTAATTTGGAATATCAAATATAACTTAGGGTGAATTTTTGATATTTTTCTTGAAAAATGTTCATTTTCAATGAATAGTGAAAAATACTGCATTTTAATTCAAAACTGCCTTTTCATCGAATTTATTTATATAGTTATATTATCATTTTAATTGGTTTTAAGGTGTAATTTAATTATGTTTTTATAATTTAATAAAATATTGGTATTTTTATGTAATTTCACTTTTAAATTCAATGTAAAATCAAATCAATCTTTTGATAGATTTTACCTCTTAAAAACACGTCTTTGGTTTGGACAAGGGGAATTATTTTAAATTAATTACTGAAATTTATGTGTTTTTAATTTGATAAAATGGATTCCATATTTGGAATCATAAGGTCCAAATTATGTAATTAAGACTCTTTTGTTTTTGGACATTATTAATTGTAACGACGGTAATTATCTTTAATTATAGTGTTTAATTAGTAATCGGGTAGTTAAGGGTAATAAAATAATATCATAAAAATATAATATAAACCCAACATGTGTCCTAATTCTATTTTTGGTGTCATGTCCGACCATGGTATGCCTTGTTCCAACTTTGGGACCCCATGGAATCACTTTAGTGTGATAGTGACCTTTTATCATATTTTTTTTAAAGAATGGAAAATGTAACCAAAGTATGTATCAACTAAGTAAAAATATTAATTATGCTTACCTAAATGATATATTTGAATATAAAGATTAATTTGAAAGATAAAAATATTTCCTACATGATCGTAATTTTTTTTGTAATTTTTAGACATTAAATAAATAAATTTATTTATGATATTGTGATGAAGCCGTGATTACCTCATTAATGAACTATTAAAATAAAATGAAAAGATAGGGTAAAATCTAAGAATTACACATGTAAAAACCTATTTTATGGGTGTATTTAGTTCCCTTATCAAATTATCCTCTAAATATATAATTTTGGGACCTTTAATATCCAAAAATCAGTTTCTAATAAAGTAACTTTTCAAGACATTCCAAGAGTTCCCCTCCTCCCTCTTATAAAAGGCCCCCACCTCTACCCTCTTTCCCACACCTCTCAAGCCTTTTGATTGACCAAAATCTACTCATTTTATCTCTCCAAATCCCTCTCCTCATTTTAGAATCCTTACATTCGGCATAATGCTCTTCAATAAACCCTTTTGGTTCAACCCAAAGGGAGTTACACAATTTAAAGGTAATGTCTTCCCTTATGTTCTTTTGATTTATTTTGCTTCGTCAACCCCATAAACTATTTTATTCATTTATTTTGTAACAAAACCAGTATATTCAACATACTAGTATGTTCTTATGAGAAATATTATATCTACACTTACACACACCTCCGTCTAATGGTTAAAGAACATACTGTTTCTGTGGCTGGTGAATTACTGCCTCATGAAACGATGATTGTTCTATATTCTCCTACCACCTATCATGGTGGCCATTATGATGGAACAATATTTATTTAAGATATATATTATATTTATTTCCTCTCTATTCTTCTGTGTTTTACATTTAAAACATACCTTTATTGTTTTCATGTTGTGAAAATGCGATAATTTCATTTGAGGAATTGTGGGTTACCACCCTCTCAAGTGATGTGACTCGTTCAGGAAATACATGGAATGTATAAAGAATGAAATTAATGAACATATGTGACATATATAACATATATAGTATACTATAATTATAATATATATATATATCTCATTTATTTTTAATTCTATTAATGTGACAAAGAAATGAAAGTAGCATTCATGCGTACGTACGGCCTACCGTCTCCATGAACAGTGTATTTCATTTTCTTATCTCCAAATGTTATGGAATAGTGTAAAATGAATATATACTGGATATATATGATATTTAAATCATTAATAATATTATGGAGATGGTTTAATTATAACTACATTGAAAATTCTTTTCAAACAAGTTCATTTTTGACTCATGTACCGAACATCGACAAAAACTTATGATTTGAACTCACATAATTAAAAAGTTATTATAACATTATAATATGTTATATGAATTTAATAATAAAATATAAAGTAGGTCCTTATGCAATTATTAATTGAACAAATTTTATTATTCGGGAATATAACGAAATGAACAAGAAAAGTCGGACTTGAGTTAAGGGATCCAACCTCTCTCTTTCTTTTTAAGAACTCTCTTTTATGTCACTTCTTTTAAGGTTATATTTATTATGTTGGGGGATGTTATCATATATTAATATTACTGTACATTTTATTTTCATATGATTAGATACCCTAATTGATATCTTCAATCCATTTTTTTAATTTTTATGTGGCACTGTTAGGCTGCCGAATTTTCATAAGGGGATATCTTACCTCACTTTTAATTCCGTGAGATCTCCATTATTCGCCAGTTATTTTTTACATGTGGTGTCTTTTATTCTTCCATATGATATATATTATCATTATTATATTCATGTTATTATTTTATTCATATTGTGTTTATTATCTTTTGGTTATATGACTCAATTGATTAAAATGAGGTATGGGGTTTTTATCTCACTTTTTGTTCCCATGAGATTCATGCTACATTTGTAGCTATTTACTTTTGTGTGGTGTATGTACTGCCCATTATTGTATTCTTTGTGTAATATACATTAATTTATGGGTATTTACATATTCATTGTATGACCTTTATTTCATGGGGTGTACATTTCGAAAGTTACCCAAATCGGTAAGGGATCCTTTCACCCTCTTTTTAAGAGACTTCTTTTTGTTAGGTATTTTAATTTACATATTCTTATGTTGGTATATGTTCTTATATATCCTTATTGTTGTAAAGTATTTTTCCAAGTGTTCAGATTCCCTTTTTATCTTTCATATTAACATTTTTTGAATTTTAAAATGATGTCGTTAGGCTGTCGAATTTCTGAAAGGGAACTTCTTAACCCAATTTCAATTCATTGGGTCAATATTCTACTTTTTGATTATGTCGAACTATGAATATGTGTGTATTACCATGCATTATTTTACACTTAATATACTCTTATTTTAGGTGTATTTATATTTTCCACACATAATCATATAATTGATTTATCATTAATCTAAGGATACCGACATTGTAAGGGACTTCGTCTCAAGGAAAGACAAGCTATCTAAAACATGGAACTAGACATGTTTCTTTTTATGAGTTTTTTTTATAAAAAAATGGAAAATGAGTAGAAGTGTCTACTTTTTAATCTATTGATATGTAATAGTTATGTCCTAATTATCTAAAACACTAAATATGAAAATATCCTCAATGTGAATTATTCATTTAATTAAATATTATGTAATGTTTTAAGGCTGACTCCTTATAATTGGTATCAGCGGGAGGTTTAGATAACTTTATAGGTTAGAATATTTTTTAAGAATAAGTGAAAGTTGTGTATGTCCACAATGGTTAGTATATTAGAAAGAGTCATTGTTATTTTTGAAATTTGGAATCAGTTTGTGATAAATTCGATAAGTATATCTTAGTGATTATCTTCCTCATTAGTACATGATGATTTTGTTGATATACTCACACTGAAATTTTTTGTTTTAGTAAATGGATGGATCCAACATGCACCAAAGTGACAATGGGTATGAAGGAAACTGCGGTGGTTCTCTGATCAAGAGACTCGATGAAATGGGGGATTTAATGAGGAATCTTGTGGTTGTTCTAAAACCAACTATCAAAGAGTCATGATTAACGACTTGAACATTGGTGAGTTCTCTAATGCATCATGTACGAGAGAACCAACTTGATGTGGAAGTTCAGGTAATAATTATAATGGTAACCATTAGGGTTTATATGATCTTTACTTTTTTGGTAATTATGGGTTACTATATGATGGAAAATTAAAGGCAAGAGATAAAATTGAGGTTAAATTATGATATAGTTATTTTTGAATATTTTATCTATTTTTAAGGAATGATATAAAATTATATAGTTTTGGAAAAAGGACAACACGCAAACCATGTGACAACCCTTCGTGTCAGACGAAGATGCGGGAATCGAACCCACAACCAAAGTGCGACAGGTTTTTATCGCCTACCACTGGACTACGCGAAGTCCCGGGTTAGTATGACAAAATATTTTTAGTTAGATGATTTTATGAATCAAGAATAAGTTTATTTTGGGTTATCTAGGAAATTTTTGACCTATCATGGAGGATATATGATTAGGTTAATTACTTTTCAATATGAGACTTTAAGAGAAATTGATGTTAATTGGAGATAAATGTTAATATTTACCTTGGCAGACTATGTGATTAAATCCTTAAAAGATTTGGGTTTCAATATTATTTTGGTTTACTTTGAATAATTTTATGGACAATTTTTTATCGAATGGTCTTTGTTGAGCTTTGGGTTTTGTAGGAAAAATTTTGGAGATTAAGAATAGATTTTATTTTTATAAAGGATTATCCTTTTTTGGTATTATCTGATCTCGTACTAAAATTTTTGGTTTTGGTTTTGGTATAAAGACATGGGAAATATATAGTTCTCTTTTTTCAATAAGGTGATTTCTAGAAGTTGATTATAGCTCTCTTAATGTGAACAAGTAATCCTAAATACTCGTCTTTTGGAGAAAATATGAATTTGTGTAAGAAATCCAGTAAGAGATGAAAGTCGACACGACAAGTAAGTATGTTTCCTTATGATTTAGTTAAGCTTATAAATAAATTTCTCAATGAAAAGTAACATAAAACAAAAATGTTTTCTGTTAACGGTTTATACTGGGGAATCAAATACCGTTTAAGCCATCACAACTTTTTGATTTTCTTGGGGTTAACTTTCTTCTAATCATATTTTTTATTACTCTCCATCAGAACATGCCCATTTGTTTTTCTTCCATATCCATGTTTTCCTACATAGAATCCTTGTATGTGTTAACTCAGGTGACCTTTTTACTTCTCTTACTTTTTTTTAAATTGATAGTTTTACTAACTCTTGTTCCGATGTGGGAGTTTCTATGAAGTTTCTGAGCCCAATTTTAAAATTGCATGGACGGAATTCCCAAAAGGGGGGAAGGATGTAACATCCAAGATAAATAAAGAATATGAAATTTTCATATTTATTAATATTTTTGAATAAAATATCAATATTACATTAAATGGGATTCTATTTTTGACAGTGTACCCAACACGCAGCAACGATTTCTTTGAAATCATACATTGCACACTAATAATATAATAATATTATTTTAAATGGTAGTTAACACCTAGCCATTGTAATGGTGGGGAAGAATATAACTAACTAAAAAATGATTATATATGTTTTTAAAATATTTTTACATTTATCCAATTAATGTTAGAGGCTTAAAATTGGAATAAATCCAATTTTAAGCATAAATCTTCTAATATTCTTTAAAAGGATGATTAACAGCCTTTTGATGGAAATCCCTTTTTAGATATACTTTTTGAAAATATTATATGTTATATTTGACAAAATAATATACTTATTTATAATCACGACATAAAAATTTACTTTGTGTAAATTTTTGTTATTTTTCTGATAAAGATCATTTTTAGTGAAAAATGTTGTATTTTAATTCAAAACATCCTTTTAATATAATTTATTTATATTGTTAGATTATCTTTTTAATTAGTTTTAAAGTGAAATTAAAATATATTTTTATAATTTCATCCAATGGTGGTCATTTTAATTAATTTCACTTTAAAATTGGACATAAGCAGGTGTCAATCTTTTAACAGATATTGTTTCTTAAAAACATGCTATTTGTTCTAATAGTGGGAATTAATTATAAAATTAAATAATTAAACTTATATGTTTTGAATTTGGTAAAATTGATATAATTTTTGAGTTTGTAATATCAAATATATCTTTGGGTGAATTTTTGGTATTTTTCTAACATATGTTCATTTTCAATGAATAGTGAAGAATACTGCATTTTAATTCAAAACTGCCTTTTCATCCAATTTATTTATATAGTTATATTTTCATTTTAATTGTTTTTGACGTGTAATTTAATTTTTTTTATCATTTAATACAATTTTGGTCATTGGATGTAATTTCAGTTTGAAATTGGATGTAAAAACAAATCAATCTTTTGATAGATTTTACTTCTTAAAAACCCATCTTTGGTTTTGACTATGGGAATTATTTTAAATAAATTACTGCAATTTATGAGATCGAAATTTGATAAAATTGTTTCCATATTTGGAATCATAAGGTCCAAATTATGTAATTAAGACTCTTTTTTTCTTGGACATTATCAATAGTAACGACGGTAATTATCTTTAATTATCGTGTTTAATTAGTAATCGGGTAGTTAAGGGTGATAAAATAATATCATAAAAATATAAAATGACCCCAAAATGTGTCATAATTCTATTGGTGGTGTCATTTCTGACCATGGGATGCCTTGTTCCAACCTTGGTACACCATGGAATCAATTTAGTGTGATAGTGACCTTTTATCATAATTTTCTTAAAGAAATGAAAATGTAACCAAAGTATGTATCACCTAAGTAAAACAATTTTAATTATATTTAGCTAAATG
Organism: Viscum album; assembly: GCA_963277665.1. Lineage (NCBI taxonomy): Eukaryota > Viridiplantae > Streptophyta > Magnoliopsida > Santalales > Viscaceae > Viscum > Viscum album. The sequence continues at coordinate 1,849,230,119 of OY728156.1, forward strand.
ATATCTTTGACTATAAACATTAATTGTAAAGATAAAAATATTTCCTACATGATGGTAATTGTTTTATAATTTTTTGACATTAAATAAATAAATTTATTTATGACACCATGATGATGCAGTGATTACCTCATTAATGAACGATTTAAATAAAATAAAAATATAAGGTAAAATCAAAGACTTACACTTGTAAAAAACCTATTTTATTTTTGGATTTATAAACCTTATCACCATACACTATAAATATATAATTTTTGGACCTTTAATATCCGAAAATCATTTTATAATAAAGTATCATTTCAAGACCTTCCAAGAGTTCCCCTCCTCCCTCTTATAAAAGGCCTCCACCTCTACGCCCTTACCCACTCTTCTAAAGCCTTTGGCTCTACCAAACACTGCTCATTTTATCTATCCACATCCCTCTATTCATCCAAGATTCCTTACCTTAGGCATAATTCTCTTCAAGAAACCCTTTTGGTTCAAACCAAAGGGAGTTACCCAATTTAAAGGTAATGTCTTCTCTTATGTTCTTTTGTTTTATTTTGCTTCTCCAACCCCTTAAATTATTATTATACATTTATTTTTTAACATCAATAGTATCTATAATATACTAGGATGTTTTTATGAGAATTATTATATCTACACTTACACACACCTCCATATAATGGTTAAAGAATATTCTGTTTCTGTGGATGGGGAATTACTGCCTCACGAAACGATGATTGTTCTATCGTCTCCTACCACCTATCATGGTGAACATTATGATGGAACTATATTTATTTATGATATATATTATAATTATTTTCTCTATATGATTATGTATTTTACATTTAAAACATACCTTTATTCTTTGCATGTTGTGCAAATGTGATAATTTCATTTGAGGAAGTGTGGACTACTGCCCCCTCAAGTGATATGACTCGTTCATGCAATACATGGAATGTATAAAGACTGAATTTAAGGAACATATGTGACCTATATAACATATATAGTATACTGGAATTATAATATATATATATATATCCCTCATTTAGTTTTAATTCCATTAATGTGACAAATAAATGAAAGTAGCATTCATGCATACGTACGGCCTACCGTCTCCATGAACGGTGCATTTCATTTTATTATCTCTAAATGTTATGGAATAGTATAAAATGAATATATAATGGATATATATGATATTTAAATCATTAATCATATCTTTCATATGGTGTAATTATAACTACATGGAAAATTCTTTGCAAACAAGTTCATTTTTGACTCATGTACCGAACATCGACAAAAACGTCTGATATGAACTCGCATAATTAACGAATTACTATAACATTATAATATGTTATATGAATTCAATAATAAACTATAAAAGATTTCCTTAAGAAATTATTAGTTGAACATTGCTTATTATTCAGGAATATAAAGAAACGAACAAAACAATTCGGACTTGAGGTAAGGGATCCAACCTCTCTCTTTCTTTTTAAGTACTATCTTTTATGTCACTTCTTTTAAGATCCTCTTTCTTATGTTGGGGGATGTTATCATATATTACACTTACTGTACTTTTTATGTTCATATTATGAGAGACCATAATTGATATCTTCAATCCATTTTTGGAATTTTTTAGTGGCATCGTTAGGCTACCGAATTTTCATAAGGGGATATCTTACCTCACTTTTAATTCCATGAGATCTCCATTGTTCAAAACATATTTATTACATGTTGTGTATTGTGTTATTCCATATGATATATATTATCATGATTCTATTCATGGTATTATTTGATTCATATTGTGTTTATTATCTTTTGTTTATACGACTCGATTGATTACAATGAGTTATGGGGTTTTTGTATCACTTTTTGTTACCGTGCGATTCATGATATATTTGTCACTATTTCATTTTGTGTGGTGCATGTACTTCCCATGATTATGTTATTTGGGTAATAGTGTCATGACTCATCCTCAGGTCCCATGTCGTGACTACCCCAAGCCTGCCTTCAATAGGCCAGGGGCTGGCAACTAGCACCAAAGGCGTAAATCTAGATAACTGGGAAGGCATTGCCTTTATAAAAGTAAACAAACACCATAGAGTACAACGGATGTAATAAAATAAGTATGAGACAAAGTGATGATAGGTAAATGGGGAAGAATACAAACACAACTGAAAAGTACAGCCACAACTGAACGAAAGTACAATAAAGAAGACAAACAACTGGATAATAGAAGAATCTCCTGGGTCATCCACCTCGGATCCTACCTAAAGGGTAGGTATAGATAGCGCAGCTCCTCAATCATCCACCACGGATTCTACCTTAAGGGTAGGTACATATAGCCTCCTCAACACTCTCACCTATCAACCTCGTCCAGGCACAGTCTCGTCGTGAAGTCCACCTCTGGATACTGACTCGTCATGAGTTCCACCTCTGGGTACCATCCAGTCCTCGAACACTCGACCTCTGTCAGCATTGTATGTCATCTGAATCCAACACAATGAGGTTCGTGCATAGCCCGTGTAGGGGTGAGTATAACGATACTCAGTAGGGACCCCGAGACCCTCAAGGTCTCCCTAAAACCAACAAGGATAACCACAAAGAAGGATCTCAATAGATAACCCTTACTTAGGTATAAGCTTATACTTATACGTAAGTTATCAAGTAACCCATCTCAATCATGAGGAAACACAAGGGTTATGCAATCAAAGGATATCCACTACTTAGTTATATGCCCATAAATTTACCTATGTTATCAGATGACCCATCTCAGTCATGAGGAATACACAAAGGTCATTGACTCAGCTCAAACCATGATTTTCATTTATGATATCGAAACCACGTATGCTAGAGAACTCCTCCTCTGTTGAGTATAGTGGTCCTGTCACAAATCTGAGGTGCTACTATATAACCTTAGACTGTTGAGGTACTCCTCCTGTCGAGTACCGCGGGTCCTCACCCAAACACAGTAATGCTCCCCGCCAAGAGTCTGCCACCCAAACCCAGTAGTGGTTCCCCTAACAGCCTACAGAGGTACTCCTCATGTTGAGTACCGTGGGTCTGCTTCCAAATACCAAGAGCTCCGTCTGGCATGGGTCTACCGCCAAATACCATGTGCTTCATCCACTAGGCTAGTCGACTCACTCCAAGTCGAATTGGTCAAGCAGTCGTCAGGTCCACAACTACTAGGTCTCTGCACTCTGTACGCTCGCGTCAGGGAGGATCCACTCCACGACCTACTGTTCAATACTCCAAGTATCAAAATGTCCCACAAATAAGTATCACAAGGGTCCGCCTCGTCACAGGGGTCTCAACCCAATAGACGGCGCGTCGATTGGACACCCAGTCTCTGAGTTATTAAACTTTTCGTCCCGGGGGCCTGGTGGGTTTCGTGTATGAACCAACCTGAAAGTATCTCAAATGCACCCTGAACACTCATAGTTTATACTCATAGGGACCATTTCTCAATGTAATTACCAACGCCGCTGATGGTTCATCAAACGGACGTCCGGACTGAAAGTTATCGGCTTTTCTGTTCAAGGGGCCCTATTGGATTTTGGGTATAATCCAACCCGTCCATACTCCAACTGGATCCAAACCTCGGTTGAATTATACCAAAATAACTGTCTCATCAAGAGGAATTCAATAAAGTCAACGGCACATCAATCATACCTCCGGAGCTCATGTTATAACCGTTTCTGTTCTGAGGGCCCGATTGGTTTCGGGTTCGAACCATCCCGGTTGTACCCAAAATTTACTGAAAGCATGAGTATAATATAATTAAATAACCTTCTCGATCCATGGATCCCTGCGCAACTGACGGTGCATTGATTTTAGGTTTGTAGCCCAAGATATGGGCTTTAGAACAAACCTTCTCCGAAAATAGGGGGTTTGGGCCCGGACCAACCCGGCCCAAAACCCCCTGGGTTGGCCTATAGTGGGTCGACTAGACCTGGGTCTGGGTTCGGCCCAATTGGGAGCATCCAAGCTGGCGTGGTCCGGCCTGGTGCTGGCAGCCCAGCCCGGCGCTGGTGGCCCGGCCCGGCGTGGGTGGACCGGCCCGCACGACCTGCGGCCCGGCTCGGATGCCGGTCACAGCTCGGCTCTCGGCCGAGTGGGGTGTGAGGGGGGGGGGCAATGCACCCCTTTTTGTGGAATGTAGTACCCTATGGGGTCTACCCTAGTTGTCTTTTGGGGCGGTTACGACCCCCCCCCCCCACCCCCCCCCCCCACCCCCCCCCCCCCCCCGCGGATTCTTCGAATGGTCGGCCAATGGCCCGCAGGCTGTGTAACCGTGGGACCCGAGGGTCCCGTCTCTAGGTGGCGCCGGCAGCTGGCCGAGTCCGGCCACCTCTGCTGGTGACCGCTGTGTCCTTAGGCCATGGCTTTGGTCCGATCGGCATAGTGCGATGGCGCCGCGCCCCTCCGTCGTGGCCCGCTCCTGGCCGCAGCCTCCTTCAACCTCTCTGGTGCGGCGCGACGGCACCGCGCACCACCGCCGCAGCCCACTCCAGCCGCAGTTCTCTTTGATCCCGCACGACGCAACGACACCGCTCTGCCTTCACCACAACTCATCAATGTTGTTCATCAAGAAAGAGTGGAGGATAAATTGGCCGTGTTTGTGAGGTCCGATCTTCTCCTGTTACGTAGGTAACATTCGGCCAAATTAATCAACGAAAAACGTCAAATTAATCATGAATGAAAATAACCCCTACAACTTCCCGCAACCATTTATTCCCAACCTACAAGGAAAACATTCGTGGATCAACTTGATAATAAGTTGATCTGTGTTCTTTGTTTCTATAAAGAAAGAATCAAGGGAATAAATCATACTTATTTAAAAACCATACCTCATGCCATTCGTCGTTCGATGACGATATCGCGAGAGGGTGGACGTCGGCTCGTCGAAATCGTCTCAAGGGAGGAGATGAAGGTGATGACGATCGTTGGCATTCATCGCTTCCACAAAGGTCTTCGATCCTGGCTCGAGAGATGTTTGTTGGGGATCCACCGAAAGGAGAACCATTCTTCATGAAGGGTGGTGTTCTTCAACGAAGGAGGAACTCTCTTCCTATTTCACAAGGGCTCTCTCTCTCTCTCTCAAACAATTTCTTCAACACAACAAAAGCCAACCAAATTAAAATAGGGCTACTCCTTATTTTAATTACAGTTTCCAAACATTCAAAAATCAAATCCCTTAATTAAATAATTTAAGAGTTTGAAAGCATTGACTATCTTGTGTTGGAAAACATTAAATGATGAGAGAGAGATGGAAAGTGGAGAGGCTCCACTCTATAAAGTGAGTGGAGTTGTTATGTATTAAACAGTGGTGAGTTATCGGGAGTTTAGGGAGTTGAGAAGAAGTTGAGGAGTTAGGGGTTCCTGTGGGCCCCACCACACTAAACTCTCCCATGGGAGGTTAGGTGGGTGTGGGCCCCACCTACAACTTCCCCTTAGTAGAATAAAAACCACCTTCCTTAGATAAAATTAGTACACAACAATTTTTATTTACTTTAAACTAATTCCAAAAAGATAAACCTCAACCTGCTGAAAATGCAACTACAGTAATGGTCCCCTTAAGCAATTACCGGCCCTGCGAGTTCATCGGTGCCCTCGGTTTTCAATTCTGAGTACCAGTTTAAAAGATAGAAAAACCAGATCGTTTGTTTACTGAACGTACCCGAGCTAAATATCGGAAATTGATTTCGGGCACACCGGGCCTCGGAATCATTTTCCATCTGAAACTACGCACTCATAAAATTCCAATGAAATTAAGAAAAAATTCCTTGAAATTTATGTGTCTTTACATTACTCCCAACTCAGGGATTTACGTCCTCATAAAGCTACAACACAATCTAGGGAAATTAAAGGAGGTACTGAGCACGCATCTGAGCCTCATGCTCCCATGTTCTCTCCTGGAGGTTCTTGTGCTACCAATGAAAGAGCATAAGAGGAATCGATTGTCCTCATAGGACCCACTCATGTCAATCCTCAACTCCTACTGAAACCCTGTGGAAGTCATCCCATCATCGAAGTACTGCTCTCAGTGGTCAATGATGTCAGATAGCTCATGAACACATCTCCTCAGCTGAGATATGTGAACGAAGAAGTGCACCCAGTGCAACTGAGGTGGAAGGGACAGACGGTAAGCCACCTCGCGTACCCTACCGAGGACCTAGAAAGGTCCAATGAACCTCAGAGATTACTTGCCGCCTCGGCCAAATATCCTTAAACCTCGTCGAGGTGAGACCTATAAGAAGACGTGGTCACCACCCTCATTCTCTAGTGGTCTTGTCTCTTACCAGTAAAGGACTTCTATCTACTCCGTGCAGTCTTCATCCGCTCTTGGATGATCTGCACCTTTTCCATTGTAACCTGAACCATCCCTGGTTCTACACGTGCTGACTCCATCACTATCCACAAAGGATATCTGAAATGCGGTCAGCTACTATCTCGCCACTCCTAACAGCAGAACACCTGATCTCCTACTATGATCAATTGTTACAACGTTACCCTCCTAAAGAATATAAACTATCTCGAAGTCATAGTCCTGGAGGAATTCAATCCATCACCATTGGCTTAGGTTCAATTCCTTCTAAGAGTAGATACACCTAAGACTATTTGAGATGGAGAGAACCGTAAACCGTTCGTTCAATGAACAATGGGTGAGACTAGCCAATTGTAAGAACCCATCTCCACCCGGTTTCATCAACGTTCCACAAAAGAGATGTTGGGATTTCTCCTCTGCCGAAAATAGAAATCTGGTGTCATCCCCGGGATGAACCACATTATTTTCCTAATATAGTCAATCTTGACATGAATGATACATTTATGTCATGGATGACGTCGTAAGGCATCGACGCTACTACCAAGATATCCAACCATTACTCTTGCCTCCAAGGGTCGAGTCACGTTATCGGCAGCAGTTTGTGATCACTGGGTCTCCTCCAGTAGGTTTCTCGAAAGTGAGGGTCAAGTCAATGGTTTTAAACCAGAACCTCTTAGTAACAACATAAAGAGAGGAAAAGTAAGTAAACGCCACAAAAAAAGTTTCTTTTATTACTGCATCTCAATGTATAAAGACACATACAACCACAAAAACAACAAAAAGGAAGCTAGAAGAACAAATCACAAAGGCCTCTATGCTTGGAACTAGTCCCGCTCCTGTCCACCTAATTCTGGAGCTCCACTTCCTTGTCCACCGCTCGGCTGTTGGTCAAGCTTCCACTGCTACTTCTGTCTCAGTGGCTCCTCCAATGCCTGTGGATAAACTTTGTGGGGATTCAGACAATCACGTGCCATGTGACCCTACTTGCCTCATGAATAGAACTTCCTACTCCTCATATGGCTGGCTCGGTTTCGTTTGCCTCGCACAATTGAACCTAAAACCCGAGGTCGCCAACCTGTTAGCCTGGTCCTCATTGACCTCTGCATCATCCGACTCCTGCCTACAGATGACTCAGCTACTGGTGAAAACCTATGTGTAAAAGGTAGAAACTCCTAAGCATGCTCAGAGTGAAGAGTCGCTGGTATAAACTCCACCTAGAAGAAGGTCTCGAAGTCTCCCCAGGTGAAGGTCATCTCGTTGCAAAACTGGAACATGTGGCTCCACCACCTCTTAGATTCTCCCTTAAAGAGGCTAACAGCTAGGTACACCATCAAGTATGTGGGTGTCCAAGCTGTGTGGAAGGCTCGTGTTACAAACTCCATCTAGTGCCCAGCCGTCTGAAAATCAAACTCACCTTGAAATGTCGGAGGCCTATGATGCTGGAACTCGTGCATCGCGCTCAAGCAGCGTGCACTCTCTGCATGTGTCTCAACTGGTAGAGGACCCTGTATTGAGGCCTCACTACTCGGTGGGCTATCATCGTACTCCCCACTCGGTACCCATGCTATTTGACTAGGTGAAGACATCCTGAATGAATTAGACGTGACACAGTCAAACGATTATACCTGGTGAGCGGAACAGGATTGAGCTATTTTAAAAGAAACTTTTGAAAACACACACGCAATCAGTGTTTTCATGCACTGAGTCAAAAATCAGAAATTAGGGTCCTGGTGTTTGGATACCTAGGCTACCCGCACCAACACTAGACTCCCTAAACTGAAGACCACACTTAGTACCCTTAACACTATTGCTTCACAGAAAGAAAATATCAGAGTCCTAAGTTCTGCGGTAGAACTGACATCTTTTGATACCAATTTGTCATGACCCATCCTCAGGGCCTGTGTCATGACTACCCTAAGCCCGCCTTCCATAGACCAGGGGCTGGCGACTAGCACCAAAGGCATAAATCCTGATAAATAGGAAGGTATTGACTTTATAAAAGTAAACAAACACCATAGAGTACAACAGAAGTAATACACTAAGTACAAAATAAAGTGATGAAAAGTAAATGGGGCAGAATACAAACCCAACTGAAAATTACAGCTACAACTGAACGAAAGTACAACAGAAAATTCAAACTAGATAATAGAAGCAGCTATAGGGTCGTCCACCTAAGATCCTACCTGAAGGGTAGGTACAGATAGCGCAGCTCCTGGATCAGCCACCACAAATCCTTCCTGAAGGGTAGGTACAAATATCCTCCTCAACACTCTCACCCGTCGACCTCCTTTGGGTACCATCTCGTCATGAAGTCCACCTCTGGATATTGACTCGTCTTGAGTTCCACTTCCGGGTACCGTCCAGTCCTCAAACACTCAGCCTCTGTCAGTGTTGTCCGTCGTCTGCATCCAACACAACGAGGTGCGGGCCTAGCCCATGCAAGGGTGAGTATAATGATACTCAGTAGGGACCTCGAGACCCTCAAGGTCTCCCTAAAACCAACAAGAATAACCACAAAAAATGAACTCAACAGATAACCCATAGGTATAAGCTTATTCCTATACCTAGGTTATCAAGTAACCCATCTCAATAATGAGGAAACACAATGGTTATGAAATCAACAGATATCCACTACTTAGTTATATGCCCATAAATATACCTAAGTTATCAGATTACCCATATCAGTCATGAGGAATACACAATGGTCATTGAATTAGCTCAAACAAGGATTTTCATTAATGATATCGAAACCACAGCTTCTGGAGAACTCCTCCTCTATCGAGTACAATGGTCTTGTCATGACTCTGAGGTGCTACTCTCTAACCTTAGACTGTTGAGGTACTCCTCCTGTCGTGTACCGCGGGTCCGCACCCAAACATAGTAGTGCTCCCCGCCAGGGGTATGCCACCTAAACACAGTAGTGGTTCCCCTAATAGCATGCAGAGGTACTTCTCCTTTTGATTACCACAGGTCTGCTGCCAACTACCAGGCGCTCCATCCTCCATGGGTCTTCCACCAAATACCTGGTGCTCCGTCCACTGGGCTAGTCGACTCACTCCAAGTCAAATCAGTCAAGCAGTCATCAAGTCCACAACTACTAGGTCTCTGCACTTCTTACGCTCGTCTCTTAGAGGATCCGCTCCACGAGCTAATGGTCGATACCCCAAGTATCACAAAGTCCCACAAAGATGTATCACAAGGGACCGCCTCGTCATAGGGGTCTCAACGCAACAGACAACATGTCGATCGGACGCCCGGTCTGTGAGTTATTAGCATTTTCTTCCCGGGGGCCCGGTTGGTTTCGTGTACGAACCAACCCAACCATATCTCAAATGTAACCTAAACTCTAATAGGGTATACTCATAAGGACCATTTCTCAACGTTAATACCAATGCCGCTGACGGTTCGTCAAACGAACGTCTGGTCTGAAAGTTATTGGCTTTTCTGTTCGAGGGGATCGGTTGGATTTCAGGTACAATCCAACCCAGCCATACTCCAACTTCGTCCAAACCTCTGGTGAAGTAAACCAAAAGAACCGTCTCATCAAGAGGAATTTAACAAAGTCGATGGAACGTCAATCGGACATCCGGAACTCATGTTATAACTGTTTCCGCTCTGAGGGCCTGGGTGGTTTCAAGTTCGAACCAACCCAGCTCTACCCAAAAATTACCGAAAGCTTGATTGTAATATACCAAAATGACCGTCTCGATCGAAGGATCCCTACGCAACTGATGGTTTGTCGATAGGAGGTCCTTATCCCATGATATGGACATTTGAACAAACCTGCTCTTAAAATAGGCGGTTTGGGCCTGGACCGACCCGGCCCAAAACCCCCTGGGTCGGCCCGTACCGGGTCGACCTGACCCGAGTCTGGGTCCGGAAAAATTGGGCGCAACCTGGCCCGGCTGGCGCGGCGTGGCCCAGCGCTGGCAGTTCAGCCCGGCATGGGTGGCCCGACCCAGCACAGGTGGGCCGGCCCGGCACGGGTGGCCCGGCCCGGCGCGGGTGGCCCGACCCACGCGGCCTGCACCCTGGCTTGGAAGCCGGCTGTGGCTCGGCTCGCGGCCGAGCAGGGTGCGAAAGGGGGGGTGGGCACCACCCCCTTTTGAGGAACGGCAGAACCTGTGGGGTCCTCCCTAGTTGACTTTCGGGGAGTTACGACCCCCCCCCCCCCCCAGATTCTTCGAACGACCGGCCAAACGCTGGCCAGATGTGTACCTGAGGGACCCGAGGGTCCCGCCTCTAGGTGGCACCGGCGGCCGGCCGAGTCCGGCTGCCCCTGTTGGTGACCGCCGCAGCTTCCATCCGACCGGCGTGGTGAGACGGTGCCACGCCCCTCCGCCGCGGCCCGCTCTTGGCCGTGGCCTCTTTCGACCTCTCCGGTGTGGCGCGATGACGCTGCACACCACCGCCACGACCCACTCCAGCTACGGTTCTCTTCGTTCCTACGCAGTGCAACAGCACCGCGCCGCCTTTGCCACAACTCGTCAACGTTGTTCATCAAGAAAGCAGAGAGTAGAAATCTGCTATGTTTATGTGGTCTGATCTCCTCCTTTTACGTTGGTAACAATCGTCCAAATTAATCAACGAAGAACGTTAAATTAATCATGAACTAAAATAACTCCTACAACTTCCTAAAACAATTTATTCCCAACTCGCAAGGAAAAAAATTGTGGATCAACTTGATAATAAATTGTTCCACATTCTTTGTTTTTAGAAAGAAATAATCAAGGGAATAAATCATACATAATTAAAAACCCTACCTCATGTCATTCGTCATTCGATGATGATATCGCGAGAGGGTGGACGTTGGCTCATTGACATCGTCGTAAGGGAGGAGATGAAGGTGATGACGATCGTTGGCGTTCGTCACTTCCGCAAAGGCCTTCGATCCTGACTCGAGCATCGTTTGTTAGAGATTCGCTGGAAGGAGAACTGTTCTTCGTGAAGGGTGGTGTTCTTCAACGAAGGAGGAACTCTCTTCCTCCTTCACAGGGGCTCTCTCTCTCTCTCTATCTCTCAAACAATTCCCTCAACATAACAAAATCCAACCAAATTAAAATAAGGCTACTACTTTTTTAATTACACTTGACAAACTTTCAAAAATCAAATCCCTTAATTAAATAATTTAAGAGTATGAAAGCATTGATTATCTTGTGTTGGCAAACATTAAAATATGAGAGAGAGATGGAAAGTGGAGAGGCTCCACTCCATTAAATGAGTGGAGTTGTTATGTATTAAATAGGGGTGAGTTATGGGGATTTTTGGGAGTTGAGAGGGAGGGGAGGTGTTAGGGGTTCGTGTGGGCCCCACCACACTAAACTCTCCCATTGGAGGTTAGGTGGGTGTGGGCCCCACCTATAACTTCCCCTTAGTAGGATAAAAAACCACCTTCCTTAGATTAAATTTGTACACAACAAAATTTTTTTACTTTAAACTAATTCATAAAAGTTAAACATCAACCCGCTCAAAATGCAACTACGACAAATGCCCCCTTAAGCAATTACCGGTGCAGTGAGTTCATAAGTGCCCTCAGATTTCAATTCTATGAACCGGTTCAAAAGATAGAAAAACCCGCTCATTCGTTTACTGAACGTACCCGAGCTAAACTTTGGAAATTGATTCTGGGCACACCGGGCCTTGGAATCAGGTGCCTTCTGAAACTGCGCACTCGTAAAATTCCAAAGAAATAAAGAAAAATATTTCTTTGAAATTTTCAAGTCATTACAAATATAATTTAATTTATGGGTATATACATCTTCATTTTATGACCCTTATCTCAGGGGGTGTACGTTTCAAAAGTTACCCAAATCAGTAAGGGAACCTTTCACTCTCCTGTTTTTAAAAGAATTCTTTTTGTTAGGTCTTTTAATTTACATATTCTTGTGTTGGGATATGTTATTATATATCTTTATTGCTGTAAAGGATTTATCGAAGTGATGAGATGCCCTTTTTATCTTTCATTGTCACATTTTATAAATTTTTAAATGACGTCGTTAGTCTGTCGAATTTCTGTAAGGGAACTTCTTAACCAAATTTCAATTCTTTGGTTCAGACCTCTACCTCTTGATTATGTCGTACTATGAATATTTGTGGATGAACTTCGATTGTTTTACACTTAATATCCTCTTATGGTATGTGTATTTATATTTTCCACACATAATCGTGTAATTGATTTATCCTTAATATAAGGATACTGACATTGTAAGGGACTTCGTCTCAATCTCCTTTCATTGATGCATATTTTAATTTATTGACATCTTTCTTTTATATGGTGTATAATCCCCTTTGACTTTTACTTTTATTAAAAATGAATCTTTTTGTACGAAGCATTTTACTAAACGAAAAAAAGTAATGTTTTGTCTTACGTATGAGACGACAATGACTTCCCTACTGTCGTGACCATTATTTGAGTTTCGGCTTCCTCTACAAGACATAACGTTTTTTGAAATGAAAAATAAATAGCATGTTTTACTTTTTTTATTTTGGTATTGAAAAAGGTTTTGATAATGATTTGATTATATCAATGTATTTTTGATATCTTGTGATTGAAATGTGGAAATGTTACATTTCCTTTATGCATGTTTTATACGATACGATTATGTTATGGTTCTTGGGAATTGTTTATGAAGATGGTTGGTTCCGTGATAAACTAAGGGTGGGTGAACCCGTGATAGCTCTCCAATGCATTGGGTAATGCGAAGGAGTTAAACGATAAGGTTTCTCCGAAGAGATTTAGGGAATATACTTTGATGGGTATTCTAAATGTAACCAAGAGGGTTGCTCCCTATATAAGAATGTTATGAAATACTCAAGTTACCTTTTTGTCTTATGATTTCAATGAGTTATTCATAAATCTTATGATTCCATGAGGTATGTTAAATTGGTTATGTTTTATGAGTAAAGAATGGTTTTATTGATTTTTATGTATACATGGACTATTGTTTTCTTCTTATATTTTTATATCCCTTACTGTGCTTTTTATTCTCATCCCACGTTTTTAAAATGTTTTCCATAGGACATAAAGATGAATAGGGTCAAGGATGGGATCGAGGAAAGACATGTTATCTATAACATGGAACTGGGCATGTTTCTTTTTATGGGTTTTTTTAATGAAAAAAATGGAAACTGAGTAGAAGTTTCTACTTTCTAATCTTTTGAGATGTAATAGTTATGTCCTAATTCTCTAAACCTCTAAACCTGAAAATATCCTCAATGTGAATTACTCATTTAATTCAATATTATGTAATGTTTTAGGGCTAGGCCCTTATATCATTAGTCTATTATTTCTATTTAAAAAATATCAACTCATCAATCCCATTTGAAAATGGAAATATGACAATGTAATTGAATACATATGTTTTAGGGATATGGACTTAATGATGGATGATAAATGAGATAACAACATCATAAAAAAATTCTATGACGTTTGGATTTATGGTATGAATTATCATCTTATGTTTTAATTATGATACATTATTGATTTGACCTTGATGAATGATATGTACATATTTCAATGAAGGGATAAAACATCAAATTTGGTTTAATAGATTAATAAATAATTTGAATAAATGATTTACTTATCAATTATCTCCTGATACATTCCAAATATTATGAGAATCATGAAACACCTCATGATTTTTCTATATAAGAAATTTTTTCATAATTTGGAAAATAATAATTAAATATAAGTAATACCTTTCAAATTTGATAATAATATAGAAACTATTTAAAGTATATATGATAATGGGAGAAAGAAACTATTGGGTTAAAATGCACTTGATGTTAATGAAATGATAGTCAATTAATATTATTTGATTATGTGGAAAATGGGTTCTGTTAAAAATATTAGATATTAAAAACTAATTTAATGAGTAATAATATTTTTTATGATGTTAAAAATTATTTTTTATAAAATTTATACAAACTATATTGATATATTTTTAGATAATGGAAAGTCCTAATATAGGGAGACAACTCTTTGCATCTAGAAATTGCATGGGAATTGAACCCACAACCAAAGGGTGACAATGGTGTCACTCCAACCATAGGACTATGTGATCTCTTGGTTAGTATAAATTTCATTTTTTATTATGTTTAGTCATAGAAAATATGTTTTGTCATCAAGATAATAAAGGGATTTAAATTTTATTTAGTGATTAATGATATATAATGATAATGTCACTATTTAGGGAACCTTATATGATTATGGTAAACATAACATTATGTGTATTTATTTGATTATTAAAAGTTTAATTATATTTTAGAAGAATAAGGAATTTTTTCATGTGTATTTTTGGTGATTTAATTCATTTATTAAAAATATTTTTAAATATTTGAGATTATATAACAGTGGAATATAAATTTTTGGAAAGCAATATTTAGAATGAATGATGTTATTTTGAGACAAATTCTAAATATTTCATGTAATAATATGTGATCAAATCCTTCTAATTTTTGGTTTTCTAACATTGAGTTAATTATTTCTAAAAAAATTAATTGTATTTATTTTTGAAAATATTTATTTTTAACTTTGTGTATTAGTGTTGTATTTGTGATATTAATGTATTATTTCTTCATCTAAAGATTCATTTAATTTTCAGAATTATCTTACCTTATGTTAACTATTGGTGTATTAGAAAATTTATAAAGATAATAATAATATATTTTTATCCTCTTTAAGAATTTTTTTGATCTTTTAGATGTTTACTTTAGTGCTTAATGCATTAAAAAACAACTTTAATACTCTTTATTTTGATTAAAAGAATAAATTATGGTTGGAATTAATTGGCGGATTAAATTCTTTATGTAAATTAAATATATTTCAATATGATTTTAGTATAACGGTAAAATTGATTCTTTAGTTTTAGGAAAAACGATCTTGACACTAAATATTTATCACATTACCTATATTTCTGATTAATTAATGGTTTTTTTACAGTACTTTGGTCTATGGTTTTTTTGTCGTTTACTTTCTCATGATCAATAAATTTATAATGATCAATGATCTCTACTACTGTCCATAATTATTGGGATAATGAAATTTTAATCCATGTCCATATTTTCACTTCACTAAAATTTTTTCCGACATTTAAACCTATTTATGTGTTATTATATATGGTACTTTCACATCCCATTGTGTCCTTTCTAGAGAAAGTTTTATGATATCTTTTTATGATGTGGGATTAAAAAAGAAATTTTTTTTGAACATTCATACACCTGGTTACGGATCTTGAGACCACATTTTGATGATTTTATTTATTAAATGGTGTGGGGAAATTCTATATCTTGTTGGACTTTTTAAAAAAGAAAACATTGTTCTAGAGTGTGTATTACATCCAACATTGAACCTAAAGAGACAATGAAATATATATATTATAAAAATTTGAACATTATATCATAATTGATAAATTGGTGGGTATGAATAGTATTAATTAAATTATTTAAAATTTATAAATTTCATTTATGAATACATATATATATTTGTGTGTGTGTGTGTATGTTAATTCATAGTAAATAATCACACAATTTTTAGAAAAGACATTTTATTCTTCAACAACCTGTCTTATTAAAAAATAAAATTTATTAATTTTATGAGGAAATATTATAATTAATTTATGAAACCATTAGATTTTTTTTCTAAAAATAATATATCATTTTTAAATTATAATATCAAAATTATCCTATAGAAATATTTTTTAATTTTTAAAAAAAGATGGACTTCTCAATGAATGGTGAAAATAAATATCTATATTAAAAATAATATTTTATATTAAATAATTTGTAGAGATATATTATATTTTGTATTATTTTTTTAATTTAATTATGTTATTTTTTTAATATAATATTATAATTCTTCTTTAAATGAATAAGATTCCTGAATTTTGTATAAAACAAAATTTATTCATAAAAAGAAATTTTTCTAAAAAAACAAATTTTCTTCATATTTTACAAGTTTAATTTTAAATTATATTATTCAATGACTCATTTTTTAGTTATAAAAAAATTTGATTATATATTTTTAATAATGGGTTCAAAATTTGGTAAATATGCCTCTTTTTTTACCTTATGAATAGTATCATTAGTAATTTTTATTACTATGGTCATTGGTAAATCTGATAATTAATGTTAAAAATGATAATGACAAAAAACTCCCAAAAACATTAATTAACTTTATTTAGAAAGTATATATCAACCATAATCAACCAAATGTAAAATATATGTCCTTTTATCCATTTTCAAATGATTTTGATCTTTGTAATAGTTATGTGAATACGAAACAATAAATGTCAT
The DNA here is from genome assembly GCA_963277665.1 of Viscum album. Taxonomy (NCBI): domain Eukaryota; kingdom Viridiplantae; phylum Streptophyta; class Magnoliopsida; order Santalales; family Viscaceae; genus Viscum; species Viscum album. The sequence goes on from OY728156.1 coordinate 1,849,246,722, forward strand.
AGAATTTCCAAAATAACTATATTATTTTTAATAATGGGAAAAATATATGATATTTTATGTTAACACCTTAAATTTAAAATAGAAATTATATTTTTAATTATGGTAATTTTTTTAATTTTCACGGAACAAATGATCACATTAAAATATTACGCAACGTTGAGACATAAATTATACTATTAATAGAATAATAAAATAAATTATATTAAAAATATTAAATTTAATATAATTTGATTCTATTTTTATGTTTCGTGAGTTCCATCGACTTAAATAACATATTCCTGATGTGTGTATTCATTTAATTTTAAATTTATTATTTTCTTGTAGATTTGAAATTCAAATTCAATGAATAGTTCTCAAATTGACATTAATGATATTTTATACTAAATAATATTTGATTAAATTAATTAAAATTTGTAAACTTTTTATCTTCAAAAAAATGAATAGAATATGTTTTCTGATATCATCAATGGTACATTTATGGTATATTATTCCTTTTATAGTAACTATATTATCCCATTAAGAGTGAAAAACATTAATATCACCGTAATTATCAAAAGGTTTAACGAAGGGTTAAAACAAAATTAATTGGGGAACAATGTGATCCAAACATGTAAAAATTTTATTGAATAAAAGGATTTAGAATTATCCTAGTCTTATCTTTGAATATTATAATTTAATATCCATTTTTTCCTCAAAATTAATTTATATTTATTCAGTATTTTTGGAAATTCTAAGAGTATTGCTCCCCTATCTTATAGAGGGTCACCTCCTCTCCTCTCATATTGACACATCAATAGAATTTGTTTCCAAAAATATCTACCCATTTCTCCTTTTAAAATCCCTCCATCATTATAGAGTTGTTATTTTTTGTGGAATACCAACCATAGAGGTATTGTGTTGTAATGAAAATAAGATTCTCAGAAAAAGTGGTAAAGTATTTAACCATTTTCTTATTTTATTTCTTCTTCCACCTGTATATTATATTATTAAAAAATGATTATACAAAAACATAAGTATCTCCCATATAATAATATGTTATTATTTAAATTTTCTAACCTATATCCATCTCCAACCTCTATCAAATTGGAATTTAATTCGTCATTCATGTGTACGACGGACTACCGCCTCACGTACCAATGTAATTTTTTTTCCATCACCACCACCAACAACAGGTAGTAATTATGGATTTAATGTGTGTGTAGATATATATATTATGTAAATTAAATACATATCATTTTAATTGTAAATTTACCCTTATTTTCTTAACATTTCATTAACAAAAAAATTACAATTTCATTCATGTGTACGTGTGGACTACCACCTCCACTAAATTATGTGATTCATTTTTCATAAACAAATGACATTTATTATGTATATAAGTAAATTATGATAAATAATATGTTATTTACTATATAATTATCATTATATAATAATAAAACAATACATTCTCTCTTTTAATAATTATCATTGAAAAATTGATTTGTTACGCATTAGTATATGGGGCCAACTACCTCCATATTCTATGGTAGTTGATTTTTGAAAACAAAAATTAATTATTTTTTTAAAATTATATCATATTTTTAAAAATAATAATTATAAGGTTATTAATATTTTGAATTTTATGGAATAAGTACCTATTTGAACATAATTAACCTACCAAAATCATTTTTTGCATATTAACTAAATATCATCAAAACACTTGACATGAACATAAAAGATTAATTAATTCTATGTAACATAGTAATGGAGGAAATAATAAAGAGTAAAAACCCTTAAAAAGGTTTAAACCAAGTTTATAACAATCATATTTTTATTATTTAGGAAGATAAATTACACATGTAACTAGTTGGGAAAATGTTTAGATACACATTAACTTAGATCCTCATTTTAAATGTCATGAAGATTAATTATATAAATATTTTATTTTAAATTCCCATTATATTATAAATATTTCAAGGAAATTATTAATTTTTCATAAAAATATTCTGATGTTCATTTTTTAATATATCGTTCATTCTTTAAAAATGTTTTAAAAAATGATATCTTGTTAGGGTTTTACATATGGGGAATTCTTGTAAACATTCCCTTTAAATGTTTCTCTTAAAAATATTTTTCTTATATGTATATATTTCGTAAATTTTCTTTCAGAATTTCTGATATTTATATAAATTTTTAAAAAAGGTTTTTTATGTTTTATTTTATTATTGTTCAGTGGATTCCAAAAGAATTCTTTTTGTTTGATTTATACAAGAAACTTTGTCCAGAAAACAAAAGAAATGTTCAATTTTAACATATACAGCATCAAAAACATTTTCCACCGATGAATCCACTATTTTACATTCGGATTCCATCCCAATATTTCTGGTTTTATTCAAATAAAAACCCACCTTACATTATTTAATTTATTCATGTTTTATAAATGAGTTTTTAAAAATGGATAGGGTATTTAGATAGATGAAGTGTTTTTGAAATTGTGAATAACATAATTCTTCTAGGGTTAAATACATGATATGGTCTATGGACTTATTTTACAATGGGTGATCCTGATATATATTATATAATGGACCATATATAAATATATAATGCATTGGGCAATGATTTTTTTCTATGGAGAATTATTTTTGAAGTAGATTGTGTGGTAATATTAATTGAAAAGATTCTTTTAAGGGTTCTATAAGTGTTCTATGTTGATAATGTCCCAAGGAACCCACATAAATTTTTAATTCATGATTATGAGTTTTCCTGGAAATTATTTGACTGAAAATGTTAGTAAAATTATTTTTTTATTGATATATTATTCCATTTTAGGGTAAAAGGTGTATTTTCATGAAAATATTCTTAATGTGTTTTCATGTTATTCGTTAAACTAATAGATTTATTCTTTTTTATTTTCCTGATTGATCTTTTTGTTCTCATCTTATCTTTATTAAAAATATTAATATGATTTAAGGATATGTAAGAAAAACAAAGAATCCATTTGAATTCTCGATGTTTGGTCATGAAAAGTTTTATATTATAGTGAAATGGATATTGATCAAAAGTATCCAATTTATAAAAGAGATTTTTTTATGAAATATTTATGAACTAATTATTTAATACAGTAAACCGAAAAGGTTTATTGAATGTAATAGAAGGAATTCTTGAAATAAATTGCAAGACTGCATAACGTTTATGTTATGGTCCTTATAATTATTATGTTTGAAAAATATTATTATATTACCTTATGAAATCAATATATTTCATTGAACACTCATTATAAATCCTAGAAAAATCATTGAGGATCTTTGGTATAAGATCATAATAGAACCCTTACAATAACCCCTATAAATGGAATAACTTACTCGGTTAATTTAAATATAATTCTGTAGAGAAAAAAATCATTACTCAATGCATTGATGAGAAAAAGCAGGATCACCCATCATTATATTCAATGTAAAAGGACCATAACATACATAAATCACGTATAATATTTTATTTACATCATAAAATCTCATAATTTTTTATTTTTATTCCTTATAGAAAATCATTTTAAGTATTTATAAAAAATGAAACAAAATATCTTTTTTTATTGGATAATATCTTATAAAAATTACCAAAAATATTGGGGATAATTATTATTTAAAAATAAATAGAGATAATTTTATAGTAATACTCTTAAATAATAATGATTATGCTGGTGCCTTATACATTAAAATACATTCTATTCACACCTTTTTTAAAAATTACATTGTTAAAAGAAGGACAACAATATTTTTTAACCTTTAGTCAGAATATATAATATTATATTAAAATAATTTTATAAACCATTTGTTATTTAATATTATTTTAGATAAAATTATTTTTGAAAACTATGTATATGGAATAAAAGTTGTTTTAAATAATATATAAAAATGTTTTAAATAGTTTTTAAAGAAAATCCCTCACCATGAGCCTGAATTTTCACATATGTGCTTTATCATCCTAAAACATTATATTATTTATATGATTTAATAGAGAAATTTTTCATTTTCATTCAATTATAATTATTCTCTTTATTCAATTTGAAATCATGTTTTCTTTAATTGATAAAATTATCATGTTCACATTGTACGTTTTGAGGACATTCAGTTTATAACAACAAAATAACAATGGTGTGTTGACCATGGTCAAAGGGTTATGGTTCCATTTACTCTATAATACTATACATGTTAAATTTATCATATCAATATATTATATATACTGTTTAAACCAACCATTCAATTTGGCCTTTAAAAATTTGTCATTTTACTTCATGGAGATGGTAATTCATATGTTCACATTATTGATGATTCAATTTTTCTACTCGGTTGAAAAGAAATAATCCAGATAATATATTAATTTCCAAGAATAATTAATATATAATATATTTCATATTTATTAATTAATTAGATATTTTATTAATATCCTTATGATGTGGAAATAAAAAAAACTAATCACATCACATTATAGAGGTGGTAGTCCACACGTACTCACAAGTGATTTGAACATTTTCCAAATGATGTAAAAGATATAGGTTAATTAATATATTATAATTATTGAATCAAAATAATTTTAAAAATATTGTATATAATTATTATTACATCATTTTTACTATATATTTAATCTACTAATGAAAAACGAAACACATTTCTTTGTGACTGTGATAGTCGAGAAGTATACACGAGCTATCTTTTCTTCTCACATAAGATGGTGTGTTGAATAAAATAGATTATATCATCAACATAATAACATTAATGTATATAGAAGATAATTATGTTATTATTTCATCATGGTATAATCATATTTAAAGGACGTAGAAGAAGAAAAAAATAAAAACACACAATTAAGAACTACACCTCTTCATTGGAAAACCTACATAGGTTTATATCTATCGCCTCCCACAGATGGTATTATTTATAAAATAAATAACTCTATGAAGTGGGGAGGTATTTTAGGATTTTATTAGGTCATAACATTTCTAATTTATGATTCTATTTATGTCTGGAGATGATATGAAAGGGGTGACCTTTTATAAGTTGGGAAGACGACAAACATTGAATTTTTCATTAGATTAAATTATATTTTTTTCTTTACATAAGAGAAATGGATTCAAAATAAACGAAATACTAATAGAAGATATGATATATTGAAAACATGACCATTTAATAAAATTTATATAGGTTCTTTCTTAATTTTAACTTTGATCATATTATGTTTAACAGTTTTAACCTATCTTGTATCATATCGTGGTAATTGACTTTTTTCCAACGTTACTATTCATAATGGAAAAATTGAAAGGTACCTCAATTAAAAATTTTGAAATTGTAATTATGTATTTGGATTCCATTAAATCGTATTCAATATCTATAATTGGAAGAAGATAATTAAAAAAAGAAACCCACAAGACACGATGAAAACCTATTTTACAATATAATGACATGAAATATATAAAAAAATACAAAAAATTATTTTTGATCCCATTTATATGTATAAGATTATTTTTAATAAAAATAAACTAATTAAATTTTAAAGACAATGAAAACTGTATTTTCCTTTGTAAATACATCAAGAGAAAAAAAGTTGCCTTAAAATTGATATTTTTTCTATTCTCCCAAAATATACATTTTCATAAATTTCCCAAAAAATAACTCTAAAAAATTTTTGGTTATGATTATTTTTTAAAATTAGTACTCTAAAATTTAGAATTAATTATTTTCAAAATCATATAATACTTATAAATTATTATAGTATGAATAAAATTATTTAATTTTGGATTGAAAAATAAATAATTTTAATATACAGATTATAAATCTATAAAATATTATTCATATGTATTTATAAATAATTAAATTGATCTATAATCATCTTTAGGTGGGTTTATACATTCTTATACAATTTTTAAAATTTTTTCCTCCTGATTTTATTCATTAATTACAAAATTTATGATACTTTCCATTATTTAATTTTTTAATTTCGATGTTTTTTCTTCAATCATTTGGTTTTTTTACCAAACATTAACCGGGTAAATCAACATATTCTACATATCCTCATCTATATGGTCAAAAATTTGGATAGGTTGTTCCTCATAGGAAATATTCTCTTCCAACTATATAAATTCTAGGACTAAATCATGATATGAATCTGGTACATGATTATTTAATAATAAAACATGAAACATATCATATACCTTGGATATACATATAGGCAAGGCCACTCATCAAAAAAATTATCCAATATTCACCAAGATTTTAGATGGTATAATGAATCATATACATAAATTTACCTTTTTATCAAATCATATAACAACTTTCCATGGAGATAATTTTATATAAACATGTTCGCCTCTCTGATATTAAGGATCATTCCTTAGATTTTATGTATAACCTTTCTACATATTCTTAGTATTCCACATATATTATTGAATCATATTTTCCTTATGAAAAATTTATATTACAAATTATTACTGTAACAAATTTCTTTCAATGGATTTATCCCAACAGGATGGATTTCGAAACCATTTTCTATATAATGTCTCATATGCTTCCATCTATATACTAGAATAAAAATTATCATAATAATAAAAATGAACTAATAAACTATTTGGATCCCATCTTACCGAGTAATCCATAGAAAATTATCAAAGATTATATTCCAATGTCAGAACTTTTGTCACTTAATATTCATCATATTGATGATGAAAAGTTGTACACAAAATTAATTTAGTACATAAAAAATTATAAAGTCACTTATAATGTATGCCTAGGATAACATTCAAATACAAAAGAACGTAGGGCCTAATAAAATATTAATATTTATTAAAAAAATTAAGCCAGATTACATAAACGGATCTCCAGTCCATGGAAAATAAATTTATTAAATCAATAGGGTACAAGTTATTCTTGAGGTGAAAAGTGCTTACACCCTCAGAAAGTTATAGAAATAGCTAGATAAACAATAAAAGACCGAAGAGACCAATAAATAAATCCAAACATGCAAATATCATCAAGTGAACACACCTCCATTCCATGAAATATAGTGAAGACACCTAGATCATTATTCTGGATGTGTGCATTCCAAAATACCAAGAACATACCAAAAAAGGTTGTCCTTGCTTCATACAGAGCAACCAAAAAATTCTATGAAACCAAATAGAGATGCATGAAAACTGAGATTCAATAAGATAGTAGGTAAATAAATTCAAACCAAGATTTCTCCACCCTGAAAATTTGAAAAAGATCTCTCAACCTAAACTGCTCAGCATCAATACACAATCAGCCTTCTCTGGTCCTTTCAAATCATTCAGATCTCTATTGAAACAGTAGTCCATCCCATCAAAGGAGAATCCAGTGGGGACCGAGTAGAATTTTAGATAAAACACAGGTCTGGTTCATTGTATGCTCAAGAAGATCATAAATAAACAAGCAGAAATTCAGAAAATACTTCAAATGAATCGGAATAAGAATATGCCAAGAGAGAACACAGGGTCTGGATGGATAAAAAATAAGAGATCACCCCAAGAAGCCCCTCAAGAAACTGAACAGTAGGACTTCCAACACAATGCATGATAGACATCTATGTCATAAGAAAACATATCACATGAGAAACTACATAGTCAAAAATCAGGATTCCTAAACTTCAAAAACATGGGAGAGATCATTTACATAGAATCTCACTAAAGTTGAAATTTGGGTCCTTCTTGAATTCCTCAACAAAAAATATAAACATTCTTTTTCTTTGTTCATGATAAGTGTCAGCACTCATGTCACTATTTTTGTACTTTCTAAAGGTGATTGTTTCATTCTCTTCTATTAACGAGTCAAGCTCTTTTGAGAAGTCCAATATTTCTTCCATTACATATGCATCTCTAAATGCAGGGTCATTCTCATCATCGTCACTAGAGGAGGATTCTGAATCCGTTGCAAGCATTTTAGTTGGCATGGGCTGTAGAGGAATAATATTTTGTTCCTTAATATGGGCAGCCCGGGAGCTTGTGAAATTTTTTCTTTCAGTTTTTGATTGTTCCTTACAATTTTTTTTCTATAATTCTAAGTGACAAAACCATATGATTCAACCATTGGTGTATATCATTTTTAGACCTTGATTTCAAAAACTCATCCTCTAGTTGGCAAGATTTATGAGGTTCAACTTGTCTAGATTCATCTGAATCATATTGAACCTCTTCCCCCTCCTTATTCAAAAATCTTGGCCTTTGAAGTAATCAATTTAGCATAGGGTGTCGAGACCTTATTGTCTTGCACATCCCCAGCTAGGGGATTCAGGGAGGTGGAGGTATCTAAAGTGCTCTAGTTTCCTTTGTTATCAACAATAGTTGATGGTAGGGTAATTTTGGAGTTATCCTTCTCTATCCAAACTGATTTTTATTGGGGAGGGGGTGTGATATCCTCTTTACCTCCCCATACTCACCAGAATAATGCCCAATTCTAGAACACATCTTACAAAATGCAGGAACATTTTCAAAAACAACTTCCTAGACAAAACCATTTAAACAACTTTGCAACTAAAATCTTGAAGGTTGCCATTGTGAAATGTCATCTTCAGTACACACACGAGCAACTGATGTTCATGAAAATTTATGAGTGGAAAAATCAAGTTTAATTGGGAATCCAAATAATCTAGCAATTGACAAGAGGTATTTCTTCTTAAATAGGTGAATTGTAAGTCCCAATAAGCCCAACCAAATGGGGATAGAAGGTGGCTCAAAGTTAACACAGAAATTAGGTTTTCATTTCATGACCTTCATAAAAAAGCCACAGAAGGTTCAAGAACCTCTCGACCAAAGTCAATAATAGTCATTTTCATAGGAAAAGCATAAAAGAACATGTAATGATTTTAGTAAACCAACATGGAAGTTTTTGAATCCTAAGTTCTCAAGGGTTTTTCACTAGAATAACTAAGGAGGGTCTGCACTTGATAAACATTACAACCATTATAAAGCACAAATTCGAAGAAAATATTATATTTACATAATAGATATTTCATCAATAATTTATTAGAAGGTATAAAAATATATATTTATAAATCCAAAAACACCTTTTTTATTATTTATAAATTTTTTAAAATTATATTTTTTAACAATTATAACTTTTTCACTAAAATAAGGTCCTCCTTATGAGCTTGCTTCATATTGTTTTAAAATGAAAATTTATTTACACATGAAGAAAAATATGGGGAGTTAAACCATTCATACTTTGTAGACCAATATTCATTAATTAATTTACAAAAGGATTATGTCCCTAATATAGAATTTTTAATGATACTTTATATTTTTAAATTAAAGTATCATATACCATGTATTATTTTTTTTCAATGGTAATGAATCTTGCATTCAATGTCCTTAATTAGTTCAAATCATATTATCATCCTCATGTTTACCTTTTTATGTGTGATTTAATATATATATATATATTGTTTTTATTATTATTTTGTATTTATCTGTTTACTATAAATAAATTACGTATTTATATTTTCAGATAAAAAACATAGAAACAAGTTCTAGATCATTTTTGGATAATTTAGATCATAATAATTCAATTAAAATAAAAAAAATTATTTGATCATTATATATTAGAATACAACCAATTACTGTCCAATAATCTTCATTTTAGATGAATGACATTCAATTTTTAGATGGTTGGTCCAAAAATAGAGTATTCAATGATCTTCTTTTCAATTACTATAAACATTCTACACATTACCTTATCCATTTTAATTCTAATCAATTTATAGTTAACAAACATAGTGTGAAATGTTACCTTGAAATTTTTTCAACAAACTCTTAGTAGTAAGAGACTAGTCTAAGAAGATGATTAATATATATGAAATTTCTAGGTCTTGGACACTCTTAAACTAATTTATTTGTAGCTGGATCAACAGTTATTCTAAATATATTTAAAACATGTCAAATAAAATGAATTAATTGCCCATAGAATTCACATTTAGAAAATATTCTATATAACTTATTTTCTTTTTATGTTTTTAAAGAATCCCTCAAAAAGTTTATCATGATCATCATACCTTTTATAATATATTACGATATCATTAATTAACACAACCACATATTTATCCAAGAACTCATGGAAAAATCTATTAATAAATTCCATTAATATAGTTAGTGAATTTTTTAACCCAAAAAGTATAACAAAAAAACTCATAATTACCATACGATGTATAAATTTTTTTATTTAGAATATTAATTTCCTTCACCATTTAAAAATTGCACCTTATCTAGAGATAAACCATAGAAAAATTACAAATCTCCCTAGTGTTGATCAAAAATGTTTTTGATATGAGATAAAATATATTTACTCTTAATAGTAATTTTATTCATTGCTCTATCATTAATAATAATAAAAAATGAACCATCATTTTTTTTTACAATGAAAATAGTATAACCGTGATGTGAGGTACTCATATGAATAAAAACATTATCAAGTAACAATTTAAATTGATTTTTTAATTCAAAAAGTTCCACATCACCCATTTTATAAGGAGTTTTTGATATTATATTTTCATCATGAAATAATTCAGTTGTAAATTGAATCTCTTGATCTGGTATAATTGAAAAAAATAATTATTAAATACATCCACCTAATAATTTACTTATGAATATCCCCATTTTGAATCGTTTCCTTTTTCTAAAGAATATTTAAATGATAACATTGATTTATATATTTCAATTATTTTTTCACTTCATAGCATATTATCAATGTTATAAATTCATTATTTTATACAAACTGACACTCATTCAGAAAAATGAACTTCTTTAGTTCCACAAACTATATTAAAATTATAATCAAAAAGCCAATCCACACCCATAATATCATCAAACAATACAAGGGGAATGAAAAAAAAATTACAGTAAAATCGTTCCATATTTATAAATGGAATATTCTTATAATTTCTATTTTCTATAATATTTTAAAATATAGTTTTTACCAATGTCTATTCTTCATTTTTTGAGGTAAAATTTATATTTTAGAAGAAATTTTCTCCAAAATGAAAGAATGTATAGACCTCAAATCGAACAAGACATTAGAATAATTGGAATATGCATGTAATGAAATATTTCAATTGATAATCCAAAATTTTCTAATGTATCCACAATGGATTTAGATAGAAATTCATTCATGGGATATTTATAAGTTCAATCCTATATTCTTATCTCTAGACAAGTAATCACATAATGACACATAAAATTACAACAAAAACCTCGTACTATAGTTTTTCATTCTTAATATTATAATCTTTTTCAGTAAGGAGCCTCTTGTCAAATATATCCACTTATATAAAAAAAATTATAGCCTTCATATTTAATTCCCCTTGATGGTATTTACCATACATACCATATAATTGCAACATGATTTTCATACCTTTTGATTTAATTGAGGGTTTTTTTCCCTTTATCATTCATATAGACATTTTTTTTATTTTAATAGTATAAATGATCATTAGAAAAATGAATTTAAACCTTTTTAGAATATTCTAAATGTTTCTCATAGTTTTTCAATTCCTGAAAAGCCAATGATAGTCAATATTTTAAAGTCAATCCGTTCTATGAAAAATTAATTTTATTATCAAGACAAAAAATACATTTTTCTGTTCACCTTTTCAATTAGGTTATTTTTTAGCTATATAAAGCTACTGAATCATCCTACCTCTACCAAAAATCTAATAACTGATTTTCCATTCTTTTTTAACTACTTTTTAAAAATTGATCATGAGGAAAATATTTTAAAATTCATCACATTCAAAGGCGTCAATAGATTTTATGGTGAATATATTCATAACGTTTTAGAAACACAGATATTTTTCTTTTTTGAAATGGTAAGTAGTATGATATTTATTTTGATATTTTAATCAAACCATTACTATGAATAAATTATCCATGGTATTAAACTATCCACTATATATTATCAGGTTAGATGATCCACTACTTTTTGATGGGTGTAGTTTCATGAAATTATCTATAATTTAAAAGTTCTTCTATTGTGAACTTGGATGATCTTTTGTATGTATGAAAAGACTATTTATTTCCTTCTTCAATTTATAAATAAAAAAATCTCTATTCTAATTCCAACCATACAAAGTTATTGATTTGGAAGAATATCAATCTCTTACTTCTAACCTACTTTATTTTCCCAATTTTATTCTCAAACAAATCTATATAGACATAGTTAATATGAGGGAACATGGTGATATTAAAATTCTATATCCAGATAAATATAAATTATAATCTCTTTAAGGTACTTACTTACATTATACTAACCTATAAAATTATTTAAGGCATTTCATTAATACAAAATATAAGGTATCAACTGTAAAATATTAAATAATCTTGAGGATAAAATCATGATTTCATTTTCCTATATTCTCAAGGGAATTTATGGTTTTGGTATTTAGATAATTAGTTTATAAATAATACATAATATACCCATACATATGAAATTAGAAACATCCACTCAATTTCCATTCTTTTAAAAATACTGTACTTTTAAAATGAATCATAATTTATTTTAATGAAAATAATTATAAGTTTCAAATTAACTGCATCATTATTCTTACTCATACTTGTAATCCCATGAATAAATAATTAAAACATAGGTTGATCATAAAAATATCAATAAGGTACAAAAACAAAGATGAAAAGAAATATATTAGTCTATTTCAAAACCATGAGATCTAATAAGAGAGTTTGGAATTAACATAATAGGAATTGACCTCAAAAAATCTTTAACATACAAATGAAATCATCATTACTACCTAAGGTTTTTCATAAAACACATTATAATAAAAAAAGAAAAAATCATAATCAATATGTTTTTTTAGAAAACCTGATAACCTTGGAAAATCATTTCCTTAAAAACAAACCTTATTACCATTATAGGTAATAATAATTCCTTTAAACAAGATATCATTATCATGACCTATAAAAAAATATTTCAATGAAAAATCATTACAAATAATAAAAAAAGTCATGTATATTCCTCAGGATATAGTACTAATAGATCCATTTTAAGAACCCTTACAAATATAATATCTTACTCTGTTAGTTCCATCATATTTCTCTTGAGAACATAACAATTACTCAAATGAATTATATATCTATATCAACATCACCCTTCATTATAAACATTTTTAGGGACTATTACATATATAAATCACATATAAATTTTCATTCTAGTCATAGAAACTCATCAAATATTCTTATTAACCCATATATAAATTGTTTCTATGTCTTTATGATAAATTATGGTAATATAATTTACCTTTGATAATATTTAATAAAATATTTCAAAGAATTGGGAAAATCCTTTTCATTGAAAATAAATCTGTTAATTTTTTATGAAATATTACTTAAGAATAATTTCTATGATTTTGTGAATATATTTCCATGTTTTATAGATTCAAAAACATTCTTTTCACACATTTAAAAAAATATTCCATATTAATAAAATGATAATAACATTCCTTTATTTTAACATTTCTAAAGAAAATAAAAGGTATTAGAAAATATATTTTATAAGAAAAATTTTATTGAATAATAAATTCCTTAAAAATTATGAAATATATGGATATGGAATAAAAAGAGTTTAAAGGAATACACAAATTGTTTGAAATGGTTTTTACAAAAAATCTCATAAATTTATCATGACTTGTCAAATAAGTTATTTATTTTCCAAAAATAATTAAATTAAATTAGTTATTTACTTTGCTAAGAACTATTTACATGTCTGTTCCAATATCATTATTCTCTTTTATTTATTTTTACCATGTTTTATTTAAATAGAAGAAAGGTTAAGTTGGTGTTGGATGGTTTGTGACATTCCTTTCATAAGCAAAAAAAATAATATTTGGGAGTCAACCAAGGTCAAAGAGGTTATGGTTCCATTATCTCATGAATTTTAAAAATGTTTTGATTATAATATTTATACAATAAATATACATTTAAAACCAACCATTCTGATTAGTCTTTAATAATTAATCACATCATTTCATGGAGTCGGTAATATGTACGTAAACATGAAAAACGTTTATATTTTTATACATGGTGGAAAATAAATGAGTAAGTTTATATTTTAATTTTATAGAATGAAAAATATTTTATATTTTCTATATTTATTTATTTTTTATATCGTGATGACCATCCTTGAAATATGAAAATGAAAAATGAATCACATCACTTTGTGGAGGAGGAAATCCACAAAAACTCCTGAGTGACATTGTCATTTTGTAATTTATGGAAATGGAAGAAGGTTAGTAATATGATATATTTATATAATAAAAATTATATTAAAAATATCATATATATTTTATCCATAATTTTATCCATACATGTAATATGGTGACGAAAAATTAAAAACAACTCTTTATATGGATAGTAGTCCCATGTACACACAAACGATGATCTCAATTATGATTAGATGGATATGTCAATGAAATATGTTTATGACATAATCATTTTAAAAAATCATATATAAAAGATATTTATGTTATTATTTAATCTCGTATAAATATTATCTGAATAAGGTTTAATAACAAATAAAATAAAAATTCACAATTAAGGACTATATCTCTTCTTTAGACATCCTCATTAGGATTATACCTATGTCCTTGAAATGATGGTATTCTAATCCAACCAAGACCTCTAGTACTTGGGTAGGGATTCCAAATAGGTATTATGGTAGGTATTGGTTGATATAAGGTCATCATGAAGAGTGGATATTAGGGGAGAGGGGGTTTCTTTTAATAAGCATGGTAGATATCACACTAGATATCTTTCATAAGAATAAACTATATAAATGTATTATACAATACTAGTGGATTAAAAAACGTCCAATATTGAATATGAGATAACATATTTTCTCTATATTACCATCCATTAGTATCAACAAATATCTTTTTTACCCATATAATTGTTTTATAATTTTTTACTTTTCTTAACTCATACCTTGGTAACTAGATTTTTATAGCAATGATAATATGATAAATGATAAAAATGAATATGAAATAATTAAAAAGTTATAACTTATCATTCCAAATATGGATTAAATTGTACCAAATTCAATTGACATACGTCTTTTCTATTAATTGAAAAACAACCCTATAAATTGTGGTGAAAATGGATATCTATAAAAATACCTTTTAATGTGTAAAAATAATTCAATATAAAAATAATTTATAGTTTTGATCCTAATGAGGTTATTTAGATTATGATTAATAAAATAAAATTAATTCCATTTTAAAACAAATTAGAAAAATATTTATAATTAATACATGAAATGAAAAAAATCCTAAAAATCAGTATTTGATACTATTTAACCAAAAATAAAAATTATTAGATAATTACCTCAAATTCACCCTAACATAATATTGGCTTGGTAGTTTAAAGAATTAGTTTTATCTTGTTAATGTAAATTTATAAAATTTATAAATTAATCTTTATACATGAAAAAATTTAATACATATAAGTGAATTAAGTTGGAATAAATCAAATTCCATTCTAACTGAAAAAACATAATATTATTATTTTGAAAGTAAATATATAAAATATAAGACATGTATATTTATTAGAAATAAAATTGATCTATTAACAATATTACCTTGGTTGTGACACTAAATTTTTATTTCTGATATTATACATGTATATTCTTAGAACTCCCACAACACGAACAATATTAGGTTGAGTACAAACCATGATATGAATAAATATTCCAATAGTAGATGAATAATGAACCATTTATATATACTAATAAATTAATAAAATATTTCAATATTTTTCATTAATCAATGCAAAAAATATTTCTAGGTAAATAAAAATATGATTCAATTCAAGCATATTAAGCCATCTCAAAGATTTTATAATGTAGTCATCCTGATAAAACATAAATTTTTAAGATATATAGTCTGTATGGAAAATCATAAATAGATTCTCTATGTCAACTATTTGATCATTCATTTCAAAATCCTCATTATGATCCCATTTTAGATCATCAATATTATTCATAGAAATTATAACAGTGATAAAGTCTCTATATGAAAACTAAATATAATATGTTTATCTATAAAAGACATTAATTAGTTGAATTGGTCCATTCCTTATCTATTTAATTAATTTTCCACATAAATGTGTAAAAATTATTGTTCCACTTCACACATGTATGCGTTAACCCATATAAAATTTTCTAGTGTCTGAAAAATTCATCTTCCATTTTTTACATGAGAGATACCTATGGTTTCTTTATACCATCATCATTATCCAGATCTCTAATATAGAAAGAAATCATCCTGAATGGTAAAAATGATGTAAATCATTCAATTTAACAATACATATAACCACCTGTAGAGTTCTAAGAATCACTACAAATGATTAAATTTCAATGAAATATAATACATTATTCAACTAAAATCCTTTCAAAACTATATTTTCCTTCTATTCTATTATAATATAATAATCAACCTTGACCCAGTATACCAACTTGTTCAAAAATACTTTCTCTGGTTATTCCTTTAGTATCATCCTCGATGTCTCATTTGTATATAAAAAATAACTTTCTAATTTTATATCTTACTCCCATATTTTTTACTACTTCAAAAATAATTATTATTCAATTTGTTCATGCTCCACGTGATCAATTTGTGAAAAATAGTGTAAGGATAATTAATAAATCTACATAAATCCTTTATTATTTATTGATCTCTATAACTCTATTTAAGAATTAGGCCTCACTGGTTCTATAATAACATTCCCACTTACACTATGAATCACTACATTTTCATAGACCCCTAATAAATCATTCCCTTTATCAATTTAAATAGATGATGGTCCTTTTATATAATACCATTATTTAATTTCACATAATAAAATATAGAAATATTCTTTTTCTCATCATCCAATATTTATTATTAAAACCAATCACCACCATAAATAATTAATAACTTTACAATTGATTTCAATTTAGTTTTCTGCTTTTATACTAGATATCCTTATATAGTTATTTTACCATTGATTAGATAGAATCATGTTAATAATGTGAACTACCATATTCAATGACTCTGCCTAGAATGTCTTGGGTAATCTCAATTGAATCCTTAAAATCATGAAACATTCATTCAATATTATATTCATATACTCTATAACACCACCCTATTTTAGTTTACCTATAAAATTCATCTACCATTTAATTATAGTATTATTATAGAATTCCATTATTTTTTGTCATATTGTAATTCTATTTATGGCCTAAATTGTCAAAACATTCTTCCTAACTCATTCATTATATGATTCTTCCACTTCAAAAACATTTTAATCACCTCAAAATTCATTTTCAAAATGTAAACTCCTTACTTACTTGTTATATTGATAAATGTCACCAAATATTGAAACCATATAAGGTAATATACTTGAGTAGGCCCAAAATTTCTAGTGTGCACCAAGTCTATCATTTTAGATTTTGGATTTCTTCCACAATATCTTAAAGAATACATACATTTATTCTAAAATATACAACCTTAACATTAACCAATATCCACCAACATATTCTCGGATAGAATTCCATTCATTTTCACCAATTTTATCCCCTTCATACATAGGTGTATTAACCTGGAATGCTTCAATTTTTAACCCCTATATGTTTTTTATAACCTTGCTAATAAAATGTTTAAATTTATTGCATTGGGTTTCATTCTTCCCGTCACGAACTATGGGTAGAGCTCCCTTTGTAATTCTCCATGAACTAAGGGTGAAATGATGATTTATCCTTTATCATCAATATTACTAATATAAATGTGATTCTTTCTCATTATTTTAATATTTTACCAATTATAAAAACTAAAAAAACTCACATTATTTGGTTCTCTCTATAGATTACCCATTTTAATGTTCTTTTAGGGATTATCATCAGCATGATGAAACATGCCCAATTTTATAGAATAAACTATATTCAAGAATCCATTATCTAAATTGTTATAATAATATTATATTTTTTTAACTAAATTATGAATGGGAGTATCTATACTTAACTAAAAAACATAACATGTTTCTCTAGTTGTCGTGTTTATTGAATTGGTTTAAAGTGCCTTTAATTTATCACCACCCTCTATTAAACATGTTAATTATTCCTATAACTCTAGAATGTATGACTAAACTAATTTACCTTATCATAATTATTTTATATTGATTTATATCATCCTATACGATTATGTTGATAAATATATCTATCTAATCCTTCAACATTCTCTATAGATCTGGTAAATCATCTTAATTCTATTGTTCTAATATAATCATTGAGGATTAAATATAAAATATCATTAAACACCAATTTTTTATTCCAAAAATCACTTATCATAGTCATTAATGTATTATCACTACTATTTGGTAATGAAAATAATAAAAACAAGTTCACATATCACTTTATTTAGAAAAATTCTTACATAATTCATTGGGGACATAATGGTATTGGAATTTTTTGTGATATCAAAAAAGGTGTTTTAATTCATTTTTTTTTATATTGATTAATTTTCTCATCCTATTGAGTTTTCTAAAATGGATGGATTATCATTTGTGTTTGGGAGATATTTTAGTAATCCAACTCTCATTGAATTGACAATAATGTAATATATCAAGTTATTTGAAAATTAATGACAAAAAATTATGTACCTCCTAATCAAGTAACTCCCACTCACTGTCTTCCATCATTGTTATTTTTTAACATTTAAATGACAATTAGATCTTTTTATAATAACAATAATAATTGATCAACATCCTCTAGAAATCGTTTATAGATTTTTTTAAAATGACCAATATTCACCTTAAATTATTTTATTTCCATTAATATGTTTAATAAATTGTACTTGATCTATTACATTAAATATTATAACCATTTTATTAATGAAATTATATGGGAAATATTGATAAAAGATTCATTAAAATAATAGTGATATGGAAGAAATAAAATAATATTAAGAACATAGAGGATTTACATGGTTTAGAATAATCCTTAAATCCACGGAGATGTGGAATAATATTCACTCCACCTAGGAGAAAAATTATATATAAAACGCTTATAAACCCCCTTATCTAAATGTGTTTATAAGAAACTATAGTGAAATAGTGACCTCTATTTATATAATACCATGATTTGAATAGTTAGTCTACTTAACTATAGTACCCACAAAAGTAAATACCTTTATTCTATAGTTAATGTGTTCACAATGTTGATGCAGTTTCAATATCTTCTGACATAGTGAATAGTAATCTCAGTATTATTTTTTCCCCTCTAGTAAATTTCCCCCTACATAATTTGATGAACTGGTATTTGGGATTAGCTATATTCACTTAGCCCCCAAAAATATGATATATAAAGATATATTATCCCAACAAACACTAAACTTAATATAACTTATTTGTATATTTTATATTTTTTTTCTCAATCATATTAGGTACTATTTAGTTTATATTTTCAATGTATTAGTTTTTTAAAATATTATTCATAAATATTAATAGTTTAATATTGTTTATTATATCATTATTTGTATTTTTCTATAATTTTCACTTGAAAAAATTATAATGATAGTGTATGTACATGAAATGATATATTGAAATATTTAAATTAAATTTATATTTATATATGATTTATTTTTAACATTACTTAAATGGAATATACTAAATTAATTATTATTTGAGTAAAAACTAAATACCATATTTTTTTAAACTATTATTGAATTTTGTGTTATGGAAAATGTTTACAAATCATATTTATTATATAGTAAAAAGAATATACATGCTAGAATTATTAGGGATGATTCATATATATATAAAATGTTTATTATGTTATTAATTTCATCATTTTTTATTCCATCATAGTGTTTAAACATGATTTCATGTTGTCATTAAAAAATCACAATGTTTTATCAAGGTTGTCAACTATTCTAGGAGTGTATTGTCATAGTGAAAAAACTCTATATAAGATGCCTCTTTAAAAAATATTCTAACTAAACACTGTTTATCTTAAATGCTTACACAACCTTGATAATTAAATACATAGATTTTTATTATATATAAATATCTTCATCCCTAATTTTAGGTAGTTTTTTCGGTTCCCACTACATCAACCTTCCAATAGTTTACAAGTTAGGAATATTATTATAAAAATTGAACCAACCCCATCCTAGGAGGTGACACACACTATAAAAATATTACACAGTATTGAGTGATACAAAAATCTAATTTACATATTTTTCTATAAAACTATATTTTACACTCTTTTTTACTATTGTTATTTTTATCAAATTTATACATGATGATATATAAAACTACTACCAACATTAAATATTCTATCAAATGTTGAATTTAATTATGGTTGAGAAGAGATCACGTAAATGGATGACTTGAGGCTATTAGTTATTTTAGTTTTCAAATATTGAAACATGATCATTAGATGAGTACATGATAGTGGATTTTTGTTATATTACTCTTGTTTTATATTAGAAAAAATTAATAATTTATTATAAAAATATTTTATTTCTTTGGAAATATCATAGAATTCAATATAATTTGTGCTTATAGGCCATATTATGTGATGTTTTCACATTTTTAATGTATAATTGTGTAATAGTAGAAGAAAAAACATTATAAGCAGAAACAAACAATATTATTGATAATACAACATATCAATGGCTATCATAAACGACATTGTGATGAAAAATCCTCCAACATTTATAATGATGGATGAAAAATTAATTCAAAATAGTATTAATTGGTGGAAAAACAAATGACCAACACCATGAGTTTAAGAACATGCTACTTATGTCAATTTAAATTATACATTATCAATATGATATTTTTTATTAGTTTTACTAAACAATTCAAGGGAACATGAATATATCCCAAAATCAAAATTGAACACATGTATTAAACATTGAAAAAAATACCATTTTTTAAATTCCATAATCATTCAAATTTAATCTCACATTTTAAATAATCATTATGATTAAACTATTATTAATATTTCCATCAAAAGAAAATAGATGAAATTTTTCTATTTATACACACAAATAATAATGAGGATACACACCTCATATTACAATATACGTAGAGTGTGATCACTAATTAATTTATATATTTTTTCAAGATAATAGATCAGAAATTTGTCTTCTTAAATATATATTAGTGAAGAATTTCATTAATGTGTGAATTAATATACTACTCCATTCTAGTAAACCAATCTTTCTAAATTCTTGATTTTATAGTTTTATTATTCAATTATTATTTAATTATCATTGCTCTATAATTTAATTAATCACGTTGAAATCACTAACTAACTCCCTGGTTATAACTCATTTATAATTTATGATTGGTTATGTTAAATATAATAAGATATTCATACTGATTGTAGTGCCATTTTATTTTAAATGGAAATCTTAGTTGTACAACTTCTTCAAAAGGTAGGTTAGAGAGTGAATTCAATTTCATGTTTGTAGGATATGCATCCTGTTAATAAAAAAGAAATATTTTAATAAGGTTTTCACTCTTTTAATGATTGAAGATAATAGGGTATTCGTACATCCATCTAAGAGTTATATATAGTGTAAAAAATGAATTATGTATTTTCTAAAAACACAATAAATTGATCTATTTCATTTTTACTTAATTTTTATACTTAATTAGTTTATATTAATTTATAACAGCCTCTAAATATTCACATTAGTGTTCATGAATTGTTTATGATTTTTAAAATCACATTATGAATTCAGTATTTTATTACCATAATGTTTTTAACATTCATAATTCACCACCCACATTTCTTTTACATTCACTATTTTGGAGTAAGCTATTAATTAATCAGTAAAAACAAATAGTAGAATATTGATCGAAACCGAACTAAATATTCCATTTTCAATTGATATTTCTTTGATGATACATCTTGTATATCTATTTATTCTTTATTTTGAATAATCCAATGTAATAATTGGCACAAATTGGTTCTCTCTATATCAAAATAACCTCAATTTCAAAATTAGAGATATCTCATTTCATATAAAAAATCAACCCAATATATTATATCAATAAAATGATTATTATAAACATATTTTGACAGGAAATTCCTCAATATGGTAATTAGTACTAAAAAATTATGTATTATACCTCAAATTGTGAGAGATAAATACAAATTTATTATCATAAAATTTTATGGGTATATATTGAAGTGTTTGTTAAATTATATCTAAGTAATCTATTAGATCATGTGGAAGAGTTTCCAATTGATCTCATACCTGGTGCAATTACTCTACTTAAGATCACTTGTATAGTTTTATCCAAATTAATTTATATATTTATAGAATTGTCAATATAAGAATTGGGTAAAGTGTTTTGTATAAAAAATTTCATTTTTAAAGGGTTCACTAATCCTCTTGGTTAAGATCAAGGATTAGTCAATGTGGATTAGTCAATGTGTGTTTGTATTGTCTATCTTGATCTAAGCAAGATCGCAATATATAAATTTTATATTTTAGAAAACTTATATGAATTATTTTGTTATCTTCATAGTGATTATTGCATCATGATGGTTGATCTTACAAATTGACTTCATCAATTAAGGGTAAAAAATGGGGATATACCTGAAACAACATTTCTTATAAGATATGGATGCTATGAATTCAATGTTATTCCAATTAAACATATAAATTCTATTTAATTAATAGATCATTTATAATTTTCAATGATACAAAATTCTAGTAATTATAGATAATATTTTCATATATTAAATTATTAGGGAAGTACATATTGATCAGTTAAAGGGAATAATAAATACTATAATAAAGGATTAGATTTATTCCAAATTGAGAAATGATAATTTAATTTCTATAGAAAGCATCATTCTTTGTAAATTTAGTCACATGTTAGGGAATGTCTATTTATCTTTCAAAGAAAAAGGAAATAAAATATTGCAATTTAATAAATACTTTGATAGTGGAAAAGTGTTTTCTTGTACTATATTTTGGAATAAATTATTTGACAAACATTTACCAAAATTATCTAAGAACAAGATTAATTTATCTTTCTAGGGAGTAATTTTTCTCAATATAAAAAAATTATAATAGATCATTAGGAAGATTAAAATTATTTTTTTCACCAAACATAAACTCACATTACCCTCTTGTGAAGAAGAGTTCTTTTATATAAAATGATGCATTAATTAAGGTATTTAGTTGTTCCCACATGAAATATAATTAAATAATTGGCTATTATTTTCATAAGTAATTATCCATGAAGAAAATTTCTAATACATTGTCTAGATCTAATAACGAAAATATACATTTTTTGAAGAGAATATTGAATTTTTAGTCTGAGGGTAGGGATTATTCCAGAATTGGTCTGAATAATTTACCCAAGTACTGAGGATAAATTTTTTCTTTTAGATGATGGATAGAGGTGTTTTTGGTTTCAATTTTTTGTTAATTAAACATTCCACAGTTTTTGAAAATGTTGGGAGACATATTTATTTTATTGGAAGTGTTGGGTCAAAAATTTTATTATCTCCCCATAATTAAGGATTAAAAATCTAAAGTTATAATCTTATGTTTGAGTAATCATATATATAAGTGACCAAGTTTTTGAAAAATTGGCTAAGACATCGTAAATAATGGTCCCCATTCATAAAGGCCTTCTAATGTAAGAGTTATTCAAGAGATGTGTAGCATTTGTAAATATAATTTTGCATTAGTGGAATTGCATAATATAAAATCCTTTATTTATAATAGTTCCCTATATTCAAAAATTTGTTGTGTTTTTGGAGCCCCTATGAAATGTTAGAGTATATTTGATGATATTTAATTGTCTCTCCTTATTTAGAAATGGATAAAAAATTTCTACCCCTAGGATTCATTAATGTAAACTCTAATACAGAAGGGTCTTCCCCAATTTGGATTATTAAATAAGTTTTCAGTTACCATGAGACACATAAGGGTGAATCCAATGTTAGAAAATTGTCTATTTTTGGAAATCCCATTTGGGAAGTAAAATCCACATTCTGTGAAAAGTATGATACACAGGTGTCAACATATAAAATAGGGTGATATGTAATGGTCACCTTTAGGTGAAAACAAATAGTAATAAATAAGATGTGTATGGGTTACCATATTTATACTTAGGGGTCATCTTTTTTTATGAAAATATACTAAGTATGGGATCCACCTTGATACAATTAATGGTCACCCAAAACCCAATGTGTGGTATTAAGTTTCATACATTTATACATAGGTGTTGGGTGTATATGTTTTTACTCTTACATAATGACATCCACAAAGGTAATCGTCTTATTATTTGATTTAAATTGGTATATTCAAGAATTTAATTGGTTTTTATTTTTTAAGGAGACCCAAATGCTTAAGGTTTGTTAAATTTTTTAACAAAATTTATGTGTGGGGGGAACCCTACGATAATCTATGGTCATGAGGGGAGATATGTATATCCTATTATTTTCCATAAATTAAATGTGTTGATTTTTTTCAATATTTTCCATGAACAATTACAAAATAAACACGTTTTTATAGAAAAAATTATCAATGATACATTAAAGATTCCCTATATTATGCTCTTATTACACTATTTTCCCCCAATGTATATCCTAAATGATCATTGATATATCTTCTTTCCATCTATTATAGGGAGTTTTTGGATCTTTTTCAAGATACCCTGGAATATTGTTTTATTTTTCAAACTTAACATTATTTTTTTATATTGATTTTTTCATTAAATATTTATTCGGTCATATTATAATATTTCTTTAGATTGATGAAATATTGGATATGGTATCTTTTTAGGTAGATTTTTTCAACTCTAAATGTGTTATCTGGCCTTCAGATTACCTATTATATTACTCATTTAGTGATTTTATGTTCACATTATATAATAAGTATTATGGTTAGCATATTTCATGAAATATGTTATCTAATCCCATTAACCAGCACATCCTCGTATTGATCATAAATCTAATATTGACCGTAAAGATTTTAAAACACTTTGTTGATGGTGACTTTGTTAAACTAGTACTGATGGACCTCTTTTGTAGTGTCTTTTTTATGAATTATTTTTTTAAGGTTGATATAATTTATTTATAAATTCTAATTTAAAAATGTTATTTAATTAAAATCTATTCACTATTTAAATTATTTCAATATGAGTTTCAAATTGATAAGGATGATTATAGGATTTTGTTTTAAAATATCATTTCAAACCTAAATTGGGATTTATTTAAGGAATGTTTCATTATTATTATTGGTAGGTATCAAGAATGATTAAATATATAACGTGATTCATTTTCAATATTTTCTATAATGATTTTTTAATATGGTTTTGAATGTAATTCGCAAAGGGTTTGTCTGATATTTTTTTGGAAAAGTAGGCCTTTGTTGGAATACCACTATTTTAAAAATCTTATATTCTTATTTTGATTTCTAATTATGATTCCTTTTAATTTATTCTTGTTACCAAAAAATGATTTATTTTATGGAAATCCCTTACTATGTTACGGAATTATTGCATGGTTTTATGGTTTGTCGATCATGTGGTTGCAAGAATTGGATTGATAGTGCTTTGATTTTTTATCAATGCAATTACGTGGGTTTGAGTTTAGGTAATCATCTAGTAATAGCATAGGTATGGGTAAATTGTTTATTTTTTATGGAACAAAGACTAATACTTTAATATAAGGATTCTTCTTATGTAACCTTGTTTTAGAATGATAGGTTTTTTATTCGCTAAGGTTTGGGTGACGTTGTAGATTAAAATATGTTTTGGGGTGATTAATCCAATTTTTGTGGAGGTTCTTGGTGAATAAACATGATTATTTGTGTAATATAAAGAGTATATATTAAAAAATTCATGTTTTAATCCTTGGAAACTTTTTCATAGTATGTTCCACAAAGTTTGGGTTGACCTTTTTACCTGGATTGATTTCCCCATGTTTCTGCAAATTATTTATTTGTATGTTAAAACAGATGTCTTTCAGCACTTCTTAGGTTAGAGGTCAATTGATTGTAATGAATGGAATCTCATGAGTGAGAGTTGATGGTATAATCTCTTTTTTGTATCCCTATATTGTGTCAGAGGGTGGTGGATGGTGGTTTGGAACCCCACTAGGAGTGATAGGGTGGTGGTCAATATGTGTTATAGGACATCATCATAAGTGATAGAGTTGTGGTTGAGATGTGTTATCGGGAATTTCCTTGAGATATAAGGTTTTGGTCTAGATGGTATGCACCCATAACTATAATTTGTATTACATTCCCTTCATATGTTCTTGATGTTTCTAATATTGAGTATTTTATTTCATTTCATTTCTAGAATTCCATGTGATGTTGTTACAACCTACATATTGCTGATATTTGTCGAAGAAGGAGGTGTTATGGGTTGTCATGGAAAAGTTTTCACATGATGACATGAATCATAGTCTTGAATGTGAATATTATATTATATTTCTATGTGGGTGTCTTTTAAAATAATTAATTTCACTACATATATACATTTCATCCACAACAACTATATCACAAAAGAATTAGTGTGCTTAGGAAATAGGGAATCTTTTAGGGTTATTAGAATTACCCTCTAACTGGTTTCAAGGAATGGGATTCAATGTTTTTGGGTAAAGTTTCATGATATATCTTATCCATTTGAATCTATTAATTATTTTATAATGGATTAGGATTAGTAGGATGGTATGGTTAAGGATTTGATAGGGTGATCATATGAGTTAGGTTGGATGCCAGTGTACTTTAATTTTCTATCATTGTTCCACTAATATAAAAGATATTTTTACATTTGTTTTATTTATATAATCATTATAGTTATACATGTGTACCTTTTGTTTCTAATATTATATATTTTGATATTTTATGTTGGAAATTATAATACTTTCTACTATATATCATGAAGGCCCTCTATTCCCCACTTATATATCTACTAGTTTTTGGGATGACTATTGCATTGATTAGTAATGCTAAATTTTATGTTGATTTTTTCATGACCGTGAGGATTAATTTTTATAGAATAATATCCAAATAATGTTTTTAGAACATCCCCACTAGTTAAAATACTATTTAATATAGGGTCTCATGATTGAGGTCTCATCAATTTCTCACCTAGGTTTGGTTTGGGATATCATGGATAGGAATATCAAAATGATATTTGGGTTTTTATGGAATGAGATAATGTTTATTAGTGGTGGATTTAGGTTATTGGAACTCATGAGGTAGACTGGTAGAATTCATAACTAATATAACTTATATTTAAATCCCAGTTGTAAGGGTATGTTTTGTAGTGAGACTAGGCACTCTAGTGTGAGTAGGATATTAGACCAAGAATCCCAATGCTGAAAAGATGAGACTAAATATGAGTCATATGGTTTAAGTTGGAGTTTGATAGTTGTAAATGTTTCTTGATAGATAAATACATAGACTAAGATACATGATACTATTGGTGGTTTTATTTAACATAATTTTCTTTATCATTAATATCTAATTGAAGTGGCCCAAATTATATTAAATGTTTTCACAAATATATTAATAGAGATATTATATTATTATTTATTTGGTAGGATTTTCCAATCATTTTTTGATTTTTATTATTCATTCTCTATAGAGATATGTGTTTTAAGATAGAATGTTTTATTTTTGGAAACAAAGTTCCATTTTAAGAAGAAGACTCACTCAATGGAATGATAGCAGAATAAAATTCTTATATAAGTTGGTTTTACATGAAATTCCACATGGTGTTAATGTTTTTTAAATGTCATAGAAATATTTTATTTCAAGAAATATGAGTAAATAGGTTTCTAAAATTAGGTTCTAAGGTGGTTTTGAAAACATGTTTTATTTTATAGGAATATATAGAAACATCAAACCCAAAATAATTTGCATATTTTTTGGGTGAAAACCCAATGAATTATGATGGTTCATCAACAATATCATTTGAGTTTTTAATGATTTGAAATAAATTAGTCTATTTTTATAATAAACAGGTTTTTATATAAATCATGTCTCTTGTCTTTCATTTTTTATAAATAGAGTGACCTAGATATTTGAATTCTATTATCAAATAGTCTTTTCTATTGATTTGAAATAACTATGTGAGTTTCTATTGTGTTAAAGTATTTATTTTAATGATGATAAAAATGAATTTCTGTCTATATTAACCCATTTTTAGAAATTGATCATCAATATATTGGGTGGATGACTTAGGAATTATGTTGGCATATTGAGGTTGTCTTAATAGATCCTTTTATTTTTGGATATATGGATGGAAGTTAATGTTGCTATTGTGTATCTAGAAATATGTTTTGTTGGTTTCATAGTTTTTTTATAGAAATTTAGGTTCAGATATTTAATTCCTCTATTGGGGTCACCAATACTCAAAATCAACCTATCAGAGTGGAGTCTATAGTGAGGGTCACCAAAACCTAAAGTTGATTTGATTGAAACAAATGGTTTCTTTGAAGTATTATTGGACTTGTTGAATGTTATATTTTTTATTTACATGTGCTTGAGAGTTATTGGAGTTATATGGGATGTTTTTTGAGGTGGTGATGAATAATTTTGTGATGTTAATAGACAATATGTGGGGAGTGCTAGGATTTTTTTAAGTGTTTGAATATAATTTTTAACTCTACAAGATGATTATTTTGGGAAAATTATTTTATGAATAAGATTCATTTACTCTTTTTGTAGTGGTCATGATGAGTTCTATAGGAGTCATGATTGGCTGGGTTTGTGTATTTTTCTATCTTCGTAAGATTGTTCTGGACACTTTATAATTTTTTTTTATCTTTTTGTGTATGTGTGACAATGAATGTATATGTTGAATTGGAAATATATGTATGAGTCGTGAGGATGAATTTTAGAAAATATCTTTTTTATGGACCTTGTGGTTAGTCTTTTTATTTCAAAACATTTTGGAAAGTTTGAAAATATTCTTGGAGAAGTATTTTAAGTATATTATGTTAATCAATTCCAAATCTAATCCTTAGTCCCAAAAACATCCCAATTCGTTTTTTATTCTATTAAAATATTTTTTTATGAGGCCCACATCATAAATAAATTGATCTATAAACGATAAAACTAAAGAGGATGAAAAAATGAATATTTAATATTTGATTCAAAGATAATGTAAATATTAATGGGATGATACATTATTATTTGTTAGTTTCAAAAAATATAACTGATAAATGATCCTAGATGATGTTGTAAAAAAACATAATATATTTTGATGTTTATTTTTAATTTATTTTTGTGACAAAAGAAATATTCAGGAAATAATTACTTGATATATTTAGTGTAGATGTGTCAAAATTGTTTCATTCATTTTATAATATACTTGACAAAATTAAATTAGTGGAATCTAAGATGCTCAGTCATGTTGTGAATATCTTGGAGATAAATATTAACTAATGTCGATCCACATGAATTGGGAAGTGTTCTATGATTATTATTTCCCTATGGATAAAATACAAGTAGTTATAGTATTTTCATGAGAATGTGGGAGCCTAATACTTTTATCAGGATGGTGAGATTTGTACGAGTATCAATGCTGTCTAAAAGGGTAATAAATTCTTGATACAATCTTTTAATATGCTTGAAACAAATTCATAAAACCATTTCATGATATCTGAAAAGTGTAGTGAAATGAATGGAACCCTGTACAAAAAATGAATAAATGAAGAAATATTATTCCTGGTAGATTGAAAATATTGAAGAAGTAATAATGATTGAGTGAGAGATTGGAAAAACAATGAATAATAAGATAAGTGGAATTCCTTGAGGAGAGGTAGTATACATCTGAATAAAAAACATTACTCAAACAAGAAGTGACGAGGTTGATAGAAGATTATGATGTAGATCCTTGTAGGGATATTCATATAGTTTATTTGATGGATTTAGAACTTCATAGTATATTAACTATGTATTTTCTAAAGTGATTCCTCTGGAATAAAATTAGTTAGGTTTCTTAAGATTATCTTACTATATAAAGATGGGAATATTTCATCTATTTTATAAGAAAACTAAAACCAAAATAATCCATTTCTCACATGTGGTGATGTGTATTACTCATTGTATTTATAGAGATATAGTGGAACCTATGGGAGAATTATAAGCTTGAATGTAATACCATGATATTTTAAAAGAGGGAATAAATATTTGATATCATATATAACACACAACACTAAGATTATAATTGAATGTAACACCGTGAGGCTTTATGATATATTTATTTTTAAATTAAATCAATATATTTGATTACATTCAATGTACACAACACTATTTTGGAATGAAACATGATACAATATTAAAAAACTATTATTTAAACATGACCATTATAACCAAGACATTATGTTGCTGACTATGATTATTACTAAATAAATTATGAGAAATATAATATTTACACATATGTAAAATAAATTCCACAAATATTAATTAAATATAAATAAAATAAGAATCATTTGAACGTATAATAAATGTTTTCTATAAAACTATATTTTTCAAAGTGGTGATTTAGTCACTCTTTGTGAACATAATTTATAATAAATTTTAGAAAATTTTAGAAAATTTATATTAAAAAATAAACTTGCATTTTTTAAATTCCACATGTAAAAATTATCTTTTGTTGAATTATTAGGAATTCAATTAAAATATTAATTTTTTGGGTGAATAGTGAAAAATAATGATTTTTTTAAAAACTGCCATTTATTTAAAATTATTAAAAATGTTATATTGTATTTTAAATTGGATTTAATGTATATATAGATAAATTATATTACAATTTAACTAATTAATTTCCTTTTTATAAATTTACTCTTTATTTTATATATAAAAACATTTTTATCTTTTGAATGTTTTTCTACTGAAGAACTGCTTTTCCAATGCCCCACGAGGTTTAATTTTAAATTGAATTCTGATAAATTTGTGAAATAAATTTATAAAAAATGGTTTACATATTTTGAATATTTTTAATTTATATTGTATAATATATTATAATTAATTTTTTACCATAATTAAAATTTAAAATATGAAAAATTAATTACCATTGTTAAGGTAAAATGTGTTTACTAAGGATTTAAATAAGAAGATAAGGATTACAATTACCTAAAACTTGATCAAAACCAATATTTTATATATTTTCTACATTATCACCTATAATTTTATAGAATGGCCAATTTTTTATGTTTTTCAGATGATAAAAATGTTTTTATCACTCTTTCTGTTCATAATTACCAACTGTCTCTTCTCCCTCACTTATAAAAGGAAACCTCTTCTCCTGTCATATTGACACATCCAAAACCTTTTTGTTTAGAAAATACCTAAAAAATATCTAAATTACTCCCCTAAAAACTTTCTATTGTATTTTTTATGATAATAAATCTTTTATAGGAGTGATTTAGGTATAATCCTAAAAGAGTTCTCTGAATAAGTGGTAAAATTCATAATGTGTGTATTTTTTTATTTATTCCTCGACCTCCTTAAAATAATATATAACTATGAAAATATAATAAAACAAATTAATAAAAATAATATTTTATAATTTTAATTAATTAATATGTTTCCATCTCCAAATCCATGAAATGGAAACTGAAATTTCCAATCGTGTTTATGGCGGACTACCGCCTCGCGAACTGATGTAATTCATTTTCCATCACCACATGACAAGGAATTATATAATGAATTATTTAACATATATTTATGCTAATTATAATATTATTATAATTACATAATTATTATATCACATGTTATTTATTAATTTCCAATCTTTGGGGGGATACAATATTGTCGCTTGAGTGTACAACAGACCACCGCCTTACCAAGCGATGGGATGTTTTTTCAGTTATTCCTTATATGGGAGATAGAAAGGATAAATTTGTTGAAATATAATTGATATTTATGAACTGAAAATAAATATATAAATATAATACCATATAAAACTTCCTACCTTACAATCTATTGGAAGTCAATAACATCACTCATGTGTATTGGTGGACTACTACATTCACATATCGATGTGAAATGTTTTTAGAATCATTTTTAGATTGACAGTAACAATGATGTATTCTAATAATATTAGTTATATATATTATTATTAGTATTAAATGTTGAATTAATATTTATTTTCATTTTTTCCATACCATGATAAAATTGGAAGTACTATTTAGGCTTACGTACAACCAATCATCTCTATGAACTGTGTAAACTATTTTAAGTCTCTAAAATTTATAGATTATTTTCAACAAATAAATAATGAATATATATGATTTTTCAGTCATGGACTAAAAAATTTATATTATTTAACCATGATCTTTTTAAAAGGACTGAAATTACTAAACCAAAACATAAATAAAAAACAACACAATCATAACCAGAAACATTGGTTTTAATAAAGAATTTTTATTAAACGGGTGATAAAAGACTATAAGTAAAAAAATATAAATTATGATATATATGATTATGATTTAATATTAGTTCTATAAAAACCCAATATTTTTTGTATTGGATTTTTTTACACATAACAATGAATTTGAACATGAGGTAATAGTTTTCTCGTCTCACTTTTTCTTCGGTGAGCCATATGTCCTATTCAACAATTATTTATTTATTTGGATTTATATACAGACCAATTTATATGATATATATTTAATATATTTTATAATAATGTTATTTAATGTTTCATTTTATGATCCTTTATATTATAGGGATTACGGTTTAGAAAATCTTGAAGTGGTAAAGGGTTATTTCATAATCAGATCCTTATTTGAGATTGTTTATGTTTTAGTCACCCTTGGAGAAATTATTTGGTATTATTGTACTAAAAATTTATATTTTTATATAATCATGTTATTATTGAACTTTTAAGGTAATATTATAATTTATTAAATCATTTTTACATAAAATGGTTGATAGTTTTTTTAATAAAATCTAATTTCATTTCCATTTTTGATCAGAAATCCACATTCAAAAAAAGACATGTTTTTTAAAAATGTATTCATGTTTTTCTAACATTATCGAAATTATTTATTAATGAAATTTTTACCCATATTAATATTATTAAAAAAATTATATGAATCGTCAAATCATTTTCCTAATAGTGCATATTTGGCTTTTATCAAAAAATTTAAAGGAATATTTGTTTTAATGGGTATGTGATGAATGAAGTTTTCCACCAATATTTCCAATCAATTATTAAAATATTTTTTGACATGTTTTTAAATTTTATCTCAAAATAAAGGTCTTTGAAAAATATTTTTCAACATTTTTTTAATTCAAAATGAAAATATAATTTTCCTAAATAATTGTTTTATGAAATGTTATGTCATTTAGGTTCATCAAATAAAACCAATCGTTCGTTGTACCTATAAAACAATGGAGATATATTTTATTAAAATCAAAATTATTATTATTTATATGTTTTATATTTATTTAGAATAATAATTAATGTTTTTTATCATTCACCATATTACATTGGATGTTTTATGAATTTGTTTATTTGGTTGGGGTAAGTATTAACATGTAATATGTTAGATTTTCAATATGAATGTTTATATCTATTTTTTACTACACATTTCATATAAGGTATATGTTTTACTTAGTAATTGATGGGTGTGTCCCATTTATATATTTTACCTTTATTCATTAAAAAGTCTCATGAGACAAATCATTTAGGAAAATTAAGTGGTTTTTTCCAACAGTTTTAAACTTTCTTATGAAATGTCATGACATCATATTAATAATGAATAGAAATATTAATTTCATTATTATGTGATCATTAATTTATGTCAATTTTATTATTTAATTAGTTACAATATCCATGGATAAGCATAAAGTTCAAGTAATTAGTCATATGCCATTATTTGATCATACTTTATCCTTCAAAATTGTGATCATGTTATTATTTAAATGAAATGCGTTTCATTTATTAACATTTTCTTAATGATTATTAATATTTATTCTTGATAGCTTCAAATATAATAATTCCCTTAATGATCATTTGATCGCACCCATTTCTTATGTTTTATTTTCCCATTTATAGTATGAAGGGTTTTATGATTTGTATACAAGGATATGGTAAGTGTGAAAATATAATTCTCAAAGAAATCACTTTTTGTATTTTATGCTTTCAAATATATATGAAATTAAAGTTTCAATATATATTAATAAGACTAATAAACTATTTTTTCCTTTGGGATGTGATGTCTTATATTTAATACTACTGTAATAATGTAGAAACCATCTCTGGGTTACTATATTTGATGTCTTTATAGTTGGTATTAAATGATTTTTAGTATATGTCTTTGTAAATAAATTTAGAAAAACATAGATTAGAAAATATCACCCTAAAAATTAAATTATGTATAACTTTTATATATGATAACATTATAATTTTTCGGTAATTTAATGATTATGGGGTTTTCATGGAAATTAATTTTTTCTGGATACTACAGGTAGACATGGTTATGGTACATATGTACATTGGTGTATTAACTCCAATAAGCATATCATGTGAAACTCATGTGTTACCTAATAAACAAGAATAGTCTCTATTGTGCATTTGGTTTAATGCTCCTACATGATATTCTTGGGTTAATTCAGATTTTCATTACAAACAATTATTAATGATTTGAATGTATTTTTTGGATTTTGAAACTTTCCCAAAGAAATTATGTTTATGATTATGAGATTAAAGATGAATAAATTTTTTAGTTTATGATATATGTTTCAAAAGAATTTGTATTATACATTATTATTCGTACTTATTTTATCTAATCTAGTGAATTTTACTTTTTATAAATGGAAGCAAGATGATATAATGGGATCTATATCAATGAACCTAATACAATGTGTATGAATGATTGCTTATTCGATGAGTAGAAGAAAATATTTCATATGAAACTACTCTCAACAAATTCTCATCATAAAAGGATATAGTATCATGGAGTATCATAAAAGAGAGATAATTCTCTATATATTATGGATTTTAAGGGTTACAATAGAACACAATTATAGAATAATTATTAATGGATAATTAGAATATGGAATTGATTTTTTCTCACATGTGATAATTATGGAATGAAACATCATTGTACTTACTTGAAGGGAAGGAGAGTCCAATTCATGTGAAAATATAAAGGTAATCCGGTTAATGAATTAAACTGTATGAAAGAAACATTTTATTTTTATTGTTTAAAGAATAAGTATATGGGTCACAATGAAAACAAATCCAACATGAATCATTAGAATATGCCTTAGAAGAAGCCAAGGGACTATTGTCAAGATTAAAGAATTACTACAGATGAAGTGGAATGATTACTATAATTGTTCTTGGATTATGATTTATTTTATAAGACAGTTTTATCAATTATATTCTAGGAATTATAATTATGAATTGTATAATTATTTTATTGTAGTAATTTCTCATCATGGATTTGACAGAATATGTTAAATGCTACCAATTATCATTAAAAGTGATTTGGAGGAAAGTTTAACATCTTTGAAAACATTTTATTGAGGTAAGATAACAATCAATATGATCATTAAATTGAGATAATAATGATAAATAGATGTTTATGAGATAATATTATATACCTTTAAATTGGATAGTGATTTGAGGGTCTGTGTTATATTTTTCAGGGATTAATATATTGTTGGATTTATGGATTATATTCGATAAACTATGATTTTATTTTTTGAATAATGCATGTTTTCATTATGTTTTTATGGTGATTAAGGTATTTATATATTTCTAATGATCTACTAAGAGAGACATTATATTATTTGGGGAATTTAATTTTGATTTAGTGACCTTCCATCTAATGTTTGGGGCTTTGAATTTGCTAACACATATTTTGGACGATTATTGAGTTTAACTATTTATGGAATGGATTATGATTATTTTTGGGTGTCATTGGATAACATGTACCATCCAATTTGGTGTTAGAAAAAATCTAGATATTTTATGAATGACTTGTCATTATTTTATTGAGAAAATTATATGCTAAATGTAAATTTCAGTACTTCATGACTAAAAATTACTATTGGATATTCATTAGTGGGGTCATAGATAATATATGAATTTATCTATAGACATTCATTGTAGAAAATGGTAAGTATATATTTTTGTGTTCATTGTCATAATGGTTATAAAACTCCTCAACACTAGTAAAATGATCATTAATCAAAGATTATATCCTACGACCTTCATAAATGATGAATAAAATAGACCTTTCACTCATCATACATTTTTTTGTTTTTAAGTTCATAACATTATATTTACCATTTAATTTATTATGATCAATGATATCTTTCACTCTATATTAATCCTTAAGTGTTTTTATTATCTTTCATTCCCATATTTTAATTTCCCACCAACTTTCACCAACATGGAAACATAGTAATATGTATTCTAGATAACCTTCATAATTCCATTTTTCTCTTATTGAGAGGATGTTTAATTACAACTTTTTCTGTTGTGGGGGTTCAATAATTGTATTTTCAATTTCAATCCCTTGATTAACGAGATGAAGATTAAATTATGAGGACACAATTCATTTATATGGGGTAGAATGTAAAACACCAATATTTAAAAAGAGGAACTCCATATAAGATAGGGTATATGGAATGAAACACTCAAATTAAAAGATAATAAAACACCCAGAGACTTTGTAACATATTTATTTTTAAATATGTAACATCCATTCAAAATCTTATTATGGATGAAACACCATGTCTGAATAAAACATGATACTCTACAAAAATCATACTATTTAAACATGGCCATTATAACATAGTCGTTATATTGGCTTGTATGAATAGAAATAACTATGTTATAAAAATTATATGGTTCAAAAATTTCTAAAATAAATTCAATAGATATATATTGGTTAAAAATAAAATAATAATCATTTGAAATAAAAATTAATGTTCTCAGCAAAACTATATATTTTAAACTGATGGTTTAGTCATGATTTCGGCACATAACAAAAATTATTTTTACCACTATTATAAAATTTATTTTAGAAAATATTTTTTTAATCTAAATTTCATAATTATATTTTGGAAAATTTTTTAAAAACCCCTAGAAAGACTATTTTTTTGAATAGTGAAAATAATAAATTTCTATGGAAAATTGTGTTTTCATTTAATGTATTTACAAATACCAATTATATTTTAAATTGGTTTGAAAGTCAAATTATTTCAATTATATTATAATTTAACTAATTTATGTCCTTGGAGTAAATTTCATATTGTATTCTGATATAAAACATAGTAATGTTTTGAATATTTTTCTTAAAAAAAATGATTTTTTGATGCACCTACCATTTTAAATCTAAATTAAATTATTCCAAATCAAAGAATTAAATTTATAAAAATGTACTAATCTTCTAGAAAGATATTAATTTATTTTTATCTAATATGTTCAATTTTTTTTTCAATAATTAATTTCTAAAATAATAAAAAATAATTAACCTATGTAATGTAAAAATGGGTTTGTCAGGGGATAGTATAAGAATATTAGGATTAAAAATGACCTCAAAATCTTACAAATCACATTTTATATATATATATCATCCTAATAAACTAAGAAGGTTAATATTTACCCATTTTGAGTACTTTTTAGTGAGAAAAATGTGGGTATATCTTTTTCATTTCAAAAATAATAAGTGTGTCATCTCCCCCACTTATAAAAGGAAACTCCATATCATTTCTTCTTAAATATTGAAAAAATACTTGGTTTGGAAAATAAATACCCAAATAACTTCATCAATACTTCTTAAACATACTATATTACTATTTTTGTTAATTAATCCTTTATAGTAAGGATTTAGTTAAAATCCTAGAAGATTTCTTTGAAGAAGACATAAAATTCATAATGTGCGTATTTTTTCATTCTTCATCCATCTCTTTAAAATATTATAAAATCATTCTAATATAATAACATCTTTATATCCCATATACTGATATCTTTTTATGTAAATTTTATTACTTATATCATTTTCTACTTCTATCAAATGGAAAATGAAATCATCGATCATGTGTACGATGGACTACCACCGTGCGTGTCATCACCTATCATAGTGGGGTCAGCAACGTGACTACCCCAATATTAAATTTGATAGGCTAGGAGATGGAAACTTGTACTGAGTAGAAATATCCCATAAATGTGAGGAATTTTCTTATGTACCTGTACAAACACACACACACATCTTCAAGCCCAGAAATTCTTAAATTTTAAAACGCTAATGATATCATGCATGCAAACTACTAGATATAAACCACAACCGAAGTGAAATAGGAATGTGAAGTACAGGGAGGTGAAATAGTCCAGAGTACAAGACCACCAATAGAAATATTGAAAACAATTGAATGCACAATATCATATAACTCATTTATAGAAAACCCTACCTAAAGGGTAGGTGAAAGACAACTGCCTGAAACTATAGGAGTACACCTCATTTATCTGATCATACTAAGAACAACCTAGTCCTAGTCCAACCTGGAATCCGTGAAATAATTTATCATATACACAAGCCATGACCCATGTAGACAAATAACATTCAGCATTGAGTAAAACAATACTCCATATCACACCCTGAAACCATAACGGAATTCATAGTCAGCTCTGCATAGGTATATTCCTATGACACATATACCAAAAATTTCCAGATGTACTCACTAACAGCCATAATGTAAATATTGTAAGTTACAACCAATCATAAACCACATGATTTTTCTCGAGGCACGCTTGTTCTAAAATAACACACTCCTCAATCCTTGATGTAATCAGGGACTCTTACAAGATGACTTTCTAATTTGGTCCCTTCCAAAAGAGAATAAACATCTCAAGGTCAGGATATACAGATAGGGGATTCTTATAATATAACACTGATAAAACAATCTTTATTAATCCTAAACATAGAGGATTTTTCACAGAGAATACAGAAAACCCTATCAATGTGGCTCGTAACGTAAGGTATTCTCCACCATGAATACCAAGAGCCCTATAGATGTGGCACACAGGATGGATAATTAATGCTCTATACTAAGAGGTCACATCAACTCTAGAAAAAAACTCTATTGAGGGTGATAGAGGATCACTCTATTCCCAAGGAGGGATTCCACAACTCTATCTGGGACTTGTCTTCTAGAGGGGATTGTTCTCTAGGGATGTCAAAGAAATGACACAATAAACCCCTAATAAAAGAACCAATGGATACTATGCACCTACACTGGTCCATTCTAAAAACCCACCAATACATCTCAATAGGATAGTCCCTTCTCAACGGTCTATACACCATAGATGGATCATGAAACAAACCTTTCATTTCAATGATATATACATTTAAAAAAAAGGGCTCGGTTGGGTCCGGGTCTGAACCGACCTGTTAGGGCTGACCCACCTCGGCCCAATTCTGGAAACCCAACCGGACCCGATTTGGTCTAGGTCAGTTGAATATACATGTTGGGCATATTTTACCGCTGCACATTGAGCCACATTTCTTGTTTCTTCCATCCTAACCCGCATCAGATGGGCCGGTTCATCTCTACCAACACAGACCACATGGGCGCACCTGCCCCTGGCTCATGCGGTCACCCAACAATGTTACAAGTGGAACCTCAATCATGCGTCCATTCTTCATGACCATCACAAACCCACAACAGAGTAGAAGTTTCTCCCTTGGAGGTTGTCTTTTGGGCGGTGTCCGCCACACCACAACTGGCCACCCTACCAATGGCCTTGTCTATCATTCCATGTGGCCATTCCACCATAGGTCATACCAATACCCTAGTACCACCAGGATTGCAGTATTATATAACAACTAGTGACCCTACCTGTGGCCAACCGGCTGGGTCCGCCTAGCCAGGCTACCATGCTGATGGCCTTTCCACGTTATGCCCCTCATGAATGGATGGAGTCTCTACCTCTTATACCACCTCATGATTCCACCAAAATGTTCCACCACAGTCTCAGATCCCATTCTACTTCATTGTTTTCAATGATGAATGAGTAGAAATTTTGGGGAAGGATGTAATGCACATGAATTCCTATGATAAATAGATCTTGTCCTTGTTTTTATCGTCGATGACCTATTCATATTATAATTGAATAATGGGGGAAATAGTAAAAAATTCTAGCAAGATTCAACCTGATAAAAATAACAATAATAGAAAATAACTTCCACCCAAAAAATGAAAAAATCCCTGGATTAGACTATTTGTTAGATAATCCACATTCATCGTAGGAATAAATAATGGGAAAGGATAAAAAAACTCACACCATACCTGGGATTGAATATATTTTTGAAGAATATTCATCATCATTTACTATCCGTCCACAAGTGATCTTAATCCATTATCTGTGTATCATTCTTTATTCTCCAATGAGAGGTTTTGGAAACTCTTTTCTTCTCCAGAGATTTCAAAACATTTCTCTAGGATTGTGATTCTAATCGTATATCTCTGTCATGTTGTTAAATGAATAAAACTTTTCTTAGTTTTGTCGGATCATTTTGTTTCTGCATCGCTATGCTGTTTCATTTAAGAAAGAAAATGTGCTTCCCCACCAAGGCATTATAGTGTCACTGATTTTCTATGAAACATCAAAAATAAATAAAAAAAACTTTGTAATTTTATTTTATTCTCCATTAAGATGTTGAAAAATTACCATTCACATTCGACCCACACCGGTGAATTTTAGACCCTTTATATGTAAAATAACTAATTACTAACTCAACAGTGGTGTCATATTTCCAATCTGAGTCACAATTCATGAGTTATCAGAATTTTAAAATAAAATAATTTCATTTAATTATTTTATTTACAGTTATGTCCATTTTATGTTTTCTCACTAAAGGCCCCTGCTGACTAATGTTATGGTGTGCCTAGGGTAAACACGCTATTCTAAATGCAATGGTGGCCACAGATTTTTTATTCAGGAACCGATTTAAGTTTTATTCCACCTTTTCAAGAAAAACACTTATGTGGGATATTAAAAACATAACAGTTTTCACCAAACTTCTCTGGGAACATAATCCCTCATAATTGCTCAACATCTCTATGCCTAGTCTATTAATTTTCCAAATTAACATATTATGATAAAACTGAAAAAAATTTGATTCATTTAATTCTCCCCCCTTATGGCTCTATATCCTTGACATCCAAAACAATGGCTGCTCAAAAAAGTATTAGTGTACAAACCATGAATCTGAACCTCCATCTCCCAAGTGATCTTCTGTAGATTCCCATGCTACCACCAAATGCACAGCATAGGATTTAACAACCCACAAAGGATCTTCTCTTGTTGATCCCCTATCTCCCTCGGTTACTCCACAAACACTACCCCATCATTAATGTACTGCATTCCCCATTCAATAATGTGTGATGGATCATGCTCGTACATTGTTAGTTGCAACATGTGAAAGACATCATCCACCACACGCATTTGTGTGCGTAGATCTAGGTGGTACTCCACCATAACAACTCTAATCATAATCTATAAAGGGATGATTTATCTCAAATATAATATTCAACCCTTTCCAAATAATTGTAATCCCTATTGAGGTGAGACCTGAAGTAAAACATGGTCTCCCTTCTCTATCTCCAAGGGCCTCCATCTCCTATCATAATATGATTCATGTATGATATTTGTAGTGCTCATCCACTCTTGGATGATTTTTACCTTTTCTATGGTAGTTTGTACAAACTCTTGACCCTTGAGTGATTACATCCATTGGGCCATCCGGTATAGCAGTGATCATCAAATTCCCCCATATAGGGCTTCATATAGTACCATAACTATGGTGGTGGTATATTTTTTTATACAAACTCCACCATAGGTAGTTGATCATCCTAACTGCGGGAAAAGTACAAGATTAAATCATGTAGAATGCCCAAAAACATGGATATTCCTCTTTATCTAGCCATCCTTTTGGGCATAAAATGTTGTGCTCAAATTCCACTATGTCCTGAGCACCTCATGAGGTCCCATCCATAGCTGGGATGTGTAACAGGAATCACAGTATGAAATGATCATCGAGGATACCCCTTGAATACTAAATCTCTCCTTAACATAGTGGAATCCCAATCCATCTTCAAAGATTTTCTCCCAAATATGTATTAAGTGGTTCGACTTAATGAGTTTGGCAATGATCACCCATATGGTATCATGTACCCTATACGTGCATAGAAAACCCATCATGAAGTCCATTGATATCTCATCCCACATACACTCTAGAACCTCTAATAGATGATTCAAGCATACTGGAACCTGATTCTCTTACTTCTATTTCTGAGATCTGAGGCACCAAGAAACAAACTCTTTCACAGACTTATTCATCCCCAACCACCAGAATTGATGTCAATGATCCTGATACATCTTTCTCACACCCGAATGTTCCACAAAAAGGTAGTGTGAAACTCCATTAGGATATCTTCTCACAACACCATTGGCATAACTGTGCACCCTCTATTGAGAACTATGTTCTCTCCTCCTATAGAATATCTATCATGGGCCTCAACTATGGAAAACTGAGAAGTCTAAGTCTCACAATCAAGCTCCCCAATTTGTGCCTCTTTGACTCATTGTGAGTGTTTAGGGGTGAAAACAAACAACTGAATGTAAGCTTCTCTATAACCATCCATAAATGATGTTTGTAATCTTTCCAAATAATATGATTCCTCACTCACTAACTTCAAGCTATATCTCCTATTGATTGTGTCTGTCACCATGTTCCCCTTCCGAGGTGTATAAAAAATTTCTAAGTAATACTCCTTGAGTAACTTTAGGCACTTTTTTCCGACTCTTTCGTCATGGCGCGCACATCTGCCTATGGAGGACGCATGGCTGTTTCCTTAAATTCATACTTTCCCAAGGTGGTTGGAATCTATAATCTATTTAGGGATGTTTTCTCATTGATCGAAGCAAGATTATGGGATGTTGATTCTTCATTTCATGGATTCCTCCTCAGAAACAGTTACCTCATCTGGGTCTCCCAGAAAGATTAAGTCATGGTTCGTGAATCCTATTCCCAGTGCCATCTCTTTTTGTATGCTGGTTAATTACACTACTTCTATAATGACATTCCATGGGGTCTACACATGGTAGAAACCATCGGTCGGAGTAGATAACAACAACAGGCATGTCAGGGAATCTCTGGATGTGTGGTCGTTTAAACCTGTATTCCTCCTCCTAAGAGGGCATCTCAAGGGTGAATAACTTGAGGCATCCCACATCCATCATGGGGTATCTTATGTTGGAGGCATGTCTCTATGGTTTTCCTTAGCTTCCCATGTTTAACATAGTGTATGCTACAAGTTTAGCATCTTGAGGAGACGGTTATGCCAAAGGCATGTCTTCCGAGATTTTCCTCGTGTATCTCTTTTAACATGAGATAGGATGTGAGTTTAACATCTTCTAGAGATGATTATTCCAAAGTAGTGTCTTTTGAGGTTTTCCTTGGGTATCTCATGTTTAAAACAAGGTAGGCCATGAGTGTAATGTCTTGCAAAGACTATTATTCCAAAATCATGTCTTCTGAGGTTTTCCTAAGGCATCTCAAGTTTAACAGGAGGTAGGCCACGAGTTTAGTGTCTTGCAGAGATGAAATGAGGGTGATCAGAATGTCCCATATACATAGATCCGGTTGGTACATCCCTAGGAGGGAACATCTAGAAGGTTTACCAGATGGATGGGCCAGAACGCCAAATGAGGAAAGATCTGAGATGGTGTGTCCCAGAGAGGGGAGATGTCACACCGTGTAGGCTGATCTAGACACCACTGAGGGAAAATCAATGAGTGTGTAGCCTAAAATGGGGAAGCAAAAAGGTTTACCATTGACTGGGATTGAACCTCCTAGAGGTTTCCTACATACCCTGTGTAGAAGACAGGGATCAAAACCCACGTAGTTCGAA
Organism: Viscum album; assembly: GCA_963277665.1. Lineage (NCBI taxonomy): Eukaryota > Viridiplantae > Streptophyta > Magnoliopsida > Santalales > Viscaceae > Viscum > Viscum album. The sequence goes on from OY728156.1 coordinate 1,849,290,678, forward strand.
GGGGTGATGAATTGGGGTGTACAGAAAGCACAACCACCTGGATACATGATGGTTCTTATGCATGAAAATTGGACCACCACAAGAGGGATACTCATGGGTGGATGGTTATGGATTTTGTGAGGCTTATGCATGGTTAGCTGCCCAAGTGCCGCAAGGAGCGGCAATGTTTGATGGGGCTTACGCAAGGAAGCTTCTCGGGTGTTGCTATGGAGAGGAAATGGTGGATGAGGATTACTCAAGGAAGTAACCTTTAATGCCTTCCTCATGTATAGATGTGAGGTCATCCTAACTCAAAGGAAGGATTTGTTATATAATTGGGGGAAACATCTATGAACAATTGCAGAAGTGGGAAAACATCAAGGGGCGTTGGAATCAGTCCAAACAAAGGGAGATAAAAATTATTAATCATGTGCCTAAAATTTGGAACACAATGAGGGTGGCATGGTGATATTAGATAACTATTTACTATTTTTGAAACACAACATCCATAACGTGTTAGCCTGAAATGGGGACAAACAAATGAGGGTCGACTCCTGACCATGTTTGAAACACAAAACCTGACTCGATGTGTTGTCCAAATCCTTATGGGGAATTGGACCAGGATGGTAGGTGAGCCGATGTGGCATGGGACTAGGCCGTTAGGAGGTCCCATCAGAATTGGAAGAGGATGAATATTTGAATGAAGGACACACAAAAGTGTTAGGTGGAGTGATGGAATGTTTGAACGGATTCCATCACTCTTGAATTTACACCGTTGTAATCCTGGCATGAGGTATATTATGATTTTCAAGTAATCTATCTCTTATTTGGAATAAGAGACATCCCATTATTGAATGATAGGTCATGCTAGAGTTTAAAGTAATGTAGAGAAAACTATTGGCATCTTATGATTGGTGCATAAGGCATCTCTTTTTTGGAGAAAGAGGCATCCTATATTTGGAACATAAGGTGTTATACAGTTTAATGTCATATAGATAGGACTATTGGCATCTTATGCTTGAAGTATAAGGAATCTCTTGTTTGTGTAAATAGACATCCTATGTTTGGAATATAGGGCGTACTAAATATTTGAGTCATGTAGAAAGGACTGTTGGCATCTTATGCTTGGAGCATAAGGCATCTCTTGTTTGGGGCAAGTGCCATCCTATGATTGGAACATAGGGCATACTACTATTTAGAGTCATGTAGAAAGGACTGTTGACATCTTATGGTTGTATCGTAAGGCATCTTTTTTGGGGAAAGAGGCATCTTATGTTTGTCATATTTGATGTGCTATATTTTATTGACATGTAGAGAGGACTATTTTCATCTCATGATTAGAGAATAAGGTATCTCTTGTTTGGAGAAATAGGTGTCCTATGTTTGGAACATAAGGAATACTATAGTTTAGATTCATGTAGAAAGGACTATTAGGTAGAAGGTTCCTAGAAATGGATGGTGTTGGGACTTAAGTAAGAGTGGCCATTTCTGGTTCAACCTGACATATGAGCCAAGTGGTATGGTTTTGAAGATTTTCTTGAGGAATGGTTCTACTCATGTTTCATGGGGAATTGATGATGAGACTCTCAACTCATGACATGGGAAATGAACCAAAAGGATTTTTTCAACTCAAGGTGTTTCATGGTATGCAGAGGTGTATCTCATGTCATGGTATTCTATAGGTGGAAGGTGGGTGCGCATAAGGGTGCAATGGAAAATGTCGACGTCCCGAACCAAAATGTTATCTATGTGAATCTCCATTTTTCATGTGGGTTAGTGACAGAGTGGGGTTTGGGGTAGCAGCCTATGCGGTATGGATCAGTGGGCACAAAAGGTAGGAGCTTCACAAAGGATAGGTCTTTGCGAAGTAGCCTTGCAGAGGAAAGGGCCTCATGGATCATTGGGTCTTGCAAAGTAGATACGTGAAGGAATGATGCTCACAGATCATGGACTCGTGACACATGAACTTGCATCGCATGGACTCGCAGAGCATGGACTCACAGATTAGGGACTCACGGAGCATGGACTCGCAGACCATGGACTCACCTAGCATGGACTAGAGGGGCATGGACTCGCGGACAATGGAGTTGCTGATCATGGACTCGTGGAGCATGGACTAGTGGTGCATGGACTCACAGTGCATGGATTCGTATCGCATGGACTCGTAGAGAATGGACTCATGGTGCATGGACCGGTGGAGTATGGACTTGCAAAGCATGGACTCGTGGAACATGGACTCAGCGACCATGGACTTGCAGAGCATTGACTCATGGAGCATGGACTCACAGACCATGGATTCATGGTGCATGGACTCGTGGAGCATGGACTCAGGGACCATGGCCTCTCGAACAATGGACTAGCAGAGCATGGACTCACGGACTATGTAATCTTGGACCATGGACTCGTAGAGCCGCTTTGTGAAAGAAAGATAATCTACTTGAAATGGATGTTCGATAGCCCAAGGGGTGGCGTGACCGTCCGTATGAAGGGGGTGAGGTAGGTATTTATAGACAAGAGGTGCTTCGATGTAGATCTTTCTCAGCCCAAAGATAGGTCTTTCTGAATGGCGGGTTCTCAAACATCAAATGGGTTTGTGGAGCATCATGCCTCCTTGCCTGGCAGTGGGTTCACGAACATCAAATGGGTTCACGGAGCATCTCTCTTCCTTGCTCCGCGGTGGGTTCGTGAATGTCAAATGGTTTTTCAGACCATCCCGCCTCCTTTCTCCACAATGTCTTTTCAAAGGGGGAGCTTTGCGCCGACTGTGAGGCTCTGGGGGCTCCGTTCAAGTTTCTCTGCTCCAAGATCATGGAGGGAGCTTCGTGAATGGGATCTGCGAACCATTTTTCCATCCCAACATCAAATGCCCATCACTCCTATTTTGTAACTCCATTTGGGCCCTACGATATACCAAATCAATGCTTGTGAAATGTGATACAATATTAGATCTTGTATGGAAGCATTTGGAATATTTTGGGGAAGCGTTTTATGGTTCCAACAAATGATCCTCTAAGAAAGGGGTCCAATGAGGATGAGTAGGAAGAGGTAGACCGCATTCCAAGGAAAAAACTGAAGAAAACGCATGCTTCAGGGTTCATTGTACATATATAAAAATGAGGAAATATCCAACTAAATCACTAAGCATGCATGAGGCATGATCGGTGTGGGAAACAAGAGATAAGATGAGATCTTTCACCTGTACAAGAGTGCTAAACAACAGAAGGTGTGAGGGGCTCAGAATGGGACATCAATATCCATTGGGAGCATCCTAAAATAGGGATTATATCTGAATAATGGAGCTCTTTACACAATAGATCAAGATTTCTTGGGAGATATAGGGAGACCTAACTGGAGATTGAATCTCTCATAATAGTCGAATTACCATTTTCCTCGTGTGCTCTTGCACACGAGTGGGGTAATGCCTGGGGAATTGGAATGAATCCGAACAGAGAGTAATGAAATGTGTGAATCACAATACCCAAGATTATGCACACAATGTGGGTGACGTGACAATGAAGGATAACTGTTGACCGCATTTGAAACACAGTATCCTTATTGTGATAGCCTGAAATAGAGATAACAAATGGGGACTGACTGTTGACCATGTTCAAAACATGAGGTTTGGCTAAAAATGTTTCCCATTAGTCTTCTAGAACATTGACCTAGGACAGAAGGTGAGATATAGGCTGAGCATCCATACTATTAGGGGGTTTCATTAGACGTGAAATGGGTTGAGGTTCCAAATAAAGTTAATGAAACGAGTGACGGGTGGAGTGATTGGGTGTTTGAATGGAGTCCAACACTCATTAAGTCATGCCTTTGTGGTGAAGACACATTAGGTGGGTGCATCGGTCTGATCAGGGATTATACCATCTTCTAAATAGGACCTATCTAGTAAGGACCTGGAATGACATGTAGTTTTACATCATACCAATGAGGACGATAGATACATAGTTTAACGTCGTACGGTGAGGATGATGCACATAGTTTTAAGGTCATACTATTTGGACCAAGGTTAATCATTTAAAGTCATGGTACACGGATAGTAACCTCCTAGTTTAACATCATAAAGATTTGACTGTGATCGGGGCCAAGGGTCCAGGAAGGTTAATGACCCAAGGGCTAGGAGTGAGGGATAATGCATGGGTGTCACTACATATCCCATAAGGATGAGAATCCAACCAAATGTATTTATTGAGCACGGCATGGTCGGAGGCCACACAGATAGGGGAAATCCTCTCTGGTAAGAAATCTGGTGCATCCCATGACTAACATGGGGCATCCATAACTTTTTTATGGTTGAACTGCAGTTTAGTGCCATGCGTTATGGACATGTGGGCACGTGTATTTTAATGTCATACGATAGGATAGAGAGTGAAATGGAAGATCCCAGGAAGGGATTATTTGGTGTGGTAGCTATAAACCCGACAAGAATAAGGACATATAGAGTCAGCACCACACCACATATCCCCGGAGGAAGTTCTATAGGTCATGGGAAAAACGTGAAAGTTAGGCTGGGACCAAGGAAAAGTTCCTTGGAATTCCTACACACCCCATGAGGATGTGAATCAAGCCATACGTAGTTCTGAGAGCTCAGTTTAATGTCATGCGAGACGAAGAATGACATGTGTGGCTTGACTACACCAATACACATCCAACCAGAACTACTAAGCCCACATGAGTCGTGCTTGATGTGGGAAACAAGGAGTAGTGATGTGGCATTCCTGGCACAGGAAGGCACATGATAGGGGCGATGGGACTCTAGGTGAATGATATCCCAATGATTCTAACTTGCCTATATGACACACCTAGATGCACAAAGGATTAAAGGAAAGTATGTTGTAATTCCACTTGTACATATGGAAGTGGAAATATGTGAATCCGGATGCTCGATATCTTGACCACAATGATGGTGGGATGATGATAGGTCATAACTATTGACCGTGTTGGAAACACAGTATCCATATTGTGTTGGCCTGGAATAGGGACAGACAAATGAGGGTTGACCGTTGGCCTTGTACAAAACACGAGACCTATCGCAAATGTCATCTGAGGTCCTTAGGGGCGTTGCCCCAAGACGGTAGGTAAGCCAATGTGGCATGAGACCAGGCCGTTATGGGGGTCTCTTCAGGTGTGAAAGATGATGAGGATCCATATAATGGGCTCACAAATCTTGGACATAGAATGAAGGAATTCCCCTGTTAAAATTCTACATTTAGGGCTCTTGGTCATGACGCATCTGAGTACACAAAAGACATATTAGATAGAGGGAGTAGAGTCCCTCTCCAAGGATAAGGGTCGCAAGGTTACACGCTTCCTACTTAATAGTCATAGGATGGTCCATTAAGGGGGTGTTGATTTAATGGACTATGCAAAGAGAGGAGATGTATCCAAACGTGACATGAAGTTTTGATAGAGAGATCTTAGTTTAGGGACATAGAACTCATACTAGGTTGGGAAATTACAAGGGAGGCCTATCGTGCATCTGTGGAAATACTCGGTGTGATTGAGGACCCAAGAGGTAATCACTGCACCACATGCTATCAATAGTGTTCATGCCTAGGGGCAGAAAGACAGGGTATGATTTTAGATTCTTGGGGTGGGACCTGGAGACAGGATTCCTGGGCATTCCAATATATCCCATGATCATGGGAACGAATCCATACATAAGTTTGGAAGAGATGTTAGTGTTATGGTTCTTAGTGCTTAAACCATGAATAAGCGAAACTCGTCTAAGAGAGCGCAGAACTCGATCTGGTCAGTTAAGCCCAATTGAGTCAAACTATGTGGAGGAAACTAGGGTAGAAGGGGTCTTTGCAACACATGCGATATGCGTAAAGGGGAAGTATTTGTGGATCCTCGAATGACGCCTTACCATGGATTTCCCTCCTAACGTGCCAATGTGAACTGAGGGACATTTCTTAGAGTGTCAGAATTCCACTTGGACATGCTGGAGTGGAAAACGATTTGAATAATGAACCCATAATTTAGGCCTTGATGGGGTTGGTGTGATGATAGAGGATAACTACTGACCATGTTTGAAACACATAATCCATATCGTGTAAACTAGAATAGGAATAACAAATGAGTGTTAACTGCTGACCATATTCACAACGTGGGACCAGTGTCATTTTTTTGTTTGAAACCCTTGAGGAAATTGGTCTGTAATGGTAAGAGGGACCTTGGGATGATCATCCATGCCATTTGGGGGTCCCTTTGGTAGTAAAAGATGTTGAAAGCCCAATTTGAGGTGATCATGAGGCCTGAAAATGGGGGATATCATGGCCAGGTAGAATCTGACACTCCACGTTCTGAACCAGGGTACTCCTAGGCACATTTGTAAATCACCAAAGAGGGTCAAGGGACCAAATTTAAGAGAATATAACATGGAAAGATGAGTGTATGGAAAGCGAGAAAAGGGCGCTAAGTAGAAAGAGGTATGAGGGATTGTTGAGACAAACCCGGCCTGAATGGGAACATAATCCCATACCACACCGCATACCCATCCCTTGGATGGACATTGGCCAAGAGGCCAGAATGATAGAGAGGTTTCTGAAAAATGGCGCTGGAATCAAAGACTAGATTTTCTAGAGGTCCTATTTATCCCATAAGGATGGAAATCATGCCACATGAATTTCTAAATAAGGATGATGTGTCATTTATTGTGAAGCAACCTAGACGCAAATAAAGGAAAGATACCCTAATGAGGGATGTGTATGGAATGATGAGTAACCCAATGTGAATGAGGACATAATCCTATACCTCACCGTACAATCCTGAGTGAGAACTCGGTCTAGGGGCCCAAGAAGGCTGAGGGACATGAGGCTGGGTGACAAACATAATGTCACAGCCATCTTGTAGTTTAACGTCTTGCAGTAAGGATGATGGTGATCTTAGTTTAATGGAATAGACCTCGGACCAGCGATTCCTAGTTTAATTTCATATACATGGAAAAGAGAGGGAAAGTCATCATCCCTATGGAAGACAACAAAGTGGAAACGATGATAGAGGACCACTGTTGACCCGATTCGCAACATAGTATCCACCCTTGTGTGACCAGAGTTCAGGGAAAATAATTGAGCGTCGAACCACTACTACAAAAATGGGCAAGGGAAGTGCTACCCTTTTATCAGCGCTAAAAAAAGTGCTAATAAAGGGGGCATTTATCAGTGCTAAAAAAAGCGCTAATAAAGGGGGCCTTTAACAGTGGTAAAAAAAGTGCTGTTAAAAGTGATCCTTTATCAGTGCTTTTTTTTAGTGTTGATAAAGGCCCCCCTTTATCAACGCTTTTTTATTGCTATTAAAGGGAACCCCTTTATCAGCACATTTTTTAGTAGCACTGGTAAAGGGAAGATTTATCAAATCATTTTCACAGCACTGATAAATTCTATGTTTCAAAAAATATAATTTTCCATGAAAAATAATATATTGTTATATAAGTATATTTATATTGATATAAATATCGTATATATTTTTAAATATGTTTTAGATAACTATAAATAGACTACTACAGTTCAATATACAATAAATTTCATTTAAATGGCATTTAAATAATTTAAAAAATATAAATAATTAATAATTTTATAATTAATGTAAATTAAAAATAATTTAATAAAAATTTGAAGACACAAAAAATCAAAAAAATAATAAAATGTCTAAAATAAGTTTAAAAAGTAACTCAAAATTCAAACGGCCATAACATTTGATCTAGGTGTCTGTTTGATCTCTACAGTATATCAAATCGAAACTTGTGATGAGCTCTACGTGCTTGTGACCCAAGCGAAGCATCTTTCACATTTTGCAAGGCCAAAACATTCCCATAAGTCCTACAAAACTGATTTTTTAGTTGGGATTCCCCTATTTGTAAACATTTAAACAAGTATAACTTGTGATCCGGATGTCCGTTAGGAATGTACCACATATCATATCAAATATTGTTTCATTTTATTCGATTGGACTGGTTGTGGAGTTGAAAAAGGCTTCTGGATTAGATGTTACGGTCATTTTAACATTCTATGTCTTTTCAAATACACATATATATATGTATTTATTCATAAATATATATGTGTGTGTGTGTGTGTTTGTGCCTGTGTTGTATATTTAATTTTATGTATGTATGTATTTATTTATTTATTTATAAACATAGATAAAAAACCTATTTTATAAATGTATTTAAAACTAATCTTATAAATATATTTTATTATACAAATAAATATATGGATAAAAATTTATAACTAAAAATATATATATAAATAAATTTACGAATAAATATATATATACTAATATATGAATAAATATATATGTATTAATATAACTAAATATATTTATATTAATATGAATCTATATTAATATATGAATAAATAAAACTATATATATATAGATATCATTAAATAGATAAAAATGAAATGGATTAGTGGTTATGTTGTAGGCACGCAGGGGGGAGGTTGCGGGTTTGAGTTCTTGTGGAAGCAAAGGAGGTGCGCGTAGGGGGCATGTGCTGGACGCGCTGGTAAGGGCAGCACATTGGAGTGGTCCACCTAGTGATGATAAAGGGGTTCAAGTGCTGTAAAAATGGGGTTAAGCGCTTTTAAAATCTTCCCCACCCCCGGAATTATATATTCCTTTTTTTTACTATTATCATCACTAAAAGAAAGAACTGATAAAAGGGGTCCTTTATCAATGCTTTTCTAGTGCTGATAAAGGACCCCTTTTATCAGTGCTTTTAAAAAGCGCTGATAAACGTCCCCTTTATCAGCGCTTTTCTAAGTGCTGATAAAAGAGACCCCCTATCTTCCTCTCGATTAACAGCTCTCTTTTTATCATTGTTAATGAAATTTTCTAGCACTGATAAAAGCCATATTTTTAGTAGTTATCATTGACCATATTCACAACATAGGACTTGTATCAACTTGTCGCTCACAATCCTCAAGGGAATTATCTTATAATGGTGGGAGATCTCTTAGGCCGAGCATCTATGCCATTTGGGGGTCCTTTTGGATATAGAAGATGATGGAAACCCATATGATGGGGCTCGCAAAATGAGGTAGGGCTTCTTCTTGAAGAAAATACGATAATGTGAGGGATGTCTCAAAGAGGTGATGAGCGGCACAAGAAAAATATCCCGATGTGAATAAGGACGTGAGTCCATTCAACACCACATACTCCTAGATGAGACCTTGGGCCAGGGGCCCAAAAAGGCTGAGGGACTTGAGGATGGGCCAATGATGGGAAGTCCCAGCCAGTTTGCAGTTTATTGTCAAGTGGGACAAGTGATGAGTGGTTTTACGACCTTCAGTTTGGAAAGATCACACAATTTACAATTGTGTGATATGGACTGTTGTGATCTTAGTTTAATATCATAGAGATCAGACCGTTTTCCATTATATTGTCATTTGGGATGATAAAGAGCAATTTATTGTCATCACTGACGATGATGCAGTTTAATGTCATGCAGGGCGAAGATAAACATTTTAATGTCAAGTAGGATGATGAACCAGTTTAATGTCATGCAGGATGATAATGATCAGTTTAACGTCATGACAGACGAAGATATACAATTTAACGTCATATAGGACGATGATGCAGTTTCATGTCATGCGGGATGATAATGAGCAGTTTAATGTCATGATAGAAAAAGATGAATAGTTTAACATCATGGAGGATGATAATGCAGTTTAACATCATGCAGAATGATAATGAGTAGTTTAACGTCATGATATATGATGATGCAGTTTAACGTCATGTGGGACAATAATGAGAAGTTTAACTTCCTGAAGGACGATGATGCAGTTTAACCTCATGCAGGACAAAGATGAGCAGTTTAATTTCATCCAGGACGATGGTGGAGTTTAATGTCATTCGAGACTATAATTCTGTTTAACATCATGCATAATGATAATGCAGTTTAACGTCATGCGGGATGATAATGCAGTTTATCTTCATGCAAGACGAATATGTGAAGCTTAAATTCATGTACGATGATAATTAGTAGTTTGACATAATTAAGGACGAAGATGAGTAGTTTAAAGTCATGTAGGACGATAATGAGAACTATAAAATCATGACAGATGAAGATAAATAGTTCAATGTCATGAAAGATGAAGATGAATAGTTTAATGTCATGTCGGAGGAAGATGAATAATTTAACATCATGCAGGATGAAGAAGAATAGTTTAATGTCATGCAAGATGATAATGTATTTTAACGTCTTGATGGACGAAGATTGTTGTTACAATGTTTAACATCGTGCAATTGGGATGTAGAACCACAATGATTGTGTTAGTAGGGGGATGGTCATCTCTAACCCATTCTTGTGGGTTGGGATGAGTAGGTAATTCTTATAATGGGATTATCCTAAAGTTCCCCTAGAGTATACATGGATATTCTCCATGCATAAGCTGGGGTATCCCATGATGAATGTTAAATAAGATGGAATCGAGGCCACAGGGAGGACCTCTGCGGTCAAGGCAATGTAGAATTTGGGATGACACCGAGTGTCAGAAGGGGTATTAGGGTTGACAACATTACCTAAATCTGACGGGCGGTGGATCCCAAAAGGTATGGAAACCTGGAGTGTCTTTATGACGTGGCAATGGATCCCAAAAGGTGTGGAATCCTGGACATCCATACGATAGGGGCGATGGAGCCTGAATGGTATGGAATCCTAGAACTTCGGTACGACGGGGGAGACACAGCCCGAAAGGTGTAGAAGCATGGGTCGTTGTTAAAACATGGGCGATATGGCCCCGAAGGCGTTGAAGCCTGGGTCGTCGGTATGATGGGGACGAAGGATCCCGGAAGGCATAGAAGCCTGAGACATCTGTACGGTGGGGATGATAGGGCCTGGAAGTCATAGAGGCCTAAAATTCCAGTACGATGGGGGAGATAGAGCGTAGAAGCCATAGAAGGCTGGAATGTCAGTACGACTAGGCGATGGAGCCTGGAAGTCGTTGATGCTTGGAACGTCCGTACGACCGAGGCGATGGAGCCCAGAAGGCATTGAACCTTGGGTCATCAGTATGATGGGGTTGATTGATACTAGAAGGCGTAGAATCTTGGAACGCCAGTACGATGGGGGAAATAGGTTCCAGAAGGAGTAAAATCTTGATACATCCATATGATGGGAGTAATGGATCCTGGAAGGTGTCTAAGCCTGAGTCGTTGGTACAATTGGGTAGATGAGCCCCTAGTGGTGTGGAATCATGAAATGTTCATACATCAGGGGTGATGGATCCCATAAGGCATAGAATCCTAGGTCATCAGTACGATGGGGGCAATGGAGCCTGGAAGGCGTAGAACCCTAGAACATTGGTACAATGGGGGAGACAGGGCCCGACAGACAGGTAATCTCGGAGAGTCATCCCATAAGGAAGGGAAAATTTTTAGATCGAAGGGGGGGACCTACAAGATGGTTGATGTCGAGGATGGTGAGGACCTCCATACCGAATGGTGGCAGTGTGGGGAGAACCTATGCAGTGGTTGTTGGTGCTGTTGGAGATGCACCATTGGATTGGGGGTGGTTTCACCCAGCATTCCATTTCAAGGTAGCGGAGTCGGCGTGGAGCCAATGAAGTAAGGGGGTGGATGCCACCTATAGGGCCCATGAGGTCGGCAGAGTTGATGATGATTCCATGGAGTCATTGGTGGATTCCACCTGTGCAGCCTCGTAAGGCGACAGTGTCGGCGAGGAGACGTAGGAGTCAGGGCGGATGCCCCCTACGCGGCCTCCTAAGGCGATGGAGTCAGTGAGTAGCCGAATGATTTGGGGGTGGATGTCCCTTTCACGACCTCTTAAGGTGTCATAATCCGCGTGGATCCAAATGATTTTGGGGAGGATGCCCCCTGCGTGACCTCTTAAAGCAACATAGTTGGCGAGGAGACGAAGGATTTGGGGGCAGATTCCACCCTTGAGACCTCTTAAGGAGGCTTAGTTGGAAAGGATACAAATGTGTTGCTACTGGTTTCCCCATGTACGACATCTTAAGGCGGTAGAGTCAGTGAGGAGACAAATGAGTTTGGGGTAGATGCCCCTTGCATGGCCTCTTAAGGTGGCAGAGTCGGTGAAGAGTTGATGGATTCGGGTGGTGCATTCCACCTGAACGTCCTCATGAGGCAGTGAGGTTGGTAAGGAGTCAATGGAGTTGGGTTGAAGATGCCTCCTACGCGGCCTCTTGAGGTGGCAGGGTCAGTGAGGAGCTGAAGGATTCGAGGGAGGATGCCCCATGCATGGCCTCTTGAGGCGGCGGGGTTGGCTTGTAACTGATGGAGTCATGGGTAGAAGCACCCTACATGGCATCTTGAGGTGGCAGGGTCTGAGAGGAGCCGATGGAGTTGGGTTTGGATTCCCCATGTGCGGCCTCTTGAGGTGGCGGGGTCAGTGAGGAGCCGAAAAAATTTGGGTTGGATGCCCCCTACGCAGCCTCTTGATGTGGTCGGGTCGGTGAGGAGACGATAGTGTCTTGTGGCGGATCCAACTTGCATGGCCTCTTAATGCAGCGGGTTCGGTGAGGAGTTGATGGACTCAGGGCGGATGCCCCCCTACATGGCCTCTTGATGCGGTGAGGTCAGCGAGGAGCTGAAGGAGCCGAGTGGCGAATGCAACATGAATAGTCTCTTTAGGCGGTGGGGTCGGCGAAGAGTTATTGGAGTCAGGGGCAGATGCCACCTATGCGGTTTCCTGAGGTGGCGGTGTCGGCGAGGAGCCGATGGAGTTGGGTGGCGTATGCCACCGACATGTACTATTGAGGTGGCAGGGTCGGTGAGGAGTGGAAGGATTTTTTGGCGGATTCCCCCTGCATGGCCTCTTAAGGTGGTGGGGTCGGTGAGGAGCCGAAAGAGTCTGGGGCAGATGCCCCCTGCGCGACCTCTTGAGGCGGCGGTGTTGGTGAGGATCTGATGGAGTTGGGTGGTGGACGCCTCTTGCACGGCCTCCTTAGGCGGCGGGGTCAGCGAGGAGTCGATGGAGTCGGGGGTGGATTCCCCCTGCATGGCCTCATGAGGCCATATGATCGGGGAGGAGCTGATAGAGTCAGTTGGAGTATGCCACCTGCGCAGCCTCTTGAGGTGGTGGAGTTGAAGAAGAGCTGATGGAGTCGGGTGGTGGATGCCACCTACGTGGCCTCTTGAGGCAGAGGGTTTGGTGAGGAGCCAAAGGATTCGCTAGTGGATGTCCATTGCACGGCCTCTTGAGGTGGTGGTGTTGGTGAGCAGCCGATGGAGTTGGGGTGGATGCCCCCTGCACGTCCTCTTGAGTCTGTGGGGTAGGCGAGGAGCCAATGTAGTTGGGGGAGGATACCCCTTATGGGTCCTCTTGAGGCGGTGGGGTCAGCGAGGAGCTGATGGAGTTGGGAGGCGAATGCCACCTTCGCAGCCTCTTGAGGGAGTGGGGTTGGTGAGAAGATGATGGAGTCGGGTGATAGATTCCACCTACACAGCCTCTTGAAGCAGCAGGGTCGGCGGGGAGCCGAAGGATTCGGGGAGGATTTCCCCTGGGCGACCTCTTAAGGTGGAGAAGTCATCAATGATCTATAGGAGTTGATGATGGATGCCCCATGTGCAGCCTCTTGAGGTGGTGGGGTCTGGGACGAGCTGATGGAGTCGGGTGGCGGATGCCACATGTGCGTCCTCATGAGGCGGCAGGGTCGATGGGGAGCCGATGGAGTAAGGGGTGGATTTCCCCTACATAGTCTCTAGAGGCGGACGGATCGGCGTGGAGCCGATGGAGTCGAGGGAATATGCCACCTGCGAGGCCTCTTGAGGCAGCGGTGTTTGTGAGGATCCGATGGAGTCAGGCGGTGGATGCCACCTGTGCAGCCTCTTGAGGCGTAGGGGTCAGCGAGGAGCGGAAGGATTTGGGGGCAGATGCTCCCTGCATGGCCTCTTTAGGCGGAGGGTTCGGGGAGGAGCTGATGGAGTCAGGGGCGGATACCCCTGCGTGGGCTCTTGAGGTGGTGGGTTTGGTGAGGAGCCGTTGGAGTCGGGTAGCGGATTCCACATGTGCGGTCTCCTGAGTCGGCACGGTTGGGGAGGAGCCGATGGATTCGGGGGAGAATGCCCCTTGTTCGGCCTCTTGAGGTGGCGGGGTCGTCGAGGAGCCCATGGAATCTGGGGAGGATTCCCCCTGCGTGGCCTCTTGAGGTGGTAGGGTCAACGAGGAACCAATGGGGTCGGGTGGTGGCTACCACCTGCCCGGCCTCTAGAGGCGGTGTGGTCAGCGATGAGCCAAAGGATTCTGGGGTAGATTCCCCTATGCAGACCTTGAGGCAATAGGGTTGGCGAGGAGCCGATGGAGTTGGGGGAAAATGACCCATGTGCGGCCTATTGAGGTGGAGGGGTTGACGAGGAGCAGATGGAGTTGGGGGAAGATGCCCCATAGGAGGCCTCTTTAGGTGGTAGGGTCGTGGGGGAGCCGATGGAGTCAGGGTCGGATGCCCCATCCGTGGACTCTTGAGGCGGCGGGGTCGGCAAGGAGCTGATGGAGATGGGTGGAGGATGCCTCCTACGCAGCCTCTTGAGGTGGCAGGGTCGGTGAAGAGCTGAAAGATTAGGGGGTGATTCCCCCTGAGCGACCTCTAGAGGTAGCAGGGTCGGTGAGGAGTAGATGGAGTCGGGGGCAGATGCCCCCTACATGGCCTCTTGATGTGGCAGGGTCGGCGAGGAGCCGATGGACTCAGGTGGTGGATGCCACCTGCGTGGCCTCTGGTGGCGGCGGTGTCTTCGGGGAGCTGATGGAGATGGAGACAGATGCCCCATGTGCGGACTATCGGGGCGGCATGGTCGACAAGGAGCTGAGGGAGTCTAGTGGTGGATGCCACATGCACGGCTTCGTGAGGCGGCAGGGTCAGCGAGTATTCGATGGAGTCAGGGGTGGATTCCCCATGCGTGGCCTCTTGAGGCAGCGGGGTTGGCAAGGAGCCAATTGGTTCGGGTGTGGATGCCCCATGTGCGGCCTCTTGAGGTGGAAGGGTCGGCGAGGAGCCAAAAGATTCTGGGGAAGATGCCACTTGTGCGGCCTCTTGAGGCAGCAGGGTCAGAGAAGTGGCGAAAGTTTTAGGGGTGGATTCCCCCTGCGCGGCCTCTTGAGGTGGCGGGGTTGATGAGGAGCCAATGGATTTGTGGGCGGATTCCCCCTACATGGACTCTTAAGGCGGCAGAGTCGAAGGGCTGATGAATCAGGGTGTACAGAACGCCCAAAAACCTGAATACATGCTTGTGCTTATGCCTGGAAATCAGCCCATTGCAAGAGGGATACTCATGGGTGGATGGTTATGGATGTTGTTGTCCTTATGTATGGTTAGCTTCCTGGGTGATACAAGGAGCGGCAATGGTGTATGGGGCTTACTCATAGAATTTTCCTATAATGTCTTCCTCTTGTCTGCTCATGAGGGCATCCCAACTCACTAGTGTCTTGAGGTATAAAATTGGGCCAAACATCAATGTGCAAAGTGCACACGTGGGATAACAATGAGGGGCATTGGAATTAGTCCGAATTAAGGGAGATGAAAATTTTGAATCACATGCCAGAAATTCGAAACATAGTGTGGGAGGCATGGCGATGAAGGTTAACTGTTGACCATTTTTGAATCACTGCATCCGTATCGTGTTATCCAAAAATGAAGACAAACAAATGAGGGTCAATTTATGACTGTATACGAAACATAGGACCCGAATCAAAGTATATTCCAAAGGCTTAAGCAGTGTTGACTTCAGATGTTAGGTTAGTTCATGTGTCATGGGGCCAGGCTGTTAGGGGTTCCCTTCAGACATAGAAGAGGATAATGATTCGAATGAAGGACACACAAAGCGTGAGATGGAGTGATAGAATGTTTGAACAGATTCCAACGCTCTTGAATTTATGCCACTATAATAATTAAATGAGGTATCTTATGCTTTTCACATAATCCTTCTCTTATTTGGAATAAGAGGCATCCCATTATTGAATGATAGGGCATTAAATAGTTTAATGTCATAGAGAGTGGACTATTTTCATCTTATGCTTGGTGAATAAGGCATCTCTTGTTTGGAGCAACATGCATCCAATGTTTGGAACATAAGGTGTACTATAGTTTAATGTCATATTGATAGGACTGTTGGCATCTTATGCTTAAAGCATAAGGCATCTCTTATTTGGGGAAAGTGGCATCCTATATTTGGAACATATGGCGTACTACAGTTTAGAGTGGTGTAGAAAGGATTGTTGCCAACTTATGGTTAGAGCATAAGTGTAACGCCCCGACCCCAGCTACCCAGAGTCGGTGCATTACTTCGTAACATTGGCATGATCACAAGAATGATCAAATCTTGAAAGACCGATTGGTTTAGTAGCCTTGGAAACACTAGATATATTCATAAGTTTTACATTACATCATAAAATGAAAAACTACTACAACAACATAATGTTTCCACAATCCACACTATAATCCTCTCATAATATCCCTACAGGTCATTCATAACTTACATCTTCACATCCTGGGAAAATAAAACATTGAAAAGGGGTGAGCTCAAATGCCCAGTAAGGATAACAATATAGCGGAACATTCAAAAATAAGCATAAACATTTAAGGCAATGAATTACTAAAACAAAAGCCTTTTAAACTTGAACTTCAACATAGTATGGCAAAAGTAAAATGAAATAATGCCATTTACTTGTTCACATGGATATTCTACTAATCGAATAATCACATGCAATATCAATAACCACTTTCATAATGTTGGAATGCATAATGCCAGACTATCATAACCACATAGCCAAGGCCTCGTGCCAAGACTACAAATAAGATTTTGTCAAGGCCTTGTGCCAAGACACTAGTTTGTCTCATGAGACCTACCGATGCATCGAGGAGCTATAGCGGGCTCCACCCGTCACTTATTAAGTCCAATGCATTCCCATGTGAAAAGGTTTAAACATAACATAAACATTCGTATTAAAACTAGCATACGAAATGTCAATAATTTCACCATAAACTATGAATGGTATAAAAATAGCACATCCACAGTCAAACATATCACAAAACCTTCAATACAATATAGAAGTTTTGTATCATAATAAATCAACTTAAAATAATCTTCAAATTCATCAAAGGATGTTGACATAGATGAAATCAAAATTCTTTTTAAAGAAGTATCTCCTTTTATTTTGAAATCATTTAAGATCCATATAAAATAAAACATTTTCTTTGAAAATATTCTTATAAGCTTGTATGGAAAGCTTCGACGATTTTATAACGGCGGAAAATAACCGCACCCGCCGTATAAGTTAAAAAAAACATTCTTACCTCAATTCTGTCGAAAAGGTTAAAAAGGACCTTGTTTTGAAAACGACGGAAAGATTCCTTTATAAACCTCTTATAAAAAGTCAAACAAGGGTATAAATGACTTTAACCCATATTCTTGTAAATATTAAAAATGTTTTGAAATACATTTTTAAGAAACATGGATGTGGATGATAAACATATCCCAGTAGATTATTACGTATAAACAACCTCGGATAATGAAGAGATTGTGAAATAACCCTTACCTTGTACTTTTCCTTGGTTGGGGTAGGTTAACATCCTGTATAATGGTGAAATAATTGTTATTAAATTATACAAGAATCATATATATTAATATGATATCATATATGATCTTTTAACATTAATTTGTTAATAATATCTTAGAATTATCGTCGTTTCGGGTGTTAACTTACCTATTTTCTTTTATATGTTTTGTTACATAAGTCATGTTTGTTGTATCTTATTCATATCCAGAATGATATCATGTCCTTAAACATCATTTTTAAATCATTAAATGATAATTATACTTGAATGGATACGATGGAGAATGAATCTCATCGCGTTCGTGGAGACGGTAGTCCGTACGTACGCACGAACGCTACTTCCATTTAATTTTTATTTTAAAAGAATCGAATCCAAATGATACATAGGTATATTACTATTCCAGTATAATATAATATTTTATATATGTTACTTAAGTTCATTAACACCATCCTTTATATGTTCCATGTGTGGTATGAACGAGTCATATCATTTTAAGGGGGCGGTAGTCCGCACTTCCTCAAATAAAATTATCGTATGTACATACAACATGAAATGAATAATGGTATGAAATAAAATGGAATTACAGAAGCTTATATATAAAATATATATCATTAATATCATATTTAATTACAGTTCCATCATAATGGCCACCATGAGAGGCGGTAGATGTATTTGAACAATCATCGTTTCGTGAGGCGTTAATTTTCCATCCACAGAAACATTATGTTCATCATCCATTAGATGGAGTTGTGTGTATGTGTAGTTTTAATACATCTTATAACAACATCCTAGTATATTGAGGATACTGGTGTTGTTACAAAAGAAGGGAAATAAAAAGAGTTTGGGGGTTGGAGAAGCAAAATAAATGAAAATAATTTAAGAGAAATTGTTACCTTTAATTTAGGTAACTCACTTTGGTTGGAACCAAAGGACTTGTTGAAATGCTTTCTGCCTAAGGGGAAGCTTCAAGGAGGAGGAGAGGGATGTGGGGAGCTTAGTTGGGCAGAGTTTGGACGAGCCAAGTGGCTTGAGAGGTGTGAGGAATGAGTAGAAGTGGTCTCCTTTTATAAGGGAGAGGAGGGGATCTTTAGGAAAGAGTGAAAGTATTATTTTATAATATAATTATATTCGGTTTCTAATGGTCCAAAAATCATTGAGGTGGAAGATAAGATGACTCATATTCTAAATAACATCAACCAATAAGAATTGGACAGGTTTTAGATAATATTTTAATCATTTTAATCTTATTTATTTAAATGATTTATTAATCAGATAAATATTGCATCATTATTGTGTCATTAATAATTTAACTTATTTGATGTCTAAAAATTATAAATAAAATATCATCATGTAGGAAATCTTTTTAGCTTTATAATGAATATTTATAATCGAAAATAAAAAATGTATAACCCTATGTAAAAATTGTTTTTCTAAAAGATGTAAGCTTATGCCATTTTTATTTTTATTTTAACTTTATTAATATAATGTGTCCCTACCACATACAAGTGGCTCCAAGGGGTCCCCAAATTGACCCAAGGATTCCCATGGTCGGTTATGTGTCCATCAATAAGGTTAGAACACGTTTTAGGGTAATTTTGTATTATTATAATATTATTTTTTAACCCTTATTTACCGGATTTACCCTTTAACCATGGTAAATAAAATATTTACCACAGTAACTATTCAAAATGTCTAAAAATAAAAGTTACCTATTTACACAATTTGAACATCCTGATTCCAAATATGGAATCCATTTTCCCAAATTCAAAACACAGAAGTGGCAGAAATTAATTTAAAATTAATTCCCGCTGTCAAAACAAAAAGCGTGTTTTTAAGAGATAATAAATATCAAAAGATTGACACTTGTTTATGTTCGGTTTAATTGTAAAATTATGTCCAATGACCAAAATTATATTAAAATGTAAAAATATATTCTAAATATACTTTAAAACCACTCCAATTCATAATTTATCACTATTAATTATTTTGATTAAAAAAGTTTTTTTTAATTAAAATTTAGTAATTTTCACTATTCATCAAAATATGAAAGTTATCCGAAATGTACCAAAATTTCACCCTAGGCTAATTTTGATATTCCGAATCCAAAAATGTAGTCCATTTTGAAATATAAAATATATATGATTTCAAAAAGTAGGTATTACTATTCACAATGGCTAGTTTAATCGGTTGTGGTGTGTGTTAAAACTCGAAGTTGCGTATAACACACGCTACTGTATTATTCAAAGGAAAGCATACCGTGGAAGCTTGGGATGTTTCATTTTAAATTTTTTTTTGATGTCCCCATTTAGTCAATATGTTTAAAATATTGTATTTAAAAAGGGTTCACTATTAAAAGTTGATAAAAGTGCAATACTGAAAATGAATTTGTTCTTGCATTATATCAAAGAAACTCATAATATGGATTCTAAAATTATAAGGATTATATAAAGTTTAAAATTTAGATAATACTATTCATAAACGCTTTTTAATGGATTATTTTTGTAAGTCATGGTGTGATTGAACTCGGTGTTGCGTGTAGCGCAAGTTATTGAATTATTTTGAAGAAATAATACACTATGAAATCTTGGGGTGTTACATTCTCCCCTCCTTCAATAAATTGCGTCCTCGCAATTTGAAATTGTTCTTCAAAAATAAAAGGTTGAAAATAGAAAATATATTTGTGGGAAAACCCACATCGGAAATTGGGTTACTAAAATTTAGTCTTAATATGAGGAAAAGAGAAATGAAAGGGTCACCACCAAATTATGATCTCGATTAGGAGAACATTGGTGGAAATTAGAGACATATAATTGGAGGAAAAACGTAAATATTTATAGGTAGTGATTGAGGTCATCAATCACAAACAAGTGTATAATTGAGGTCCTTAAATTCATCAATCTATGATGATTTGAAATACCATCGGTTCAACAAAACATAGGGTATTAGGATAACACATTTTTGACGTTTCAAAATATCTTAGTTCAAATCCCACATCGAAAAATGAATTAATGAGGCCTCTATTTAAAATAAAGAGTGGAAAGTATGAAGATTACCGAAAATAACACATACTAGGGTTCCATGTAGGAAAATATGGATATGGAAGAGAAATCTAACCTTCAATTATCTGATGGAGAGTGGTAGAGAACATGGCTATGAAAAGGCCAACAATCCCAAAGCCATAAATTAGTGATGATTTAAGGTACCATCTAGGACAACATTTTTGTTCTAAGTTGCATTTCTTAATATTGAGGAATTTATTTATGAGATTGGCTAAGATCATAAGGAGATATACTTACTTTATAATTAGAGTTTTGTCCATTAATAAATTTCTACCATAAACTCATCTTTCACTCGTAAAAAAAATTATATTTATACTATTCGTACAGGGTTCCAAAATAAACGAATTTATAATTCATCTACCAGATCTTTTAAAAAAACTACATTATTTAATCCAGGACATCTCTTGGGCCAGTGGTAGGTGATACACCCTTGTCGCTCTTCGGTTGCGGGTTCAAGTCTCGCGGCCTTGCCGGACGCAACAGGTTGCTGCCCGACCTCCGGGTTGTCCTTTTATGGCAATCCAAAATAATCCAAATAAGAACTATCCAAAATAATTCTATCCAAACTCACAATCCAACATTTATAAGGAAGGTAAACATAATATAGATCCTTTTTACCCCGTAATAGCATATAAATACCTTCATCATGTATTACCATATTCCTTATTGATTACATTCATGATCCCTTATTCCATATAGAATGCTGGATATACTTCATTAATCCAAAAATGTTTTAAACCCCAACAATGATGGAATATACAAATCATTAATCAGCTTCAAGGTAGTCAATAATATCCAATATAATTTATCCAAATCAATCATGTATTATTCTAAAATCACCACCTCAGTATCTGAACCATATTATGGTTTATCTTTCTCTCAACCATATATTTTCCAAACATTTAACCTGCAAATGAGTCACTTTTCTTTGTTCCACATCATCTCAAGTCCTTAATGAAATAGTACTACAGTACAATCCTTATATACTCCATAATTATTATAACAAGTACATTGTTGATACAACACTCAATTGATATAATCAACATAAGAACTCTAATCATTCCTCTTCATCTGTGGTGGTATCATAACTTGATTATTATCCAATAGCATCATTTGCGGCATAGTCTGATGACTGGGGCATAGGTTCGCGTAGTGTCCAAACTCCTTGCAAATGAAGCATTGTACATTTGAAACCATTTTCTTACCCTTGCAGTCATGTACTTTGTGCCCTTTTCCTCCACACTTGTAACAAACTCCCATTTCTTTCAGGCAAGTTCCAGGGTGTTTCTTTCCACAGTTACCACATATGGGAAAATTCATCTTTTCCATCTTCCCTTTATCCATCTTTCTCTCTTCTATCCTTTTCTTCTCTTGCTTCCCTTCAAAGCCATAGGACTCAGTAAACTCTTTACTTATCTTATCAACACATGATATTATTTTTTCATATGATGATAATACATGGGAGACTATTTCTCTTGTAAATTTTGGCTTAAGACCATAAAATATATGATCCTTCTTTCTATTTGTATCATGTGCATTGATAGAGTTCTCATTCCTTCTACTGGGCGCCATTTCTAAACAATGGCATACACTAGATCAGTTTATGAATCAAAATACATATCCCCATACTTATAAAACACTTAACATAAATTGAACTATTTATGGATATAATCCATAATCATAAGAATGTTTTCTTTGAGGAAGTATATACTCATAAACCCTTCATAATGATTTGTAAAGAAAATGAGAGTTATCCTAAGAATATTCCCCAGGAGTGTCGTAACCAAGAGTGCAGCAAGGCCCGTTGTCGTGCACCAGTTCCCGTTTGAGTCTAGATCAAAGCGGTGTTATCAGGTTTTACCCCTAGTTACATCTGTGCCAGAGCCGCCTCTACCTGCTCGTATCCAGACAGGGATTTATTGCTTGGAAAACTCACAAAATCTCTACAATACCAAAATTCTAGGAAGTTCTTCTATACTAATCCTCAAAGTTCATCTTAGGTCTACGTGCTCTAATCAGAGTTTATCTAAATCTAGCTTCCAAGGTTTGTACTAAACTTCCTCTGATACCAACTGTAACGCCCCGACCCCAGCTACCCAGAGTCGGTGCATTACTTCGTAACATTGGCATGATCACAAGAATGATCAAATCTCGAAAGACCGATTGGCTTAGTAGCCTTGGAAACACTAGATATATTCATAAGTTTTACATTACATCATAAAATGAAAAACTACTACAACAACATAATGTTTCCACAGTCCACACTATAATCCCCTCATAATATCCCTGCAGGTCATTCATAACTTACATCTTCACATCCTGGGAAAATAAAACATAGAAAAGGGGTGAGCTCAAATGCCCAGTAAGGATAACAATATAGCGGAACATTCAAAAATAAGCATAAACATTTAAGGCAATGAATTACTAAAACAAAAGCCTTTTAAACTTGAACTTCAACATAGTATGGCAAAAGTAAAATGAAATAATGCCATTTACTTGTTCACATGGATATTCTACTAATCGAATAATCACATGCAATATCAATAACCACTTTCATAATGTTGGAATGCATAATGCCAGACTATCATAACCACATAGCCAAGGCCTCGTGCCAAGACTACAAATAATATTTTGTCAAGGCCTTGTGCCAAGACACTAGTTTGTCTCATGAGATCTACCGATGCATCGAGGAGCTATAGCGGGCTCCACCCGTCACTTATTAAGTCCAATGCATTCCCATATGAAAAGGTTTAAACATAACATAAACATTCGTATTAAAACTAGCATACGAAATGTCAATAATTTCACCATAAACTATGAATGGTATAAAAATAGCACATCCACAGTCAAACATATCACAAAACCTTCAATACAATATAGAAGTTTTGTATCATAATAAATCAACTTAAAATAATCTTAAAATTCATCAAAGGATGTTGACATTGATGAAATCAAAATTCTTTTTAAAGAAATATCTCCTTTTATTTTGAAATCATTTAAGATCCATATAAAATAAAACATTTTCTTTGAAAATATTCTTATAAGCTTGTATGGAAAGCTTCGACGATTTTATAACGGTGGAAAATAACCGCACCCGCCGTATAAGTTAGAAAAAACATTCTTACCTCAATTCTGTCGAAAAGGTTAAAAAGGACCTTGTTTTGAAAACGACGGAAAGATTCCTTTATAAACCTCTTAGAAAAAGTCAAACAAGGGTATAAATGACTTTAACCCATATTCTTTTAAATAGTAAAAATGTTTTGAAATACATTTTTAAGAAACATGGATGTGGATGATAAAGATATCCCAGTAGATTATTACGTATAAACAACCTCGGATAATGAAGAGATTGTGAAATAACCCTTACCTTGTACTTTTCCTTGGTTGGGGTAGGTTAACCTCCTGTATAATGGTGAAATAATTGTTATTAAATTATACAAGAATCATATATATTAATATGATATCATATATGATCTTTTAACATTGATTTGTTAATAATATCTTAGAATTATCGTCGTTTCGGGTGTTAACTTACCTATTTTCTTTTATATGTTTTGTTACATAAGTCATGTTTGTTGTATCTTATTCATATCCAGAATGATATCATGTCCTTAAACATCATTTTTAAATCATTAAATGATAATTATACTTGAATGGATACGATGGAGAATGAATCTCATCGCGTTCGTGGAGACGGTAGTCCGTACGTACGCACGAACGCTACTTCCATTTAATTTTTATTTTAAAAGAATCGAATCCAAATGATACATAGGTATATTACTATTCCAGTATAATATAATATTTTATATATGTTACTTAAGTTCATTAACACCATCCTTTATACGTTCCATGTGTGGTATGAACGAGTCATATCATTTTAAGGGGGCGGTAGTCCGCACTTCCTCAAATGAAATTATCGTATGTACATACAACATGAAACGAATAATGGTATGAAATAAAATGGAATTACAGAAGCTTATATATAAAATATATATCATTAATATCATATTTAATTACAGTGCCATCATAATGGCCACCATGAGAGGCGGTAGATGTATTTGAACAATCATCGTTTCGTGAGGCGTTAATTTGCCATCCACAGAAACATTATGTTCATCATCCATTAGATGGAGTTGTGTGTATGTGTAGTTTTAATACTTCTTATAACAACATCCTAGTATATTGAGGATACTGGTGTTGTTACAAAAGAAGGTAAATAAAAAGAGTTTGGGGGTTGGAGAAGCAAAATAAATGAAAATAATTTAAGAGAAATCGTTACCTTTAATTTAGGTAACTCACTTTGGTTGGAACCAAAGGACTTGTTGAAGTGCTTTCTGCCTAAGGGGAAGCTTCAAGGAGGAGGAGAGGGATGTGGGGAGCTTAGTTGGGCAGAGTTTGGACGAGACAAGTGGCTTGAGAGGTGTGAGGAATGAGTAGAAGTGGTCTCCTTTTATAAGGGAGAGGAGGGGCTCTTTAGGAAAGAGTGAAAGTATTATTTTATAATATAATTATATTCGGTTTCTAATGGTCCAAAAATCATTGAGGTCGAAGATAAGATGACTCATATTCTAAATAACATCAACCAATAAGAATTGGACAGGTTTTAGATAATATTTTAATCATTATAATCTTATTTATTTAAATGATTTATTAATGAGGTAAATATTGCATCATTATTGTGTCATTAATAATTTAACTTATTTGATGTCTAAAAATTATAAATAAAATATCATCATGTAGGAAATCTTTTTAGATTTCTAATGAATATTTATAATCGAAAATCAAAAATGTATATCCCTATGTAAAAATTGTTTTTCTAAAAGATGTAAGCTTATGCCATTTTTATTTTTATTTTAACTTTATTAATATAATGTGTCCCTACCACATACAAGTGGCTCCAAGGGGTCCCCAAATTGACCCAAGGATGCCCATGGTCGGGTATGTGTCCACCAATAAGGTTAGGACACGTTTTACGGTAATTTTGTATTATTATAATATTATTTTTTAACCCTTATTTACCGGATTTACCCTTTAACCATGGTAAATAAAATATTTACCACAGTAACTATTCAAAATGTCTAAAAATAAAAGTTACCTATTTACACAATTTGAACATCCTGATTCCAAATATGGAATCCATTTTCCCAAATTCAAAACACAGAAGTGGCAGAAATTAATTTAAAATTAATTCCCGCTGTCAAAACAAAAAGCGTGTTTTTAAGAGATAATAACTATCAAAAGATTGACACTTGTTTATGTTCGGTTTAATTGTTAAATTATGTCCAATGACCAAAATTATATTAAAATGTAAAAATATATTCTAAATATACTTTAAAACCACTCCAATTCATAATTTATCACTATTAATTATTTTGATTAAAAAAGTTGTTTTTAATTAAAATTTAGTAATTTTCACTATTCATCAAAATATGAAAGTTATCCGAAATGTACCAAAATTTCACCCTAGGCTAATTTTGATATTCCGAATCCAAAAATGAAGTCCATTTTGAAATATAAAATATATATGATTTCAAAAAGTAGGAATTAATATTCACAACGGCTAGTTTAATCGGTTGTGGTGTGTGTTAAAACTCGAAGTTGCGTATAACACACGCTACTGTATTATTCAAAGGAAAGCATACCGTGGAAGCTTGGGATGTTTCATTTTAAATTTTTTTTTGATGTCCCCATTTAGTCAATATGTTTAAAATATTGTATTTAAAAAGGGTTCACTATTAAAAGTTGATAAAAGTGCAATACTGAAAATGAATTTGTTCTTGCATTATATCAAAGAAACTCATAATATGGATTCTAAAATTATAAGGATTATATAAAGTTTAAAATTTAGATAATACTATTCATAACCGCTTTTGAATGGATTATTTTTGTAAGTCATGGTGTGATTGAACTCGGTGTTGCGTGTAGTGCAAGTTATTGAATTATTTTGAAGAAATAATACACTATGAAATCTTGGGGTGTTACATTCTCCCCTCCTTCAATAAATTGCGTCCTCGCAATTTGAAATTGTTCTTCAAAAATAAAAGGTTGAAAATAGAAAATATATTTGTGGGAAAACCCACATCGGAAATTGGGTTACTAAAATTTAGTCTTAATATGAGGAAAAGAGAAATGAAAGGGTCACCACCAAATTATGATCTCGATTAGGAGAACATTGGTGGAAATTAGAGACATATAATCGGAGGAAAAACGTAAATATTTATAGGTAGTGATTGAGGTCATCAATCACAGACAAGTGTATAATTGAGGTCCTTAAATTCATCAATCTATGATGATTTGAAATACCATCGGTTCAACAAAACATAGGGTATTAGGATAACACATTTTTGACGTTTCAAAATATCTTAGTTGAAATCCCACATCGAAAAATGAATTAATGAGGCCTCTATTTAAAATAAAGAGTGGAAAGTATGAAGATTACCGAAAATAACACATACTAGGGTTCCATGTAGGAAAATATGGATATGGAAGAGAAATCTAACCATCAATTATCTGATGGAGAGTGGTAGATAACATGGCTATGAAAAGGCCAACAATCCCAAAGCCATAAATTAGTGATGATTTAAGGTACCATCTAGGACAACATTTTTGTTCTAAGTTTCTTTTCTTAATATTGAGGAATTTATTTATGAGATTGGCTAAGATCATAAGGAGATATACTTACTTTATAATTAGAGTTTTGTCCATTAATAAATTTCTACCATAAACTCATCTTTCACTCGTAAAAAAAAATTATATTTATACTATTCGTACAGGGTTCCAAAATAAACGAATTTATAATTCATCTATCAGATCTTTTAAAAAAACTACATTATTTAATCCAGGACATCTCTTGGGCCAGTGGTAGGTGATACACCCTTGTCGCTCTTCGGTTGCGGGTTCAAGTCTCGCGGCCTTGCCGGACGCAACAGGTTGCTGCCCGACCTCCGGGTTGTCCTTTTATGGCAATCCAAAATAATCCAAATAAGAACTATCCAAAATAATTCTATCCAAACTCACAATCCAACATTTATAAGGAAGGTAAACATAATATAGATCCTTTTTACCCCGTAATAGCATATAAATACCTTCATCATGTATTACCATATTCCTTATTGATTACATTCATGATCCCTTATTCCATATAGAAAGCTGGATATACTTCATTAATCCAAAAATGTTTTAAACCCCAACAATGATGGAATATACAAATCATTAATCAGCTTCAAGGTAGTCAATAATATCCAATATAATTTATCCAAATCAATCATGTATTATTCTAAAATCACCACCTCAGTATCTGAACCATATTATGGTTTATCTTTCTCTCAACCATATATTTTCCAAACATTTAACCTGCTAATGAGTCACTTTTCTTTGTTCCACATCATCTCAAGTCCTTAATGAAATAGTACTGCAGTACAATCCTTATATACTCCATAATTATTATAACAAGTACATTGTTGATACAACACTCAATTGATATAATCAACATAAGAACTCTAATCATTCCTCTTCATCTGTGGTGGTATCATAACTTGATTATTATCCAATAGCATCATTTGCGGCATAGTCTGATGACTGGGGCATAGGTTCGCGTAGTGTCCAAAATCCTTGCAAATGAAGCATTGTACATTTGAAACCATTTTCTTACCCTTGCAGTCATGTACTTTGTGCCCTTTTCCTCCACACTTGTAACAAACTCCCATTTCTTTCAGGCAAGTTCCAGGGTGTTTCTTTCCACAGTTACCACATATGGGAAAATTCTTCTATTTCCTCTTCCCTTTATCCATCTTTCTCTCTTCTATCCTTTTCTTCTCTTGCTTCCCTTCAAAGCCATAGGACTCAGTAAACTCTTTAATTATCTTATCAACACATGATATTATTTCTTCATATGATGATAATACATGGGAGACTATTTCTCTTGTAAATTTTGGCTTAAGACCATAAAATATATGATCCTTCTTTCTATTTGTATCATGTGCATTGATAGAGTTCTCATTCCTTCTACTGGGCGCCATTTCTAAACAATGGCATACACTAGATCAGTTTATGAATCAAAATACGTATCCCCATACTTATAAAACACTTAACATAAATTGAACTATTTATGGATATAATCCATAATCATAAGAATGTTTTCTTTGAGGAAGTATATACTCATAAACCCTTCATAATGATTTGTAAAGAAAATGAGAGTTATCCTAAGAATATCCCCCAGGAGTGTCGTAACCAAGAGTGCAGCAAGGCCCGTTGTCGTGCACCAGTTCCCGTTTGAGTCTAGATAAAAGCGGTGTTATCGGGTTTTACCCCTAGTTACATCTGTGCCAGAGCCGCCTCTACCTGCTCGTATCCAGACAGGGATTTATTGCTTGGAAAACTCACAAAATCTCTACAATACCAAAATTCTAGGAAGTTCTTCTATACTAATCCTCAATGTTCATCTTAGGTCTACGTGCTCTGATCAGAGTTTATCTAAATCTAGCTTCCAAGGTTTGTACTAAACTTCCTCTGATACCAACTGTAACGCCCCGACCCCAGCTACCCAGAGTCGGTGCATTACTTCGTAACATTGGCATGATCACAAGAATGATCAAATCTCGAAAGACCGATTGGCTTAGTAGCCTTGGAAACACTAGATATATTCATAGGTTTTACATTACATCATAAAATGAAAAACTACTACAACAACATAATGTTTCCACAGTCCACACTATAATCCCCTCATAATATCCCTGCAGGTCATTCATAACTTACATCTTCACATCCTGGGAAAATAAAACATAGAAAAGGGGTGAGCTCAAATGCCCAGTAAGGATAACAATATAGCGGAACATTCAAAAATAAGCATAAACATTTAAGGCAATGAATTACTAAAACAAAAGCCTTTTAAACTTGAACTTCAACATAGTATGGCAAAAGTAAAATGAAATAATGCCATTTACTTGTTCACATGGATATTCTACTAATCGAATAATCACATGCAATATCAATAACAACTTTCATAATGTTGGAATGCATAATGCCAGACTATCATAACCACATAGCCAAGGCCTCGTGCCAAGACTACAAATAAGATTTTGTCAAGGCCTTGTGCCAAGACACTAGTTTGTCTCATGAGACCTACCGATGCATCGAGGAGCTATAGCGGGCTCCACCCGTCACTTATTAAGTCCAATGCATTCCCATATGAAAAGGTTTAAACATAACATAAACATTCGTATTAAAACTAGCATACGAAATGTCAATAATTTCACCATAAACTATGAATGGTATAAAAATAGCACATCCACAGTCAAACATATCACAAAACCTTCAATACAATATAGAAGTTTTGTATCATAATAAATCAACTTAAAATAATCTTAAAATTCATCAAAGGATGTTGACATTGATGAAATCAAAATTCTTTTTAAAGAAGTATCTCCTTTTATTTTGAAATCATTTAAGATCCATATAAAATAAAACATTTTCTTTGAAAATATTCTTATAAGCTTGTATGGAAAGCTTCGACGATTTTATAACGGTGGAAAATAACCGCACCCGCCGTATAAGTTAGAAAAAACATTCTTACCTCAATTCTGTCGAAAAGGTTAAAAAGGACCTTGTTTTGAAAACGACGGAAAGATTCCTTTATAAACCTCTTAGAAAAAGTCAAACAAGTGTATAAATGACTTCAACCCATATTCTTTTAAATAGTAAAAATGTTTTGAAATACATTTTTAAGAAACATGGATGTGGATGATAAAGATATCCCAGTAGATTATTACGTATAAACAACCTCGGATAATGAAGAGATTGTGAAATAACCCTTACCTTGTACTTTTCCTTGGTTGGGGTAGGTTAACCTCCTGTATAATGGTGAAATAATTGTTATTAAATTATACAAGAATCATATATATTAATATGATATCATATATGATCTTTTAACATTGATTTGTTAATAATATATTAGAATTATCGTCGTTTCGGGTGTTAACTTACCTATTTTCTTTTATATGTTTTGTTTCATAAGTCATGTTTGTTGTATCTTATTCATATCCAGAATGATATCATGTCCTTAAACATCATTTTTAAATCATTAAATGATAATTATACTTGAATGGATACGATGGAGAATGAATCTCATCGCGTTCGTGGAGACGGTAGTCCGTACGTACGCACGAACGCTACTTCCATTTAATTTTTATTTTAAAAGAATCGAATCCAAATGATACATAGGTATATTACTATTCCAGTATAATATAATATTTTATATATGTTACTTAAGTTCATTAACACCATCCTTTATACGTTCCATGTGTGGTATGAACGAGTCATATCATTTTAAGGGGGCGGTAGTCCGCACTTCCTCAAATGAAATTATCGTATGTACATACAACATGAAACAAATAATGGTATGAAATAAAATGGAATTACAGAAGCTTATATATAAAATATATATCATTAATATCATATTTAATTACAGTGCCATCATAATGGCCACCATGAGAGGCGGTAGATGTATTTGAACAATCATCGTTTCGTGAGGCGTTAATTTGCCATCCACAGAAACATTATGTTCATCATCCATTAGATGGAGTTGTGTGTATGTGTAGTTTTAATACTTCTTATAACAACATCCTAGTATATTGAGGATACTGGTGTTGTTACAAAAGAAGGTAAATAAAAAGAGTTTGGGGGTTGGAGAAGCAAAATAAATGAAAATAATTTAAGAGAAATCGTTACCTTTAATTTAGGTAACTCACTTTGGTTGGAACCAAAGGACTTGTTGAAATGCTTTCTGACTAAGGGGAAGCTTCAAGGAGGAGGAGAGGGATGTGGGGAGCTTAGTTGGGCAGAGTTTGGACGAGCCAAGTGGCTTGAGAGGTGTGAGGAATGAGTAGAAGTGGTCTCCTTTTATAAGGGAGAGGAGGGGCTCTTTAGGAAAGAGTGAAAGTATTATTTTATAATATAATTATATTCGGTTTCTAATGGTCCAAAAATCATTGAGGTCGAAGATAAGATGACTCATATTCTAAATAACATCAACCAATAAGAATTGGATAGGTTTTAGATAATATTTTAATCATTATAATCTTATTTATTTAAATGATTTATTAATGAGGTAAATATTGCATCATTATTGTGTCATTAATAATTTAACTTATTTGATGTCTAAAAATTATAAATAAAATATCATCATGTAGGAAATCTTTTTAGATTTCTAATGAATATTTATAATCGAAAATCAAAAATGTATATCCCTATGTAAAAATTGTTTTTCTAAAAGATGTAAGCTTATGCCATTTTTATTTTTATTTTAACTTTATTAATATAATGTGTCCCTACCACATACAAGTGGCTCCAAGGGGTCCCCAAATTGACCCAAGGATGCCCATGGTCGGGTATGTGTCCACCAATAAGGTTAGGACACGTTTTAGGGTAATTTTGTATTATTATAATATTATTTTTTAACCCTTATTTACTGGATTTACCCTTTAACCATGGTAAATAAAATATTTACCACAGTAACTATTCAAAATGTCTAAAAATAAAAGTTACCTATTTACACAATTTGAACATCCTGATTCCAAATATGGAATCCATTTTCCCAAATTCAAAACACAGAAGTGGCAGAAATTAATTTAAAATTAATTCCCGCTGTCAAAACAAAAAGCGTGTTTTTAAGAGATAATAACTATCAAAAGATTGACACTTGTTTATGTTCGGTTTAATTGTTAAATTATGTCCAATGACCAAAATTATATTAAAATGTAAAAATATATTCTAAATATACTTTAAAACCACTCCAATTCATAATTTATCACTATTAATTATTTTGATTAAAAAAGTTGTTTTTAATTAAAATTTAGTAATTTTCACTATTCATCAAAATATGAAAGTTATCCGAAATGTACCAAAATTTCACCCTAGGCTAATTTTGATATTCCGAATCCAAAAATGAAGTCCATTTTGAAATATAAAATATATATGATTTCAAAAAGTAGGAATTAATATTCACAACGGCTAGTTTAATCGGTTGTGGTGTGTGTTAAAACTCGAAGTTGCGTATAACACACGCTACTGTATTATTCAAAGGAAAGCATACCGTGGAAGCTTGGGATGTTTCATTTTAAATTTTTTTTTGATGTCCCCATTTAGTCAATATGTTTAAAATATTGTATTTAAAAAGGGTTCACTATTAAAAGTTGATAAAAGTGCAATACTGAAAATGAATTTGTTCTTGCATTATATCAAAGAAACTCATAATATGGATTCTAAAATTATAAGGATTATATAAAGTTTAAAATTTAGATAATACTATTCATAACCGCTTTTGAATGGATTATTTTTGTAAGTCATGGTGTGATTGAACTCGGTGTTGCGTGTAGTGCAAGTTATTGAATTATTTTGAAGAAATAATACACTATGAAATCTTGGGGTGTTACATTCTCCCCTCCTTCAATAAATTGCGTCCTCGCAATTTGAAATTGTTCTTCAAAAATAAAAGGTTGAAAATAGAAAATATATTTGTGGGAAAACCCACATCGGAAATTGGGTTACTAAAATTTAGTCTTAATATGAGGAAAAGAGAAATGAAAGGGTCACCACCAAATTATGATCTCGATTAGGAGAACATTGGTGGAAATTAGAGACATATAATCGGAGGAAAAACGTAAATATTTATAGGTAGTGATTGAGGTCATCAATCACAAACAAGTGTATAATTGAGGTCCTTAAATTCATCAATCTATGATGATTTGAAATACCATCGGTTCAACAAAACATAGGGTATTAGGATAACACATTTTTGACGTTTCAAAATATCTTAGTTGAAATTCCACATCGAAAAATGAATTAATGAGGCCTCTATTTAAAATAATGAGTGGAAAGTATGAAGATTACCGAAAATAACACATACTAGGGTTCCATGTAGGAAAATATGGATATGGAAGAGAAATCTAACCATCAATTATCTGATGGAGAGTGGTAGAGAACATGGCTATGAAAAGGCCAACAATCCCAAAGCCATAAATTAGTGATGATTTAAGGTACCATCTAGGACAACATTTTTGTTCTAAGTTTCTTTTCTTAATATTGAGGAATTTATTTATGAGATTGGCTAAGATCATAAGGAGATATACTTACTTTATAATTAGAGTTTTGTCCATTAATAAATTTCTACCATAAACTCATCTTTCACTCGTAAAAAAAAATTATATTTATACTATTCGTACAGGGTTCCAAAATAAACGAATTTATAATTCATCTACCAGATCTTTTAAAAAAACTACATTATTTAATCCAGGACATCTCTTGGGCCAGTGGTAGGTGATACACCCTTGTCGCTCTTCGGTTGCGGGTTCAAGTCTCGCGGCCTTGCCGGACGCAACAGGTTGCTGCCCGACCTCCGGGTTGTCCTTTTATGGCAATCCAAAATAATCCAAATAAGAACTATCCAAAATAATTCTATCCAAACTCACAATCCAACATTTATAAGGAAGGTAAACATAATATAGATCCTTTTTACCCCGTAATAGCATATAAATACCTTCATCATGTATTACCATATTCCTTATTGATTACATTCATGATCCCTTATTCCATATAGAAAGCTGGATATACTTCATTAATCCAAAAATGTTTTAAACCCCAACAATGATGGAATATACAAATCATTAATCAGCTTCAAGGTAGTCAATAATATCCAATATAATTTATCCAAATCAATCATGTATTATTCTAAAATCACCACCTCAGTATCTGAACCATATTATGGTTTATCTTTCTCTCAACCATATATTTTCCAAACATTTAACCTGCTAATGAGTCACTTTTCTTTGTTCCACATCATCTCAAGTCCTTAATGAAATAGTACTGCAGTACAATCCTTATATACTCCATAATTATTATAACAAGTACATTGTTGATACAACACTCAATTGATATAATCAACATAAGAACTCTAATCATTCCTCTTCATCTGTGGTGGTATCATAACTTGATTATTATCCAATAGCATCATTTGCGGCATAGTCTGATGACTGGGGCATAGGTTCGCGTAGTGTCCAAACTCCTTGCAAATGAAGCATTGTACATTTGAAACCATTTTCTTACCCTTGCAGTCATGTACTTTGTGCCCTTTTCCTCCACACTTGTAACAAACTCCCATTTCTTTCAGGCAAGTTCCAGGGTGTTTCTTTCCACAGTTACCACATATGGGAAAATTCTTCTTTTTCCTCTTCCCTTTATCCATCTTTCTCTCTTCTATCCTTTTCTTCTCTTGCTTCCCTTCAAAGCCATAGGACTCAGTAAACTCTTTAATTATCTTATCAACACATGATATTATTTCTTCATATGATGATAATACATGGGAGACTATTTCTCTTGTAAATTTTGGCTTAAGACCATAAAATATATGATCCTTCTTTCTATTTGTATCATGTGCATTGATAGAGTTCTCATTCCTTCTACTGGGCGCCATTTCTAAACAATGGCATACACTAGATCAGTTTATGAATCAAAATACATATCCCCATACTTATAAAACACTTAACATAAATTGAACTATTTATTGATATAATCCATAATCATAAGAATGTTTTCTTTGAGGAAGTATATACTCATAAACCCTTCATAATGATTTGTAAAGAAAATGAGAGTTATCCTAAGAATATCCCCCAGGAGTGTCGTAACCAAGAGTGCAGCAAGGCCCGTTGTCGTGCACCAGTTCCCGTTTGAGTCTAGATCAAAGAGGTGTTATCGGGTTTTACCCCTAGTTACATCTGTGCCAGAGCCGCCTCTACCTGCTCGTATCCAGACAGGGATTTATTGCTCGGAAAACTCACAAAATCTCTACAATACCAAAATTCTAGGAAGTTCTTCTATACTAATCCTCAAAGTTCATCTTAGGTCTACGTGCTCTAATCAGAGTTTATCTAAATCTAGCTTCCATGGTTTGTACTAAACTTCCTCTGATACCAACTGTAACGCCCCGACCCCAGCTACCCAGAGTTGGTGCATTACTTCGTAACATTGGCATGATCACAAGAATGATCAAATCTCGAAAGACCGATTGGTTTAGTAACCTTGGAAACACTAGATATATTCATAAGTTTTACATTACATCATAAAATGAAAAACTACTACAACAACATAATGTTTCCACAGTCCACACTATAATCCCCTCATAATATCCCTGCAGGTCATTCATTACTTACATCTTCACATCCTGGGAAAATAAAACATAGAAAAGGGGTGAGCTCAAATGCCCAGTAAGGATAACAATATAGCGGAACATTCAAAAATAAACATAAACATTTAAGGCAATGAATTACTAAAACAAAAGCCTTTTAAACTTGAACTTCAACATATTATGGAAAAAGTAAAATGAAATAATGCCATTTACTTGTTCACATGGATATTCTACTAATCGAATAATCACATGCAATATCAATAACCACTTTCATAATGTTGGAATGCATAATGCCAGACTATCATAACCACATAGCCAAGGCCTCGTGCCAAGACTACAAATAAGATTTTGTCAAGGCCTTGTGCCAAGACACTAGTTTGTCTCATGAGACCTACCGATGCATCGAGGAGCTATAGCGGGCTCCACCCGTCACTTATTAAGTCCAATGCATTCCCATATGAAAAGGTTTAAACATAACATAAACATTCGTATTAAAACTAGCATACGAAATGTCAATAATTTCACCATAAACTATGAATGGTATAAAAATAGCACATCCACAGTCAAACATATCACAAAACCTTCAATACAATATAGAAGTTTTGTATCATAATAAATCAACTTAAAATAATCTTAAAATTCATCAAAGGATGTTGACATAGATGAAATCAAAATTATTTTTAAAGAAGTATCTCCTTTTATTTTGAAATCATTTAAGATCCATATAAAATAAAACATTTTCTTTGAAAATATTCTTATAAGCTTGTATGGAAAGCTTCGACGATTTTATAACGGCGGAAAATAACCGCACCCGCCGTATAAGTTAAAAAAAACATTCTTACCTCAATTCTGTCGAAAAGGTTAAAAAGGACCTTGTTTTGAAAACGGCGGAAAGATTCCTTTATAAACCTCTTAGAAAAAGTCAAACAAGGGTATAAATGACTTTAACCCATATTCTTTTAAATAGTAAAAATGTTTTGAAATGCATTTTTAAGAAACATGGATGTGGATGATAAAGATATCCCAGTAGATTATTACGTATAAACAACCTCGGATAATGAAAAGATTGCGAAATAACCCTTACCTTGTACTTTTCCTTGGTTGGGGTAGGTTAACCTCCTGTATAATGGTGAAATAATTGTTATTAAATTATACAAGAATCATATATATTAATATGATATCATATATGATCTTTTAACATTGATTTGTTAATAATATCTTAGAATTATCGTCGTTTCGGGTGTTAACTTACCTATTTTCTTTTATATGTTTTGTTACATAAGTCATGCTTGTTGTATCTTATTCATATCCAGAATGATATCATGTCCTTAAACATCATTTTTAAATCATTAAATGATAATTATACTTGAATGGATACGATGGAGAATGAATCTCATCGCGTTCGTGGAGACGGTAGTCCGTACGTACGCACGAACGCTACTTCCATTTAATTTTTATTTTAAAAGAATCGAATCCAAATGATACATAGGTATATTACTATTCCAGTATAATATAATATTTTATATATGTTACTTAAGTTCATTAACACC
Source organism: Viscum album (assembly GCA_963277665.1). NCBI lineage: Eukaryota > Viridiplantae > Streptophyta > Magnoliopsida > Santalales > Viscaceae > Viscum > Viscum album. Next base: position 1,849,327,975 of record OY728156.1, read on the forward strand.
ATCCTTTATACGTTCCATGTGTGGTATGAACGAGTCATATCATTTTAAGGGGGCGGTAGTCCGCACTTCCTCAAATGAAATTATCGTATGTACATACAACATGAAACGAATAATGGTATGAAATAAAATGGAATTACAGAAGCTTATATATAAAATATATATCATTAATATCATATTTAATTACAGTGCCATCATAATGGCCACCATGAGAGGCGGTAGATGTATTTGAACAATCATCGTTTCGTGAGGCGTTAATTTGCCATCCACAGAAACATTATGTTCATCATCCATTAGATTGAGTTATGTGTATGTGTAGTTTTAATACTTATTATAACAACATCCTAGTATATTGAGGATACTGGTGTTGTTACAAAAGAAGGGAAATAAAAAGAGTTTGGGGGTTGGAGAAGCAAAATAAATGAAAATAATTTAAGAGAAATCGTTACCTTTAATTTAGGTAACTCACTTTGGTTGGAACCAAAGGACTTGTTGAAATGCTTTCTGCCTAAGGGGAAGCTTCAAGGAGGAGGAGAGAGATGTGGGGAGCTTATTTGGGCAGAGTTTGGACGAGCCAAGTGGCTTGAGAGGTGTGAGAAATGAGTAGAAGTGGTCTCCTTTTATAAGGGAGAGGAGGGGCTCTTTAGGAAAGAGTGAAAGTATTATTTTATAATATAATTATATTCGGTTTCTAATGGTCCAAAAATCATTGAGGTCTAAGATAAGATGACTCATATTCTAAATAACATCAACCAATAAGAATTGGACAGGTTTTAGATAATATTTTAATCATTATAATCTTATTTATTTAAATGATTTATTAATGAGGTAAATATTGCATCATTATTGTGTCATTAATAATTTAACTTATTTGATGTCGAAAAATTATAAATAAAATATCATCATGTAGGAAATATTTTTAGATTTCTAATGAATATTTATAATCGAAAATCCAAAATGTATAACCCTATGTAAAAATTGTTTTTCTAAAAGATGTAAGCTTATGCCATTTTTATTTTTATTTTAACTTTATTAATATAATGTGTCCCTACCACATACAAGTGGCTCCAAGGGGTCCCCAAATTGACCCAAGGATGCCCATGGTCGGGTATGTGTCCACCAATAAGGTTAGGAAACGTTTTAGGGTAATTTTGTATTATTATAATATTATTTTTTAACCCTTATTTACCGGATTTACCCTTTAACCATGGTAAATAAAATATTTACCACATTAACTATTCAAAATGTCTAAAAATAAAAGTTACCTATTTACACAATTTGAACATCCTGATTCCAAATATGGAATCCATTTTCCCAAATTCAAAACACAGAAGTGGCAGAAATTAATTTAAAATTAATTCCCGCTGTCAAAACAAAAAGCGTGTTTTTAAGAGATAATAACTATCAAAAGATTGACACTTGTTTATGTTCGGTTTAATTGTAAAATTATGTCCAATGACCAAAATTATATTAAAATGTAAAAATATATTCTAAATATACTTTAAAACCACTCCAATTCATAATTTATCACTATTAATTATTTTGATTAAAAAAGTTGTTTTTAATTAAAATTTAGTAATTTTCACTATTCATCAAAATATGAAAGTTATCCGAAATGTACCAAAATTTCACCCTAGGCTAATTTTGATATTCCGAATCCAAAAATGAAGTCCATTTTGAAATATAAAATATATATGATTTCAAAAAGTAGGTATTACTATTCACAACGGCTAGTTTAATCGGTTGTGGTGTGTGTTAAAACTCGAAGTTGCGTATAACACACGCTACTGTATTATTCAAAGGAAAGCGTACCGTGGAAGCTTGGGATGTTTCATTTTAATTTTTTTTTGATGTCCCCATTTAGTCAATATGTTTAAAATATTGTATTTAAAAAGGTTTCACTATTAAAAGTTGATAAAAGTGCAATACTGAAAATGAATTTGTTCTTGCATTATATCAAAGAAACTCATAATATGGATTCTAAAATTATAAGGATTATATAAAGTTTAAAATTTAGATAATACTATTCATAACCGCTTTTGAATGGCTTATTTTTGTAAGTCATGGTGTGATTGAACTCGGTGTTGCGTGTAGTGCAAGTTATTGAATTATTTTGAAGAAATAATACACTATGAAATCTTGGGGTGTTACAATTAGTCGTCTCTTATTTGTGGAAAGTGGCATCCTATGTTTGGAACATAGGGAGTACTACAGTTTTGAGTCATGTAGAAAGGATTGTTGGCATCTTATGCTTGGAGAAGAAGGCCTCTCTTGTTTGGGGAAATAGGCATCCAATGTGTGTCATATAGCATGTACTACAGTTTATAGTCATGTACAGAGGACAATCGACATCTCATTCTTGGATCATAAGGCATCTCTTTTTGGGAGAAAGATGCATCCTATGTTTGGAACATAGGGCGTACTACAGTTTAGAGTCATGTAATAAAGGATTGTTAGGCAGAAGGCGCCTAGCATTGGATAGTGTTGGAATTTACGCAAGAGTGTCCCTTTCTAGTTCAACTCGGCATATAAGCCAAGTTGTAAGGTTTTGAAGAGTTTCTGGAGAAATGGTTCAACTCATGGTGCTTGAGGAATTGATGATGAGACTCTCAACTCACGACATGGGAAACAAACCAAGAAGAATATGTTGACTCAAGGTGTTTCATGGGGTACGAGGGCGATGGAGCACGGAAGGCGTAGAAGCCTAGAATGCGGGTACGATGGGGCGATGGATCCCAGAAGGCATAGAAGCCTGGAACGTCCATACGACAGAGGTGATGGAGCCTAGAAGGCATCGAAACCTGGTTTATTGGTATGATATGGGTGATGGATTCGGGAAGGCATTGAAGTAGGGAACATCAGTACAGTGGAGGTGACAGGGCCCGAAAAGCGTGGAATCTTGGAATGTGTGTACGATGGGGGAAATAGAAACCGGAAGGAGTTAAATCCTAGGTCGTCACTATAATGTGGGAGACCAGACTCGGAAGGCGTGGAAGCCTAGAATGTCCGTGCGATGGGGACGATGGATCCCAAAAGGTGTTGAAGCCTGGGTCGTCTGTACGACAGGGGTGATGGAGCCTGGAAGGCGTAGAACCCTGGAACGTCTGTATGATCGGGTCGACAAGGCCCAGAAGGCGTGGAAGCCTGGAAAGTATCCCCTTAAGTTAGGGGAAACTTTTTGGATGCATGGGGAGGACCTCTATGATGGTTCATGTTGGGGATGGGGATGACCTCCTAGCAGAAAAGCAGTGGTGTAGGGAACACCTCTACCGTAGATATTGGTGTTGTTGGTGACACACCATTGTATTGGGGGTAGTTTCACCTGTCATTCCCTATTAGGGTAGTGGATTCTGGGAGGATCCTATGAAGTAAGGGGTGGATTCCACCTACACGGTCCATGAGGTCAGCAGAGTTCGCGAGGAGTCGGGGGGTGGATTCTCTCTGCGTGGCTTTTTAATGCGGCAGAATCAACGAGGAGCCGAAGGAGTTAGGGTGGATTCCCCCTACGTGTCATCTTAAGGTGAAAGTGTCGGAAATTAGTCGAAGGATTTGGGGTGGATGCCCTCTATGCGGCCTCTTAAGGTGGAAAATTTTGCAAGTAGACGAAGGAGTTGGGGGAGGATGACCCCTGCACCACCTCTTAAAGTGGAGGAGTTGGTGAAGAGCTGAAGGAGTTGGGGGTGGATGCCCCCCCCCCTGCACTGCTTCATAAAGCGGCGGAGTCTGCAAGCAGTTAAAGTAGTTGGGTTCGGATGCCACCTACACGACCTCTTAAGGTGGTGGAGTCGGCGTGGAGCCAAATGAGTTGAGGGTGGATACCCCTTGCGCGTCTTCTTAAGGTGGTAGATTTGGTGAGGAGATGATCTATTTGGGTGGCAGATGCCACTTCAATGGCTTCTTGAGGGGGCGAGTTCTGTGAGGAGTCAATGGAGTTAGGTGGTGGATGCCACCTATACGGCCTCATCAGGTGACAGGTTCAGCGGGGAGCTGAAGTTTCTAGGGGATATGCCCCATGTGTGGCCTCTTGAGGTGGAGGGGTCAGTGAGGAGCTGATGGATTTGGGGGGTGGATGCCACCTTCGCGGCCTCTTGAGGCGGCTGGGTCCGTGAGGAGTCGTTGGAGTCGAGGGCGGATACCCCATGTGTGGCCTCTTGAGGTGGCGGTGTCGCCGATGTGCCGAAAGATTTAGGGGTGGATTCCCCCTGCGTGGCCTCATTAGGTGGTGGGGTCGGCGAGGAGATGATGGAGTAGGGTGGTGGATTCCACCTTGGCGGCCTCTTGAGGCAGCGGGGTTGGTGAGGATACGATGAAGTCGGGGGAGATTGCCCCCCCCCCCCCCCCCCCGTGCAGCCTCTGGGGGCGGCGAGGTCGGCGAGGAGACGATGGATTTAGAGGAGGATGCCATATATGCAGCCTCAAGAGGAGGAGGGGTCTGCAAGGAGACGATAATTTCGGGTGGCGGATGCCACCTGCGTGGCTTATTGAGGTAGTGGGGTCGGCAAAGAGCTAAAGGATTTAGGGGTGGATGCCCTGTGGACAGCCTTCTGAAGAAGCGGGGTCGGTGAGGAGCTGAAGGAGTCGGTGGAGGATGCCCCCTGCGCGGCCTCTTGAGGCGACACTGCCAGCAAGGATCTGATGGATTTGGGTGGCAGATGAAACCAACGTGGCCTCTTATAGTGGTGGTGTCGGAGAGGATCCGATGGAGTCGAGAGAGGATTCCCCCCGCGCTGCCTCTTGAGGCGGCGGGGTGGGCGAGGTGCCATTGGAGTCTGGTGAAAGATGCAACCTGCATGACCTCTTGAGGTGGTAGGGTCGGCGAAGAGCCGATGGAGTTGGGTGGTGGATGCCACCTGTACGACCTCTTGTGGCAGCGAGGTCGGCAAGGAGCCGAAGGATTCAGGGGTGGATTCCCCCTGTGTGGCCTCTTGAAGGGGCGAGGTCAGTGAGGAGATAATAGAGTCTGGGGAAGATGCCTTCTGCATAACTTCTTGAGGTGGTAGGGTCAGTGAGGAGCCGATGGAGTCGAGGGGCAGATGCCCTCTGCACTGTCTCTTGTGGCTATGGGGTCGGCGAGGAGCTGATGGAGTCAGGTGTCGGGTGCCACCGGTGCGGCCTCTTGAGGTGCTGAGGTCAGCGAGGAGCTGAAGGATTCAGCGTGGATTCCCCCTGTGCAGTCTCTTGAGGCGATGTGGATGGGAAGGAATTGAAGAATTCGGGGGGGCGGTTTTCCCCTATGCGGCCTCTTGAGGCAGCGGGGATGGGGAGTAGCCGATGGAGTCAGGTGTCGGACGCCACCAGCGCGGCCTCTTGAGGCAGCGACGTCGGTGAAGAGCCGATGGACTCTGGGGTGGATGACCCCTGTGGGGCCTCTTGAGGTGGAGGGGTTGGCGAGGAGTCGGTGGAGTCAGTGGTGGATTCCCCTTGCGCGGTATCTCGTGGTGGCGGTGTCGTCGAGGAGCTGAAGGATTTGGGTGCAGATACCCCCTATATAGCTCCTTATGGCAGTGGGGTCAGCACGGAGCCGATGGAGATGGGGCGGTTGCCCCCTGCGTGACCGCTTGAGGCGACAGGATCGGCGAGGAGATGATGGAGTTGGGTGGTGGATGCCGCCTGTGCGGCCTCTTGAGGTTGTGGGTCGTCGAGGTGCTGATGGAGTCAGGGGAAGCCCCCTATGTGGCCACTTGAGTTGGAGGAGTTGGTGAGGTTCCCATGGAGTTGGGGGTGGATGCCCCCTTCGCGGACTCTTATGGTGGCAGGGTCGTCGAGGAGCCGATGGAGTCAGGTGGCGGATGCCACCTGCCTGACATCGTAAGGCGGAGCGGTCGGCAAGAGGTCGAAGGATTTAGAGAAGATGTTCCCTACGCAGACTCTTGCGGCGGAGAGGTTGGAAAGGAGCTAACGGATTTTGGGGAGGATTCCCCATGCGCGACCTCTTGAGGCGGCAGGGTCGGCGAGGAGCCGATGGAGTTGGGGGTGGATGCCCCCTGTGCGGTCTCTTGAGGCTACCAGGTCAGCGAGGAGCTAATGGAGTCGGGGTAGGATGCCCCGTGTGCTTCCTCTTGTGGCGTCAGGGTCAGCAAGGAGTCGATGGAGTCCGGGAAGGATGCAACCTGTGCGGCCTCTTAAGGGGTCGGGGTCAGCGAGGATATCATAGAGTCGGGTGGTGGATGCCACCAGCGCGGCCTCATGAGGCGGGGGGTCAGCGAGGAGCAAAAATAATCGGGGACAGATTCCCCCTGCACAGCCAGTAGAGGTTGCGGGGTTTGTGAGGAGCTTAAGGATTCGGGTTGGAAGCCACCCACGTGGCCTCGTGAGGCGGCAGGGTTAGGGATTTGCCGATGGAGTCGTGTGGCAGACACAACCTGTATGACCTCTTGAGGCAGCGGGGTCAGGGAGGAGCTGAGGGAGTTGAGGGCGGACGCCCCTTTCACAGGCTCTTGAGGTGGCTGTGTCAGTGAGGAGCTGATGGAGTCGGGTGGAGGATGCCACCAGCGCTGCCTCTTGAGGCAAAGTGGTCATGGAGGAGCGTATGGAGTCAGGCAGTCGATGCCACCTGTGCGCCCTCTGGAGGCGGCAGGGTTGGCGAGTAGCCAATGAAGTCGGGTGGAGGATGACACCATTCCATCCTCTTGAGGTGTAGTGGTCCATGAGGAGCCGAAGGATTCGGGGGGCGGAAACCCCCAACACGGCCTCTTGAGGTAGCGGGGTCAGTGAGGAGCTTATGGAGTCGGGGGCGGATGTCCCCTACGTAGCCTCTTGAGGTGGTGGGTTTAGCGAAGAGATGATGGATTCAGGTGGCGGATTCCACCTGTGCGGCCTCTTGAGGCGGCTGGGTCAGCGAGGAGCTGATGGAGTCGGGGGTGGATGCCCCCCGCGGTGCCACATGAGGCTGCAGGGTCAGCGAGAAGCCCATGGAGTCAAGGACGGATGCACCTTGTGTGGCCTCTTGAGGTGGTGGGGTCGGTTATTAGTTGATGGAGTCAGTTTTCAGATGCCACCAGCCTACCCTCTTGAGGCAGTGGGGTCGGCGAGGAGACGAAGGATCTGGGGGCCTATGGTCCCTGCACCGCCTCTGGAGGTGGCTGGGTTGCCGAAGAGCCGGTGGAATCGGGGACAGATGCACCTTGCGCATCCCCTTTAGGTGGTGGGGTCGACAAGGAACCAATGGAGTCGGGTGGAGGAGGCCACCTACACGGCCTCTTGAGGCAGCAGGGTTAGATATGAATTGACAGAGTCTGGGGCGGATGCACCCTGCATGTCCTTTTATGTCGGAGGGGTTGGAGAGGAGCCTAAGGATTTGGGCGGGGGGACCCACACCCACCCACCCCCCCCACTGTGTGGCCTCATGAGGTGGAAGGGTCAGTGAGGAGCCAATGGATTCAGGGACGGATGCCCCCTACACGACCTCTTGAGCCAGCGGGGTCGGTGAGGAGGTGATGGAGTCGGGTGGCGGATGCCATCTGCGCGGCCTCTTTTGGGGGCAGGATCGACGAGGAGATGATGGAGTTGGAGGAGGATGCACCCTGCGGGTCCTCTTGAGGCAGCGGGGTCGGCGAGGTGCTCATGGAGTCTGGGTCGGATGCCCCCTGACGACCTCTTCAGGCGGCGGGGTTAGGGAGAAGCCGATGGAGTCAGGTGGTGGATGCCACATGCCTGGCCTATTTAGGCGACAGGGTCAGCAAGGAACAGAATTATTCTGGGGTGGATTCCCCCTATGTGGCCACGTGAGGCGGTGAGTCGATGAGCGTCTGATGGAGTCTGGAAAAAATTCCCCCTGCACAGCCCCTTGTGGTGGCGAGGTTGGTGAAGAGTTGAGAGAGTCCAGTGGCAGATTCCACCGACGCTGTCTCTTGAGGCGGCGGGGTCGGCGATGAGTCTATGGAGTCAGGAAGGATGCCCCCAGCACGGAATCTTAAGGCGGTTGAGTTGGTGAGGAGTCGAAGGAGTTGGGGGCGGATGCCCCCTGTGTGGCCTCTTACGGCGGCGGTGTCTGCCAGGAGCCAAAGTAATTGGGGGAAGATGACCCCTGTGCGGCTTCATAAGGGGGAAGAGTCAGTGAGGAGCCAAAGTAGTTGGGGGGCGGATGCCACCTGTGCGGCCTCTAAAGGTGGCAGAGTCGATGATGAGCAGAAGGAGTAGGGGTGGATGCCCCATGCATGACCTCTTAAGTCAGAACTATCGATGAAGAGCCGATCGATTAGGGTGGCGGATGCCACCTCCACGGACTCTTGTGGTGGTGAGGTCGGTGAGGAGCCAAAGGAGTCAGGTTTTGTATTCCACCTTCATGGCCCCTTGAGGTTGCAGTGTTAGTGAGGAGACAATGGATTTGGGGTAGGATTCCCCATCGGAAGCCTCTTGAGGCTTCAGGGTTGGCGAGGAGCCGATAGACTAGGGGGAGGATGCCCCCTTCATAGCCACTTGAGGTGCAGGGGTCCACACAGAGCTGATGGAGTTGGGACGTATGCCCCCTTTTTAAAGCCTCTTGAGGTGGATGGGTCGGCGAGGAGCTGAAGGATTTGGTTGCAGATTCCCCCTGCACTTCCTCTTGAGGCGGCGGGGTTGGCGAGGAGATGAGGTAATTAGGGGAAGATGCCCCCCTCCAGAGCCTCTTGAGGTGGTGGTGTCAGTGAGGAGCCAATGAAGTCAGGTGGCGGATGCCTCCTGCGCAGACTCTTGAGGCGGTGGGGTCGGCGAGGAGCCGATGGAGTCGAGGGAGGATGCAACCTGGGCCACCTCTTGAGGTTGTGGGGTCTGCGAGGAGCCGATGCAGTTGGGTGCCGAATGCCACCTGCACAGCCTCTTCAGGAGGCGGGGTCAGCGAGTAGCCAAAGTATTTGGGAGGTGGATGCCCCGCGCATAGCCATTTGAGGAGGCATGGTTATCTCAGAGCTGATGGAGTTGCGGGCGGATGCCCCCTACGCAGCCTCTTGAGGCAGCAGGGTCGGTGAGAATCCGATAGAGTTGGGTGGTAAATGCCACCTACGCGACCTCTTGATGCGGTGGGGTCGGCGAGGAACTGATGGAGTCGGGGTCGGATACCCCCTTCATGGCCTCTTGAGGTGGAGGGGTCGGTGAGAAGCCATTGGATTCATGTGGCGGATGCCACTTGTGCGTCCTCTTGAGGCGACGGGGTCATCAAGGAGTTGAGGGAGTCAGGTGGTGGATGCCACCTACGTGGCCTCTTGTGGAAGCAGGGTCGGTGAGGAGCTGAAGGAATCGTGGGAATATGCCCACTGTGCGGCCTCTTGAGGCAGCGAGGTCAGCAAGGAGCCGATGGAGTTGGGGACAGATGCCCCCCACACAGACTCTTGAGGTGGAGGGGTTGGAGAGAAGCCGGTGGAGTCGGGAGCGGATGCCCCCTGCACGACCTCTTATGGCGGCAGGGTCGATGAGGAGTCAATGGAGTCAGGAGAGGATGCCACCAGCACATCCTCTTGAGGGGGCGAGGTCGGCAAGGATCTGATGGAGTCGGGTGGTAGATGTCACCTTTAGGACATCATGATGTGGCGAGGTCAGTGAGAAGACGAAGGATTCAGGGGCGGATTCCCCCAGTGCATCATCTTGAGGCGGCGGGGTCGGTGAGGAGATGAAGGAGTCTGGGGAAGATACCCCCTACACAGCCTCTTTGGGTGGTGGGGTTGAGGAGTAGCCAATGCAGTCAGGTGGTGGATGCCACCTGTGCGACCTCTTGAGGTAGCGGGGTCGGTGAGGAGCTGATGGATTTAGGGTCAGATTCCACCTTCATTGTCTCTTAAGGCAGCAGGGTCAGCGAGGAGGCGATGGAGTCGGGTGGCGAATGCCACCTATGCGGTCTCTCGAGGCGGCGTGGTTGGCGAGGAGATGATAGAGTCAGGTGTTGGATTCCATATTCCCGACCTCTAGAGGCGGCGGGGTCAGCGAGGAGTCGAATGATTTAGGGGGTGGCCTCTTACGGCACAGGGGTTGGTGAGAAGCTGATGGAGTTGGGTGGAAGATGCTACCAGCGGGGCCTCTTAAGGTGGCGGTGTCGGCGAGGATCCAATGGAGTCGGGGGCGGATTCCCCCTGTGAAGCCTCTTGAGGTGGAGAGGACGACGAGGAGATGTTGGAGTTGGGTGGTGGATTCCACCTGCGCGGCCTCGTGAGGGGGAGGGGTTGGCGAGGAGGCAATGAAGTCAGGGCGAATGCCCCCTGTGCGGCCTCTTAAGGCGGTGGGGTCAGCGAGGAGCTGATGGAGTCAGGGGAGGATTTCCACTGTGCGGCATGTTGAGGCGGCAGGGTCGGCGAGGAGCCGAACGATTCAGGGAGGATTCCCCCTGCGTGGCCTCTTGAGGCGGCGGGTTCTGTGATGATCCGATGGAGTCAGGGGATGATGCCCCATGCACGGCCTCTTGAGGCAGCGGGGTCAGCGAGGAGGCGATGAAGTCAGGGGAAGATTCCCCCTGCAAGGCCTATTAAGGTGGTGGGGTCAGCGAGGAACTGGTGGTCCATAGTCTTCACACACTCGATGGTACTCATCATCTCACATATGAAGGAGAGGGGATTCACATGGTTGATTCCTTAATTTTCCCGAAAAATTTGGTCTACTCTCTATTTAAGGAGAAGAGATGCATGTTGGGTTCACCATTTCTGTTTTTGACACTGGGGAACATGCATCCACCTGTGGAAGATGCGTAGCTGTTTCCCCACATTCCCCCTTTCCAAAGGCATGTAGATTTGTCACCTATTCAGGGACATTATCTCCTTGATCAAAACAGTATGATGATATGTCGGTTCTTCCTTCTGTGGATTCCTCCTCTGAATTAATTACCTCATCCAAGTCTCCCTTAATGATTAATTCATGGTTCATGAATCTCATTCCTAGTGCCATATCTTTGTGGACGCTAGTTAATTACACAACTTTTGTTAGGACATTCCATGGGGTCATGACATGGTAGCAACCTTCGATCAGAGAATATGACAAAATCAGGCATGTCAGGGAATCTCTGGATGCATGAACTTTTGGAACCCTTTATTCTTTATTCTATGAGGGCATATCAAGGGAGAAAACCCTGAGGCATCCCACATTAGTTGTGAGTTATCTTAGGATAGAGGCATGTCTCTGAGGATTTTCTCATCCTTCCATGTCTAACACAGGGTATGCCACGATTTTAACATCTAGAGGAGACAGTTATGCCAAATGTGTGTATTCTAAGGTTTTCATCAGGAATCTCATGTTTAACATGAGGTAGGCCACATGTTTAATGTCTTGTGGAAATCATTACCCCAATGGCGTGTCTTCCATGGTTTTCCGTAGGAATCTCATGTTGAACATGAGGTAGGCCACGAGTTTAACGTATTGTAGAGACAATTAGGCTAAAGGCATGTCTTCTTAGGTTTTACTTAGGTATCTCATGTATAACACAACATAGGTTGTGAGTTTAATGTCTTGTGAATATTAAATGAGGATGATCATAACATCCCATAGAGATGGATCATATTGGTACATCCCAAGGAGGGAACATATAGAAGGTTTAACGGATGTATGGATCAGAATGCCCAATGAGGATGGATTAGAGATGGTGTGTCCTTGAGAGGGGATATGTCACACCGTGATGACTAATCTGGACACCACTAAGGGAGGATCCAGGAGTGTGTAGCCCAGAATGGGGAGACACTATGGTTTACCAAAGGCTAAGATAGAATCTCGTGAAGGTTACCAACATAGACTGTGTAGAAAAAAGGGATCAAAACTCACATAGTTCAAATAGGTGATGACTCGGGGTGTACAGAAAGCACAACAACCCAGATACATTTTGGTACTTATGCATGGAAATTGTCCCATCGAAAGAGGGCTACTCTTGGGTGTATGGTTATAGATGTTTTGGGGATTATGCTTGGTTAGCTTCCCAGGTGCCACAAGGAGCCTCAATGGTGGATGGGGCTATTCCAAGGAAGATTTTAATAATGTCTTCCTCATGTCTGGCCATGAGGGCATCCCAACTCACTAGCGGGTTGAGGTATATAATTTGGGCCATCATCTATGTGCAAGTGCACAAGTGGGATAACACCAAGGGGCATTGGAATCTTTCCGAACAAAGGGAGATAAAAATTGTGAATCCCATGACTGAAATTTGGAATGCAACGAGGGTGGCATGTTGATGGATGATAACTATTGACCGTGTTCAGAACATAGCATCAAAAATCGCGTTAACCTGAAATGGGGACAAAAAAATGAGGTTCGACTTCAAATCAAGTTCAAAAAACAAGACTTGACTTGAAATGTCGTCCAAATTCTTACGAGGAGTTAGCCTAGGATGTTAGGTGCACCAATGCGGAATTGGACCAGGCCATTAAGGGGTCCCTTCATACATGGAAGAGGATGAAGATCTGAATGAAGGACATGCAATGCATGGGGTGGAGTGAAGGAATATTTCAACGGATTCCAACACTCTTGAAATTACGCCACTGTAATCATCGAATGAGGTATCTTATGCTTCTCACAAAAGACAACTCTTATTTGGAACAAGAGGTAATACATTATTAAATGATAGAGAATTCTACAGTTTAAGGTCATGTAGAGAAGACTATTGGCATCTTATGGTTGGAACATAAGGCATCTCTTGTTTGGAGCAAGAGGTGTCCTATGATTGGAACATAAGGAGTACTATAGTTTAAATCCATATAAATAGGATTGTTGGCATCTTATTCTTTGAGCATAAGGAATATATTTTTTGTGGAAAGAGTTGTCCTATCATTCAAACATATGGTGTACTACAGTTTAGAGTCTTGTAGAAAGGATTGTTGGCATCTTATGATTGGAGAATAAGGCATCTCTTGTTTGGGGCTATAGTCGTCCTATGTTTGGAACATAGGGCGTACTAAAGTTTACAGACATGTAGATAAGACTATTGGAATCTTATGCTTGGAGCATAAGGCGTCTCTTGTTTGGGGAAAGAGGCATCCTATGTGTGTCAAATAGGGTGTACTACAATTTATAGTCATGTAGAGAAGACTATTGGCATATCATGCTTGGAGCATAAGGCATCTCTTGTTTGGAGAAAAAGGCATCCTATGTTTGAAACATATGCCATACTGCAGTTTAGATTCATGTAGAAAGGACTGTTAGTTAGAAGGCGCCTAGCAATGGATGGTGTTGGGACTTATGCAAGAGCGACCCTTTCTGGTTCAACCGGGCATATGATCCTAGTTGTAAGGTTTTGAGTAGTGTATTGAGGAATGGTTCAACTCAAGGTTCTCAGGGAATTGATGATGAGACTCTCAACTCACATCATGGGAAATAAACCAAGAAGAATATGTCGACTCAAGCTGTTTAATGGTGTACGGAGGAGAATATCAAATGATGGTATGCCATAGGTGCAAGGTGGGTGTGTGATGGAAAATGTCAACGTTGGGGCCCAAAAATTTTGTGGTGTGACTTTCAATTTTTCATGGGGGTCAATGACAGAGTAGGGTGCGGGGGTGCATCCCCCTTGGTTTCGACCAATGGGCACAAAGGTAGGAGTTTTTCAATGGATAGGTATTCATGAAGTTGCCTCGCGGAGTAAAGGGGCTCATAGAACATGGGGTCTTGCGAAGAAGCTTCGTAAAGGAAAGTTGTTCGCAGAGCATGGACTCATGGAGCAGTGACATGTAGAGCATGGACTCGTGGAGCACGGACTCGTGGAGCATTGACTCACAGAGCATGGACTCACGGACCATGGACTCAGAGAGCATGGACTCAAGGAGCATCGACTCCGGGATCATGGACTCACAAAGCATGGACTCGCGGACCATGGACTCAACGAGCATGGACTCGTGGAGCATGGACCCACGGAGCATGGACTTAGGGAGCATGGACCCACGGAGCATGGACTCACGGAGCATGGACTCACGGAGCATGGACTGATGGAGCATGGACTCGTGGAGCATTGACTCATGGAGCATGGACTTGAGGACCATGGACTCATAGTCCATGGACTCCTGGAGCATGGAATCACAGACCATGGACTCGTGGAGTATGGAATCACAAAGCATGGAATCATGGAGTGTAGACTCGGGGAGCAAGGACACATGGAGCATGGACTCACAGAGCCTGGACTCGTGGAGCAACTTCATGAAGGAAATCTAAGATCCAAGAAATGGGAGATCGGCCGTCCAAGGAGGGGCATGAGAATCTATACGAAGGGGGGCGAGCTGGGTATTTATAGGCAAGAGGCACCATGAAGAAAAGCTCGCTCGGCATGAAGATAGGGCTTGCTCTGCAGTGGGTTTTCGAATGTCAAATGGGTTTGCAGAGCATCTCACCTTCTTACTCAGAGGCGGGTTTGTGAACATCAAATTGGTTCACAAAGCATCCCGCCTCCTTGCTCCACGGCGGGTTTGCGAACATGAAATAGGTTCACAGATCATCCCACCTCCTTACTCAGTGGCGGCTTCAGGAATGGGGAGCTTTGCGCCAGCTGTGAGGCTCCGGGTGCTCTGGTCAAGTTCTTCTACTCTGCGATCATGCAGGGAGCTTTGCGAATGGGATCTGTGAACTAGTTTTCTCACCCAGATTCAAATTCCAATAACATTGAATCTGTATATGCATTTGGGCCTTACAACATACTAAATCGAAGCTTACGAAACGGGATACAATATTGGATCATGTTTGGAAGCATTTATAATATTTCGGGGACACATTTTTCGGTACCAATAGAACTTATTCTATATCAATTTCAAATCCCTATGAAAAAACCTATACTTAAGGATCTTGTGGTTAGATTAGACGAAAAACCACTCCCCCATAATGTAATGTCACCACATATTCAATGCGAAGACCACTGTTACAAGCTCAAGATCATGGGTCGCATAGTTCTCATCATGATTTCTCAACTTTCTTGATCCAAAGGCAATCAATAATTTCCCCTACATAAGGAAGAAACATATCCAGGTCCCTAATTCATAACAGAACACTACATACCAAAAACCATCCTCTTGCAGTGTCAAGATGGGGTAGCTCATTATCCTCGACCTCAACTTTAATAAACACTATTTCCACCTCCCCGTCCACATGAAGGGTTGTCCCTTCTATGTCAAAGCCATCAGGGGTGCTGCTACCCTATAAAATTCATGAAAAAAACCCTCCAATAGTACCCATTCAAACCCATGTAACTACTCATCTTAGTTACACTCCTAGGGGGCTCCCATCAAGAACTTCCTCTAACTTCACTGGATCCACCACAACTCCCGCCTTCGAAATGACTTTTCCTAGAAACTGGACCTCCCTAATCTATAACTGAAACTTCGAGAGATTCCCGTAATTCTAGTTCTATTTGAGTGTATCCATTACCGTCCTCAAGTGTATCATGTTCTCATCCTCAGAATCAAAGTACACTAGGATTTCGTCAATTAAAACCACAATGAACTAGTCTATATAAGGCTGAAAGATCCTATTCATGAATCCCATGAACACTACTGGGGTGTTAGTCCCACCAAACGGAATCACTATGTACTCCTAGTGTCCGTACTAACATCTAAAGGTTGACTTTGGTACATCCTAATCTCATAGATAAATATGATGATAGCCAACCCTATGGTCTATCTTGAAGAACGACCTCAATCCCTTTATTTGTTCGAAGAGTTCATCAATTATTGTCAGTGGATATTTATTCTTCACATTCATCTGATTTAGTTTACGATGTCCACACATAGCCTCAAGCTTTAGTCTTCCTTCATGGAGAAAAAATTGGAGCCGCCCATGGTGAAACATAGGGCCTTATAAAGCGTTTCCTCTTCATGTACTCTAGCTATAACCATAGCTCAAGAAGCTCCTCGGGAGCCATTCTATATGTAGGTATAGATATCTATGTCTGACTAGGATACAGATAAATGAAAAAGTATACCTCACTACAAGTAAGAAATTAGGGGACATCCTCTGAAAAGTCGTCCTCATACTCCTCCACCACAGTGGGAAACTGAGGACTATCTACATCTACGGCACAAAGGGTGTGGTTGGAAACCTGTTGAGTAATCAACTACACCCTCCTATGATAAATTCCATCAAATATTATGTGTGTTTGATTTTCTCAAATAATGGTAATCATGGTCCTATTTTTATGACATACCTCTCTATATGCCAAATATATCCAATCTGAACCTGGACTATGGATAACCAGTTCATACTGTAAATGACGTCATAAGGCGTCGATGCTACTACAAAGAGATCCTATCCAAAAGCTCTCACATCCAAGATTACTCTCACATTGCGACACTAGTGAGTGATCTACGAATCCCCTCCCGTGGGTGTCTTAAAATGTAAGGTTCAAGCCAACGGCTCCACCGGAATATCAGATCCCTGATAAAGGTCCATGGAAAGAATAGAGTAACTAGCACCTATGTCAATCAGAAATATACCTAGGGTGGATAATACATATATTGTACCTCTAATAATCTTTGAAGAATCAAGGTCATAAGACTCCATCACCCAAAGCTTCTATCAACCTTGAACACCAAATTCCGGAGCCTATGGTGGACCACCTGAGGGTGGTGGTGGTGGTAGTACCCCGAACTTTCCCCCACCTACTATTACCCTACCTTCCCCCCTGCCACATCCATCTCTTAGTGGACCACCCTTCTCAAATCTATACATCATCTTCGATGGAACCCTGAACATCCCCGATCCTCTAAACGTTAGGATGGGTAGTCCCGCGCCATATGCCCATGGCCATCACTTGCATAACATCATCTGTCTTCAAAAAAATCAATCCACCCAAGGAGCCCTTAAATGCATAACTGGTATCATGGAAAAATATCATGATGTTCCTGGTCTTATTGGGCCCCTACAAACATTTTCAACTAACCACAGCCAAATACTCTTCCAACTGGTTCCTACTGGTAGCTTCCACTGTTGGCGTCAGCTCTACCATAAATCTCTCTATGAGAAAAGCTCACTCCAGTACCCCATAAATAGTCAAAATTATACGGGATATCATTGATGACCTTATCTCCTAGTGTAGCGCCAACTTGAAGGTATGAGCCCTGAAAAATGGGTCCCACACCATATCAGTGGAGTAATGAGACATGTCAATGAACCTCACTGAGTACTCCACTACCATCTTACTCCCTTCTATAGATGTAGGAGCTCTTGGATACGTACCAAGAATAACAATGTAGGAAAGAACTCCCCCTGAAGTGTCACTCAAAGTATACCCAGGAAAGATTCACCTCAACGTGTTTCTGGGTAACTAAGCTCTACCATCTTTCCACTTACCCCTAAAAAATGCTCGTGGCTAGGACCACCATCTGGTTAGCAAGTGTCCCCACTAGACGAATGACATAACTGAATACCTACATCCATTCCTTAGCTACCCGAGGGTCTATCTCACCCCTTAACATGGAATGTTTCTACCTCTATATCTCATGAAATGCACTTATCCTATATACATCCTCTGCTAATATCATTGGTAGTAATTATACTCAATGGGTGGTGATATCAATGGTGGACCACCCGGATGTGCTATCTCAGTTGTATAGAGAATCACCTGTATAGTTCCTTTTACCAATACATCATCTCTAGGTGTATCATCTTCATGGTCGCACAATGGAATCTTGGTTGTCAATCTGCATAAGGACATCCTTAAACAATTCAGGATGAATCATTGTAAATAAAGTATATATGGATATCTAACTCACGAAGGACATGGAAAACATAACTCATTCTTATATGATTCATATACCATTAATTTCTCTAAAACTAGTCTTTTCATGTACCATGTATTGAAACAGGTGCCCAGTGTCCTTGTGTGTGGATATATCAGACGCTCCACCAACACTGGAGTCACTGACCTGATATCTTAACTCGAAACACATAACAATGTTTCCCCAAACTAATGTCACAGACTCCGGGTCCTAATGTATAACTAACCTTCTTTGATACCACTATATCACAACCTGAGCAAATGGGGTCTATTTCGTAACAACCCAAATTCCACCTCTGATAGATTAGGGGCTTGTGACTTGCACCGAGTAGGAATATCCTAAAAATGAGCGGCATTTTCATATGTACATGTACACATGCACACATCCCCAATCCCAAGAGTGTTGAAATATAAAAACGCTGAGTAGAAAATGCATGAAAACTAATAAACACAAACCACAAACAGAGTTAAATTGGTAAGTAATGTAAAACGAGGCGAACCAGGCAGGAATATCAGCCCACCAAAAGAAATACTGAAAAAAAGTGAATGTAGAAGCTCCTGAAACTTCACTGCAGAAAACCATTCCAAAATGTAGGTGAAGGACAACTGCTTGAAGCCGTAGTAGTATGCCTCTTCTATCTAATCTCACAAGGAACCATATATTATTAGTCCACCATGGACTCTATTAAAGTTACGATATACTCCAAAATACACACATGCAGGTGTGAGTAAAACAATACTTAGTAGGACACCATGAAACCGTAAAAGAAAAACCACAAAGGAATTCATGGTCAGCTCTACATAGGTACATGCCTATAAAACATATACCAAGAATATTTGTATATTATCATTACCAGCCACAATGTAAATAAGGTAAGCTGTAAACAAATGTCATCCACATGAATCTAATTGAGGCACGCTTGTTCCAGAAGAACTCGCTCATTGAGCCTTAATGTCAGCAGGGACTCTAACAAGAGGCCCCACTAATTTTGGCCCCACACAAAGAGAATACACTAGTTAAGGTCATGCTATATATAGAGGGGATTATTCCCAGAGAATACTAACAACCCAATCTGCATTCATCCACAACATAGGGGATTCATCTCAAAGAATATTGAAACCCTACAGATGTGGCTCTTAAAGTAGGGGATTCTCCAACAAGAATACTAAAAACCCAACTGAGGCGGCCCATGGGATGGAGGATTAATTCCATGCACTCAAAGGTCACATTAATTCCCAAAAAAAACCATTTTGGTTGATAAGAGATAAATTTAGTCCCAAGGATGGATGTTGCAACTCTATTTGGGACTTGGCCTCTAGAAGGGATTGATGTCCTGTGATGCGGACACAATGTCAGACTAAACCCTCTAGGAAAGAACCATGGAAAAAACTTCACCTAAAATAGTCTATTCTAAAAACCCATCATGCCTAAAATAAAGGATAATATTTTCCAAAGGGTTCCAATTTTTTAGACGGATCGTAAAATACACATTTCTTTTAAAAGTTATGGATCATTAAAAAAAGGGCACAGTTGTGTTCGGGACCCACCTGACCTGATCGGCCTGACCTAACCCGACCCAACTAGGTTCAATATATGATAGTTCGAATCAGAAAATTGGGACTCAAATTCCAACCCCCTAGACCACTTCAGTGGCCAAGTTACTCTAGCTCAGCCACATCATGTGGGCCCACTCAGCTCCACTGGATGCGGCCCGCCAAGCCGCACCCACCCATAGCTCACGGAGTCGCTCGAACGGGCCCCATAAAGCTCCACTATCAAGATGAATGGTTTTTGTGACCATTTTACAACCAATAAAAATTGCGGGTTCTACCTATGATATGGTCTGTTGGAACGCATACCCCGCACTATCGCTGGCCACCATAACGGAGGCCTTGTCTGCCGCCGCCCACCACCTACCCGCCGCAGGCTGTCTCTCCCCACGTCCCAGCCAGGATAACAGGACGCCACCACCACCGGTTTCCCCACTAGAAACCTACCTTTAGAGTCCGCCTCGCCTGGCCGCATTATCGATCCAGTGCTGGCTATGCCACTGGAGGCCTTCCCTCACTCCACCCCAACTAAAAGGCTGGATACTTCACCTCAGATCACCACCTCACGCTACCGCAACATTGGGTTGTTGTGGTCCGATATCCCATTCCTTATCGATGTGTCAATGAAGAATGAAAATAAATTTGTTGGAATGGGGAAAAGTACCAGAATTCCCAATATGAAAGGAGCAGGGCACTGTTCAGATTGTCCTTGATCTGTTCATGTTAGAGTTGAATAATGGGGTGAATAATAAACAATTTTAGCATGATTCAACCTAATAAAAATCCCCGCAACTGAAAATAAACTGTAACAGCAGGAGATTTTATGAAAAGTATTCTTTTTATTTTCATTAATGTCTTGTGTTGTACGCTACACCAAAAGGATATTTCTCAACATGCATCCTTGACTTTCGGTGCATTACACACAATCGCGACCTTCCTCGATAGCATGTGTAGTACGCAATACCGAGTTTCACTAAACAACGGTATGCTATTAAAATATTATTAAAACTAGCCGTTATGAATAGTAATATCCACCTTTTAAAATTTTAGAAATTTTAGCTCTCAAAATGGACTTCATTTTTGGATTCGGAGTATCGAATTTAGCCTAAGGTGAAATTTTGGTAATTTTCGGATAACTTTCATATTCTGATGAATAGTGAAAATTACTAAATTATAATTAAAAACAATTTTTATTAATCGAAATAATTAGTAGTGATAAATTATTAATTTGAGTGGTTTTAAAGTATATTTAGAATATATATTTACAATTTATACAATGTTGGTCATTGGATGTAATTTCACATTTAAACCAGTTATAAACAAGTGTCAACCTTTTGATAGTTATTATCTCTTAAAAACACGCTCTTTGTTTTGATGACGAGAACTAATTTTTAAATTAATTAATGCAACTGATTTGTTCTGAATTTGGTAAAATAGGCATCACTGTTGAATTCTTAATATCAAATATAGCTTAGGCTTAATTTTTGGTATTTTTCTGGAAAATTTCATTTTTTGATGAATAGTGAAACCACTAAGTGGTAGTTAAAAAACTGAATTTTTCATAAAACATAATTTTACCACTTCTGTGAGTGGAATTTTGAAAATACGAGAGACACGGTTAATATCAAGGACTAAAATTTGGTTCAATGAGATGAAAATAATTTTTGGTGAATAGTAACTTTTTACTTTTTTTAACACGGTTAAAAGTAAATAGGGTAATTAAGGGTAAAAATGATATTATTATTACCCTAACACATCTCCTAATTCTATTGGACAAGTTTAATTTGACCAAAAACAACCTTAGGAATAAAATATGACCATTTAGGCCCACTTGGATTAGATTAGGACATTTATTATTAATTTATTTAAAGAAGGGTTAAAATAGTTAAAATCAATGTTTAAAAATAAATCATTTTTAATATAAGGTTATACATAAGATAAATTCGACTATAAATATTCATCAGAAAGATAAAACGATTTCCTACATAATGATATTTTATTTGTAATTTTTAGACTTTAAATAAGTTAATTTATTTATGAGACAATGATGATGCAGTAATTAGCATAATGGTGAAAAATTAGAATAACTGATATTATAAATACCTAAATAAGTATATTTTGAGAAATGTTATGAACTAAACTAATTTTCTAGGTTAATATGACATGATAGGATTGATTTAATTATCTTTGGTCGAAGTAATCATTCTGTTATGAGTTTCCAAAAAAATCATCAATTGAATAGTGTCAAAATTGACAAAAAATAGTTTTTAAAACAAATATTATATTATTAATTGTTATTTTATTCCAAAAAATCTAAGGTTTGGCCAAATGACTTAGATAAGGTTATGTATATTAATAAAAGACATCTTGGGGGTCTCTTGGTTGTATATGGTATGTTTATTAACTATATAATATAAAAATACAAAGTGACATGGTAAATGTCAATCTAATTAACTAAGAGTTAAAACTAAAAGATAAGGTTAATATAGGACCCTAAACTTGTCTAAATTCTATTGGATGAGAGGATTTCGATCCATCCCCACCTTAGCTTCGAAATAAATCAATTTGGATCTATTTAAAACCAAATTTTACTTTATAATAAAATAATAGCTTTAGTTATTCCAAAGGTACCCCTCTCCTCCCTTATAAAAGGGCACCTCCTCCCCCTCTTCCTCACACCACATTGAGCCTTCAAGCTCGGCAAACCTCTTCCAAATTATATTCTCCACTTCCCTAGAAACATACTAGAGGTTATGGTCTTCCTCAAAGACCAATTTTAGTGCCCTAAGTGGAGGTCTCAATTAGGCGCTTCAAAGAAGAGGTAATTTCCATTACCGATTCTTTTGTCTTTATTTCTTCTTCCACTTCTTCTTCTTAGGTTGTTTCATTATGAAGTAATAACATCAGTAACACTCATATACTGAAATGTTATTATAAGTATGAAACAACCCTATTTCACCAACTATCCATCCTACGGAAAATGAAATCACCGCGCGTGTGTACGTACGGAATACCATCTCCACGTCGTGGTGAAATATATTTTCCACAACCACCATACTTGGATGGGTATAATGGTGTAATTAATGAATATATATGACTATTATAAAGTGATACTAGTTCTGATATATTGTATCATCCACTCCAAATTAATTCAATAATCATGAGAACGATATCATCGCTCGTGCGTACGTACGGACTACCGTCTCCACGACGCGATGAGATTCATTCTCCATATTAACTATTTAAAAATGATTATAAAGTATATATAAGAAATAATAATGAAATATATGACATTATAAAGCTACCATATTTGTGTATATATGTATGACATCTACTTAATTCCATTCAACTCAATAAGGAAAAGAAAACAGCGTTCATGCGTACGTACGGTCTACCGTCTCCATGAACGGTGTATTTCTTTCCATTTACTGATCTATTATATATATATATTCTGAATATATATTATATTTAAATCATGTTTTATATTCTGGAATTAAGTAATCATGATCTAAGTAATCATATGAATAATTACAAGTCAAAACACGGACGACAAATGAAACGATTTTACCCAAAACACTCTTTAACATGGAATTTACAAAAGAACGGGTAATATAAAGCCATAAGTGAACCATATATGATATCATAACAATGAGTATGATTCTGGAATAAGTCAATGACATTATTTAAATCATTATACATGAGTTTTGGACACATACGAAGCAAATCGGACCTAAGGTAAGGGAAATATCACAATCTCATTTTTATCCAAGATTGTTTATACTTTGGTATTTACTGGGGTGTATTTTATCATCCACATCCATGTTTCATCAATATGTAATATTATTTCCATCCAACTAAAATTTTGTAAATCCAATTTTACCCTTTGGTGAGTTTTTAGTAAATGATATGAAAGGAATCTTTTCTTCGTTTTTCGTACGAGGTACTTTTTGACTTTTCCGACAAAAGTACGAAGAATGTTTTTTTAACTTATACGACATGAATGGATTTTTAAAAAATTATTTCCAAGAAGCTTCCCTTACAAGTTTTCAAGTTTATTTTTAATAAACTTCATTTATTTTATAATTGTATGACATGTTAAGAAAGGAAAAGTGATTTTCAAGCAGAAAGGATATTTTCCTCAAGAATGGAGTTCAAGTGTTTTATCAAAATTATTTTCCATCAAAGATAATAAAGGGTTCTGTTTTTATCCCTATTATTACATTGATTTGATTATGTTGTGATGGAATTATATTTTTATGAATTCCTTTATCTTATATGAATTGTTTTATGATGTCACGATGTTTAAGATTCCCATTTTTATTATATGGGTTATGCTATGATGTATAGTTTTCTAATTTTGTGGCACACATAAGAATGGTATCATTATGAGATGGGTGGGACCTATATCTCCCTCCAATGCATTGGGTAAAGATTTTATATCTCATGAGATAGACATGGCTAGAACGGTAGGTTATACCGGTTTAGTGAAACAGGACTGAAACGAGGAGTGAACTCGGTTCAGAAAGGGACTTTGTCCACTAAGATAGTCTTGGAAACGAGTCTTGACTAATAAGAAATGATTCTCTATGATTATGTGTGTATGCCACAAATTTTCATGTTTTATGTTATGATTATTGGGAGTACATTTCACTACTATGATTTATCCCATGTTATGAAATCATGATCTCTTTTGCAAGTTATGATTTCCAAAAGATATGTTCTTATGAATATGATGTGATTGATATTTTTTTGTTTACCCTTACTGAGCATTTGATCTCACCCTTTTATGTTTTCCTTTCCCCATGATATAAAGAAAGGTTTTAGGTATGAAAAAAGGGAAGATCTTTATTAGGATATATTGGAGATCTTTCACCACGATTAGAAGATTGTATTCCGAGTTTCCAAAGACACTAAACTATTACGGTCCTTGTGTGCTTGTTTTTCTTATGTATTAAGTATTCTGAAAAAGTAATGTAATATTCATGTACGTCAAGCTTCAGGTCTCTACAGTTGGTATCAGAGGAAAGGTTTAGTCAACCTTTGGAAACTAGGATACGAAAATGTTAGTGAGATCCCTAGAGATATTTCTAAGGTATGTCTAGGGATGTCTCTAAGGTTAAGTATACGTATAGGTTATAGTCCTAGAATTTCGCTAACGATCATAGAATTTAACCTAAGATATTAGATATTGAGGGTACTCCCCCTTTACTATGTTGTTTTCCCTATCATTATTTTTTCCCCTCACACTATTCTTTTTGGGTTTTAGAAAATGGATGGAAACAGTAAGATTCGCGATAATGGAGGATATGATGGACAATAGAATGATATTTTTCATGAGCAACCAAATGAAATGGGATTTGGAATTCCAAACATCATTATTATTCCGAATCAGCAATCTCATAATATGATCAATAATGTAAAATTTGGTAAGTTTCTGGACTCGTCTAATAAGAGAAAGATGGAGTTTCATGATGATCATAGATGAAAGAGAGTTCAATTTCCCCTATGTAAATCATGTGGGAAGAGGCATCAAGGAGAATATTTCAAAGGAACTGGAAGATTCTTTGGGTGTGGAAAAGAAGGACACAAATCCAGTAAGTGCAAAGGAAAATGTTCAGTTAACACCAGGGATGAGGATAATGGTATTTCTATGACATCAACAATGGTTAAATGTTTTAAATGTGGAATGTACGGGCATTATGCAAACAAATTCCCTAAGGGAAAGTCTCATGAAGAGAATCAGTATGGTCATATGGGTAGTATTTATGTTGATGATGATGAAGAGACTACAAATGATATGTGAGATGAAAGAATTGTTGATGCTCGGTCAATGGTTTAATAATGTAGTGGAATGATTACATGTTTATCATGTGTAATGTTGTATAAGTAATCTCATGGTACTATGGAATAAAGAGACATCTAAGGATTGTTACACTATTGTCTTTCTTTGAGTTTTGAAAGTGTATGATTAATGGTACCAGTATCCATGAAAGGTTATTCATATATTTTTGTAACGTAGATGATATGCACATAATGAAGGGATAAAGAGAAAATTAAATGTTTAATAGTATTCATAAGCTCATGACTGATATAAGGAGAAGGTTGTATCACGGTTTGAGTATATAGAATTTTTGGATTTTGGTATGTGGAAAGAGTTAACTTTTGACAGCATTCATGTTTTCACTAAGGTTTAATGGGTATTCATTTTTCAAGAGAATACATGATTAAGGTATTCACATGATTGGAATGTGACCAACAAGATATATGGGGGATAAATGATGGTATTCACATGCTTGGTTGATGACATTTCAAGTAACCGTTTTCTTTATACTATGAGATTGGACCGAAGTATTTTAGATAAGCCTAATGATTGGAATGGATTATGTTAGTCATAAGTTAGTATTGTTTATGGACAGAACTTTTTTTCGATATTATTGATGGGATGTTATAGTAATATAGATTTAGAAAAAGGACAACATGCAGGACGGGCGACAGCCCATCACGTCGGACAAGGCTGTGGGAATCGAACCCACAACCGAAGTGCGACTGGCCTTTATCGCCTACCACTAGCCTACAGGAAGTCCCTGTTTAGTAGAAACTAGTTTTATTATATTAATCAGTATGATATATGATGTATAAGTCCATTTTAGGAACCATATATGATTAACATCACTATAGATGGACTTATATATTTTTTGATAACTTTTCTAACATTTTTTTTGAAACAGATGGAATGACCCATCATTCTATCACATGATCTGCTAACACATCACGAATGAAAAATTCAACTTCATTTCATTAAGAGATGAAGTGGAAATTGTCCAAAGAACGACAAACGGTGAGACTATACCAAAATCACGAAAGTATTTCTTCTAATTCCAATTTCATCAACTTTAGGGAAATGATCTTGAAAACCAAAAAATGTTGTCCTAGTGCTCTTATATCTGATGAATCAGATGGTACCGTAGATCGTCACAAATTTATGGCTTTGTGATTACTGTGTTTTCCATAGCCATGTTCTCTACCACTCTCCATCAGAACATGATGGTTCAATTTCTCTTCCATATCAATATTTTCACCTATGTGGAAACCCAGTGATTAGTTTATTTGGGTAACCGTTACATTTCATAATTTTGTTTTTTAAGATTGGTTTTGGTATTACTTTTTACAATGTGGGTTTCTATTAAAGAAACAATCGAATAGTAAACCATTTATAACCCCGACGAATTTCGAGGGCGAAATTCATTTTAAGGGGGGTAGAATGTAACAGCCCGAGATTTTATGAAAAATATTCTTTTTATTTTCTTTAATGTCTTGTCTTGTACGCTACACCAAAAGGAGATTTCTAAACACGCATCCTTGACTTCCCTTGCATTACACGCAATTGCGACCTTCCTCGATAGCGTGTGTAGTACGCAATACCGAGTTTCACTAAACAACTACATGCTATTAAAATATTATTAAAACTAGCCGTTATGAATAGTAATAACAACCTTTTAAAATTTAATAAATTTTAGCTCTCAAAATGGACTTCATTTTTGGATTCGGAGTATAGAATTTAGCCTAAGGTGAAATTTTGGTACTTTTCGGACAACTTTTATATTCTGATGAATAGTAAAAATTACTAAATTATAATTAAAAACAGTTTTTTTAATAAAAATAATTAATATTGATAAATTATTAATTTGAGTGGTTTTAAATTATATTTATAATATATTTTTACAATTTATACAATGTTGTTAATTGGATGTAATTTCACATTTAAACCAGTTATAAACAAGTGTCAATATTTTGATAGTTATTATCTCTTAAAAACATGCTATTTGTTTTGACGACGGGAACTAATTTTTAAATTAATTAATGCAACTGATATGTTCTGAATTTGGTAAAATAGGCAAAATTTTTTAATTCTTAATATCAAATATAGTTTATGCCAAATTTTTGGTATTTTTCTGGAAACTTTCATTTTTTGATGAATAGTGAAACCACTAAGTGGTATATAAAAAACTGAATTTTTCATAAAACTTAATTTTAGCGCTTCTGTGAGTGGAATTTCGAAAATCCGAGAGACACTGTTAATTTCAAGGACTAAAATGTTGTTCAATGAGATGAAAATAATTTTTGGTGAATAGTAACTTTTTACTTTATTTACCACGGTTAAAAATAAATAGGGTAATTAAGGGTAAAAATGATATTATTATTACCCTAACACATGTCCTAATTCTATTGGACAACTGTAATTCGACCAAAAACAACCTTAGGAATAAAATATGACCATTTAGGCCCACTTGGATTAGATTAGGACATTTATTATTAATTTATTTAAAGAAGGGTTAAAATAGTTAAAATCAAAGTTTAATAACTAAATCATTTTCAATATAAGGTTATACATAAGATAAATTCTACTTTAAATATTAATTATAAAGCTAAAAAGATTTCCTACATAATGATATTTTATTTGTAATTTTTAGAGTTTATATAATTTAATTTATTTATGACACAATGATGATGCAGTAATTACCATAATAGTGAAAAATTAGAATAATTGATATTATAAATACCTAAATAAGTATAATTTGAGACTTTTTATGAACTAAACTAATTTTATAGGTTAATATGACATGTTATAATTGATTTAATTAACTTCTGTCTAAGTAATCATTCTGTTATGAGTTTCAAAAAAATAAACTATTGAATAGTGTCAAAATTGACCTAAAATAGTTTTTAAAACAAATATTATATTATTAATTGTTATTTTATTCCTAAAAATATAAGGATTGGACAAATGACTTATATAAGGTTATATATATTAATAAAACACAACTTTGGGGTCGCTTGGATGTATATGTTATTTTTATTAACAATATAATATAAAAATAAAAAGTGACATGGTAATTGTCAATCTAATTAACTAAGAGTTAAAACTAAAAGATAAGGTTAATATAGGAACCTAAACTTGTCTAAATTCTATTGGATGAAAGGCTTTCGACCCATCTCCACCTTAGCATCTAAATAAATAAATTTGGAGCTATTTAAAATCAAATTTGACTTTATAATAAAATATTAGTTTTAGTTATTCCAAAGGTACCCCACTCCTCCCTTATAAAAGGGCACCTCCTCCCCCTCTTCCTCACACCACATTGAGCCTTCAAGCTCAGCCAACCTCTGCAAAATTCTATTCTCCACTTCCCTAGAAACATCCTAGAGGTTCTGGTCTTCCTCAAAGACCAATTTTAGTTCCCTAAGAGCAGGTCTCAAAGAGGCGCTTCAAAGAAGAGGTAATTTCCATTACCGATTCTTTTATCTTTATTTCTTCTTCCACTTCTTATTCTTAGGCTGTTTCATTATGAAGTAATAACATCAGTATCACTCATATACTGAGATTTTATTATAAGTATTAAACAACCCTATTTCACCATCTATCCATCCTACGGAAAACTAAATCACCGCGCGTGCGTACGTACGGAATACCGTCTCCACGCCGTGGTGAAATCTATTTTCCACCACCACCTTACTTGGATGGGTATAATGGTGTAAATAATAACTATATATGACTATTATAAAGTGATAATGATTCTGATATATTGTATCATCCACTCTGATTCAATTCAATAATCATGAGAACGATATCATCGCCCGTGCGTACGTACGGACTACCGTCTCCACGATGTGATGAGATTCATTCTCCATGTTAACTATTTAAGAATGATTATAAAGTATATATAAGCAATAATAATGAAATATATGACATTATAAAGCTACTGGATTTATGTATATATGTATTTCATCTACTTAATTCCATTCAACTAAATAAGGAAAAGAAAACAGCGTTCATGCGTATGTACGGTCTACCGTCTCCATGAATAGTGTATTTCTTTCCATTTACTGATCTATTATATATATATATATATATATATTCTGAATATATATTATATTTAAATCATGTTTTATATTCTATAATTAATTAATCTTTATCTAAGTAATCATATGAATAATTACAAGTCAAAACACGGACGACAAATGAAACGATTTTACCCAAAACGCTCTTTAACATTGAATTTACAAAAGAACGGGTAATATAAAGCCATAAGTGAACCATATATGATATAATAACAATGAGTATGATTCTATAATAAGTCAATGAAATTATTTAAATCATTATACAGGAGGTTCGGACACATACGAAGCAAATCAGACCTAAGGTAAGGGAAATATCACAATCTCATTTTTATCCGAGATTGTTTATACTTTGGTATTTACTAGGGTGTATTTTATCATCCAAATCCATGTTTCCTCATTATGTAATATTATTTCCATCCACATACAATTTTTTAAATCCAATTTTACCCTTCAGTGAGTTTTTAGTAAAGGATATGAAAGGAATCTTTTTTTTCGTTTTTCGTACGATGTACTTTTTGACTTTTCCCACAAAAGTATGAAGAATGTTTTTTTAACTTATACGACATGAATGGATTTTTAATAAATTATTTCCAAGAATCTTACTTTACAAGTTTTCAAGTTTATTTTAAATCAACTTCATTTATTTTATAATTTTACGACATGTTAAGAAAGGAAAAGTCTTTTTGAAGAAGAAAGGATATTTTCCTCAAGAATGGAGTTCAAGTGTTTTATCAAAATTATTTTCCATCTAAGATAATAAAGGGTTCTGTTTTTATCCCTATTATTACATTGATTTGATTATTTTGTGATGGAATTATATTTTTATGAATTCCTTTATTTTATATGAATTGTTTTATGATGTCACGATGTTTAATATTCCCATTTTTATTACATGGGTTATGCTATGATGTATGGTTTTCTGATTTTGTGGCACACATAATAATGGTATCATTATGAGACGGGTGGGGCCTATATCTCCCTCTAATTCATTGGGTAAAGATTTTATATCTCATGAGATAGACATGGCTGGAACGGTAGGTTATACCGGTTCAGTGAAACAGGACTGAAACGATGAGTGAACTCGGTTCAGAAAGGGACTTTGTCCACTAAGATAGTCTTGGCAACGAGTCTTGACTAATAAGAAATGATTCTCTATGATTATGTGTGTATGCCACAAAGTTTCATGTTTTATGATATGATTATTGGGATTACATTTCACTACTATGATTTATCCCATGTTATGAAATCATGATATCTTTTGCAGGTTAAGATTTCCAAAAGATATGTTCTTATGAATATGATGTGATTGATATTTCTTTTGTTTACCCTTACAGAGCATTTGATCTCACCCTTTTATGTTTTCTTTTCCCCAGGATATAATGAAAGGTTTTAGGTAAGAAAAAAAATGGAAGATCTTTATTGGGAGATATTGAAGATCTTTCACTGCGATTAGAAGATTTTATTCTGAGTTTTCAAAGACACTAAACTATTACGGTCCTTGTGTTCTTGTTTTTCTTATGTATTATGTATTCCACAAAATTAATGTAATATTCATGTACTTCAAGCTTCGGGTCTCTACATAAACTCCACCCGGATAATTCAAGATATAGTGATTAGGATGTTTTTCGCTAATCAATGTTCGTTATGGGAATAAATAATGGGGATGAAACATCAAATAAAAATCACAAAATTATTGGGATTGGATCGACTACTGATGAATGTTTGTCATCATCGGCAATTCGAAGATGTGTAATCTTGATCCATCGTCTAATGAAAGATGATAATTCTCCTAAGAGTGGTTTCTCCAACAACTTTTCTTCTCCATAGATTCCATAGAATTTCTCCATGATTGTGAATCTAATATTGTATCCCTATCATGCTGTTAAATAATGAAAATGTGTCTTGGTGTTGTCGTGTCGATGTGACGCAGCATCTCCATTCTATTCCATTTATTATTTAATCTGGGATACCCCTTTGTGGACTTGTAGAATCTCTACATCACTGAGATATGTCAAAAAGAAAAAAAAATTAACTTTTTAGGTTTATTTTATTCTCCCTTAAAATGTCCAAAAATTATATTTTTCTATTGACCCACACCAGTTGATGTTTGGCCCTACCTAAGTGAAATTTCATATTTTGAATTCAATGGTGGGATTAGATTTCCAATTCGAGTCACCATTAATGATTTATTAGGATTTTAAAATATAATAATGTTATTTATGGTTTCGTATTTTTCATTTTTCCCCAATGAAGATCCGTTTTGTCTAAAGTTGTAAAGACCCGGAAATTTCAAGGAATATTTTTTTCAATTTCTTTGGAATTTTACGAGTCTGTGGTTTCTGACGACACCTAATTTTGAGTCCCGGTGTGCCCGGAATCAATTTCCGATGTTTTGTTCAGGTACGTTCAGTAAACATATGTGTGGGTTTTTCTAACTTTTGAACTGGTGCTTGGAATCGAAATCTGAGGGCACCGATGAACTCACAGCGCCTATATTTGCTTAAGGGGACCTTTACAGTAGTTGTGTTTTATGCGTCTAGAGAGTTAATATTTGGGTTTTTAAAATAAAATGAATAAAATGAATAAAATTTTGGAACACAATTTTATTTAAGTTGGGTAGTTATTTTCTCCCAAGGGCAGTTAGTGGTGGGGCCCACACCCACATAAACTCCCATTGGAGGATATTTGTGAGGTGGGTCCCACACGATTTCCCAACCTTTCATCTCCCCCATAACTCCTCCCAACTCCCTTGAACTTCCATTCATTAATTCTTTGACAACTCCCCTCATTTAAAATGAGGAGCCTCACCACCTTCCTCCCAATTAAGATGCCAACCTTTTAATTAATTAAATGTGATTCTCCAATTAATTAATTAAGGATTTGAATTTTTAAATCTTTTGTTCTGTGAATAAAAATAATAGCATGAGCTATTATTTTAGTTTGAGCTTTTTTTGTGTTGGGGAGGCTCTGGAGATTTTGAAGATTAGTGTCTCTCTTTCTCTCGATAAAGAATGGTGACGACCATGAATAATGACATACTCTTCGACGAAGAACGTTGATTCCAAAAAAGAATGATGATGTGCCTTTCTTTATTTTTCCTCCATGACAAAGGAGAAGACGTTGCTCGCCAATGACACTTCTTCTTTGGGTGCACACCGACATACGACGCTCGAGCCAGGATCGAAGGCACTTTGCGGGAGCGACGAATGCCAACGATCGTCGACACCTTGATCTCCCCCCTTGTGACGATGTCAACGAACCGACACCCGCCTTTTCGCAATATCATCAATGAATGGTGAACTTTGAGGTAGGGGGTTGTTTTATATATTTTCGTATGTGTGATTCATATCCTCAAGCATGGTCATTCTTTTATGATGAATTATTGTTTGAGCCACTAACGCGGAGGGCACGGGCTAATGAAAAAGTCTGGACCCTCCGCTGGTTTTTCTTTTGTGCGCGGATTGATGTGTGATGACGAAACGGGACCGCAACGACGATTTGGGGCTTTCACAGTGAAGTTCAGGTCCCGAGATGACCCTAGGCGCAGAAAGTGGGCGAAATGGACTACCAGAGCGCGTCTGGTGGTCCAAGGAATGCGGTGGCAGCACGGCCCACCGGTGCGGCGGTGACGACATCTAGTTGCAGCGGTGCGCCACCAGAACAGTCTGTCGTGTCTGAGCTGTGGCGGTGGGTGGAACCGGAATGGCTCAGCCATTCCGAGAATAAAGAGGCGCGGATTAACAACACACCAGATGGACGAGCCCGCCCCCCCTACTGGGCCGGGGCGGGCCACGCGGGCCGGGCCGTGCCATTCGGGGTGGACTCGGACCTGGGTCGGGTCGCCCGGTTTGGGCCGACCCAGGGTGGGTTGGGCCGGGTCGGACCGGGCCCAACCCCCCCCTTTCGGACCATTTTTGGTTAATATCCCATAACATGAGATATGGACCTCCGATCGACGTACTGTTATTTAAATAGGATTCCTCGAATTGATATGGTCAGTTTGGTATATTACACTCAAGGTTTTGGCGATGTTTGTGTATGGTTGGGTTGGTTCGAACCTGAAACCAACCGGGCCCTCGAAGCAGAAATGCTTATAACTTATTGACCGGACGTCCGATTGGCATGCCGTCAATTACGTTGGATTCCTTTTGATCAGAAGGTTCTTATGGCATACTACACTTGTGGTTTGGACGCAGTTATAGTATGGTCGGGTTGGTTTTAGCTTAAAAACCAACCGGGCCCCTAGAACGGAAAAGCCAATAAATCTCATATCGGACGTCCGTTTGACGAACCGTCAGCGACATTGGTAATCTCCTTGAGAAATGGTTCTTTTGAGTATACCCCATGGGATTTTGGGGTACATTTGTGATACAGTCGGGTTGGTTTGTACACGAAACCAACCGAGCCCCCGTAACAAAATGGTTAATAACTCCCAGATCGGGCGTCTGATTGACGCGCCATATATTGCGTTGAGACCCATATAATGAGGTGGTCCTTTGTGATTCTTCTATGTGAGACTTCATGACATTTGTAGTATCGACCAGTAGCTCATGGAGTAGATCCTCCTGGAGACGAGTATACAGAGTGCGGAGACCTAGTAGCCGTAGACCTGACGACTACTTAACTGATTCGACTCGAAGTGATTCAATTAGCCCAGTGGATGGAGTGCCAATGTTTGGGGGTAGACCCATGGCAGATGGAGTGCCTGGTTTGGCAGAAAACCCATGGTACTCAATAGGAGGAGTACCTTTGACTTCTATTAGGGGGAGCACCCGATTTGGCGGCAGACACACAGTGGAGGAGCAACCAGTTTGGCAGCAGACCCATGGTACTCGACAGGAGGAGTACCTCAGCAGTCTAAGGTTAGTGAGTAGTGCCTCAGATTCGCGACACGGCCACTATACTTGACAAAGGAGGAGTTCTCTAGTAGTTTTGGTTTTGATAATTAAAATCCTGGTTTGTGTTGAGTTAATAACCATTGTGTTTTCCTCTTGATTGAGATGGGATACTTGATAACTTAGGTATATGTATGGGCATATACCTGAGTAAAGGTTATCTATTGAGATCTTTCTTTGTGGGTTATCCTTGTTGGATTGAGTGAGACCATGAGGGTCTCAGGGTCCCTATTGAGTATCGTTATACTCACCCCGATAAGGGCTATGACCGCACCTCGTTCTGTTGGATGCAGACAATGGAAATCACTGACCGAGGCACAGTGCACGAGGACTGGACGATACCAGGAGGTGGACAATCCGCATTATGGCACATGGAGCGGACCGATAGATTCAGAGTGCGGATGAGGACATATGTAACTACCCTTCATGTAGGAACCCGGAGAATGATCCAGGAGCTGCTTCACCAATCAGTTGTTTGTCCTTTCAGTTTTACTTTCATTCAGTTGTAGCTATAAATTTCTGATTTTTTTGTATTTCTGGCCCCTTTGTACTTTCGTCACACTAGTTATATTTCTTCACATAGTGTTTTCTTCCACTTTTCATCTAGTTGTGTGTGTGTTTACATTTTATAATGGCAATTTCTTCCCATTTCTAGGGAAATACGCCTTTGGTTCTAGTCATCAGCCCCTGGCCTATGGATGGTGGCCTTAGGGTAGTCATGATACGGGCCCCAGGGGACGGGTCGTGACAAATTGGTATCATAGGAGTCGGTTCTACTAAAAAACATAGGACTCCGATATTTTTTTTCTATGAAGAAATAATGTTAAGTGTACCAAGTGTGGTTTTCACTTTAGGGAGTATAGTGTTGGTTCGGCGACCGATATATCCATACACCAGGACCCTGACTTCTGATTTCCGACTTAGTGCGCGAAAATACTGATTGCGTGTGTGTTTCAAAAGTTTTCTTTAAGTCAGCTCAAACCAGGACAACTCACAAGGTATAGTCTTTTGACCGTTTCGCACATGTTTCTTTTCAGGATGTCTTCATCTAGTCGATCAGCGTGGGTTCCGAGTAGAGATCATTATGGTAGCCCACCAAGAACCGAGGCCACAGTACAGGGCCCCATCACAATAGAGGCACCAACGGTACCACTAACCGTTGAGCTACCATTTCTACCATCCCCAGCATTAGAGGGTGCACACCGCTGGAGCCCGTTGCACATGTTCCTGCGATAGTGGCCTCTAATTTTTTGAGGAAAGATAGATTTAAAGACGGTTGGGTACTGGCTGGGGTTTGTAACACGAGTATTCCACACAGTTGGGACACCCACTGACATGATGGTGTACCTAGTTGTTAGTCTCTTTCAGGGAGCAGCTGAGAGGTGGTGGAGCCGGATGCTCCAGTTTTATGATGAGTTGATCCACACCTGGGGAGATTTTGAGGGTATTATTAGGGCAGATTTTGTACCAACAACTCTATGCTCTATTCAGGGTCAGGATCTACTACTCTCTCCACAAGGCTTTCCGACCGTAGCAGAGTCTTCTAGAACCAGATGTAGAAAGATGACAGAGAAGACCAAGGAGACTCGGCCAATAGTTGGTAGACCTCGGGATACAGGTTCGGTTGTGTGAGGCACCCGAAACAGAGCCATCTATACGAGGAGAAGGAAGTGTTATGTATGCAGCGGGTATGGTCACTTGGCTCGAGACTGCTCGACCTATCCAGTAGATGAGCAACAGCCAGTAGGGGAACCTACCAGACCAAGGAAAAATAGCTGGTTGTATAGCCGGTGGTGTATGACAGTTCGATTGTTTTCCACCAACACCACAAGGAGCTCCACCTTGACAGCAGGGAATTGGTGGATATGAGAGAGCACAACATCAGGTAGCTAAATAATATGATTATGGATCTACGGAAGCAGGTGGACGGGAGTGTGACTAGTTCCAGGCATGGAGGCCTTTGTTCGTGGTGCTCCTAGATTCCATGTTTTTGTTGTTTTTGGTTTTTATGTGTCTTTGTACTTCGAGTTGAAGTAATAAAAGACACTTTCCCTTGTGATGTTTACTTTCCTGTCCTTTTTTTATGGTTGATACTTAGAGGATCCAGTTAAAACTATTTACTTGACCATCACTTTCGAGATTTTTACTGGAGGAGACCCAGTGACCACACACTGATGCGAACAGTGTGACTCAACCCTTGGAGGCGAGAGTGACAGTTGGATCTCTTGGTAGTAGGGTCGAGGCCTTACGATGTCATCCATGACATGAATTGTACCATTCATGTCAGAATTGACTATATTAGGAAAAGGACGTGGTCCATCTAGGGGACGAACCAGATTTATCTTAACAGCAAAAGAGAAATCTTATTAGCTCTTGTAGGACCAGAGATGGTTCAGGATATGATAGAGAAAGTGCAGATCATCCAGGAGCGGATGAAGACTTCAAAGGGAAGGAAGAAGTCCTATGCTGATAGGAGATGGAGACCACTGGAGTTCAAGGATGGAGAAAATGTTTTCTTACGGGTCTCACCTCGATGAGGTCTACGTATATTTTCCAGGGGAGGCAAGTTATCTTCGTGTTTCATCAGAATTTTCCAGGTCCTCAATAGTGTAGGCGAGGTGGCTTACCACCTAGCCCTTACAGCTCAGTTGCACTGGGTGCATGACGTCTCCCACATATCTCAGCTGAGGAGATACGTGCACAACCTAACCCACATCATCTATCACAGGGAGCTGGACATCGATGACGGGGAGAAAATCACGGAGGTCCCATTGGAGATCAAGGATCGGCAAAAGCGAGTCCTACGTGGACTGTCGATTCCTCTGGTGTGCATTCAATGGCATCACGGGAACCTCCAAGAGAGCACATGGGAGCGAGAGGCTCAGATGCGGGATCAGTACCTCCTGTTTTGTTTTCCTAGTGTGTGTTGTAGCATTACGGGGACTAAAATACCTGAATTAGGAGTAATGCAAAGACCCATAAATTTCAAGGAATTTTTTTCATAAATTCTTTGGAATTTTACGAGTCTGCAGTTTCAATGGCACCTGATTCCGAGGCACGGTGTTCTTGGAATCAATTTTTGAAGTTTTGTTTGGGTACGTTCAGAAAACGTACGTGTGGGTTTTTATAACTTTTGAACCGGTGCTCGGAATCGAAATCTGAGGGCACCAATGAACTCATAGCGCCGGTATTCACTTAAAGGGATCTCTACCGTAGTTGTGTTTTATGCGGGTTGAGAGTTAATATTTGGGGTTTTAATATAAAATGAATAAAATTGTGGAACACAATTTTATTTATGTTGGGTGGTTATTTTCTCCCAAGGGGAGATAGTGGTGGGGCCCACACCCACATAACCTCCCATGGGAGGATATTTGTGAGGTGGGGCCCACATGATTTCCCACCCTTTCATCTTCCCCATAAATCCTCCCAACGCCCTTTAACTTCCCTTCATTAATTCTTTGACAACTCCCCTCATTTAATACAAGGAGCCTCACCACCTTCCTCCCAATTAAGATGCCAACCTTTTAATTAATTAAATGGTATTATCTAATTATTTAATTAAGGTTTTGACATTGACACTGATCCAAATTCACTTCCTCGTATGAAAGGGAAGATGTGAATCATTCAGACCTATCAGAACAGTCCAATGCGGATGAGCCGCGGTGGTGGGTGGAACTGGAACGGCTCAGCTATTCTGGGAATCAAGAGGCATGACTTAACGCCTCGCCTGTAACATCCCGGACCCGGGTGCCATGCAACGGTGCCTCAAATCCAGTTCGCCACGTGACCTCAAGAGCATTTCCCCAAACACCAGAGGCTACCGACTAGAAGTGAGGGTCCTGGTCTGAGAGTGGGGAAACTATACCCTTATTTGTCAAAGTGTAGCGCAACGGAATACAGAATAAAACATACATGAATAGCGGAAGCAGTAAACCATACATAACTTCAATACACAACAGTAGTGGATATAAAAAAAAGTATATAAATGATTATACTACATCTCTCAAGTTCCATGAATATAGCCAGAACATGTTATACATCAATACAGTACAACCAAAAGCAGAGTACATCAAAACAAAGCAAAACAGCTGGCAGCGGCATCGCAAACCTAGGGTCGGTCCCATGCCCTCCTAATTCTCAGCAACAGTCAAGTACCTGTATAAGGAATCTTGACCCTATCCACACCTATAAAAACGTAATCTGTTTGGGATGAAAAGCATGACCCAAACAGTGTGAGAGAAATATATCTCAGTATGCACCAACCAAAGGCCTGTGCCCAACTGCGTGTAAGCATGCAACAACAGTGTGCAACAGTAAAATTCAATAAGGTAAGTAGTAATAAAAATTAACCCACTTAACATTTAAATTTCCATTTTATTATTCATTTAATCCATTAAATTTAGTATTGTTCTGTTCTCAACAACACCAAGCCCTCAGGCCAACCAGTATCTCGCCCTCAGGCTAATATAGTGAACCACGCCCTCATGTTATACTGAATCTCACCCTCAAGCATTGTAAAAGAATTCTCGCCCTCAGGCATACGAAGTGTCACCCTCAGGCACATAAGTCAAGCCCTCAGGCATGAAAGGTTTCCCTCAGGCGGAATAACGACAGCCCTCGGGCTAAATAGTCACGCCCTTAGGCTAATACAGTCACGCCCTCAAGCTAATATAGTCACGCCCTCAGGAAAATATAGTCACGCCCTTAGGCTAATATAGGTAACCGGGCCATTCCCAACAGGTAAACAGCAGTAATAAGAAATTCCTCTCAAGGAAATTCTACAATTACTACTTTAAAGGAATTCCCTTGGGTATCCTAGCCAAATGGCTAAACAGTGAAACACACCCCAGGGGTGGTTCCGGATCCAGGCAACGATCCCAACCAGCATTTCATTATCACAATTTAATCAACTATGCAATTATAGGGATTAAATATAGCAACAACCTCATCCAGATGACACCCCAACATAGGTTCGTGTCACGAAAATGCACCAAAATGCACAACAGTTATAAAATAACACAAAGCCACCTACCAAAAACGTCAACGAATGTTATACCCGAACGGCGACTCCGGAAACATCCAAGAACAACATAGATCTGATGAAGAACAAAACCAATTCTAATGTAAATAACTTACATTCGGAGAAGAATTGGTAAGAACGGTACCAGGAGGAGGAAGGGCTTACCAGTGCTGTTCCAACGAGATAATCCGAAGCCGAATCGGATTCCCGACGAACGCCTGGTGTATCATCAAAGATACGGCCTCCTACTTTGGCTCCAAAATGGATCAAGTGTCTCCTCTACCAAATGAGGAGGCTACTGCCTATTTTAAGTCGAAAAAACATGGTACACGACATGTACTTCTGAGTACACGGCGTGTACTCCTTTAATTTAACTGTTCAATTGGCGGCACAGCTACACTGTTCATCCGTCGACCTGAGTACACGGCATGTACTCCCAAGTACATGGCGTGTATAGTCACCCAACTGGCGGCGACTCCACCGCCTTATTATTCATGCCTTCCGACTGACTACACGGCGTGTAAGGTATCACTACACGGCATGTAGTCGGTTCCTACACCCTTCGGCGCCGGCATGCCTACACGCCCCGTGTACTCTTCCCAACACGACCAAAAGTACACGGCGTGTGGATAAAGTACACGACATGTAGTTCCAAAATTTAGTATTTTTCCCCCATTTTCCATATTTTCCCAAAACACTTAAGGAAAAGGAAAAATAAGAATCCCGTACCTCCAAAATAAGAACCATGTTCGTACAAACATCCCCCCTTATAGCAATTCGTCCCCAAATTTCCCTTCCAAGGGTGGTGAAGATAATGTTCAGAACAGCTCTGGCCACTGAGTACGTACATCAGCCTCCCGCTCTCAGGTCTTATCCTGCATGCGGCCATGCTGCCATAACACCCGTATGAGAGGAACTGACCGGCCTCGGAGAACCTTCGTGATCCTGTCAACGATACAGATCAGATGCTCCTCAAAGGACGCATCATGCTGAAGTTCAACCTCCTCTGGATAAAAGGTGTGAGATGTGGCTGAATGGTAGCGACCCAACTGAGACACGTAGAAGTCGTCGTGCATGGCTCAGTACTATTGCGGTAACTGCAACCGATAGGTAACTAGCCCGGCTCTCTACAGGATCTCAAATGGCCCCACATACCTCGGTGAAAGATTACCATATCCCCTTATCCGCTTCTGTACTAGCCTCGGCGAAACACGAAGAAAAACCTGATCCCCGACCACAAACTCCAAAGGTCGTCTGCGGTGATCAACATAAGACTTTTGACGAGACTGTGCGGTAGCTATCTTCTTTCGAATCAACTGGACCTGCTCAGATGTCTCCTGCACAAGCTATGGTCCCAGTAATGTTGCCTCACCTACTTCTAACCCGCACAAAGGTGATCAACATGGCCTACCATATAAAGCCTCGTATGGTGCCATCTCAATAGTTACCTGAAAACTATTGTTATAGGAAAACTCGACTAAGGGTATATGCTTCTCCCAAGAGCCCCCAAAGTCTAAGACACATGCACGAAGCATCTCCTATAGCACCTGTATCGTCCGCTCTGACTGGCCATCTGTTTGAGGGTGGTATGCTGTGCTCAGAAGCACCTGTGTACCCAGCACCCTTTGAAAACTTTGCCAGAAACGAGATGTGAAGCAGGCATCCCTATCTGAAATTATAGAATAAGGAACCCCATGAAGACGTATGATCTCTCAGATATACAGCCTTCCGAGCTCATCCACACTGAAGGTCTCCATGATTGGAAAAAAGTGAGCAACCTTCGTGAGTCTGTCCACAACAACCCAGCCAACCCTAAGAAACTCCATATCTCAAACCTGTCAACGGTGCTGGTAAGTGGGAGAAGTCATGTATGAAGCATCTGTAGTATCCAGAGAGCCCTAAGAAACTCTGTATCTCAAACACATTCTTAGGCTGCTCCAAGGAAACTACTGCTCTCACCTTCTCTGGGTCTACTGCAACTCCTGCCTGTGAGATAACGTGACCCAGGAAGTGAATCTGGTCCATCCAAAAGTGGCACATTGAGAGCTTTGCATATATCCGATGCTCTCTCATTGTAATCAACACGATCTCAAGATGGATGGAATGGTCGTGTCGAGTGTGAAAGTACACCAAGATGTCATCCACAAATACTTCCACAAAAAAAATCAAGATACGGATGGAACACACAATTCATCAGAGCCATGAAAACTATTGGCGCGTTCGTGAGTCCGAACGGAATAACCGTATACTCATATAGACCATACCTACTCCTGGAAGCTGTGAGAGGTATATCATATGGTCTAACGTGCAGCTGATGATACCCAGATCTCAAGTCTATCTTCAAGAATACTCGTGCTCCAGGAATCTGATCAAACAGATCATCTATCCTCGGCAAGGGATATCAGTTCTTAATCGTCAACTGGTTTAGCTTCTGATAATCCACGCAAAGCCTAAGGGTACCATCCGCCTTCTTTGCAAAAAGGACTGGGGAACCCCAAGGAGAAGTACTTGGTTGGATAAAACCCTTCGCCTATAGCTCCTCTAACTGCCTCTTGAGCTCCTTTACCTCAGGTGCGGCCATTCTATAAGGAGGAATGGACACCGGTGCTGCTCCTGGAACTAGCTCAATAGAGAAATCCACTTCATGCACTGGGGGTAGACCTGAAAAGTCGTCTAGAAAGACATCCCTGAAACGATCAACAACTGGAGGGAAATATGTCTGAAAAGTCTCCTGGTCATCCAGATATAAGCTCGCAATCTGAGCTATGATTCCACCTCACCCATGATGCTTTGGTCCAGCTTGACTCGCCTGAACATCCCATTCGCCCTTGTATAGAAACTCTCCGCCCTCTGGTGTCGTGAAATGCACCCTACGACGATAGCAGTCTACAAAGGCTCGGAATGGAACCAACCAGTCCATTCCGAGAATGACGTCATAGCTCTTCATCTCTCAGAAATAGAGGTCCCAAAGAAAGTGACACCCATCAACCTCAAGGGGGAACTCCTTGCACTGACGCACACCAGCTGTTCTAGTCCCCAACGGTGTGTCTAGCGTCATGATATCAGAGGAAGAAGAAACACCGAGCCCAAGGCTCTCCAAAACAGGTATAGATATGAAACTATGCATAGAACCCGTATCAAAATGTACTGAGGACAAGACAGAAGCTACTGGAATAGTACCACTGACTGTAGAAAGTCTGGGATCCTGCTCCTGCTGGGTCTATTGCACTGCATATGCCTGCCCAGTGCCGCGGGCTTGCGACACAGCCTGGCTACCCTGAGCTATCCCTCCCTGCAGCCTCTACGATCTTGGTGTCTTGCTACCACGGCCACGACAACCATCTCTGCCTGCACGCCCTGACATATTCCAATTCCCAGACTGGTAATAAGCCACTGGTCCTGCTCCCGCACGCGGAGTCTACACAGAACCCCTCTCACCAGACACTTGCAGAACCGCCCTGCAAAAGCACTGCAGATGACCCATCTTGCCGCAAGCTCGATACTCAACTGGGTCTTGTGGACACTGCGGCCTCTTGTGCCCCTCTCTACCACACTGGTAACACATGATCGGTCAACCTGTAGAAGCTTCCTAGATGGTACTTCCACCTTGAGAGAAGTCCATCTGTCTCTTCCTCTTGCTTGTAGAAATAGTACTAGTAACTGGTGCTGAACTGCCATAGACCACACCACTAGATTCCCACAGATTCCTCTATGAAATCAGCACCTGTTTCACAATCGTGTGTACAATAGACAACCTGAAAACATTCACCAGCGCTCAGATGTCATACAGAAGACCATCCTTAAAACGTCTAGCTTTAAGCATCTCATCACCCACTAGCACGGGTGCAAAGCACTAAAGCTCCGTAAAACGACCGGAATAGTCCATCACTGACATAGTGCCCTGCTGCATATTCATGAACTCATGAGCTCTATCTGCCCTCAGCATCTCGGGAAAGATGAAGTCATAGAAGACTGCCTGAAAATCTTCCCACGTTATGTCCCTGTGATGCTCTGACTAGGTGGTAACATCCCACCACCTCTTGGCGGAATCACGCAGCATATATGTCGCGAGCTTGACCCTTCGCCCTGGAGGCGTCTCAAGATGCTTGAAAATAGTCTGCATCGACCCCAACCAAGACTCTGCAGCCTATGGTCCTCCATCCCCTGAAAACGTAGTCAGATGCTGCTGCTGAAAGATACGCGTCAGCTCGGCCATAGATGTAGCAGCCTGCGGTGCTCCCTGAAAGGTCTGCATAAACCGCATAAAACCTTCACGGAACTGCGCCTCCGCGCCTGTGCCCGGTATAACAGCTGGTGCCACATCTAGCTCTACTGCTGGATCCACTGGTAACCCATTGCCCACCATCTCCGGAGTATAATTGTTGCCGCTCTCCTAGCGAACAACTCGCGGTTGTCTAGGCGGCATGACTCTACAGGGTTGAAAGCACGCCTCAGATTCAAAGTTAACAAGGCTGAAACGAAGAAACCACAAAGGTAACAAGAGTAAGAAGGCATCCAAAATTGGAAAAACAAGACTACACGGCATGTACTATGATTATATGGCGTATACTTGACTTCCCTTCCCCTGCCCGGGTCCTTCCACATGCATAAGCCACACAGCTTCCGTTCAACAAAACTACACGGCGTGTACTTAATCCACACGGCGTGTATGGTGTTATTTTCCAACTGCCCGTATCGTCTTTGACACGGCCGACTACTCGGCTTGACACTACATGGGGTGTTACACCCATATACGGCGTGTACAACACCCCATTTCCCAGCCATACGGCTAACTCCACATGGCATGTCCTTGGACAAGACTACACGGCGTGTCCCACAGGTACACGACGTGTTTACAGGGAGGTGACACTAGCCCGTGTTGTTAGTTACACGGCCGAGCCCCCAGGTCACACCACACGGCATGTACATCATTGAAACGGCGTGTTATGTGATGGAGTTTACCAACCCGTGTTGTTAGTTACACGGCCAGACTCCGGGTCAACACTACACGACATGCACAGACCTACACGGCGTGTTTTACCCAAGCCCTTCCCTACCCCATGTCGCCTCCCACACGGTTTGTGACACAGGAAGAGACTACATGGCGTGTACTCTAGGTACACGGCGTGTACTGAAAAAGTTCACTTTTCTTCCCAAATAGAAGAACATACACGGCGTGTATAAAAATACTACACGGCGTGTATACTGGGTTTCCGGATAGTATGTCTCAGAAACTTACCTGGAACCCAGAAAATACTGAAAAACAACACCTAAGTGTCAAATTCTGACCTGTGGGGGACCATACTCTCCAAGAATCAAAGTTTGACATCTTATACATGTTATAACCAACAATCAGTCAATGACCCACCAAATTCTGGTCAATGGGTGCCCATATTCCCCAAAAACCAAAGTTTGGCGTCCATTCTATAAACAAGCTCAACTAAAATACCATATCACAAGGCAGGTATTTATCACGCAGCTATCACAACAACATGATTTTCCAGCA
This sequence comes from Viscum album, assembly GCA_963277665.1. Lineage (NCBI taxonomy): Eukaryota > Viridiplantae > Streptophyta > Magnoliopsida > Santalales > Viscaceae > Viscum > Viscum album. The sequence goes on from OY728156.1 coordinate 1,849,372,482, forward strand.
CAACAACTATCACAACAACATGCAAATTCTAATGCACATACATGGAATAGAAACTATGCATGGTATGTGATATCTTGCATGTGCCTATATGATTCATGAGACGGCATACCCTCATCTCTTTGGGTTTCAACTAAATAGAACCCACGGATAAAATATAACAGCACAATCCACGTGCGTCACCCAACGGTGAAAACATATCAACCGTAAAATTGCAAAATCAAAGGAATGCAAAATACGAGGTAGACTGGCTTTTCCCTATACACAAGTTAGCTACACCCGGGCACAGCTTATTACCAACTACCGTTCTGTCCTATCCCTGACTAAGGCTCCAAATAGTAAGTCAAGAAAAGAAACTGCCTCTGATACCACTTTGTAACGTCCCGGACCCGGGTGGCATGCAACGGTGCCCCGAATCTGGTTCGCCATGTGACCTTAAGCGCATTTCCCCAAACTCCAGAGGTTGCCGACTAGCACGGAGGGCCCAGGTCTGATAGTGGGGAAACTATGCCCTCATTTGTCAAAGTGTAGCGCAGCGGAATACATAATAAAACATACATCAATAGCAGAAGCAGTAAACCATACATAACTAAAATACACAACAGTAGTGGATATAACCAACAATATATAAATTATGATAATACATGTCTCATGTTCCAAGAAAACAGCCAGAACATGTTATACATCAATACAGTACAACCAAAAGCAGAGTATAGAAAAACAAAGAAAAACAGCTGGCAGCGGCATCGCGAGACTAGGCTCGGTCCCATTCCCTCCTAATTCTCAGCAACAGTCAAGTACCTGTATAGGGACTATTTCCCCTATCCACACCTACATAAACGTAATCTTTTTGGGTCGAAAACCGTGACCCAAACAGGGTGTGAGAAATATATCTCAGTAGGCACCCACCAAAGGCCTGTGCCCAACTGCGTGTAAGCATGCAACAACAGTGTGCAACAGTAAAATGCAATAAGGTAAGCAGTACTCAAAAGTAACTAACTTAAAATTTAAATCGTCATTTTATTATTCATTTAATCCATTAAATTTATTATCGTTCTGTGCTCAATAGTACCAAGCCCTCATGCCAACCAGTATCTCGCCCTTAGGCTAATATAGTGAACCACGCCCTCAGGCTATACGTAATCTCGCCCTCAGGCATTATAACAGAATTCTCGCCCACAGTCATACGAAGTGTCGCCCTTAGGCATAGAAGTCAAGCCCTCAGGCACGAATGGTTGCCCTCAGGCGGAATAACGACAACACTCAGGCTAAACAGTCACGCCCTCAGGCTAATATAGTCACGTCCTGAGGCTAATATAGTCATGACCTTAGGCTAATATAGTCACGCCCTCAGGCTAATATAGGTAACCGGGCCATGCCCAACAGGTAAACAACATTAACAAGCAATTCCCCTCAAGTCAATTCTACAATTACTACTTTAAAGGCATACCCTCGGGTGTCCTAGCCAAACTGATAAACACTGAAACACTCCTGAGGGGTGGTTCTGGATCCAGGAAATGATCCCAAACAGCATTTCATTATCAAATTTTAATAAGCTATGCAATTATAGGCATTAAATATAGCAACGGACTCAGCAACACGACACCCCAACATGGGTTTGTGGCATGAAAACGCACAAAAACGCACGACAGTTGGAAAATAACACAAAGCCACCTACCAAAAACGTCAACGAACGTTATACCCGAACTCCGACTCCTGAAACGTCCAAGAACAGCGTAGATCTGATGAAGAACAAAACCCATTCGAATGTAAATAACTTACGTTGGGAGAAGAATTGGTAAGAATGGTACCAGGAGGAGGAAGGGCTTACCCATGCGGTTCCAACGAGATCGTCTGAAGCCGAATTGGATTCCCGATGAACGCCTGGTGGATCTTCAAAGATCTGGCCTCCTCCTTTGGCACCAAAATGAATCAAGTGTCTCCTCTTCCAAATGAGGAGGTCACTGCCTGTTTTAAGCCGGAAAAACAAAGTACACGATGAGTACTTCTGAGTAAACGGCGTGTACTCCTTTCATTTAACTGTCAATTGGCGGCACCACCACACTGTTCATCTATCAAACTGAGTACACGACATGTACTCCCAAGTACACGGCGTGTACAGTCACCCAACTGGCGGTGACTCCACCTCCTTATTATTCAAGCCTGCCGACTGACTACACAATGTTTAAGGTACCACTACACGGCGTGTAGTCGGTTCTTACACCCTTCGGTGCCGGCATGGCTACACGCCCCGTGTACTCTTCCCAACACGGCCAAAAGTACACGGCGTGTGGATAAAGTACACGGCGTGTAGTTCCAAAATTTAGGATTTTCCCCCATTTTCCACATTTTCTCAAAACACTTAAGGAAAAGGAAAAAGAAGAAGCTCGTACCTCCTAAATAAGAACCGGGTTCTTACAGCGCCAGCTGGCCGAGCCAGCACCCCCCTAGCCGGGCGGGGCGGGCCACGCGGGCTGGGCCATGCAGGGCTACGCCGGTCGGGCCGGACCCAGACTCAGGTCGGGTCGCCTCGTTTGGACCGACCTAGGGTGGGTTGGGCCGGGTCGGACCGGGCCCAGACCCCCCCTTTTCAGACCGTTTTCAGTTAATTGCCCAAAAAATGAGCTACGGACCTCCAATCGACGCACTGTTAATTGTGTTGGATACATCAGATCAATAAGGTCATTTGGGTGTATTACACTCAAGGTTTTGGTGATATTTTGGTATGGTCTAGTTGGTTTGAACCCGAAACCAACCAGGCCCTCGGAGCGGAATCACTTATAACTTATAGACCAAACTTCTGATTAACATGTCGTCAATTGTATTGGATTCCTTTTGATGAGTCGGTTCTTTTGGAATACTCCACATGAGTTTTGGACGAAATTGGAGTATAGTTAGGTTGGTTTTAGTTTAAAAACCAACTGGCCCCCCTGAATGGAAAAGCCAATAACTCTCAGACCGGACGTCCGTTTGACGAACTGTCAGTGGTGCTGGTAACCACATTGAGAAACAGCTCTTTGGAGTATACCCCATGGGAGTTCGGGGTATAGTTGTAATATGGGTGGGTTGGTTCATAAACAAAACCAACCAGGCCCTTGGGACAAAAAGGTTAATAACTCATAGACCGGACATCCGATTGATGTGTCGTCTATTGCGTTGAGACCCCTAAGATGAGGCGGTCCTTTGTGATTCCTCTATGTGAGACTTCGTGACACTTGGAGTATCTACCAGTAGCTTGTGGATTAGATACTCCTAGAGATGAGCATACAGAGTGCGGGGACCTAGTAGCTGTAGAACTGACGACTGCTTGACCGATTCGACTCAGAGTGATTCTATTAGCCCAGTGGATGGAGCACCCAGTTTGGCGGCAGACCCACGTCGGGCAGAGCTCCTGGATTGGAAGCAGACCCACGATACTAGATAGGATGTGTACCTCTGATAGCTATTAGGGGGAGCGCCCGGTTTGGCGGAAGACCCACAGCGGAGGAGCACCTGGTTTGGTAGCAGACCCATGGTACTCGACAGGAGGAGTACCTCAGCAGTCTAAGGTTAGTGAGTAGTTCCTCGTAGTTGCGATAGGGCCACTATACTCTACAGACGAGGATTTCTCCAGTAGTTGAGGTTTCAATAACAAAAATCCTGATTTGAGTAGAGTTAAGGACCTTTGTGTTTTCCTCGTGATTGATATGGGTTACTTGATAACTTTGGTATATATATGGTCATATACCTAAGTAAAGGTTATCTGTTGAGATCATTATTTGTGGTTTATCCTTATTGGATTTGGTGAGACCTTGAGAGTCTCAGGGTCCCTGCTGAGTATTCTTATACTCACCCCGGTGCGGGCTATGCCCGCACCTAGCTGTGTTGAATGCAGACGACAGACCACACTGACCGAGGTAGAGTGTATGAGGACTGGACAGTACCTGAAGGTGGACACTCGGCGTGATGGCACACGGAGCAGACCGATAGACACGGAGTGCTAAGGAGGACATCTGTACCTACCCCTCAGGTAGGAACCTAGAGGATGATCCAGGAGCTGCTTCATCATTCAATTGTTTATCTTTTTAGTTGTACTTTTATTCAGTTATAGCTACACATTTCTGTTGGGCTTGTATTTACAACCCCTTTTTACTTTCATCACACTAGTTATACTACTTTACGTAGTTTTTTATTCCGATTGTCCTCTGTTTGTGTGTGTGTTTACATTTTATAATGGTAATACCTTCCCAGTTCTAGGGAAATATGTATTTGGTGCTAGTCGCCATCCCCTAGACTATGGAAGGCGGGCATGGGGTAGTCATGATACAGGCCCTAGGGGATGGTTCAAGACAAATTTTATGTCATGTCTTGGGTAAACCCACCATTGGGAACACAACAGTGCCCTCTGATTTCTAATTTGTGCATCCATTTAGAAGTTATTCTTCATTTTCATGAAAACCTCATATATATGTTATTAAAAACATAACAATTTTCATTGACCCTTTCTAGGAACACCAGTACATGGAATCACATTCTATCTCATTGAATCATGTCATAATTTTCCCATTTAATTTATTAAAATAAAACCAGAGAAAATCCAAGTCATTAAATTTCAAACTAATGTAATTTTTTATAAACAACAAATATCAATTCTAGATTTAATTAGTGATTTAAAATATTTATATTAAAATTTAAAATTTATTTTTCTTATATAATTATTAAATCAAATATATCATCTTCTATTCCATACCAATATGGATCTGATGAAATCGCTCATTTGTATGGCAGACTACCACCTCATGAAGTTATGTGATTCATTTTTCATTTATTCATTAAATTAAAGATAGTTGGGATAAGTTTAATTAAATATATATGATATTTATGAACTAAAAATACATATTGAAATATAATATCACATTTTACTTCTTTCGTTCCAATCTATTAGAAAACAATAGGGTTTCACATCTATACTTGTTGACTACCATATCCCTGTTGTGATATGAAATGTTTTTAATTTAATTTTTACATATATGGTAATACAGATGTATTTTATTAATGTAAATTATATTTATAACATAATAATGATTATATAAATTTTATCTAATAAATACTTTCCATTTTTCCATCAATCTATAAAAAAATACAAAATTAAATTCATTCGAACATATGGCTTATCGTCTCCTTGAATGGTGTAACCCATTTTCTTTCTCTAAATATTTTAGAATATAATATATATATGTGTATATGTATTTTTATAATGAATATATATTATATTTATAAAATTTTTGAAATTTTATATATGATGTAACCATGAGGAATTTAAAATTTTCAAAATTACTGAAAAAATATATGTGAAGAAAGAAAACAAATATCATACGAACCATTGATATTATCAAAGAAATATTATTAAAAGGGTGATAAAAAAGATATATGTAAATCAATTGTGTTATGAGATATTTGATTATGGTTTACTAATATATTTATAATAAACATATATTTATTATATGGTTATTTCAGACACATATAATGGTTTTCGAATCTGAAATATGGATTTTCATGTCTCATTTTTTACTTCTATGAGACATATGCCATATTCAACACTTATTTTTTTTGTGGTGTATACAATACCCATTTAATATTTTTTATATTTTATATATTTATGTTAATGTTATCTAGAGTTTCATTTAATGATTACTTATTTTATGGGTCTTAAGATTATGAAGTTACCAAATTAATAATGGTATATTTTACAAACTCATCATTGTTATCTATTCTATATGTTTAGGTATCCCTTGAGGGAATAATTTGGTATTACTATATTAAAAATATATATTTTCACATCCTATGTTTTTTCATGGAAATTTCAAATGATAGGTCCATATTTCCACTTTCTTGTACTTAAAATGATTTTAAAATGTATTTATGAAAATATTATTTTATTTTTTATCTTCAATTGAAAATCCACAATCTTTTAAAGCCATATTTTATTAAAATAATTTCTATATTTATTTTATAATTACCCAAATTATTTATAAATTACTTTTTCCACAATTATTACTTTTTCTGAAAAAAAAAATTAAAAAAATATTTATTTTTTTCCAAAAAATGAAAATTTGGATTTTGTTGAATATATGAATTGAACGCTTGTTTTACCTTCTAAAACATGAAATGAATTTAATTCTATAATGAAAAATATATTTTTAAAATATAATTATATAATTATTTTCGGATTATTTTCAATGAAAATATTTTTCAATATATTTTTTGAACTTATTGTTTTAAAACTTATTTTCAAATAGAAAATGTTTTTTCAATCAAGAATGTTTTTAATGATGTTTTATTGAAATTTATATTCATAAATGAAATAAACCATTCATTATACATATGATACACTAGTAATTTGTATAATTAATATTATCAGTATGATTTCTTTGGATGTTTTATGATCAGTTTGATCAAGGTTGTACAATTTAATTACGATTCACCATATTATGCTGGATAGTTTTTGACTATATTTATATGATTAGGTAATGTATTATAGTTTCATATGTTTTATTTTCAATATAAATGTCTATGTTGATTATTTTTTACCCCTTTCATATGAGGAATGAATTTGTCCTAATATGATGTGTGTGTTTCCATGTTTTAGATAGCCCCACAATTCATCGATATGTCTCATAATAAAGACCAGTCTTTCAAACTAAAGGGGGTTTTATCCATAGTTTCAAACTATTTTGTGAAAGGTGATGATAATATGATTATGATTTCTAGAATTATTCATTCAACCATTACGAGATCATTTATTTTTGTTAATGTAATTGTTATATTAATTAGAATATCCACATATATGATTGAATATCATGTGATTATTTTTATGTATATATTTTATCATCCTTTATTATTTCTATTTTATAATCTATTTTTTATATGAAATGGATATTTTTTAGTTATTAACCTTTAGAAATTGTTAATTCATATTTCTTCCTTATAGCTTCAATTATACACATACCCTTACATAATATCTGACCTCACCCCTTTCTTGTATTTTTCCCCATGATACCAGGAAGTATTTTTTGATAGCTATGAAGGGATATGCTATGTGGGATAATAGAATTATCAAATAATTTTCTTTAATTTATGTTTCTAAATTAATTTGAAATTCAAGTATGTACCTAGTTTAAAATTTTTAGAAAACTATTCAGTCCATTGGGATGCACTTCCATGTATCTATTATGAATGTAATAAACTAGACATAGGATCTGGGTTACAAGATTTGGGGTCGTTACATTGAATGAAATCTCTAAGGATAAATACATACCTAGACCAATGGTTTTTATAAGAATATATTAGTGTAAAATATGATACTAGCTACAGTAATCTATTAAAATAATTAATAGGTCCACACATTTTGTTCACGACTTTTAAAAATTGTTGTGTTTATTATTCTCTATTTCATTAATGTTATTTGGGTGAGACTAAGTTAACCTACATGAGATTTTTATTTCTTAACTGACCACATATTATTATTTCAAATAATTTAATTTTAAAATTCATGATACAAAAAATTACTCATCCCATATTAGTATATCCATTCAGTATACTAGTACATGTGGTATTAGAGCCAATGGTTACCTCTATCTAACTGTCTCTATATATAATAGACAAATTTAACTCAATTAATAATATTTGTGTCCCTAAATTTCATGTAATTAATTTCCATTGTTATAAAAATAGAATAATTTCATTCATTTCTTAAAATTTTTAGGATATTTATTTAGCTAATGATAAATTTACACCTATTAAAATTGGTAAGACAATGAAATTTATTGAAAAACATAAATCTTTAGAATGATAGAAATTAAAATAATGAAACTATTGTATCCCATTACAAAAGGTGTTTATAAATTTGATAAGAATTCAAGATAATAAAAAAATGAGATAAACATAAATATTTTTTAAAGAAAATGTAATTTTTAAATAAGTGAAACTATAAATATTTAGAAGAAATTTTGATGACATAAATATGGATACATGAGAATTCATTTATTGTTAATTCTATAGAATGAATGAGATAATGAGTATAATTAGAGGCTTCAGAAAATATCGAGATGACACTTTAATTAAGAATAATTTCATAAGTTACATTATAGACCAACCTGATCTAAAGAAATTCTATTGATGATAGGGATCATATATCATTAGATGACTAAAAAAATGTTCCCAATAATTATGAAGTGATGAAAAAAAAATCCATTAAAAAGAATGTGAAATATGAAATGGATTTTCTTCTAAACGAAAAATGAAGTTGAATGAAGAATTACCTAAACAATATAGCGAGTACGGTGATGGTTATGATGGTGTGGATAATTAAAATAAGACAACCATGTATTTTTTTCTCAATAAATTTCATAATTTTCAAGAAATATACATGGGGAAACATCTCCTGAAATTCATTACAAGTGGATGCATTGGACAATTTTCTTTTAACTACCCAAAAAAGTAAAACCATGACTTGGATTCATATGACTAAGAATTAATATCACAAGAAAAATATATGAGATAAAAACTTTAAATTAGTGTATTAGATATATGAAAATAATATCTTATTTCCAGGAAGAAAGAGAAAAAGTATGATTAAAAAATATGAAGAGAAATACTCCTCATATTTTATCTATCTTGGTGAATATTCACCATAAAATATTGAAAATATTAGGACACATTTGGAAGACAAAGAAACCTCCTCAATTAGTGATGAGGAGGGTGGTGAAGAGGTTTATATAAATATATTCTCACATATGAATTACAATATTTCCTTGATAAAAATAATAATTTGAATAAGGATGTTAAAACCTTGAAGATATTGGATATGAAGAATATTAAAATAGGTAAATAATAACTCATAAGAGAGACTAAAATCACTGAAGATCTCATGAAATTCCAGATGAATTTTGTCAAGTATGGAAACGTTAAGAATGATATTGAAGGAAATTAATTCATGAAAAAAAAACAATTATGAAGAAATACTCAAAATATCTTATAGATGACTAAGAGTTAAAATTATTTAAATACAACATCAAAAATATCTACTAAATCCAAAACCCAATCACATTCAACAACTTATATTTCTGGAAAATCAATTCTTATTAAACATGTAATTAAAATTCCTAAAAAAGGAGAATCTATTTCAGCTAAAAGCATTGGTCCTATTACAAAATATATATGATTATATTATAGAAATCATGATGAAAAACTCACTTATATATTATTTAAATAAAGTATATTGTATGTAAAATCAACCTTCTTGAAGAAAATACAAAATCAGAATAGATTTGGAGAGCATAGTCAATAATCTAAAATGAAATTCATTATATAGAACTATAATATTTATATATAATTAAAATATAGTTGATATTTTCTATTTTGTTATATTTTTTTGTCACATTCCTTATAATTTTTATTATAAAATGTCATTATCTAGAAGAATTGTTGAATTAATGGGGATCATCTCTAAAGAGTAAAATAATTATTTTCCAAAGAATATGACTATGAAAAAATTCTCCATAGGTCATTCAACTTACACTAGGTTAGAATGTTGGACAGTTTTTTTGAAATTTGTAAACTATAACATCCCGACCTAGGTTCCGCAGAACTAGTGCTTTGAGTTAGTGGTTTAAAAGTCCTCAAGCATGCCTCCTAAAACACCAGAGGCTACTGACAAGAAGTGAGGGCCAAGGAGGTGTTAGTGGGGAGACTCTGCCTACATATTAGAGTAAATAACAAGAATAAATAACTATGTATCATACATAAAAGAAATTAAATAGAGCATGGAAGCAGTAAACTAATGATATAGAACATGTTATAATAATAAAATAAATTTGGAGAATGCCATAAAATCTATGAAATATATTACATAAATGGTTACCCACTAGACCGACCATACAAATACAATATTAAAAAAAGAAACTGAAAGTAAATGTGCTACGTTCTACTACTAACTCTGAGATATACCACATACTTGGTGTCTAGACCTTGTCGAACTACAGTAGCTCGATCATAAGAACCATTCAAGTAGTTCTACTCGATTAGATGACACTGGGACTCTGCCCTATCCACTATGGAAATCATGATCAATAAGAAATATAGACATAAGTTCTACACTTCCACCTTGGTGCACGTGTAGGGGTGTGAAATAATATTAGAATACGAATCCTATAAGAAACCTGTAGCTATCTTTCTAAAAGTGTATACCAAAGCAATATGCTCATCCAAGCTGAAGCACTACCAAAAGGTACGAAAACCCATTGTGAACCACAGTCAAACCCGGGGTCTATAATCCAAGTTAACTAGGAAACTGCCACCATGGATGTCTGAAACTATATACATATACATTTATAGTCCCATTCCTATAAAGATATACATAGATATGAATATTCATTGGTATATAAATAAAGAACATGAAACCACATCTACAGTTAATTGTCAGTTCCATATTCCCACTCAACTTGAAATCATGTGCATGGGAATTAAGCTTGACGCCCTGCAACTCATGCCATATACCACAAAGTTGATATCTGATTCTATAATCCCAATCGACATATACCTGCTTTGGCCCACAGTGGATAGTCACTGATCAATCTACATCAATACAGGAGAGTAATCATCCTACACCTCTCTTCACACGTAATCAGCTCTAATCACTGAAATAGGGATACCGTATAACGACTATAAATCATGTAAAGAAGGATTATATTAAAAACATTCAGACATACAGTGCGACTCCATGTTACACCCCTTGAGTCTGATAACTAATCTAGAAGAGAAAAATCATTATGAAAATATAACATCCAGCCTATGTTCCCATCCAAGGCATTACCACATAGGAATCCAAGTTACACTCAATGTTTAGGAGTCAACAACACACTGAGCCCGTCCAAGGAATCCCTCAACTAGATCCATGTATCACTCATGGTACATAATTCGATCACCCACTAAGCCCATCACAGGCATCCCACAATTGGATCCAAGAATCACTAAGGGTATAAACATATTCAACCAATGATCTCATCCATGGAATCCCTACACTGAATCCATGATTCACTCAAGGTCTAATTACATTAAAGATCCCACTAAGCCCATCAAAGGTATCCCCCAACAGAATCCATGTATAACTCAGGGCATATAAGAAATCAACCCACTAATCCTGTCCATGGAATTTTAATAATGGGAATCTATGTATCCCTCAGGTTATATAAATCATCAAACCACCTATCTCATCTAAGGAATTAATACAATGGAAATCTATGTATCACTTAGGGTACATAAAATAACTTCCCACTGAGCTCGCCCAAGGAATTCCTTCAAGAGAATCCAAGTTTCACTCATGGAATACTAGTCAAAATATAAGGCTCAATTTTCGGATACTAGGAAACAACTTTAGACATCCAAACAAAATATATATCACAATAAATATATATATATATATATATATAAATCCAGGCTCAACAGACATTTCCTATGTAATACTTATAGGTATCACTAAATTATCAGAAATAACATGGATCATAATTCAGATCCTAGGAAAGCACATCTAGGCTTCCCAATAAAAAAATCCGATCCCAAGAAGAATGTATGGGAATCCGAAAATAATAAAGACCCCTCGTGTTAGGAGCAATATCCATCACCCCGAATGAACCTTTGGTAAACATCATAGTATCAGAAAAAACCATGTTAAGAAGAAACAAATAAGTGTGGGTGGCCCAAGCGCCCAACCCAACACTTTATCCCTAGACTCATGGGCTTACCCATTCAACATGGGTTCTAAGGTTATAGATAAACACCATCTCTACCCCAACCAAACATAAAACTTAGGGTATATCAAGCTACGAGAACACACTAGATCCCTCAAGTCAAATACAAGGAGGAATGTTACTTATGATCCTCTAGGTAAACTCACAAATAGAGGCATCATACAAGAGGGATCTTATAAATGATTAACAGGAAAAGCGATACTATAAAAGGAATCCCAACATCAGCAAATAATCAATGTAATCACTCTACAAATTCTTAGAATCATCTAGTATTAGGTTCAAAACCAGGAGGATGCATAATTTTGGGATACTATAGCAGTACAGTACTAGTACTATAGCAAGTACTTTTCAGTACTGTCGTAGTCAGAACTATTCACCTTGGGCCACTGGTTTGGGCTTAGTGTCCTTAAGACCTTCGGTCCACCATGGTCTTCAGGTCATTAAAGCTTTCGGGCCACCTCATGTCTTTCAGGCCATCTCAAGGCCTTCAGGGCCACCTGATTTGGAGTTGCACAGACAGACTCTACAAAGAACCACTCCAGAAAAGGAATGATCATGGGAATCTTCACCAGAGCATGGCTAAAAGGAAATTGGAAGAATAAGAGGGTATGGAATTTTGCATCGGTGTCACGCATGTAAACCTCTTCACATGGACATGCTAGTCGAACAATCATAAAGGTGGAGATCTAATCACGATACAGATGATGGGGAGGAGTAGTTTCAAGAATTCATTGTCTGTATGATTTTCTTAAGCCCTATAGGCCATGTAATGTATCCAAGCCTATGGAAAATGTAATTCCTAAGACTATAGGCCTTTTAAGGGTTCCCCCTCATCCCTTGGAAGGGAGGTTATCAGAAAATCAATAAAAAAGAAGGCCTTAGGGCCATTCAGCAGCATCTAGTCTCATTTCCTCATAGTCTAGAAGGGCATGTCTCTTAAGAGGAATGTCCTATAAAGCCAATGCGATGTGAGATAGGTCATATCTCATCTCAGATCGAGATCTCAACTAGGTTGGTCTGAACACACAACCTATCATCCCTGGAAAGTCTCACAATCGATAGACAATTGAATTCGATAAATGTAGGAACAACTTCTCCATTTATATAAAAGCACCAAATCACCTATTAGGAATCCTAAAGATGCTACTTGGGTTTCTCTAATGACTTCTTTGTGAAAAAAATACTAAAAAAATAATATTATTAGGTCCATTTCTGACGATGGGTTAAGAAAACACAAAAAATCCTCAAATATTTCAAAGGGGTATTACATGGCATGCACTCCTAGTGAACCATATAGGTGCCTACTATTGCTAGCCTAGTAATGTAACACCCTAGGTACAGGGTGTGTAGAACTGGTACATAGTGTGTACACAAAATGGGGTACATGCTTGTGTCCCTCAATTGGATGGACTATCTACATGGCTTTGACTTGTTCCTTCACAAGGCATGATCACCACATGGGGTCTGACCATGTACTCTCCATGGAAAAATACCCATACATGGATATACATGCCCAAATACATAGCCAGATAGCCAAGTATTAGTACATGGAATGTATACCCTATACTCAGGGTGTACTCCCTTAAAATTCATCGTCCAAAAAAAGGAAGAACACGCGACATGTCACCCTGGACTACATTCCATGTAACCTTCTTTTCCTGAACAAAAATACCCTTGGATCACCCAAAACCCTCATTTTTACACCTAAAATAATAGATCGATCCTCAAGAGGCCACAAGAATACAATATATGTATATAAAAACATGAAACAAAACATTTGAACATTATTTTTATGGAGAATACATAAATAGGCCTTCCTTTGGGTAGAAACCGCAAAATCTTTTCTTGATTCCACTATCCATGGGTGTCGCACATCAAACCAACGCATCGAGAGGTCCATGGTGGTACCTCACTTTACATCTCTCTCTCTCTCTATTTCACCCTCACTCTCCCTTTAGCTCATATTTAATAGTAAAGGATGATCCAAACAGGAGGTGTCCACAAGAAGAAGGATGGAAAAAATAATGAAAGAAAATAAAAATAGAGAAAAGAGAGACACGATAATAAAAAGAAAATGGTCATAGCCCAACCTAAGAACCAATGCGATTTTATACCTCACCTAGACAAAACTCCTCATTCTAAATTCAATAGTTGAGATAGAATCTCAATACAAAAATCCATTCAAAATTTATGCCTGAAAGAACATGTAGGAATAAATTAATATTTACTTTAATAAATATTAATTATTAATTACTCACAATTAACGACTCTGATTTCTACCAAACTCGTTTACTAGGGTAAAAACCCAATTTTGGGACCAATAGAGTGGATAAAAAATTATCTAAATATTCTACTAGAGCGGAAAGTCTATTTTACCCCATTATAGGTATGCGAAGGTAAAACATCAAATTTCTTCTCAAATATTCACTCTATGAAATAGGTCCTTACATAAAGAATAATGAATTGTAAGAATATTTGAATAAAAAATATCCCTGGATAGTTCTCTTACAATGAATAGGGGAAAAAAATTACATGAAGAATCAGTATCAGAAATCATTCAAATTGAAAGTGCAATTGAAATTAAGAAATATAGTAAGATCATGGGTTCTTGATAGTGGGAACTCTTCCCACATTCCCAGAGACACAAAAATCTTAAATGGTAATGAAAAACATTAATATGGATCTCTAAAATTCAGTAATGAGAGTTATATAAGGATTTAAGGTGTTGGAACTTCTATAAACGATTCTAAAGAACTAAAATGGAATGTTCTTTTGTTTGTGGAAGTCCTGAGATGTAACTCTCATATTTTTTCCAACTGAAGTATGAGGGAAATGAGGTCATCATTAAGAATAAATTTTGTATCATAAGAAATTACAATTTTAGGATATTTATTAAAATAAGTGAAGGAACAAGTGATAACTTATTTTAAATTAGTGACCTATCCATTTTTTACTATATGAGTTCCAAGGATGATAATTATTTAATGCATAGATGAATTTGACGTCATGGAAAAACAAACATGAGAAATATCTAAAAGTAATTATTTTCAATAGACCTTACCCAAATAAAATTGGATTGAAAATATATTTGTGATACAAGCCTAAAAAGGGATTGTGTTTTTAGGGAACACAATAAAGTGGATATTTAATCCACTAGACCACTAGAGCTCGTATACTAATATGTGAGTTTTCCAAAGAGGAACAATTCAGCCATGTTTAATCTATAAATAAGAATATTTATTAAGTACTATACTCAAATGAAAAATGTTCTCTTTATGAAGAAAAAAACATAATTTCACCAAATGTTTAAAAAAATTAGAATACATGTTGAGTAAGAATATTATGATTATATAAAAAAGGTGAGGTTTGATAATGGAATGTAGTACACATCTAATGCCTCTATAATATATATAGAAAAAGATATAATAAAGAACCAATATAACACACCATAAAATCCCAAACAAAATGGCGTTGATGAATGGATGTATATTATCATTTCGAATATTTGAAGAACCATGTATGCTGAAAAAAATTGATGTTTCATTTGGATAGAGGATGTTTTCAAATGTAATCATATTTTTAATATATGTTTTCTAAGAACTGGGACACACAAGAATCCTTATGAGATGTGGTGACATAATATGCAAACTGTCAAATAATTAGATGTATTTTAAATCCTTTGTCACATGAAGATAAAAAAATATAAATATGAGTAAATTTGATGAATGTGGTGAAAAGGGGACCATTGATGTAAATCATTCAAATGGGAGTAGATAATGATGTAAATAAAAAATAAATAGCAAACAATAGAGTGTGAAAATGATAAAATTATTGAAAATAATTATTGTGTTGAAGAATTTCTTGTTTGAAAAATAGTGAATATGTTGGATCATGAGACATGTAATTTTAAGAAAAATAGATTATGGAACATAATGATGATTGGAAAGTTAGGGTTGATGTTGAATCAAAATTGACTAGTGATTAAGAGGATTATGAAGGTCAAAGGAGGAGGCTTTGGGGCTAAACAAACCTGAATATTCTAATAATATTATTGGCCAATAATATTCACCAATCCATGTTAGAATATGGAAATGAATTGAAATAAAAAATGTAATTAGATCTACAATTCAACCTAAAACTATTATTTTGACCATTTTGAATTAATATTGGATAAAATATATAGATTATAAATTTCATTTGATATATAAGAACTCTACTTAGGAGCGGGTGTGAAGGCTTAAAAACACGAATATAATTGGTACATAGTGGGATTTTAAAAATAAGGTGAAATAGAAAGGTTTTGTCAAAAGTAATAAATCATGGATGATTTGTAATGGTTAATCAAAAAAAATAAGGTGTTGATAACACCCTTAAATTATAATATATTATTACATTTTAAAAAACTAATTAGTTCGTTGGAATTCTATAAAGTAACACCAAACAAAAAAATCAAAATATATTTATAAAAAAGTACAAATATTTACGTATTTCCTTTAAAAACATTACAAATTATTTTGAAAGAATTATTTGGGGTAACTAAATTTTGAATTATATATATATATAAAAGGATATTTTTAATATGGGTAACATTTGATTGCTTTACCAAAAATAACTAATAATATTATTTATTTCTAAGAAAATTATTTTTCTAAAAAAAATTTATTTGGTACAAATTTCTATTTAATGAAAAATGTGTAAAATTATGAATTATGTTTGATATTAATAATTTTTAACACCAAAATAATTGGTAGAAAATACGAAATAAAAATAATAACTGTTAATATATGAAAATTTTATATTCCAATAAAAACAATTTTTCAATTTTATTTTATAAGTTTATTCACAAACTAAATTTCTATGTTTTGAAAGTTAAAATTAAAAACAATAAATATATTTTTTTATTTTAAAATATATAAATTTACTTGTTGTGAATATTTATCTTTTTTAAAATGATCTTTTTTAGACTAAAAATATAGTTTTCATGAAACATGTAATTTTATGACTTTATAGTTAGTTAATAATGAATTATAAAATTATAAAACCTTTTATGTAATCCAATATTAATATTTTCGAATATAATTATTCATTTTAATATATTTATTAAACTGGTAAAACCATAGAAAAAAATTATTACAACTAATATAAATATTACCTTGATTTAAAAATTGTTCCCTATCTTTTCATTTAATTAAATATTTTCCTAGGTAGCTTTGGTTTTTGATTAAATTAGAAGAATAATATATATTAATATTTTTTATTTATTAAATTTAGGATAATAGAATTAATATCCTATATAATTTAACCTTATATATAAATTTAAATCTTAAAAAAATATTTCTCAATTTTTTTTACATATTTAGGTGTTTAAATTTTAAAAGTTACATCTCATACATGTAAATTTTTTATTTGAAAAAATAGTTTTCAAAAACTAAATCTATAGGTTCAAAATAGGTATTGTGGTTAATTTTAATTTTTTCTGTCAAAATTAATTATTATGTATAAAAAATAAGTTAAAAAAATTAAAAATTAAAAATGGTAAAAAGTATTTACTATGGGTAAAAGGGAAACACAATTTAAAAACAAGTTTCATAATGGATTGTTTGAGTTTTGAACCAGAAATAATCTCCCTAATTCCTCAGTTTTCCCATTATGTATCCCCTGACTATTAAATAATGAACTTAATTTAATGAAATATAATTTTTACTTCTAATACTACTCTTTTCTTAACATGTAAAATATTCAACAATTAATGAATCACTTATCATTATAATTTATCCTTGAAAAAATCCCATTTTCATCATCCTAGAACCCTTATCACATTAAAAATCTTCTGTTCAAAATTTATTAGCATAAGGATTTCATTTTCTAGATGAATTTCAAGGAAATTTTAGGCCCCTAAAGTGATTATTAAAAACAAAATAGTTTAATTGTTAATTAAATTCTGTATAATTTATATTATCCACACTAATATAATGATATACGAATTATTAAATTTTACTAATGTAACTATAATTATGGTATTATTATTTATTTATTATAATTATCCATCCATAATGAAAAAAACAATCATGTGTGTCTTATGTCTACTACCACCTCCATTCCATAACGTGCTTCATTTTACTCTATTACCTAACATGTATGGATATGATGATGTTATTAATGGATAAATATGATTTTTATGATATCATTAAGGTTATAGTCTGATAAATATGAGAACAAATTAGTGAAATGAATAAAAAATGATCAACATTAATTTTATCATTTAAAATAAGTGTTCTAATAGGATAATCCTTTATTAAAATTTTTTAATAGTTTAACATATTTTACTTATTATTATACTTAATTAAAATTATGATTTATCAGACTAATAAAAATTAAATAATATCACTATGATCTTATTATAAATATATTAAAACAAAACTACCTCATAATAATTAATTAAATCAGGGTATTTTCATGTTTAGGCCAATTTAACCCCTTAGTTGAATGATATTATGAATTTATATCCAGAATGAATTTTTAATCATAACTAATAGTATTATATGATATAAAAAATTTGATAATTATTTCTTTTTTATTCTTGATATTTTATATTAATATTTAATTTGGTAATTATAAAACACCATTCAATATTTAGGAATCACAAAAATAAATTTATTATTGATTTTATCTTCAAGGGTACAGATCAATATGACCATGAGTAAAATTTAAAATATAGAAAATACTCATAAATAATTTGTAATATTAACATCAATGATCTAGTAATAACAAATAATGAATGACGAATAAACATGTTTGTATCTTTTAAAAAAACTAGTACAAATGATCAAAACTATAAACACCTAATCAAAAGATTTCATATTGATAATGAAAATTTATTTAGATTGTAAATGAAAATGGATGTGATTAATGTTCTAAATTAAGTGGTTAATATAGCTATGTTTATAATAAATGAGGTTA
This sequence comes from Viscum album, assembly GCA_963277665.1. NCBI lineage: Eukaryota > Viridiplantae > Streptophyta > Magnoliopsida > Santalales > Viscaceae > Viscum > Viscum album. The sequence continues at coordinate 1,849,391,225 of OY728156.1, forward strand.
ATTTGTGTTAATGTATGTCAAAATAAGAGGTAAGAGTTTCTATCCCAAATTTCTCTCATTGAGACACATCGGATATTATAAAGATAATTTCAATTATGTGTTTTATATAATGTTAATGTGATATATCATATAATTAATAACTATTTAATCATGGAATTTTGAGTTCAATTACAATCCATCTTTTACAAGGTGTTTGGTTTAAAATGTAACTCAGTCAACAAGGTATTTCTTAGTCTCGATTTTATTTATTTAAGAAATAATGGATTTTGTGCACCCTGATTCCTTAGTATGTTGAACTTACTACCCATGTATTTATTTTATCTTACCCATTTTATTTAATTTTATTTACTATAAAATCATGTTCACATATTCATGTAGCTATCGATTCATTTTTCCCAAATGCTAAGGATTTTTGGTAACATGACATTTATTAATTGAGTTATGATCATTATATTAAACTTATAATATAATAACATTATAACCATTGAATATAATATTAGGTTTTATCTTTTGGGGATATAAATTATTACCACATATTCCCTATGAAATGTACTTCTCTTTTGTTGAGATACGTTTCTATTAAGGGGTTTTGGTAACACAAATCACCTTCATTGAGTTATAATGTTTTAACATGAAAATTATTCTCCTATACTTGGTTTCTCTCACAAAAATACTTTATTATATAGTATTTTATAGTACCCTTTAGGAAAATCATTTTTTAATACAAATGAATTTTTTATTAAATTTTTTACATTGTGGGTTTTCAACAAAGGTAATTTCATATATTAAAATTTTCACATTCATAATCAAATGTTTGGGATCCAAATATCTGATAGAGAAATATATTTTATTTCAAGGTTCGTTTCCAATATATATTTTTTTAAAGTAAATTTTTTCAATTATTTTTTTCTTTACCCTTTGAAACATACATCTTAAACTGACTTGTGACATCCTATTTCCATTAATATAATTTTTTTCTTAAATCTCTTTTATGTTATCAGTTATATTTTCCTTTTCATTTTCAAAGGGATTTACCCTAATAAGGTTTCATTTTTACAATTTATACTCTAATATGTATATATATGGGGGTAATGAACTCCGAATTACAAAAAATACAACTCATGATCCCTTCTTGGGTGGCATCGTTCAAGCATTCTTTCATAATCATTTTCCATCTATGTCAACATAATGCATATTTTTCTTAGTTAAACTAGGGATATATTCTTCTAAAACCATCCACCTTCTTTTTATGTATGGATTATGATATTCTTATTCTAGAGTTGAATTAATTGTATACTCATTGCTTTATATTATGTGAGCATAACATTTTATATCATTCAAATTAGATGAAGTTCATCTAAAAGGAATATTATTTAATTACTCTGGGAAAAGTGTTAACATTATGTATATTATTATTCCAATACATGTTATTATTGGAATATTGGTTATGTTTTATTTTCCCATCCAATTTATTAGCCCATATAGATTATTATAATGTTATTCTTTTTTTGATGTGGTGAAAATTATTGTAATTCTTAGAGATTATTGACGGTTAATGTGAGTTAATTATGTATTTGATTTCCATGATTCTTATTATATATATACATGTTTTATTTAGCAATAGGTTCCTAATAAAATGGTATTAGTGGTCTTGATTAATCTTATAGTTAATTTATTAGAAATAATCATGTGACGAGAGAGGCTTATAAATATATATCCCTCTTATGCATCGATAAAAATCATGATATTTTTTTTTTGAGTTTTTGGATATTTGGTATATTCCATCCAAATTAAAAAAGATATATTTATTGTTGTTTCAATGACAAGTAATGTTTCCTAACATAAGTCCTTGATAGTACGTTATTGATGTCTTCCATTATGAATTCCATCTGTATGAGATTATTATTATTTGTATTCATGTTTTCATTAATATTCCTGGATATAAAATGCTCCCAACTTCACATTGATTATGTATTCATGTAGGGTACCTTTCCCTACAATTAAGTTTTATTTCTTTTTTATTCCAAGATTTTATCAGTTTTAATGCTCCCCTTACTGAGCACTTGATACCACCCCATTTTATGTTTCCATTTTTACATGTTATAGATACAATTAGTATAATTTATCTGCATTGAAGGACAAGTACTATAAAAATATTTTTTGGGAAACATTTTATAATTTTTATAAATTCTGTAGTTTATTATATAATGGGTAATTTTACAATTTGATACAAATATCATGGGATTTATTAATTTCGGTTGCATTATAATTCTCTAAATCTATAATCCTAAAAATATAATTTAAATGTAATTTATGAAAAAATAATTATTGATTAGTAATTTTGAATGGTCATGTCTATGATTTTATAGTTTGTATCAATTCAAGTATGTAAAAAATGTTTCTATGAGATCCTAATTCCAATGTGAGGGTTTAGTGCAATATTTTGTTCGGATTAAAAAATCATTTTTCCTAGTACCAAGGCATGAGGCCATTATGATTTTCTTATAAGTTTCATCTCAAGTGATCTACAAGATTTATCCAATGGATGTGTAATTTTTCCAAAATGGTGATAATGAAGAATAGGTTTTCTTTAAACAACATAATTTTTTTATATTGAATGGATCATGGTATGTTGAATCAATAATGAAGTATATATCTTGAAATATGCCCCTATATACTTGTATGAAATAATGGATGGATTCTTTAGTGGTAAAAATTTTTCTAATGGAAAATTCATAGTAATATTTATGTGATGGAGATACCAATACAAACACTTATTATCATAGAATATATATTTTTGACACCATTATTCAAGAGAAATAGATAACCATTTCTAGGATTTTATAGAGAAAATGAAGAGGCATTTTGAGATGTCCCTAATGGGTGACATAAAATATTTTATGAGGTTTCAATTCATTTAAGGAGTTGATCACACATTATTATATCATGAAAATTCTATATGTAATTTTTAAAGAGGTTTTGAATAGAGTAATGTAATGGGATTTCTACTCCTATAGTTTATATAACTAAGTTGGTCAAAGATGAGGCTAGTACTAATGTGAACTAAAGGGATTATAAGACACATATTGGATAAATTATTGAACTAATAGCTCTTAGACATGTCATTATTCTTGTGATGATATTATGTGATAAACATAAAAGTGATCACAAAGAATCTTACATTTTGTAAACTAAGTGGATTATAAGGTAATCAAGAATATAGTGATTGATGACCTGCTATAATAACTTGTTCAGATTTTTCCATATAAGGGTTTTCATATTCCGATTCTGTAGGTGGTTATGTTGATAAGAATTCCACTTCAATCGACACTATCTTTCAAGGTTTTATATTTTATCATTAAATATAAATAATAAAAGTAAAGTAGAATTGAGAATAATTGAATCCAATAATATAACAGACACACATTCTTATACTCCAATGATATGTGTAGTGCATAGGTCTGTGATACCACATGAATTGGCACTTGAAGAGGCTCTCTATAAAGGCTGAAGTTCATTTTTTATCCTCATGAATTTCAAACTAGTTTTTAGGAATCAAAGAAAACACATTATATATTTCTATCTATAATATTGAATCGATAAGGAATGACCCAATCATATTACAAGGGAGTAAATAAATAAACACTAATAAAATATAATATACAAAAAACTAAAAGTATGTAAAAAACATCAAATGTACCACGACATCCAAAATTAAACCAAAGAAACTACTTCTAAATTCATTTTTGTTACCCATGAACACAACCCAACATCAATGAAGACAAATGAGAACAACCCAAAAATTCCAAAAGATCCTTAGAAAAAACAAGGACCCTAAAAAGAAGATATGTGAGACTATATACAATTATTGGTGAATACAAGTTGTGAGTGAAGAACACGTATTAGGATGTCCCCATAGATTTAATTAAATTAGATTAAGAAGATAATGCATTTTAGATAGTTTAAAATACTAAATAAAATAGGGTTTTCATAATTTTATATATAAATTGACCTCAATTTTATAGAATTTAATTTTATGAAATCTTTCACATTAGTTTTTTTGTAATGAAAAGAATAAAATAATAACATATTTATAATGCACACAAAATTCATGTTGTAATCCACCTATTCACATTAAAAATAATTTCAGACTAATATAAAAAATAATTTAAAAAACCACCTCACCCAACATGAATAAAAGTTTAATATGAAGGAATATATTATTAGTGAAAAAATGTAAATAATAAAATTAATTAACTATGGTTCCACAGACACAAATGGGATATAAAATTTACTAGGGATATAAAAAGAATCCAATGAAATCCCATAAATAAAACCACAAACTGAAGAAGAGAGCATCAAACCTAGAACTAAAATATATATAGTCCTCTATTTTAAAAAACAAAGTCCAACTTGTTGGCCTATATTTCCTCCAATCATATGATACCTAATTAATGCTTCATTTGACCTTATGAGGGGAACAACAAACCTAGTTCTTTTTAACTCAAGAGGGAACACTGGTAGCATGAAACTATCTAGTGAAATATAAGTATAGAACTCCTACCAAGATACCAAGGTTTATATTACAAAAACAGTGTGATGGTTATAAAAAAACAAGTAAAAAATAATTATAAAACATAAATATAAATCTCACTCTCACCTACGTCATTGTATTAAGGAATAACCCCTATGATCTAGCACATAGTCTCCACATACATCAGTCACCACCCATTATATGGAAAAAGAATCAAGGTTAAAAGAGGGTTTCATATATTCACACATTTAAAAAATCATTTAAAATAATCAAATGATCCTTCCCAAAAGCTCCTTTAGATCTTTAGTTTTTTAGTAAATTTAAAAGAAAAAATTTTAAATAATTATTATAATTTCACCTTTGAATGTTACCTACAAAAATATAAATGAAGTAAACCCCATTTTATAAAACCACTTCATAAGGTTGAGAATAATTTTTTAACTCCACCAATGACCCACACTAGGTCCAAATACTTCTAAACATAAATTTTCTTCAAATAAATTCTATAAAATGTTTACCAATATATATAATATTATGTTTCACTTGAAATTCAAACTAAAATATTGAGCCAATTGAGAATTCATTTCAAACCCCATTTTTAATACCCATTTGAATTTTTGTTTATAAAAAAAAATTTATTATAAAGTTCATTTGAAAATATAAAGAAAACAATTAAACTCTACATAAATGATGATTGGAAAACACATACCATGAGAAATCATTAATCAAGTTTCACTGATCAAAAATGATTTATCGTTCAGAGTTAAAACCTAAAAAAGGTAATAAGATAGACCCTAAAACCTTTAAAATACAATAAACCATCATTATAACCCTCCCCAAACCCTAATATGACCACATAATTTCTCTAGGGTTCTAGGAGGGAGTGGATTCTAATGAAATGATAGAATGAAGGGGGTGAAAATTGAACAAAGGGACTTCCTATATGAAAACTCAATGAAAGTGAGAGAAAAGGGCTTGGAAATATAGTTGGAAGAGAGGGAGAGTTCCCACAAGAGGACCATAAGTGAGTTTAATGGATTATCAAGAAAAAAAATGGTGGAAACCCAAAAATATATTCCATGGGTATCTTTGGTAACCCAACATTAAATTTGGGTCCCTCACATAGTTCAAAAAACTACTATAAGATCCCATATTTTTTTAGGTAATGACTCGCATTAAATTTTTTGGATGACTACTTTTGATATGGATTTTATTTAATTTCAATCATGTTTTTCAAGACTATGTTTTGGGTGGGTTAATTATTGTAGGGGAGCAATTGGAATAACAAGTGAGTTCTAGCTGCAGAATAAGGATGATTCAGAAACCCAATTCACGATGTGATTTTATTCTAGGTAGACCCTGTGGATTTAATTCACTACCCTAATTAATTCACATACTCTAAAATTTACACACCCTATTAATACTTTTCTCCATGTACAGGCATGTCATGAAGGCATTTTTCACCTTGTGTAGATATATAATGAAAATTGTTTCCACAACATATTGACTGGTCATGAATTGTTTTTCACCATGTGTATACGTAAGCTTAAAATATTGTTTCACCATGTTTATACATGTTAGGAAAATATTTTCCCCCACATTTAAAACTTTATTAAAAATAAATATCACTTGGTTTGGGAATGTCCTCAAAATAAATTACACATTGCACAATTTTTATTAATGTTTTTAAGGTAGAGATGGTATTTTTTGGGAAAATAGAAAAACATGGGATATGAATTTCAAACAACATTAAATAAATAGATATCAAGTATTTTTTAATCTTATCCCATTTTAAACCCCTCCAAAATTATTTTTTCCTAACACATTTACTCTTACTTCTCTATTAAGCCATCATGGACACCTTCCCTTTCAATACAAACACTTTGTGAACTAGGTTATTTAACAAATAACCTCTACGCACCTTTGTCTTCATCTACAGACCTTCCACATATCATTTCAGAGGGTGTTCATTGATAATTTTTCGAGATACTAATGGTTCATGGATATCTAGAACTATATTTTTAAGGAATTCCTTCTAATTGTTCTTATAGTTCTTGATCAATTTCTAATAGTTTATTTGGATCTCATTGAATGTAATCTATAAGAAAATAACTACATTAGATATGTGCTTTTTACTATATTCTATTTATTCAAGGTGGGTGGTCTCAATCTAATCTATATTGGTATGATTAAATTTTTACATACTATATGAAATAGGTTTGATCACTCTATAATGCCACATGTATTACCAATAAAATTTTATAATACCTATTAAATTATAATTGTTTTTTATCCACTAATATATCCGATTGGTTTTATAGTTCTAGTGAATGATACGCAGGGCCACCCCATAGGTGTGCTGCACTTGGAACTTAATGTGAAATAGTTTTCATTACTTTAGTTCCCTGTGATAAACTATGAAAAAATTGATTAATTGTTTCATTAAAAATTATTCTAGCATGAAATGTGTTTTAGATGATTTATGAGTATAGAATCTCCTTTAATAATGGATTATTTAATTAGTCAAAAATACATAAATTGGGGGATGGATGGTAATTACCATAATTAACAATTTGGTCTTATGTAGTTATATTTTGATAAGAATATTGTGGTGAAATATTTGTTGTCATATACTTACTATTGTGATATACTTGTTGTTTGGATATAATCTTTAGACACATGTTGTTATCCTTATATACCATGCTAGGCCTTGACTGAAGTTGTGGTGACTATATACTGTGATAGTCCCTGACACATGTTGTGATGATTCTATGATGGGCTAGGCCTGACACATGTTGCGATGCTTATATACTGGGTTATTACCTAACACATGTTATGGTGCTTATACACCAAGATATTCCTTGACACATATTGTGATTCTTATATAAGGGGGTTTTACCTATGGTTTTTTATCTCATGTGTACAAGGTTGTAGTTTTCATGGTTGTGCTATATTCATAGAGACATTCTATTATGGTTCCAAACTAGGTTGATTAGTTTCATGGTTTTGGTTTTCAAAGTTCTTATACATTCTTAGAGACATTGTGGAAGGGTGTTGAAGTAGGTTGATTAATGTGCTATATTAATTTCTCAATTAAATTATACATTTTTTAATCACATTATTTTATAAATTATTTTTCTTATATTGGATTTGATAAGACATGGTGGTTTTGACCTAGTGAGTAATAATAATTCCCTAGATAGGATTCCATTTGGTACATGATCATACCACATGGATAAATGGATGGTTTACGGAGAAGGACCATGTAGTTAATTGGTTGTTTTCTAGATGGGATGGATCACTGAGATGATACCAACATGGGGTTCAGGACTGGGGTCTATGGAGTCCATATTTGAGTCTCCATATTTTTTATGACATTCAAAATGTTTTTTAATTTCATTTATCTTTCCATTAAAATGTTATTTTTATTATTTGGATTTATTGAGTTGGAATTTTCTCAACTTTGGTTTTATATTTATTTATCTACATTTTTTTTTCATTTATTCACTATGATATTTATTTATTTTTCTATTGTATTCTAACTCTATAACATGGGTATAGTATCCCCACTATATTCACCACACTCCCGTAGCTAGTTGACAGCAACTAGTGTACGAGGAGGCATGCTTAAGGTCTCATAACCAACCCAGTTCAACAAGATGATATATTATCATTCTAGAAAAAATTACAATGTGTTATTATCGAAAAAGGTTTTTTTCTCTTATTTACTATTCTAGAAATTTAGAAAGGATACTAGGATGTTTGGGACTTGTTAGTTATCTTATGGAAGGGATTATATAATCTATATTGGGGAAAATAAGATTTCAGAGGGATGGTTTTTTAATGATGTTTTCTTATAAGAGTATGATGTTATTTCAGCATGGCTGATTCACATGTTATGTGATGTTATTGATTCGTTAATTTTATAATTGTGGCCCAGTATGTTGTGAAATTACTATTCATGCATTATGATAGGAAAATAGAAATACAAAAAGGCATGATTCATTCATGATAATGACATATTTATTTCATTTTATGTATCTACCTATATGAACTGTGATATGAGACACCTATTATACCTAATAAATGAAATGATGGAATTGAATTTTCTTGATAAATCTATGGTTAATTATGTTTTATAGAGACCATTAGTGGGAGATTCTATGTTTTTATCACCTATTAATGTTGACCTCACTGTTACCATGTATTCTAAGGATAATTTTTGTCTTGTAGATAAAATGAATCCACATAATCTTGGAATTGGGATTCATGATAGCAGCAATCTGCATGATCATAACAAAGTCAAGACAGGGATTCATGTAGTTCCTGAGGATGATATGAATATTCAACATCCCAATATCTTCATGTGTGAAATTTAATCTAGGGAGAGGGACACTAATTTCACCATACCATTGATGTGTAATATTAATGGAGATTTTATCTGATACCATCTTCCAACATTCACTCGGGAGGGAGGCCCCCAAAAGCCGATTTCTATGTTGATTTATTATAGATTATATATAAACATCACAAGACACCCAAAGATAGGTGGGTGAATCTTACTACATATATGATTCATGGACTTACCAAGAGTTTATGGGAAAATATATTGAAATCTAGGAATAAATAATAGTTATCATCAATGAAATTTGAGATGATATCCTTGATCCACTTCTATCCATGATTTTGAAGGAGGAGAAGGAACACATGTTCCTATATCTGACATATGAGGGTGTGTTAGTGTTGGAATATGTTGTATTATTCACCAAATTGTGGGGTTCTGTTTCATCCTTGGATTCTGATGTGATCTCCATAGAAAGGCATTTTCATGATGGGATTTTCTAAGAGATTATTTCATAGATGAACATCTTCTGTCTGAGTAGTATTGAGGATATGATGAACCATAAACTCTTTACTAAACGGAATGGTAGAGAGTACCTGAGTAACAGCCAGACTATTTCAGTAGTGAAAACTTTTATATCTTCCTCTAGTGGAAGGAAGTGCCTCTATGATAGTTTTATCCAGGGATAAAGTGGGAAGAACAATCAAGGAAGTAGGATACCATTTTAGGACAGAGTTGCATTGTAGTGTTATCTATAAAAACCCTAACCCTAACATCATAACGACTGTTACTTATTTTATTATATAGGTAATATGAACAAGTGATCACATACCAATGTAATATATGCTATATTATATTTGTAAAAACATATACAAAAATATTACATTTCAGCATTAAATTAAATATAACATAGCAACTTCATTGAAAACATTCTTTTCTGTTAGCATTTTCCTAAATGTTACTGATAATATACATCATAGAATCTTGGAAAAAAAATAAAACATAAGAAGGGTTGATATCAAAAGTCTGTTAAGCATAAAAAATACAATGGAATCTCTAAACATAAATAATAAGGCATGGTTAATAAATAACAACACATGTCATTAAAACACAAACATGAACATAATATTATAGGAATAAAAGATAAATAAATAATTTCATATAAATAATCACATGAGAATGAAACATAGGCATTGATATTATACTATTCAAATAGTCACATGGATTATAAATTACAAATATCATAATGAAATAATGCATAAATCAATAGTTCATAAACAAACCACCAATATTTCAGGCAACACACCTTACATAAATGCATAAAAACCTAGTCCAGTTTGTCTCATGAGACATACCAATGAATTGAGGGGCTATAGTAGGTCCTAAATTACAAAAAGTAAGTCCAATGAAACACTCATATAAAATGTGTTGAACATAATCATCATATACATTCATATTGATACCAGAATATGAAATATCAATAACATTCCCCAAATATTAAACATAATCATAAACCATCCAGAGTAATATGGTGAATGATATCAACATAGAAAATCCCAAAAAATAATCATAAAATATTCAATAAAATATGGTATATGGTAGAATAAGAGACATATCTCAATAAATAATAGGATTAAATAGAGGGTGTTGAGATAGAGAAAAATATTATAATAAAATCGTTGATCTATTCTTGAGAGAAATACCCTTTTTACTTTGGAAGGAAGAGTTATTTTGGATCATAATTTTATCTATCTTAAAATAGGATTATAAACATTTATATCCTAGAAAAAATGGAGTGAAATTATATTTTATTAATATTAAATGAATACTTGAAATAAACTTTTGAAACTCATTTTAAAATAGGTAAAAGAGAGTATTTATGAATCTTTAGAAATTAGCAACTTCCGTGCAGTTTAAGGGAAAATATAAATGGGTATTTAAAAAATAAAAATGTATAACTATTTTTGTAAAATAATAAATTAATGAAGACAGTTTTTCATGAAAAAAATTATATTTTAGAAAATAATGGGCGATTAAAATAGATTATGGTGCATACTTGAAAACTGGTAACAAAACAGAAGGTTCCCATTAATTGGGCAAACTTATTAGGAGGAATTGAAAATTGAACCATATAAAACATGTAATTCCAATAAAAGAAAGAATAATTGATCAAGATACATATATTTTTATCAAAAACATGTTATTTATTATTATTAGATAAGAATAATTAATAATTATATTAGTTTAAAGAGAGAGAAATTGTATCCCGAAGGAAAAGGGTGGTTCCGGAAGAAACCCTTACCTTATCTCGGAATGTGTTCTATACTTCCACTTAATGTCATAAATAATAAAATTAGTTTAATTAATTAATTAATTAAATTATTGTTAAACATTTATATTATTAATAAAATTTTATTTTATTCATTTATTGCCTTTTGATGAGTTATAATATTTAATTCCATTGTTCAGGGCTATTTGTTTCCTTAGTTTTCTTGATTTGGTCTCTTGTATTTTTTGTATGATAGATCATGAAAAATGGAAATAGATATCTATAATTTAAATTATGTTTCACTAATGAAATTAAATAATAATAAATGTACTTATATATCATTATGTTTCCAGATATTAGGATTATTCATTAGATAAATTGTTTTTGATAACCGTTTAGATTATTTTGGTGGGTTTTCAATCATCACATGCTAATTTTGTTATATTATTTAATATTATGTATATATTTTGATTAAATAACAGAAAATAAAATTAAATAAATATTATATACTCTGTTCTATCTATAAAAATTGTTTTATGATGAGGATCGATTGTAGAATTTAAAAATGAATACACATTGTCTGTAAATATGGTAAATTAGAACATCATGAATACTTTTTTCAATTTTAGAATTAAAGGGGAATGGAAGATAATTAATGTTTGATATACCATTATCATAATAAAATTAATGTATATAAAATATATTGGTGTTATAATTCCACTTTGGTATATGGAGGTGAGGAGAGGATAAGTAAATAAATGAAATTGAAAAGACATTAAAAGAAAACGAAAGAGGATTTCACCTGTTGAACTTATTCTCCTTGATATCCTCCTTAAGAAACTTAGGAATAGTATATTGGTGTTAAAATAATTACTAGGATTTGGAGAATAGGTTTGAGGATAATGGGTGGTGATGGATGGTATTTATAGTGGAGGAGAAGGGTGGTTTTGATTATTTTATTCATTAGTTTATTATTTTGGCTCAAGACTATGAATAGTTTTGATTCTTATGAATAAATATTGTAATGAGAGAAGTAGATTTTGGTATTATGGTCTTCAATCATCCATATATCATCCATAAATCAATATTTAATGTCTGTTAAATGCTAATAATTATTCTATTTCACTATTCAAAAAAATTCAACTATTTCAAAAAATTCTAAAAAATTTACCCTAACTATTTTTTGTTATGTAAAAGTCAAAAATGGAATCTAATTAATGAAAAAAAGATAAAAATATGTGAAACAGACCTTTTAAATAAAATCATCATTTAATCTAAACATTTCAATTTTAATATTATAACCAATTTTATAACACTTTAAAAAATTAATAAAGGTATCCTAAAATAATCTTATAACTATATGAAGAAATATTAATTTATGGATCTATTTCATGAAATAAATTTTCATTTAAAAAATTATTTCAGTTATTAAATTTTGAATAAACATTTTTGTTTCAAAAAAATAACAATACTAATTTTATCATTTAAATAACACTTATTTACATATTCCATGATATAAATATATTATATTTTATTCATAAGATACATAAATTTTATGTATACATTCATAAGTGAAGTTAGAGTTCTATTGGTCATATTACTATTCCTAATGGTCTCATTATTATTCCAACCATCATATTTAATAGTATATTACAGTTTTAAACTCTGTGTTTCATGAATCATAAACTATTGAATATGCTAAATTATAAAAGATTCATACCATAGAATAACGAGGTGTTACATTCTACTGGCCTTAAAAAATCTTTATAATTTCTAGAATTTTACCTCATAAAAATATTTGGGTATTTATTCATCACTGTTCTCTTTGGTTCCCATGTAGCCTCATTAAATTAATTATTTTTCTAAAGAACCTTTACCAGCTGAGTCATCCAATTCCTCAACACATGTTCTCTAGTATTCAGAATTTGGATATTCTCTTCTTAGTAACAAAACTTTGGTTCAAAATATATTCCTTATTAAGTGAGATCATGTTTTGGGTATGAAGTATACTTCCTTAAAAAAGAGATGTGAAACACATAATGCACTTTAGAAAATAAAGAGGCAATTTCAAAATTATAATCCACAGCTAAAATACTTTTCCTAATTTCAAAATTTATGATGTACCTAGTGATCAGTTTCCCTTTCATACGAAACCTTATAACACCCTTCCTTGGATATACCTTTTTAATGACATGATCTCCATGTTAAAACTACAATCCCTTACTATTTTTTTTCAGTATTACTATTTTTTCTACTTTGAAATTATCTAATATATGTTTAATATTTATAACCTTTTTTTATTTCATCCACATGTTCTGGGATTATATGTTTCCTTTTGCCAACTTCAACCCAACAAGTTGGTGTACAAAGTCTCTTTACTTGTAACACTTTAGGGGGATCCATTTGAATATTTGAGTAGAAACTATTTTGTAGGAAAAATACACCAATGGAAAATACTAATTTTATATACATTGAATGTCAAGTGGGAATGATCTTAAAATATCTTCTAAGGATTGGATAATCCATTCAGACATCCTGTGAGTTTATGGGTGATAAGCAGTGCTTAAATGATGTTCGGTATTAAGTGTCTTCTAAATAATTTTCTAGAATTATGATGTTAAATGGGAATCTCGATCAGACAAAATCACTAGAGGTGATTTGCGAAGTATTACCACATTATTAATATAATCATGAAATGTCATCTAGTGGAAAATTTTTTATTAAAGAGAGAAAATTGATAGATTTCATAATTATATCAACAATTAACCAAATTGCATCATTCTTTCTTTGAGTATTGTGTAATATAGTGAAAAACTAAATTGTGATTTCAGCCCATTTCAATATAGGAATAGGAAGAGGCTATATGAATGCCTGTTGAAAAATGAAAAATCATGGTATATAATTAGAAAATTTCAACTTCATATTATCCCCCCCAAAAAATCCTTCTAATCTCCATAAATCTTACTACTAATAGGATTTATAGAGATATTTGATCTTTATAAATCATCCAATAATTTTTTTTTATCTCGGGTATAGGGGGGACACAAATCCACTTCTAAATATTAAGTTTTCCATTATTATAAATGAAGTCTACCAACATCCCACTATTCCCACCTTTAATTTTTCATTTAAAATTATCATCACAAAATTGAGAACATTATATATTTTCTAATAAAGATGGTTTAGAAACCATTCAAAAAAGTGGTGATTTATCACCTACCTTGATAATTTCTATATCCATATTTACTATATCCATATACACAATATCTCATTGAGTTATAATTTTTTTCTGAACACCATGATCCTTCCAACATGTAACAACATTGGATTTTGTGAAATATTTTATCTTCAATTAGTGTAATCATTTTGATATTTTTCATTTCGGGCAATACTAAATACACATTTTGTTATATGAAAAACACCATGTTTGTCTTTCATTAAACACAACACCAAGTCATGGTTGAACTACATGTATCAAATCTAATATCTTTTTATAAATGAAACACTAGCTCTGTCATTCATTATATATAATGTGGAGTACACTCGATAGCTTGCATTACACGCAAGACTATGTTTTACTAAAAAACAATATATTATTAAAATATTATTATATAATATAATAATTTATTAACTAGAAATTAAATTAGAATTTATTAATATTGTTAACTGAATTATTAAAATATATGGTTAGTAATATGTATTAATTGTCTACCAATTTATTAGAAATAAAAACATATATACTATTTGATTATAATAAGAATAGTTTAATGGTCCCAAAGTTATTTTGGCTTAATAAATTTAATTACATACCATTATTGATTTATATTAATAAAATATATATGTTATATATTTAGTCAATTTTTTTTTCATAAAATAGATTTTATTTGCATAAGTAAAGAACAAATACATTTTTACCCATAAAACCCTATATTTTTCAAAAGGGTAATCTAAGGGCCTTTTAATGGAGAAACCAATATAAATATAAATTTTGTCATGTTATGAATTTAAATATGACAATGAAAACATATTATTTTATGTAGTGTTATGAAAATTTTCATTGGATGAATTTTTGTAATTTTTAGGAGAAACATCATTTAATGATGAATAGTGAAAAATACTGCATTTGAAGTCAAAACTACATTTTCTTCAAAAAATTTTATATAGTAAAATTATATTTTAAATTGTAATTAATGTATAATTAGTTTAATTAAACATCAATAAACCCAATTTAGGTCACTATAACCAAATAAACATTGAAATTAGATATAAAAACATTTCAAACTTTTGAACATTTCACTTTCAAACCCACAATTTCGTTGTGTCTAGAAAATTAATTTTAAATATAATTTGTCCAATTATTTGAATAAAATTATGTAAAATGGATTTTATTTTTGTAATAAAAATTAAAAATTTTTGTTTTAAATTTAATTTAATTTTTATGTTTTTTAAATTTACCATGGGAAAAATTTATTTACCACAGAATAAGTAAAAAATGATACATGTTAAAGTTAAAAAGGTAAAAGATATAAAATAATTAAAAACTACAACATTTAAAGGTTGTTTGAGGTGTGTCTCGACCAAATCCTACCTCTAGAATAATTATTTCCCTCCAAAGACCTTAAAGATTATCCCACCTCAATATGGGAGGCTTTAAATATAAAATTTTCATTATTTAATCACTTAAACCCACATTTTCTCACGTATAAATAGCACCTCTAAGCACATCATTTGGACTAAAAAATCCTTCTAATGCCACAAATATCTAACCAAACCTCTCGTTCTCACTATTCCCACACTACAGTACTTCATGTCTCACCAACGGACCAAATATAAGGACCTTAAGGGTCTCTAAAGGAGGTTATATTCAAGATGTAATTTTCATAAATTACCTCTCTTAATTTCATTTAATTTTATACATTATCCAAATATAATTTGTTCACAAATTCATGATAAATCTAATATTTTTTGCATGTTATAATTTTCTAATTCGAATGGAATATATCATATCCATTTCATTTCCCATCTCCTCTAATTTAGTGAATCAAAATTATTGTCCAAGTTTTTTCTGGTAATCATCTTCGTAAATAATGTTTTTGTTACTTATCTATTAATACATTCATGGAAGTTAAATAAAAATTTCTATGGTTTAATAATTTTATAATATGTATATTATACACTATTTATGATTCTGGAACTAATATATACTCACAATAGGAAATAAAATGAAACTAGTTCACGCTGTTGGAAAAAATGATCCAAAAAAATTAAATCTTTATCATTAACAGTTTATCTAATATATCATCCGCATGTATGCAATTAAAATGATAATTGGGAAAATTTATAATTATTTTAGAATGTTAATACAATTTAATTCCACTTATATTCCTTTAATCTCATTTAACAATAACATCTAAAATTTTACACAAATGAACAGATCTTAAAACCATGAAATGAAATCATCTGAAATAATGAAAGTAATGCAATATTTTTAATGAATAGGTTGTAAGATGTTTTAAAATGACTAGATCGTGAATTTTAAATTTTAATGTAGTTATTCAATAAGACAATAATATTCATTGAAACATTATATTAGAGGTTAAAGAATGTTCCACAAAAGGGTAGCCTAAGGTAAGGGGTTTCTTAACTTGATTTCCACTCATTGGGTTTTATGAATAGATCAGTGATTATATTATTACAAGATTATCTATAAAATCACTATTTATTTATTTATGTTTTAATATAAACTATACTTGGTATAAATATTATTTTACAATGCATAATTACTCCACTGATAATTTATTACGTCGTTGATATGCACTTTGTAAGGGAATTCAATCTCACTTTTTATTTTCGTCAGATAAAATCCTTATTCAGAACTCATATATTTCTTGTGGTGTACATACTACTGAAAAATATATTATATGAGTATTATATTTTAATTTATGAGTATTTACATACCCATATAATGATCTCTATTTATTGGTGTTTTATGGTTGAAATCTTACCAAATGGGTAAGACATTTTTGTATCAATTTTCCTTCTTTGAGACATATGATTTGTTATGCACCTATCTTCTATTAAAATTTATTGTACTACCATTAGACATGATATATCATAAATATTATTCTTTTAATGAGATTTTAGGATTATTTTAATGTTTTAATTTCATGTAGATTTTGATTAAAAGTATTTAAAGTTGTATAGGACACATTGAAATATTTTAATGTTATTTTCCTCAATATATATTTTAAAAAGATCTCATAAGTGCATTTTTGAGGAAAATATTTTCAAAAATGTTTTCTGTTACAATTTTTTTCAATTTAGACAGAATGATTTTCTCATGAAATTAATTTATAATGATCTTTAAAAAATATTTCCCATCTAAGATGACATTTATTGGTGTTACTCATGCCTTTTGGGGAAACGATAAATGTTTCCATTCACATTCTTTCAATTAATGGTTATTTTAATTTAATGATTTTTATGAAACCCATTTCTATTTCACAGGATATGTGATTCTGAAACCCTATTCTTTTCATGGGTTATTCATTTAATGAAATTATTTTAAAACATGTATCTTTTTTATAGGATATAATTTGATTACATGTTTATGATACCCATTTTTTGTGTTATGATATGATTATTTGATATTTTGGAACACATGTATTTATAATTCCATTATGATATGTTTCTGTCCTATGTCACCCTCAAATGTTTTGGGTAAATAACAATATCTCAGGAGACAATCTAATATGTTCTTGGGACTAAACATTGACGATTATGATGGCCATGGGAGTGAACCATGACTACTAAGACAGTATGAGGAATGGACTTATGCTACTAATATGGACATGGGAGTGAACCATGACTACCAAGATGGTATAGAGAGGGAACCCATACAACCAATTTGACATTGGAAGCAATTCCATAACTACTATGAAAATAATTTTATATTCTTATGTGTCTGCCATAATTCCATAGAATATTTATCTATTATGAATTCATGGATTATGTTATTTACTTCCTTATGATTCATGCCCTTTTAACTGCCAATATTTATGTCATGAATCATGAAT
This sequence comes from Viscum album, assembly GCA_963277665.1. NCBI lineage: Eukaryota > Viridiplantae > Streptophyta > Magnoliopsida > Santalales > Viscaceae > Viscum > Viscum album. Next base: position 1,849,409,446 of record OY728156.1, read on the forward strand.
ATTATCTTTTTATATTAAGGGTATGATCCTAAAATGTTATGTTCCTGTTTTCATACACTTATATTCTTATTATGCTTATATATTTTCCATGTTTACCAATACTAAGAATCAAATATCACCCTTTTCTTATGTATCCTTTCCCCATGTTATAAGGAAAAATTTTTAATTAGGAGTACAAAAGGGAATAATCTTTTAGGGAAACAATGAATATCTTCCACTATACTAGACTTTTGTATTCTATTTTCCAAAGCCACTAAACTAATATGGTCTTTGAGTGTGTGATTATTCAGTTTATGAATTTTTCTGAAATGGTGATGTAATATATATGTATGAAAATACAAGGTCTCTATACTACTCAATGCATCTATAACCTTATTTTTCTTCCATTTGTGGTATCATATAGAAAAAGAATAATTCTTGAGTAAATCAAGAAATCAAATTTTCTTTATGTTGAGTTATTTATGTGAAATTATGTATTTCATTCACTTTTTATTTCAATATATATTAGATCATTCCCAAAAAAATTATTGTCTCCATATCATCAGATAAATGATTAGATATGATAACTCATGTTCATGAGTTAGATAGTTTTGTTTAGGATTTTTTACTACCCTGATGCACATGTGATAACTTTTTCATTATACATAAGGACACAACCATGTCCTTTTAGTGATTCATCACAATAATATATAATTCCACCATTTTTGATGGTTGATTCAATATCTAATAATTCACAAATCTCCTCTTAGGTTCCTAAAAACATTCTTCACATTCGATTTTCCATATAAACATAACCCCTTTATGTTTATTCTTGGTTAATGAGTATGGTTTCTAGAAATAAATCTAAATGAAACGCTGATTATAACCTATTAAACCCATGAAACAATATACCTAGGTTATGTTCGTTTGTGTAGTTCCTTCCTATGATACCGTTTTCTTTATATTATCAACTAATATTCCATCCAAGGAGGTAATATGGCCCAAAAAAATTTAAGTTTCGATTGACACTTTCTAATCTCCCCATATAATTCTTTTCTTCTAAGAGTGTCCTTAATAATACATAAGCAGTTATTATGGTCCAAGTATATTATTTAGTACCCTATGATATCATCAATAAATACCACAAAAAATTATCTTGATATTCCATGAATATTCTATTCATTTTATCCATAAAAATATAGGGTGAATTAGTAAGTTGAAATGGAATTACTATAAACCCATAATGTCTATACCTTGGAAAAAATGATGTCTTGAGAATATATTATTTCTTTACAGAGAATTTATTATATCCATAATTAAGGTTAATATTTAAAAAATACTGAGATTCATGATGTTTTTCCTGAATCGTCCCATATACCCTGGTAACCAAACCCTGACATGTCCAGAAGGGCATTCTCAATCCTCGTAGGTCTGAGACTAGCACATAGAATCATACAAAATGAATGTGGTTACAAATATTCCACAAAAATTTTGGATGAAAGATAGAAAAATCATTTCGAAGAAAAATGAAACACTATAGATAGAATATTACCACAATTAAAATAGGTAAATAACCCAATGTACTACAAGAGTATACCGAAAAATCGGAAGAAAACCCAAGTTCCAGTGGACACATCTCTCAAAGACCAAGGATCAGTAGCTACTAAAATCACCAAGGGGTGCCTTACACTTTCTTAAACATGTGAATAAATAATATACAAACACTCAAAGGAATTGGTTGGATATTAGTTAAAAGGACAGTTGGGTCTTTATAAGGATTCCAAAAAATATGCCAATATTTTATTAACAAAATAAAGCTTTAAATTTTAGGAAAATAGAAAAGTAATTTCTAAAGGATAATTAAAAAGACTCATGCTTTATATTTAAATGAATGGAATTTATTTAAACAAATGGATTAACAATAATTTTATATAAACAATTTTATAATAATTATATATAATTGAAAACAATTTACAAAAATATTATCATATATAAATATATATATCAAATACAAACAAGAGGGAGACATGGTCATATGCCAAAAAATTATGATAATTCCTAGATATGGGATTCCCACACACTCAAATAGTGGTCACAATATTATGTGTACAGATATCTCTTTGGAACCTGTTAAAGAGGACTTATCATTATCCCATCAATGATGTGACTATTATATATTTATTTATAGTATTTTATGTCATAGAGTTATGTGCAAATAACTCACTAACAACATAAGATTTCATGTTCTACAATAATAAACAATTATGGGAAATTTATTTTAATACTATTTAAAATACAATTCATCTCATTCTCCCATTACAAATATGGAACTTTTCCATTTAAAAAATAAAACGTGTTTTAATCAAACCCTACCATTTCAAGACCAAACTATTGGGTTTCTATGAAAATAATTTCCATATATATCCTCAAATACCAATTTTTAATCATTTTCATCAAATAAATTTCTCAAATCAAATAACTTAATTAAATTCATCAATTTAATTTAACAAAATTTAATTAAATTTCACAACACACACCAATCCAATGGAATTTGGTGTTTTTCCCAAATTCATGCAAAACCCAATTTTAAATACACAATTTCAATGAAAATGGATTTTTAATAAAACAATATAAATAAATTTCATTTATATTTAAAAAATTAATTTAAAAAACAATTGAATTTAAATGAGGAAATTTATTGTTGATCAAATTGGACAATCAAAATGGAACAACCTACCACAGGATCGTTGGATCTCAAAACGACAAGCCCTAAAAAAAAATATCTTGTGATGATCAATTGAAAAACTGATATGAGAATCAACCATAGATTTGTTATCTAAAATATTCGGTATTAGATTCCCAAAAAAATGTGGAGATCTTTAAATCCCTAGGGAGGAAATGAGAGAGAGTGGGGGAAAGTTAACGGGAAGAAGAAACCTACTGAGTGGAAATATAAAATTGTTCACCAATCAAATATTTGCTTCTAGATTTGTATAGAGGGGCCAAAATCCACTCTTGGAATCTTCCCATGAGGATGAAATTGTAATGGGTTGAATTAGGTTGGTCAAGCACCTAAAAGGGGGGTTTCGGGGGGTTTAAATTAAATTTTCGGATTAAAAATCCAATACACATGGAAATCTTGGCACTACAACATGGATAGAGAAACGATGTTCTCTAATAATCCAACCCATTATGAAGGGGTTTGTGGTTTCTCTTTGGTGAGATCATGGTTTTCCAAACAATGAGTCATCCTGGAAAAATCTCACTATCTGTATTTTCATGGTTTGACCTGAGAGGGAACATGTAATTGGAAAACTATTCTCCAACCCTTCATAGCCTAGAAACATTTAAAATTTGTAGATTTTTACCTGAAGCATCCCCAAACAAAACCCAATGATATAATGATTAAATTAGTAGTTTATTACTACCTAAAAAGTGTAAAAAGTTGTTAGAACCTCCCTACAATACAACATTTAATCCCGAATACTGCCTATTAATAATCTTCTAGGTCAAAATGATGAGGCCACTAATCTCTCGTCAGTGACTCCCACTCACATGTCTCATGAGAATTAAACAGTGCTTCGATAGCACGTGAACCAAAGGTATCAACCTATCACAAATTACCTTTCTTTCAGAATCAACTATCCTAATCGGAATTTTTGTCACTGATATATCGAATTCAGCCACAATATCACTGCAACTCGGAACATGTGATGAATTTGGTAGATACTTTTAGAGTTATCATACATGGAACATATTATATATCCACATAAGTAGTGGTGGAGTGATAAATGGTAATCAACATTTCCCACATTCTGAATAGCCTCAAAATGTCCAACAATGTGATGAGTAATTTCATCATGCCTCCCAAGCCACAGATGTTCACAACAGGGTGATGATTTCAATAATACTTCATCTCCAACTGAAAATTCAAATGTTCTATTCTGACGGTCAGCATAATATTTATACCATCTCTGTGTCATTAATATTCTTCAATGAATCAACTAAATTAGTGTTGTCATATCTTTAACCATTCTTGTTTTAACTAAGGATCTTTCACCAATCTCTAACCATCACAATAGAGATCTACATGGTTGTCCATAAAGTTCATCAAAAGGATCCATTCTGTTCATGAACTAGTAACTATTTTCTTAGGAAAACTTAACCATCCCCAAATGGTCATCTTACAATCCAAAAAAGTTGAGAATTCATGTGGGGATCATATTCTCAAAAATATTTATATCTCTTTCTATCAGGTAATCTAACTATTGATGGTATGTCATACATAAATGAACTGGAGATCCCAGTTACTCCTAAAGGCCTCTCCAAATATGAGAAGTAATCTGGGGATCACTATCAAAGATTATATAAGATGGAATTCCCTAAAAGGTTATAGCTTCTTTTAGATATACGTTTTCAAACTCTTCAAATTCAATTGTATAATGAATGGTTCTAAAGTTAGATGATTTAGTCAGAATAACAATCTCAACCCATATCATATTATTATTTTTCTTGGTATATATAAATACCACCATAATTTCAATATATATCACATCCCACATTCATGTATGCATATAATGTTTCTAGGGAATACCTGGAGGTTTCTAGTGCTTTACCTTGTAATATTGTAATGTATTATAATGAGAGAAAAATTCCATAATGCCCCATCTCATACATTTTTACAAAAATCTATTCCCCATGTCATAGAACATCTTCATGGTTCTATAGTTTACTACCCACTAGGAATTATATAAATCCCCCATCACATCTTTCCTTGTTGATAATGGTAGAAAAAATTTATTTCAATAGCATAGAATTTCCTCTATGAAGTCGAATAGTACATCATGGTACCCCCACCATTATTAGAGTCTATAATACTATGGAAGACATCATCAATTTGTTTCCCTAGAATAATAATCTCGAGAAGAGAGGATTTAAACTAAAATCTTGAGAGAGAATTATCAACCTATGATTATCAAAATCTGATATGAAACTATTCAAATAGTTCCATCAAGTTACACACTTCGAAAGATTCTTTGACATCCTGGGATGGATGTTTCTTGCTCGAATCATCCATGTATACATCCCTTTCCCCTTGGTAAATATGATGTTAATGTGAAAATATTGCAGGTATTCCACCAAATTTATTTGGAAGAGATTCAAATATTTTTGAGAGAAGATATAACTAAAACTTTTGAGGTCAAAAAAAGTTAAATCTTTCTCTAAAAAATTATTGTCACAAAATCATATGTGTGTCCATCACAGCTATGAGTTCAAGGTCAGAGGGTGGATAATTCTTATTGTGTGACCTAAGATGACAAGATCCATAGAAAATTACATGATTACCTTGCATGAGAATGCTTCCCAAACTTGAAATTGATGAATAACTAAAGACTATATATCCATGTTTGGACTTTTGAAGAGTCGTCATCGGTGCGATAGTTAATTGATGTTTTAGCTAAAAAAATAATTCTGACACTTCACATCCCAATAAATCATTACTCCCATATATGTCAGAGAATCTATTGTAGAATCCAAAATTGAGAATTTATTAATAAACCAGTGATAATACTCCGTTAATCCCACGATTCACTAATTCTTGAAAACATTTTTTGGTTGTTCCCATGTCATAACAACCTTACATTTTCCAAATTAACTAAAATACTGTGTTCTGACACGATGTGTCCCAATAAATTCACTTCCAAAATCTAGAACCCACTTTTCAAGAGCATCACATATATTAAATGATTTTTCAACAATTCTAGGACTACTATCATGTGATGCACATGATCCTCCTTCAATATAGAGTAAATAAGGATTTCATCCACAAAGAATCCCATGGATGTATAAAGATAATCATGGAAAATCATGTTCGTTAAATAAATAAAGACATTAAAATCTTTTGTTAGACCAAATGGTATGAAAAGGTACTCATAATGGTCATATATACTCTTGAAGGTAGTTTTCAAAATGTCAAATTATTTTATCCTTAACTAATGGTAAACGGATCAAATATTAATCCTCCAGAACCACAGATACCCTTTCAAATGATCAAATGTATCATGAATCCTTGGAAAATGACACTTATTCTTTACCATGACTTTATGTACATTTTATTAATCCACACAATGTCTATGTTAAGAATCATCTTTCTTATCAAAGAGAACTGGCACCGCCCATGGTGACACACTCAGGTCTATGAAGACTTTCTCTTGAGGATCATTCAACTGAGTCTTCAATACTTTCATTTATATTGGTACTATAAAGTAGGAAGGGATAAAAAATGGTTTCTTCTAAGTACTATGTTGACTAAAAAATCTACCTCCCTTGCCGGTGAAAACCAGAAAAATCAAAAGGGAAAACATTAGGAAACTCGATGAAAATTAAGGGGAGTCCATCACTCAAAGAATATCTATCTAGATAAAAATAAAACATTGATATTACTTTCCACAACTCTAGAAAATATGTTCCATATCTACTTTTCCTCAGGTTTCATTCTCCTAAAATAATATAACACACACCATTGAGTGCAGTAATGAAGACCCATCAAATATAAAAATCAATCCAAGATTTTTTTTGGAAATGAGCCAGTCCATCCTAAATTTAATGTCAAGAGGTTTCATGTCAAGAACTAGAAACTATATATAAGGCACAACTTATGGTAAAGGGAAATCACATGTGGGACTATGAAGACCCTTATCTCTCTTCATTCTTTAGGGTATAGAAATATGAATCACATAAGATAAAATCACTATATGAAGATTTAGCATATTAATAATACAGGTAGAAATAAATGAATGAGATACACTAGTATCAAATAAAAAAGTCACTAATGAAGAAGCTATAGTGATGGAACCTATCATAGTTTATAGACTCATATACACTTCTTCTAGAGACTCTTCCACTATGGGAATAGTCATTGTTCTATATTCCTGTGGCTAGAGCCCATTTTTCCTTGAAGAATCTGATTTTCTCATAGTTCTAATAGGCACTGTTGATCCCATTAAACTCTTAAAAGTTGAGAATACATGAAAAAACTTCATTAATTGTCCTGAGCGACTACATGAGACATATATCATGGGTTCCTCGGTGAAAACCCACCTATAAATCCAAGGCAATCCACATTGGTATCAAATTGATGATCCTATAATGTAACGTATATGAGATTTAAAATAACCCTATTATCGATAACTACAATTAGAATCACATGATTACTTTAACATTTAGTTTAATTTACATTACCCCTAGGAGAGAAACAAAACCCGGACAACCCTAAATTCCTATCCCTGCCAATTTTTACCATCAGAACTCTATTAATCACATCAATATAAGAGAATAGTCTCATAAAGAAAACCTAATAATGAATATCATATTTAATTCAAAACTCAATCCTTCAATCCATATTCTTCCCAATTGATACTATATCATTTGTAAACTACACTATCTTAGAAAAATTGTTTCATACTCCATCATGGTCTTCTCAGCCTAATCGAGTTTGAAAAACTCAATAGACTTAACCAACACCATAAACACTAGATGAAACTGGTCAATGAAATAATCTATAATGTATTTCTAATTTCATACCCCATGCATCTTTTACATAACCATATTGTCCCACTATCTCCTCCTCTATCCCTCCAGCATGATGGATGCACACTACACCATGATTTTATCAGGTGTCCCCATGAACTGAAAACAGACATTCCATCCTTCTCAACCATTCCCTAGTCTCTTAAATATCATTGAAGCATAATAATGCTGGTGGTTTATAAAAAAGTTACTCCTAAGAATGATTTTGTAAATAATTCCTCTATATTTCCATATCTGTATACTAAATTTTGTCTTGTGGTGGTGTTTATCCTAGAGCATAGACATTACCTATAATCACCACAACCAGACATGGGTCCAAAAGAGTATTTCCTCGATCTGGTTTATCATAATCTTCCTCCTTGATCTGCTTCATGCATTTTATCAAAATAATGAAGCTACGCAACATCAAAAAACAGTATAGATTACATCAAATTAATACTCAAATAGAGAAACTAGGGAAAAATAATACCAACTTATACACTAATAAGATTTTTATTTTAATCTATCAAAATCAAAAGTAGTGTAAATAATAGATCTAATATTCCAGACTAATTTCACAAACCACACCTAGTGACTTAATCCACATTACAAAGAGAGACATAAAATCACTCAATTAAAAATACCTCCTCTATTCGGACAACAATACACAAACTACAGATTGACATAAAAATGAAGCTTATCCTAGAGTTCAAACATAACTTTGTCATTAACCGTCTTAGAGACCCTAGAATCCCAATTACTGAGTCGATCTAGACTTGGCCTAAATGTCATTCTAGATCCCCATGGGTTGGTGACTAACACCAAGTATCAAAAAAAATTAATGTGGGAATTAATTTTCAACAAACATTGTCGAAGCAGTATAAAAAAATCAATATGAATACAAAATAAACTCGACAAGAAGAATGCTACCTGAAGTCATATAGGTAATCAACTCAATATACTATAAAATATCATAATAAAATACGAATAAGACCCAAGTAAAAGTATAAAAAACTTTCCAATACCAATAATCAGCCACTAATACCTCTTCTATGTGGTTACTTAGCTTTTCTCGAATCTTGAAGAAGATAATCTACAAGCACCCAAAGGCAGATGTATGGTGTGATCTAAAATCCTAGTAGGGTCTCACAAATGATTCCTTAAAATATGAAAACAATTAATTACCCAACTAAATATTTCATTTTTAAATAAATAATAACTTAATATATATAAATCATAATTAAAAAAATTCATGATTTATAATTCAAATGATGGAAAATACATTTAACAAATGGGTAAATAAACATATTATATAAATCTATTTATATAAATTCATAATGAATGGAAAGTAATTTAAAATCATTAGAATATATATTTAAAATTGAAACATGTGATAATAATGGTCGTATTAAAATTGGTATGATAGTTATTGGATATGGGACTCCTACACACTCAATTAGTTTTCACGACATTGTGTGTACATGCATCCCTCTGGTGGTAGTCAAAGATGAATTATCACCATACCATCGGGTATTTCACTGTTTAATATGTATTATTAGGGTTGAAAATAATAAAGTTTTGTCTGAATATTACACTAACTACCATATATTTCATGTTCTATAATAATATATAATGATGGGGAATTTATTTTAAAACTGCTTAAAATACAATTCATCTCTTTCTTCCATTTTAAATATGATAATTTTTAAATTAAAAACCAAAATTGGTTTTTTAAAAAATAGTTCATTTTTAAGATAAAACCCAAGGGTTTCTATCAATATAATTTATATCCATTTTAAAAAAAAATATCATTTTTTAAATCAATTTTATCAAATCAATTTCACAATTCAGATTCCAAAATTAAAATCAACAATTTAATTAAACCAAATTCTATCTAATTTCATAACACACCCTAATTCAATAGAACTAAGGGTGTTTCATGAATTCATTTCAAATCCAATTTTAAATCCCCTAGTTCAATGGAATTGGGATTTTAATCAACTAATTAAAAGAAATTTAATTTATATCAATTCATTTAATTTAAATCAACCCATTCAATTTATATCAAGTAATTTAGTGTTAATTAAAGTGAAAAAATAGAACCACCTACCTTGGGATCATAGGATCTCAAAACACCATTCCCTAAAACGGAAACTACATTGTAGATCGTCAGAAATGAAGATCCAAGAATCAAATCTTGATTCAAGATCTAAAATAGAGGGTTTTATATCCTCAATGTAACAAGAATATCTTCGAAACCCTAGGAAGGAAATGAGAGAGGGAAATAAAATGATAATGGGAAGTGGAAACCTATTGGGTAGAGATACAATATTTATTACCAATATTATATCATCTTATAAAAGGGTGTATGGGGGGAAAAATCATCTCATGCCAGCTCTGGAAGAATAAAAAATCATAATAGGTAAAATTAGTTCAATCGGGAACCTAAAATGAGGGATTTAGAATGTTTAAATAAATATTTGAATAAAAATATATCATACGCAAGGTTTAATTGGATGGGATTCATGGTTATAAAAAATGTTCTCCCTAACCATACACCCTATTCCGAAGGGTTTATGGATTTATCCTTGGTGGGTGTATGGTTTCCAAAACTGTGGCCATCTGTGAAAACCCTCAATGTCTGGGTTTTCATAGTTTTCCATGGAAGGGTGAACTATTTGGGAAAACTATATACCAATCGTGAATCAACCAGAAACATACCCAATGAATCCTCAAACTAAACCCAATTAAATCAAGATCATAAGAGAGGTTTTGGAATACATTAAAATAGTAACTAAATGTTACAATATGATTAAATAAATCATTATTATGAGGCAGATGATACTTGTTAATTATTTTAATATCATGGATTTCTTTATAGTCAATTCACTACCTCATGGATCTGTCTTTATTCTTAAAAAAAAGTACAGGGTTTCCCCATAGAGATACACAAGGGTGAATAACTTCGTTATTACTCAACTCCTCTAGTTGTTTATTTAGATCAACTAATTCCACATTGTCTATTCAATAATAAGTATTTGATATAGGTCTCACATTGAGGATGAAATTGATAGAAATATCAATTTCCCAATAAGGGGGATGTCTAAGTAAATACTCTAGGAATATATCAATGTATTTCTATAGAATAGGTGTATACTCAATTTTAAGATCACCTTTTTCATCTATAGGTATTATCTTTTCTTCCTCTCCAACAATATCATTTGTAATAGCTATAGGAGGTGGATCTAGATATGACTTAGATGATGAATTCTCCCCTATAAAGATTGTAAATTCCAAACCGTCATCATTAAAAAATGTTTCCATCTATTTGCAAAAAAAATTCCATTATGCATTGAAATACAATACTTACCATAGATCATATCAAAATCAACCATATGTATGATATAAAAATTGATAATTAGTTAATTTTTATGTGTTATTATAGGAACTACATGAAAGAACATTATTGCAATATGGTTTCCATTATGGGGTTTTCCTGAAAAATCCCTCATAAAGGATAATTGGAGATACATAATTTTTAAGAAAATTGGGACGATATAAAACGATTTGATGGTCCATAATCAAATAAAGATTTAGATAAATTTGAGTAGATGATTAATTTTCTATCCACCTCATCATTAGGAACTTCATCTATAATTGTTTTGACTTTATAACTATGGAATCATTATATAGTCCCTTTTTTAGTAAACTTCCCTTGAGGTCTAGGAAAGTAATTTTCATAATGTCCCAACTCTTTATAGCTAAAGCATTACACATTGTAGGATTTTTTCTCACCTCTAAAATCATAGAATTGGTGGCATTTTTCTCCAAAAATGAAAAAACACCCATTCCCAATAGGCATGTTCCATGATTTTTGTATCAACATTTATTTAAAGTAGGAAATTATATCCTTTCCTTCTTCACTTTTAATTTATTTCCATTCATAGAGTACTTACTGCACCAATTTTTCCTTTTCTTCACATAGAATCTACAAGGATTAGAAAATTCATTCTCTATCTTTATGACACATGATAATATATCCTCATATTGTGATAATTTCTGTGAGACTAGTTACCTTCATAGAATTGAATTAATAGTAGAAATGGTCAATCTCTCTCATTTTATTACATAAGTTTTCTACAGCATTCCTTCATACCCTTGTAATGTTGGCTTCATACATGGATATTTGTTCATGCTCATTATGTGTTAGACTCAATAATTACCTCTCTGTATCTGCTAAGAGTTCATGATAAAAATATTTATCCATGAAAATTTAATTAAAATCCATCCATTACATATGTTAAATTTCTTACTCCCCCTTTGTGTATTGAATTAATGACCACCAATAATCTAAATCTCCTAAGATATGATATACATCCATGAAAACCTTCTCCCATTCATTACTTACCAATGTGAGAAATATATTCTCTATGGAAAATATCCATTCCATCAAAACTAATGAGTTTGTACTCACATTGAATGATGAAGGTTGTTATTGAATGATGTGGTCTAACATTGTTACACCGTATTATTGATATGGATGCTTCATGTGGGTAAGGTTATTGTTCACAACATAAGCTTGTTTTCCTAGTAATTTAATAATTGTTTCATCTTCAGTTGTTACTCTAGCTCCCACATCATTATCTTATATAAGATGGAAATACAAATATGAAATAAGGGTATTGAAACAGTTTCCATTCCATCAACTAGGTGCAATTTCAAAAAAATGTAATACACTATATTATATCATAAAATTATGAAACATATTGTCTAATATCAAAAAATCTGAATCACATGCTCTTAAATTGAAAATTTAGAAATAACTACACTCTAAATAATAAGCATAGCTACATTGTTATTATTCCCAATTTCCTTTATATTGTTATATTTCTCTAATCTAGTTTCCAATGATCCTAATAAAATTTCTCTATTAAAAAATATAAAGACCCTGAACTAAGAATCCATGATAGGGTGTTTTATTTCATTACATTGGTATTATGAAAAAGGAATCACTTCCCAAAAGATAGAATTGTTTAGATGATTTGGAAAACCAGATAAAAAATTTGTTTACGTTATAACATTAATTGAATAAAAAATAGTTACTTCATTGATAACACACTTATTATGTTATCATATACTTATATGTCGGTCATAATATACATCTTGGAATTAAATTGAAAAAGAAACATAAGAATTAGGTGATATAAAATTCTTAATAAAGGTAAATAATACAAAAGAAGTTGTAAACATAAATAATAAGTCATAGTTAATATATAACAATACATGTCTTTAAAAAACATGATTGTAATATGGATGGAATAAAATATGAATAAATAATTCTATATAAATACTCATATGATAATATAACAAAACCATAGATATTATACTAGTCTAATACAAACATAGTCTATTAGTTACTAATACCATAATAAGGGAATTCATAATGGAGGACATCATAAAAATACCTCCAAGGATTTAGGCAAGAGACAAAATATAAATCGGTAAAAACATGGTTTTGTTTGTCTCATGAGACATATAGATACATCTAAGGGATATAAAGGGTCATGCACATTCCTTACTAAGTACAGTTCATCCCTCGTATGAAAGGGCATGAACATAATCAACATTTATATTCATATTGAAACTATAATATGAAATATTATTAACATTCCCCAAACAATAAACATAATCATAAACTGTCTTGAGTAATATGAAGAATGGTACTATAACGTCCTTGACCTAGGAGCCACTAAATCGGTGCTGTAAGTTGGGTCGTCACAAGACCTCAAGAAATCATCCCTATATGGAAAATCTTGCTAACAAGAAATGAGGGTCTAATGAGTGATGTGGGGAGACTATACCCTCTTTACCAGAGTAATCAATAGCATAACAAAACATAAATATGGGAGGCAATATGAAAAATCTAATGAACATTCACAACAAAGAAATCGATAAAAATGCTATAGCCACAAATTGAATATAACCATTCAATGGAATACTAGTAATGCCACAAGTATAGGGAACCCAAAATAATGAAAATAGAAGAAATCCTCAAACAGTCAAGCCTCTAAGTCTGGAACCTCATCAACGAACATCCCAAGACCAAATCAATTCACTAGCACCGGTCCTTTCCCATATATAAACCTGAAATTAAAGAATATAATTGGGTACCTAATGACATCCTCAGTAGGGTGTGAGTACGACTCTGTAGGCCACCACAAATGGTGTCTAAAAAATATCCTGTCGCAAATGTGGAGTAAAATGTATGAAGAAAAGGAAAACTTTAGTTCTATTAGAGAACCAATATATAGTTTCACCATTTATACCTTTATTACCATTTTCATCATTTATGTCATATTTATTAATCAATATCCTTTATCATATTTTCCTTTGTTTGAGTTCATATATCTTCTACACATGGGTCCAAGGCAATAAACCACTATGAATAAGGGAATAAATCTGATTCCATATCTAACTAAGGAATAACACTTCACAATAAATATATCTAACTTACCATGGAGCCTCAGTACAAGTATTTTCATGAAATTCTACCATTGGGGCATAAAACATCAATTAGACATATTCACCACAACTCACAATGGTCATTGGTGGACACACAAGGAGCCTCAATCCAATTATCCAACTGGGATCTGGTACTTCATGTCTGGCCATATCCACTACTTAGTCATAAGTCGGAAATCATGGAGCATCAGTCCAAAAATCCTACCAGGATTCAAAATTCTATATACGACCATCCCAACCTTGATATGGAACTCCATGTCCATAACCATGGGTTCAGGAGCATTATTACTTTCCCTGAAAACCACGGTGCACTGAGGAGTGAAGAATTAGTCCAACCACCAAAACTATTCTTCACACATTACCATATGACAACCAATAAAAAAAAGAAATCACATTCCCCAATCATCATCATGGGAATTAACATTCTTTCATAATCCATTAACATATTTACAATTTACATTACATATCCATCTTTCTCGATTCTCATTTATTGTGATTCAACCTAATAAGTATATTAAAAATTCCTATACATTAGCCAATGCTCACCAATTAACATGCATCATCCCATTTATTCCATTTATAATTTCACAATAATTTTCCCCACATATTCATTTCATGTAGTATTCTTATGTCATATAGCACAACCACTTTATTACATTCAACCAATTTTCTATACCTTATAATTCCCATGTATTTACCAATTCATTATAATCATCAATTCTCACTTACAAACCTATTTTTACTGGTTTTAAATTCACACGACATTTCCAGTTTAACATTATCATCTTCTCATATATATTACTTTCTTTGGGAATTCCATCATAATTTATAACCACTTCCACCAAATCTCATTTAGCCTGATTAACCAATTACTAAACCATGAAAAAAACCCCTTAAGACATTATAAAACCTCAGAAAAACTCTAAATATTCAATCCTAAACCCATAAAACCATATTACCATGTACAATAATGTAGATATGTTAATTCACATCAATTCCACTCATTACTTTTTCAATTCATAGTATGAGGAATGATGGGACACCCCATGGGTGGCCCCAAATTGGTAAACTCATCCTTGATGCATATCGTGGGGATTGTGAGGGTTTTAAATCATTATTGAGATATTCATTTTATCAAAAATCACCAAAAAATAGATCATAACATTATGGAATAAAGAACAAATATTCATATGCATAAATACCCTAAAAAGTATTAGATATCATGTGTAGACCACATACCTCAAATCTGATGATTAACACACTTCTAATAGTATCCTTATATTCAGATTCAACCAACCCCTTGAAGACGCAAACTATAATTCATCAGAAAAAGAGGGTTTGTGGATTTTTATGACTATGGGATAAACTACAAACCCCAATCTAGAGAAGAGAAGGAAGATGGGCGTTAGACTTACTTGGGTTTTCGATCTGCAACCAACGACACTCCAAATTGTCGAAAAGAAAATGATAAAGGACCTTGGGAAGAATGGTTCATCCAAGCCCATCACTAGGGTTTCAAGAGGAAAAATGGATGAGAATCCCAAGCTAGGGGTAAAAATCCCAGAGTGGTAATTATGTAAAATTTTCAACTTTACTGGGCCACACGGTTTATCGTATGGTTTGGAAAACTGTGTGAAAACCATGAGAGATCCACTATCCCAAAATACCATCATTTGCATGGATTCATGGGAATTCTTCCTGATTATCTTAACCATGTGATTACTATGTGCAAGACTCTTTCCAAGACTGCACAGTTACATGGGATTATCCGCACGGTTTCTACTTATCGTGCGCAAACAATGTAAGATATGACTTTATTAATTTCAACCAAAATTTTATACCTTATAATTTCCATATATTTATCCATTCATCATAATCATCAATTGTCACTTGAAAACATGTTTTTACATGTTTTCAATTCACAAGACATTTCCAATTTCACATTCTCATCATCTCGTATATATTACTTTCTTTGGGCATCACAACATAATTTATAACCACTATAACCAAATCTCAATTAAGATGTATCTAGCCTCTCCATTGAAGGCCCATAGGGACATTACCATATATTATTATCTAGCCTCACCATTGACACAATTTAGGGGGGAATTACTACACCATACATTTTAGGAGTAAGATCATCCGGACCTCACTCAAGTATGACCTCAATTCTGCATGGTGCTTTCCATTACGATATCAAACCACAGGTGAGTTACTATCACCACACCCATCCCCTTCCATAGTAACTTTTCAGTACTCACCCAACCGAATGTCCCTAGAGAACCAATAACACTAACTAAGGTCTTCTCCCAATCATTGTTGGAGTAAAGAACCACAATTTGTTTTCTAGGAATATTTTCACATTTTCAAACCCCATAAACAACTTAACATAAGATTCTCAAATACATTTGGAACTACCCTAAGTCCAATGACACTACATGGCTCAATCATACCTTAGAATCACATCCCATTAACCTCCTTGAGAGACACAATGCGCACCCCTCAGTTCCCTCATAGACATCCCATTGCCACTACATCTATTCAATGTTCTGCCCTCCACATTAAAGACTAATTTATCACTCCCCGCCATAGGAGTGTTATTACTATTACTCTATATGAGGGACTCCAACCACCATGGATAATGCTCAATAATAATACAAACCCCCCAAACATATACTTGGATATCTAGATTGTTCCAGAAGCAGATAATGTACATCGCCTAAGACCCATTCCTGGCTACTGTAAATGGCACCCACATAATTATTCACCATTCGGTCCATCCTGAGGGACCTCACTCGAAAACATTGAGGTTTTACATCCCATAATACAGTACCACATATACAACTCCCATGAGAATAAACTCCATGATTTCCATCAAACAAGAAAATCAACAACAAATATCTTAGCATAAAGACAATGCTTTTCAACGTACCTGGGAATATTTCAAGATGTTTGGCATGATCATCTCTAGCTGAGGTACGCTAAGATGTTTTTGAAGAACAGACCTCTATCTTATCCATTAATGATGTGACCTCCCGTATGGGACACTATGAAATTACTAGATCTTAAGCTTTCGTGACATAGACATCTCAACACATTCCAATAGCACCTAATCATCACCACTTAGGTGTGGTTTCTGACCATGAATTTCTACCGCCCCACTACCATCCTCCATGTTGTCATGAACCAACCTTCCTCTAAAGTTACTACCACCAAGCCACTTGAACTTCTCCAGAATGACCCTGATGAGTATCATCCAACACAATGATAGAGCACACCATTAAAACCAATTGTCTCTTGCAAATTCATGCTTCCCATATTGGTTTAGTATGGAAAAATAAACACTCATCTCGATTGAAGTTGTGCATTACTAGTGCATACTCACATCTGGACCTCATTACAGCCTTCAAGACCACACTTTCCAATGACCAGACTAAACTAAATTTAGTCCCCGCATGTCACCATCACATAATAATATCTCAAATCCCTCTCACATACCCAAACCATGCCTCTATGTCTATTATCCCCCTCAGCCCCAAGGCACTCTCAAAACCTCACCCGACAACCAAACCATCTGCATAACAAGCTGACTCATGTGACCGCCCTTATCACAGTGTCACCTTCTAAAGAAAAGTATCTAACCTCACTTTTGTAACCCTTGTCTCTCCCACCGAGAACAACATCAAGGCATCCATTGATCTTCTTCCAAATGTATGGGTCATTTATTATTATGATAAAACCCTTTGAAACAAGCCATATAACCCACTATAATAATGCAAGTGCCTCTCTGAAGGACCATGGTACGACCATACAATTCACCAATGCAAAATGGTAATCCCTATTCCATGATTTCAACTCTAAAGCATCATCATTGATTTATATTCTAATTAACCTGCACCACTGGGCTTGCCACCGACAATGTTACACATGATTTCCCGAAATGGTCAATGCATAACCGAAAGATGAGTCGCATAACCTACTATCAATAGTCCCACTAACCCTTTAGGATATCTCACACTAGAAGAAATCATTAATGTCCCACGGTCAAATTCCAAATGGCCACCTGTATGAAATACACCAAAAATTACTAGAAATATCATTTGACCTCTCTCATTGGTCACCTTGGAGGTAAAATGATATCATCTTCCCAACTATAGTCGCAATAAGAAAAAACCATTGGTAATCTCTCCAACCATAGAAATTAATATATGAGAAAAACATTTCTCACTAATGTAACTCTCACTCCTGGTCTGATACACTCTCTTCCTAGAACATCAATGAACATTTATTGTAGGTTTTGTATCAAAGGAAATCACACAAATACATCATCACAATAAGTTTAACACCCTCTCCCAAATTCAAATCAAACCATTGAAGGTCCCTACTCAAAAGTTCACCAAAAATCAAACATAATCCTTATGGTTCAGCCTACACACTGTGTGGTCATGACCCACAAGTGTTTCCATTCTCAAATTACTAAACAACGCCTCATGGTCTAAAGACCACAACCAACAGAGGGTGATATAAACACAACTCTTATTCTATATCATAACATACATGACCTCAAAACTCATATCCAAGGTCCCAAATGAGGGAAATATAACTACCCAGACTACCCATACAAAGGGTTTAATTGACAATACAAGGAATAGTTGTTACCCAGTTCACACTAAAGACCCACCATTACACATACTTTATAATAAACTCCCCATTTTTCAACATATACATCAACATTTTAAAATACCTTTTCCACAACTTTTTATTGTCATCATTTTAAATCATTTATAACTTCCATATGGAAAAATTAATTACTAATTTGACCATCACTATGAAAAATATTCTCTCTTAGACGTTGATTTCTTTAAATTTCCAAGGAAATAGAATGCATTATACTCTCTATACCCAACACACCTATATTGTGAGTGCCTATCATGATGCATGCCACTTATATACACAGGTACCTAGAATGTTGCATGAATGTTAAACCTAATTCCAATCCATCCTTGAGAAAATATCTTAAAATCGTCACATCACAGCACATCTACATCACCCAATGTTAAAATATCATCAAATGAAACAACACATAAAAAGTAACAAAAATTTCTTCACTAGGTGACTTGGGTTTTCCACCTTACATGAGTCACCTAATCACTGGCATGAGCTCATTACCAAGGACAGAAACTGTCCTGATCTCTTATATACCATTAGAAAATAGTAATAAAGAGAAAATAACTCCTCTAATACAACTTTATGATTTCCCCGACATGGGAGCCACTAAACTGGTGCCCTAAGCTGGGTTGTCACAAGACCTCTAGCACACCTCCCTGTCTGCCCGAAGTTGCTGACTAGCTGCAAGAGTCAAATGAGTGATATGGGGATATTATACCCTTTTTACTAGAGTAAGACACAACATAACAAAATATTAATAATTGAAACAATATGATAAAGCTAATTAAAATTCATAACCAGGCATCCCAAAAACAATGTATAACAAAAAATTTAATACATCCTTTGAATTCTATACTAGTAGTGCCCCGAGTATATTGACCCCAAAATAATTAAAATAGAATTAATCCCCCAAATTATATAGACTCCATGTCCTCAAACTCATCCATGAGAATCCCGATCCTGACTCAACTCCCTAGCACCGGTCCTTGCCCATATCTGAACCTACAAAAATGAAATCTACACAGGTACCCAATGGTGGCCCGAGTAGGGTGTGAGTACATCCCTGTATGCAACCACCAATAGTGTCCACAAAATATCTAGCCTAGAAAATAGTGAACAAAAATTTCGAGTCAAAAGGTACGATAAAGAATAGGATAACTCATGTTCTATTAGATAACCAAAATACAGTTGCACCATTTGTATCTTTATTACCATTTTCATCCTTCATGCTGTCTTCATTACTCAATACCTTTTTATCAGGTTTTACATGGTCTGAGTACATATATCTTCTAAAAATGGGTCCAAGGTGATAAAAAACTTTAAATAATATAATAAATCGTGTTCCCTATCTCACTATGGAATAAAATTCCACAATCAATAGATCTCACTTTCCCTGGAGCCTCAGTTCAAGTAGTTTCATCAAATGAAAACATTGGGGAAAAAAACCATTCTAACATCTTCTCTATAACTCACAATAGTCATTGGTCCACACACAAGGTGCCATAGTACATGTATCCAACTGGGATCTAGTACACCATGTCTAGCCATCCTAACCACTAGATCAAAAGTCGGAAAATATGGGGCACCAGTCCATGAATCCAAACGGGATTTAGAATGGCATGTCCAATCATCCCAACCTTGATATGGAATATGTTGTCCCTAACATTGGGTTCAAGAGTTTCAATCCATTCCCCAAAAACCACGGTCCACTGAGGAGTTCAGAATCATTCCAACCACCCAAAATTGTTATTTAGATTTTACCATATCACAGCCAATACAAACCGAAATCACATTCCATAACCATCAACAACATAATTAACAATGTTCCATAATCTATTAACATATTTAATATTTAAATTACATATCCATCTAGATAGATTCTCATTTATTATCTTTAAAACTAGTAAGTATATTCACAATTCCCATAAATTATCCAATGATCACCGATTAACATACATTATACCATTTATCATTTCATGAAAACTTTTCACGCTTATGCATTTCACGTAAAATTCTTATGTCACTTAGCACAACCACATTATTAAATTCAAACAATTTGATATACCATGTAATTCTCATGTATTAACCAATTCATCATAATCATACATTCCCATTTGAATGCCCCTTTTAACATATATTTAATTTACAATCCATTTCCAATTTAACATTCTAATCACCTCATATATATTAATTTCTTTGGGGATCCCAACATAATTTATAACCTCTTCGATGCAATCTCATTAAGCTTGATTAAACCACTACTAAACCATAGAAAAACAAGCCCTTAAGCAATTATCAAACCTGGAAAAAACTTTGAATATCCCATCCTCTTCCCATATAACCATATTAAAATTTAAGACATGGGCAATATGTTAAACCACATCAATTCCACACTTGAATTTGACAATTCCTAGGTTCGGGAATACTCACACACCACAAAGGTGGCCCCAAAGTGGTCATCTCATCCTCAAGCCATCCCATGGGAATCATGAGGGTTTTAAAACATTATTGAGATGTTCATATTAACAAAACACATCAAAGGAATTATATCATAACATTAAGGAATAATGAACACATACTCATATTCACAAATCCACTAAATAGTTATGGGTTATCATGTATAGACTACATACCCTGAATCTGATGATGAATGCCCTCTTAATCATATCCTAAGATCCAAATTCAACAACATCAAGAATCCCTAACATAAATTCTATTAGAATTTTTTTTTATGGATTTGGAAGAATAATGGAGAAACTGAATACCCTAATCTAGAAAAGAGAAGGAAGTGGGCATTAGACTTACCTAGGGCTTCGATCCACAACCAACGACACTCCAAACAGTCAATAATTGAATGAAAATGGCCCTTGGAAAGAATGGTATGTCCAAGATCATCACTAGGGTTGAAAGAGGTGAAATGGATGAGAATCCAAGGTTAGGTTTAAAAATCCCAATGTGGAAATTTTGTAAATTTATCTACATTACTAGGATGCATGATTTACCAGCACAGTTTTCCAAACAGTGAAAAAACCATGCGTGAGACATTATCCCAATATCCCCCTATCACATGGTATATTTGGAATTATAAATGGTTAGCATAACCAATTGATATCCATGCACAAGACTTTGTCCAAGGAAACTCGGTTACCTTGTTTGATCAGCATGGGTTTCACTAATCGTGCACAAACCGTGCAACATGCCCAGAAACTCATTTCCCTCATTTTTTCTATACAAATCCTCCAAAACACCACCAAGTCATCACATGGACATAGGAAAAACATTTTATCCAAAATAAGGTACATAAACTGAAACATTAACAAATAAAATACATTATAAATAATTTGGAATCTTACAGGTATCAAGATAGTACATCCCCAAAAATAATCATAACATATTCAATAAAATATTTTTGAAGGTAAAGAAAGAGATAAATCTCAAAAATCATAGGATTTAACTATTTGTGTTCAAATAGATAAAAATATTCTAACAAAATAACTGATGAATTCTTTATAGAAATACCCACTTTACTTTGAAATGAATATTTATTCTTGAAAATAATTTTTATTTATCATAAAATATAATTAAAAATATATATATATATATTAGAAAAGAAAATTATATTATATTATATTTTAGGAATATTGAAAATATTATTCAGAAAAAAATATAGTAACTGAAGTGAAAACATGTAAAAAAGCGTGTTTAAGAAACTCTCTAAATGATCCACATCAGTGAGGTTTAAGGGAAAATATAAATGAGTCTTTAAAGAGTAAAAGACATTAATTTTTCCATAAAACTAGAAATATACTAATATATTTTTTGAAATGATAAATATAGATATTTTAAAAATATTTTGTTTCTTAAATTATATTATGGTGTGTACCTAAAATGGGTAAGAAATTAGAAAGTTCTTGTTAATGAGTCTTGCTTTTCAAGAGGAATTGAAAAAGGAACCTCATAAAACAAGTAATTACCATAAAACAAACAATAATTATGATAAATACCAATATTTGGATTATATATAAGAAATTTATGAAGAATACATAAGAATAATTAAGAATTACATTAGGGTAAAGAGAGAGAAACTCTATCCTGAAGGAAAATCAATGATCGGGATGAAACCCTTACATTATTTATGAAATTGTTCAATATATGAATTTAATGTCCTTAATACTAAAATTATTCTCCTTAATAAATTAATTAACAACCCCTAATACATGTATTTTATTTATTATAATTTTATAATGTTTTTATGGACTTTTGATGATTTATATGATTTATCTTCATCATTCAGGGGTGTTAATTTACCTGGTTTTCCTGATTTTCACTCTGGTATTTATATTTGAAAGATCATAAAAAATGGGAATAGTTATATTGAATTAAAATTATAGGTTATTTATAAAATTAATAATTATTAAATTCTCTTATATATTATTTTTTTCTATATATGTGGATGATTATTTATATTAAATGTTAATGATAACTATTTAGATTATTTTTGTATTTTTTATCATCACTGGATTGTTTTATTTTATTAGTCAATATTAAATATATACTCTAATTACAGGAAAATAAATATGATTTAATACACATAATATACTCTTTCATAACAATAAAAATGGGTTTATGACAAGGTATACTATCATAATTTAAAATCAAAAACTCATCATCCATGAAGGTGGTAAATCAGAACCTCACAGATGATGTTTTCATTTTTATAATAAATGGGGAATAGAATATAATTTCTGATTGATATAAAATTAACATGATAGAATTAAAATATTTAAAATATTTAAAATATACCAAATTTATCATTCCACTTTATTATATGGCTGTGAAGAAATGATAAGAAAATAAAATAAATTGAAAAGTAATTAAATGAAAAAAAGAGGATTTTACCTCTTAAACATCTTCTTCTAGAGATCATACTTAATGAACATTGGAATGGTCTTTTAGTGAGACCAGAAATAAAAAGATGTGGATAATATAATTGGAGGAGTATTTTGGAATAATATTATCAATCTTCAAGGATATTGAGGTGTTAAGATAATGGGTGGTGATTAGAGGTATTTCTAGGGGAAGAGGAGCATTTTTTTATTATTTTATTGATTTGATTATTATTTTGACTCAAGAATATGAAATATTCTGATTACCATGACTAAATAAAGAAAATAGAGAAGTAATGTTTGATATTATGGTCTTATATCATCCACACATCATTTGTGACTCAATAATTCATGTATTTGAAAAATACTGTAAATTATTGTATTTCACTATTCACCAAAACATTAAATATTTTAGAAAAATACTATAAAATTACCCTAAACATATATTGATATGTAAAATTATAAATTATATTCTATTTTATTAAAATAATTTACTAAATTTTTGAAATTTATTTTTTATATAAAATAGTCATTTACTTGAGAAATACTGATTTTAATATTTTAACTGGTTTTATGACACATTCAAAAATTAATGACGATCTTATAAAATTATATTATAATACTAAGAACAAAAAATATTTATTTATGAATCTTTATCATGAAATATTTTTTTTTAATAATTATACAAATTATAAAATTGTGAATAAACATTTATGTTTCACTAGAATACACATACTAAATTTATCATTTTTAAAACATTTATTTACTTATTACAATATATATATATATTATTTTCATTCTTTATATACCTAAATATTATGTATACATTCATAGATTAAGTTACAATACTATTGGTCATATTAATATTCCTCATGGCCACAATACTATTCCAATGGTCAAATTTAATAATATATTATGGTTTCAAACATGGAGTTGTGTGATATATAGACTATCGTTGATTTTGAATTTTAAAACATTCATATCATAAAATCTTATGGTGTTACACTATATGTATGGAATCATTGGTGACATGATACCTTAGTGTGTGTATCCTAATTTATAGTATCATTCTTTCAATAGACTAGGTAATGTTCAATTGTTTTGGGGTAAATATACTAAACAATATAGATGTAGGGGTCAAGACAGACCCCTATGTCTTGAAATGGATTAGCTTCCCATCAGTAAGCAGGTCGCTGGATATTAACTGGTAATTTGGGCCAAACAAAGGGATGTGATACCCCAGTGCAAGAGTGGTAGTACCACTCAGAGGGAACATCATCGAGGAGTAAAACTGGAGACCAAGGTGTAGAGGAAATCCATCTACATGACATATAGTCTACTTAGACCACTTTGGATGTTGGAACTTCTATCATGAGAGGTAACATTATTGAACTGTCTATCTTAGCTTGTGTTTCTTTATACATATGATTCATATTCCATTATATCATCTCTTTTCACAAATGTTTTGGGTTTGTTTTTGATATTATAGATGTGGTAGTGACTATTGAAACACCATTGGGAGTGCAGTCAGAGCGTATAAAACAACGAAAGATGTGTTATCTTGAAATTTGTGGCTATCATATCCTTTTGAATATTATTGTGTTGAAAATGAGATGATTTTATTTTATTCTAGTTATGGATTGTATATATTGATTCCATACTCATATAAACTATTATAATATGATATATTTTTTTTCTTCTTTAGACAGAAGTTGGTATACTCATTATGGTGAGTGGGATCATTAAGCAAGCCATGTAGAACCAATTCAGAAAACATTGGACTTTATCATGGCTCATATTTATACCATTACTATGGGGGATAGAGGGGTGCATAAGGATAATTTTACCCCAATTATGTTTGATTTTAAGACATATTTCTTGAAGAGTTATTTATAATTACACATAATCGAGAGATTCAGTTCATGATCAAGTTTGTTCAAGGAGATTACCAATTTCTATCCTACCGTAGAGGATGGAACCAGTATAGTTATAGGAGTAGAATGATTATTTAAACGATCTTGAAGATAAGAGTCATATATGGCCTAGTACATATCAATGGGGTTATCTCGTGATTTTCACCATGAAGGATGATGAGACATTGCAGTTATGTATGGATTAAAAAAATGAACTAGATGATAGTAAATATTAGGTATTACTTATTGTGAATTAACATTCTATTAGATAAAATGGGAGGTGCCATGAATTTTTTTTCAACATCAACATGTGATAAAGGAATCAATAGTTGAGTTTGAGAACAACTTAAATACCCTAGACTACCTTTAGGAGTATGTATAGCTTATATAAGTTTATAGTGATTCTATTATTTCTGATGAACACATAATAAGTATTCTTGGACTTAATGAATCAAATCATTCAACCATTCCTATATCAATTTTTAGTAGTTTTTATTAAGAAATCCTAGCATGTTCCCAATTTTTATATATCCATTTCCAATATCTAGACATCATTTTGAGTACATGGAGAGATCATCCGATTTATTCCAAGCTATCCAAATAAGGTTTTTGGACTGATAGAGTCCACTTATTGGGTCATGTTGTATCAGAGGATTGAGTGTTAGTCGACCTAGATAAGGTTTTAGATATGGTATCATTGGTGTGACCCAAGAATGACTTTTAGTTTCAATGTTTTCTTGGTTTAGTATGTTTGTATTGGTTCTTCATCCACAACTACTCTATCGTAGCCTCACTGATGTCTGGGATGACCAATAAAGGGGTGAAGTTTATTTGGACGAATTATTATGAAACATATTTCCATAGATGAATAGAATGCTAATATCAGCACTGACCCATATCCCTACCCAACTCTAGTAAGGAGTATAATGTGTAATGTGATGCATCTGGAGTTGGACACAGAGAATATCTGATGTAGGATAACCATGAATTTTCTTATGGATCAAGAATTTTAATACTACATGGGATGATTTATCCTAATAAAAACCTAGACATAGGTGTGGAGGTATATTCTTGAAGATGTTTGAGACATTATCTATTGGGTCAGAGGTTTTTGGTGTACACAGAATATAAGAGTCTCAAGTACATGTTCTCTCAGTGTACCTAAACCTTTAGAAAATTAGGCGGGATGAGTATCATTAGTTTTTCAACATCGAGCCGTCTTATAAAATGAGAAATGGAGACTTTATTTTTGATTTCGTGATATGGAAGATGATGATTGAGGTGGTACGATAATCATTCAACCATTTGTGGTTGATAACCCTCTTTGCTGATATGAGCCTTGATGTTTAGTAGTCCTAGGGATGAGTAGATCTTACTTTGTACTTTATTATACCCATTCATCATGATCATATCAATATATAGAGGTTATCAGATCTAGAGGGATTGTATTTTATAAAATAATAATATGGTGTGGATCCACAATCAAGATGGTCTCTAGGATGAAGTTTCAATCTCCTCTTTCATCGTTGATTAAGAATTACTATTAATTTGTCCAAGAAGTTGATGAGATAATTTAATGCTACTATATTGGTGGTATATAATATTTTTATAAGGATATAGCATGATATCTATAGATAGTTCTGGTTTCTAGGGATGATGTTTTAGGAAGTGGGCTTTGTGGAAAGATGTTACACCTGTCAGTAGGTGAAGAATGAGCATCAGAGACCTATTGGATTTTTGTATCCTCTTCCCATTATGATGTGGAAGTTGGGTGATTTCACTATAGATTTGATATAGGATTACCCAAAAAACAAAATAATAATGATTCTCAAAATGTGACTATAGATATACCGATGAAGTTATAAAACTATTTTCTTTTTAAGGATAACTTCATCATTGATGATCTGGGTATTATTTACACGTATGAGATAGTTTGGTTGCATTGTGTTCCGAGGGGGGGGTTATTTTTTATCCAGATTATCATTTTACAAATAAGTTTTGTAAGGTCCTTAAAAAAGATTTGGGATCATAGGATCTTATGATTATATCCTACCATCCTCAAACTGAAGGCCAATATAAGAATACTATTCAGATTCTTGAGGATATCTTATGAGCATATATTTTGGATTTTGGTGGTAAATAAAAGAATCATTTTGCACTCATGGAGTTTTACAACAATAATAGCATCAAGGAATGAATCCAAATGGATCTATTAATGGTACTATATGATATACTATTTTATTCCCCTCTTTGTTTTTTAGAGGCCAGTAAGTCAATGATTATTGGGTCTAGTTCCGTATAGGGGATCATTAGGTTGGTGAAGATGAGTAAAAAGTGGTTGGTGAACATTTCAAGATGACATAATTCATAAAATTTTCTTCGTAGATTACCTATGGAGTATGAGGTAAGTCAAAATGTGTTTCTTTGTGTGATACCTAGAGTAGGTAAATTTCATATCAGAAAACAAGGGATGCTTTCACCTAGGTTTTTCGGGCCATACATTGTTTTGGAAGGGGTTGATTTAGTAGAATACCGCTTGGACATTCCACACTGCTACATAACATTGGATGATGTGATTCACATGTCACATATTTGGATATAACATTCATAACCTTCTCATGTGATATATGGTCTTGATGTTTATTTGGATATTAATGTATCTTTTAAGGAGCATCTAATACATATTGTGGACCGTATTGATATGAATATCTGGGGGAATATCATTCCTATAATATGATTACGATGGAAGCATGGGCGTGTTCAATAGGGTACAAGGGAGAGGGACTATAATCTATAAGCATAGCGTCCAAACATTTTCTCGGATACCTCATTGTGATGCATGAAGTGTCATGGGGATGAGCTATTATATGGTGGATAGGTAGTAATTTCCTATCTTTTTCTAGGCATGAATCTCTCTAAAAATTTTCTTATCACTTTTTAATATTGGTTTACTTTTTTAAACTAGTTTTATCAATCCTTGGTTTAGGATGGATTATGTGTTGCAGAGTAGCATCAGGATTAACAAATGAGTTCTAGTTACAGAACAAATACATGTATGGAATCCATTTTATGATGTGAATTTTTTTGGTAGACCCTATGAATTTAAATCAAATAATGAATTAATTGACACAAAAAATTTACACACCCTATAAATACTTTCAACCAAAAATA
The DNA here is from genome assembly GCA_963277665.1 of Viscum album. NCBI lineage: Eukaryota > Viridiplantae > Streptophyta > Magnoliopsida > Santalales > Viscaceae > Viscum > Viscum album. Next base: position 1,849,438,154 of record OY728156.1, read on the forward strand.
GACATGTCATGAAAATATTTTCCACCATTTGTAGACATATCACAATTTTTTTCCATATACAGACATATCATGAAATATATATTTCATCAGTAGTAGAAAATTCATGAAAATATTTTCACCATTTGTATACATTTCATGAAAATATTTTTCACCAAATTTAGATATATCATGAAAACAATTACACAACATAGAATTTTTATTAATGTTTTATGGTGAAAATGTTATTTTTGGAAAAATAAAAATATGTAATATGACTTTCACATGATGTGAAATAAATAAACATCATGTATTTATAATACTAGTCCTATTATAAAACCCTCCAACATCACAATTTTCTAATGCTTTACCTCTATCTCCACAACAGAGCCTTCACAGACTCCCTCTTCTAGAATATAGATTCAATAAGCACCATCACCTTCAACTAGAAACCCATGGAAAACCTCCATATTTGACTACATACCTTACACATATGATTTTATATTGTCTTTATTGATTCATAATTAACAATATGTTGGATCTTGGATCTCTAGAAATAGATTTTTAAGTCATGACTTCAAATTATTCTTTTGGATCTCATTTTGTTCCAAACTGATTATTTAGTTCTCATTGAATGGAATCCATAAGATTATTTCTACAAAAAAACATGGTGTTTATCACTTCCTTCACTAATTTCAAGGTCTGTTTTCTAAATCTAACCCCAATTATATTGATTTAAATTTCCCATAGTATTTTTAATATGTGTGAGTAGACTGGTAGACCACATGTGTGAAAAAATAATTTTATAATCCCTATTAAATAGTAAGTATTTTTTTTAACCTTAATTAGATCATGTGGGGTTCATAGTCATTGTGGCTGAGACCCAATTCCACCCAGTAGGTGTGAAAGACTTGGAACATGTTTCGACTTTGTATGATTTACTTTAGAGACCATGTGATAAACTGGAATGAAATTATTAATTGTTTTCTTACATATGATTGTATAGTGAAATGTGTTTTTATTGATTTCTAGTCCAAGAATCATTGTGGAAATATTATATTTAGTTTATAGAGAAAAATTACTATATTGGAATAAAAATGGTAATTATCATAATAAATAATGTGGTTGTGTGTGGTCATATTATGATATGATTATTTTTATGATATAATTTCAATTTTCATATTCAATCTTGATACATTATGTGATTATAATATACTGTCCAAGGCCATGTCACATGTTACATTGCTTATATAATATGCTAGGCCCTAAAAAGTATTAGGATTATTATATATAGGGATATGCCCTGGCACATGTTGAGATGCATATATATAATTCTGTGACCTGAAAAATGATGTTATCCTTATATATCAATTTATTCCCTGGTACATGTACTAATTCTTATATATTGGGGTTTTCTCAATGATTTTAATTACCATGTGTATATAGTTGTGGTTTACAAGTTTGTGCTACATTCTCAGATACATTCCATCATGGTTGTAGTGAGGTTTTTTTGGTTTCATGTATGTGGTTTTCATGGTGGTACTTCATGCTCAGGGAAATTTCGACAGGGTGCTGAAGCAGGTTGATGGATGTACTAAATTAATTATTGAATTAATTAATACAAGAATTATTTTCATTATTAAATACACTATTTCTCCCAAACTAAATTTAATTAAACATATTGGTGTCTAACTACTATGTTTTACTCACAACATACTTAAAATTAAACTTGGTTCCTGGGTATATTACATGGATACAATGTTGGATAGGGTAAAATGACATTGTAGTTAATTAATTTCTTTTATGATGAGTTAGATCTTAGAGAAGACATCATCATTGAGTTTTGGATTTCGGTCTTTTGAGTATTTATTTTAGCCTTATTTTTCTTTTATTTTTATAAACATAGTCATATAATTTATTTTCATTCACCTTATCATTAAATTATTCTTTAATTATTTTGATTTATTAATCTAGTTTTTTCATATATTTGGTTGTATGTTTATTTATCCTTATTATATCCATTACTTTCATACTATGGTATTCAATTATTTTCATATTTTATTGTAGTTCTATGCCAAGGGGTATTGTCTCCCCACTATATTCACCACACCTCCATTACTAGTCACTAGCCTATGTTATATAGTGTTTCATTCTTGAGGTCACATAACTAACCTAGTTCAACTACGTTATAGATTCTCATGTTAGGGATGTTTAAAATATGCAGTAAGTATGTGATCACTATTGTAGACCCAATCCAAAATCACATGATTTAATGGGGTGATTTGGTAAACTTTGTCCCAATAATGTTAAACTCAAATCCAATCATACATAGAACTTCCACACACTCTCTTACTAGTTTGTAGAACTACGTGCAATAATTGAGTTTCATCACCCCAAGATGAAATAGTTTTAAATAGTTTCTCCTAGAACTTTCAAAGATTCATGAAAATTTGTACTTGTTATGAAGAAAAAACTATGCAAGAAAAAATGAACTAAAAAGTTCATTTCCTTCAGAAATCTACATAATTTCCCCTACTGTGTGCCAACAAACCACAACATTGAATGAAAATTATAGAAAATTTTAAAAATCGACCTAAAACATTTGATAATTTAAAATACCATAAAATAACATTAAAAAAATACCCCAATATTAATATGGGGTGTTATAATATCCCATCAACACTACTTTATACCCCCCAAAACCAATTTATAGAGGATAAAAGAAAAAATAATAATTATAACTCTAACAACTACAGAATGTGGTGGGACATACGAATGAATATAATTAATAGAAAATAGAATAAAACACCAACTAAATCCATTCCCCATGACTAAAAGAGAACATCCTAATACAAAATCCAACATCTTCCTATATAATTTAACTCATTGATATGAGGCATAAGTTCTAAAATACATTGATACCCATTAATGTCTCCTGATTATTTATACATCTTCTGAAATAGTGGATCAATGATACACACACTAACCAAAATTAAAAACCCTTATAAATAAGTAACAAAAAAACTAATGAAGATCACAATTCTGTTATCAATTATATTAACCATCCTAAGAAGAAAGATCCAAAATACTAATCAAAATAAGTGATACCCCAAGAATAAAAAACAAATCATGGAATAATTACCAAACATGTAAAGAAAAATATCCCTCAATCCATGGAAATTTTAACCAGAAACAACATTAATCCAAACTTTGATCATGAAATAAAAATATAAGTTACCCTGAAACCTCACCTAGAGAGTTGTACTCATGGATAATCCAAAAAAAATCAGGAATCTGTTACCAGATCCCAACTAAATAATATCCATTCTGGACCACTAAACCCATTCCCTTTCTATCCATGATCAAAACACCCCAATTGACCACCCCCACCCCAATATAGTCAAAATAATCCCACAAGAAACACATTCATCACTGAGGCATGAGTACCACAAATCAATCAATGTCCCATAAACACCCTCACAAAATCACCGAAAGAACAAACTGGATCAAAGACACATCAAGGATCCTCACAGAATCCCAATCCATTAAAATGAATCCATCAATAAAATTTATCACTATAAGAAATCAATATCAACAACATTCAGTAAACTCATCTTTGTAATTATAACACACATATAATGAACATATCACCATGATAAGAGCAGTAATGATGATTAAATAAACATTAAACTATGTCATAGTGAAAGGATAAGTAGGGAACCACAACTAGATTCCGATTATGGGTAGGACCATCATCTAAGGGATATATACTTATGTGATGAATACAAAAACCCTATGTATTTCTCCTTGAAATAGAAAATAACTCATTTTTACTACATTTCGAGGAGTAAAAACAAAAATAATAAGAAATGTGAACTCAAATAGTTTTTATCACCCACAAAAAACCAAATTTATAAAAAACCTTATTTTAATACATCTTAATTCACGATTTATTACATAAAATTTCACATAATACAATCCTAGAAGATTGTCAGTCCAGATGTATTTGTGAAATTAATTAAATAATCTAATAAATTGAAACATATTAATGATAAAATTATTTGAAAACTCAAAAATATTCTTTAAAATTTCATTTCCCTTCTAAAAAACATGATATAATAGGGAGATATACATAATTAAAGTTTGATCTATAAAACCTTTTAAGGTAATCATATAAGAATAGAATAAGGTAAAGTAAAAAATTTGACAAAAATTCATATCAAGGTAACATAATTAGTGTAATAATAAAAAACATAAACATCGAATAATGGTATAAGTTGATAACATAGAGGAAACCTAGGAATGTGGAAACAACATGAAACATGATATCGTAAACATAATTTTAGGAAAATCACTAAGAAATCATACCATAGATTTCTTAGGATATAACCATATGCACCATACATGGTATCTCATGAGATAAAAACATTACTAAATTCATTTTAGGGCTATATAATTTCTGACCCACCCTTCATATTCATATCATGTATGTATATCTGTATTCCACATAGATCATACCACATAATGGAGTCCATCAACACTTTTATCCCCATGATTATATAGTAAGGGATCTAGAAATAGAATTTCCCAATAAATTATAGATATGTAAATATATTTTCATGCCTTTGGGGGTAAATGTATAAGGGTATTCACTAGGAAAATGTTTAGTAGGGAAAATTGCTAGATAACTTTGGCTGCATAATGGGGGGACATAGGAATTCATTCAACGGTTTGATGCGAGTAAAAGGGGTTATAAAAACACTTGGAAAATACATGTAATGTAATAGGAATGTGTAAAAAATATTATAATATGGGTAATAAGAAATCAAGTTTCATAATATAAATAAGGTTCTGGAATAATGAGAGAGATTAGAGGACATTGATAGGGTGTTTTTAGGAGAATTAAAAGGGCTTCGTAAGATATTAGGGGCACCATGGGAGGGAAATAGTGAGATAAATATAGAGTATCTTCATGATAAATTAGGTTTTAGTGCATATTAATGGGATTTTGGGTGGATTTTTTTATATAAAAAGTGATCTGGATTATTTATTAATTTCTATACATAGGTTTTTGACTCTATATAATAAATTAATTGAAACCACAAACCTTACCATGATAAATTCCCATGTTTTCATCTAAAAATGTGTTGTTTTAAAATTTTTTAAGGACAAGAACCTAAATATTTAACTTATTTCCATTGATTTTTTGTATGTGAGTCTTGTTAACAAACAATTTATTTAAGGAATTAGGAATATAACATAGGTTTTATAGGATTAATTAAGGGTTTATAAAAATAATCAAATAACATAAAGACACATTATTTTAAATGGAAAACTTAATTTTTTAGATGGATTCTCCTTATTTTTTTTATTACATCACTTTTTCAATTTTATGATGTCATGATACATATTGTATATTTATACAATATTTATATTATACCCAAAAATAAGACTGCCTCATAAAATTAAAAAAATAATTTTTGGGTAATTTTGATGTTATAATTTAAAAAATAATATTTATTGTTTCCAAATAATTCTAAAAATATGAAAATTTAAACATTTAAATTAAAAATACATATTTATTAACAAAATATGGGTTTTTATGACAATAATAGTTCCAAACCTTTTTCAAATTATGTTCAATATCATAATATAATATTATAATTTAAAATTAAATAAATTTTATTTTAGGATAATATTTTATTAAAATAACATTTATTTCTAATATTATTGATTATATAAAAATGAGTGTCTTGATTGAAACTATATATTTCCCAAAAATGAAATATTTTTTACATCACGTTAGAAATTAATTTTTATTAGAGACATGATTTAATAATTTATAAATTAATTATAAAAAAATTAAATATAATAATTAATTTATTATAAAGAGAAAAATAAACAATCATTTTGGTATGGTATAGGCACATAAACGCATATTACACCACTGTTTTCCCTGTGGGTAATGTGTCAAATAGTGGTCCCTTCATGAGGTGGTTTGGAAACATGGATTAAGTCAAGATATTCATAATATTTATCTCCCCCTATAAATGGTTTCTTCCATTATTTTTAAATTGGGAATTTGAAAGGATAAATCACTGTGATGCCATCTACCACAAAATATCTAATAAATTGTCTTCATATGTTCGATTTTACTAGTCATTTCCATCGCTTCTTCCTCCTATAAAAAATTTATTTTATCATAACCCTTAATATAAAATAATGACAATAAGTGTCACTATATAAAAGATATATTATAAATGATTTTTATGACTAACATTAATTTAAATTTGATATGATGTAACTTATAATGTTCGAAAATAACCAAATTATTACCTATTTTTTCTATAAATTTGTTACTTTACAAGGAAATTATACATTTGAAAATGGAATTTTATTTGTAAAAACTCATTTCCTAACTTTATTCACAAATTCAAAAATATCACCATAAGAAATATCATTTCATAAACAAAAACATATGAGGTTACTTCTATTAAATTTCTTATTCCAATTCCTAAGTCACATCCTCAAACATGTAGTTCTACCACAACACTTTAACCATGTGAGTTTTAATGTTTCATTGGACATTATCCCTATTATATAACATATTCACCAAATAATCCTTATATTAAAGATTATTCTCCAAGGGTAACACCTCTATATTTAGTACAATTGAAGGGTCTCGTATGTACTTTCTCAAGAGGTAAACATGGAACATGATAGGTACTTGGGAAAGCGTACGTGGGACTAAAGGTCTATTGGCCTAATATTCAATGCGATCAAGTATATAAATGGGGGTTATGTGTCTTGGAATTTATTTTCCCTTATTCATAATCCTCATAACATTATTTCGTGGAGATATATGATGGAACGCCTTATTCAACCCCAAAATCCATATATTTTAGAGGATTATCTGTATAAATTTTATTTTATGATTTAATAAAGTTCAAATAATGTTCAGTGGTTTTATGCTTATTTTTAATTTATTTGATACGTCCTTGTACCATAATATTCCTTACCCCAAAATTATTCGAAAATGTTGGATTTTGAAATCTCTTCTATTATAAAACCTCATAACATTCTATTTGGATGCTAGAATGAAAACTTTTATTATATGGGACCATAAAAAGGGTAAGGTGTTGATCCCAATAACATGGTATGTCCATTAAACAAGATATCATATTATACTTTAGAGTTTGAATGGTTATTTAAAATTGACCATATGTCTGAGGGTGATAATAAGTTCTAAAACACCACTCCATATCCAACACATACTGAAGGATTATCCAGAACCTTGAGGTAAAGACTGGATCTTGATTAGACACAGTTGAGAGAGGAACTCCATGAAGCCTTATCACATCCATTATTTATATTTTGGAGATTTTGTTAAGAGATATATATTCCTTAATAGCAATAACCCCACTTTCTTTGTAAATTAACATATACCATCCAAAAAGAATAATTTCTTTTAAATATCCTACAGAGTACACAAAACATCGATGGATAATTTTTCACATTTTATAAAAATTTTGGGTATTTATTAAATCATACCCTCATAATTATATTATTCTCCCTTCTCTTGTTTCAATATGAAACATCAGGATAAACATTATGTATTCTCCCACACCATGTTATCCTACCGGATTTTTTTCTCTAGACTCTAAAACATCTTATTACTTCCTATATATATAGAGAGGGATGAGTTCTTCACATAATACTAAAGTTCCCACTTATGTTCTACTTTATATTAGATATAAATTTTGGTTCCAAACCATATAACTTCTATTTTTAAAATTTTATCTTTGGAATATTCGCTTCATTTTTCATTAGCTCCACATAATATTTTTTCACAAAAATGATCATCTCTAGAAGGGATGGTTGAGAAGTTATTTTATAAACAAAATATAAATATACCTTAATTATATCAATGACCATCCTTTTCATGGACAAGAAGATTGGATCCCTTTTAATCCTCACCATTTATAGGGTTAAAAGATCCTTTTTAAATTTATCATCTACTACTTTTTTTCTATTCCAATATGCAAATAGATTGAAAAATCATAATATTTGATCAGATCTAACCACCTCTATTGATTTGTATTTAGATCCATTTGAGTGAATATATTCATGAGTATTTTATGATTTTCATACAAGTCACACTTTTTTCAATAGATATAATGTTAATAAATATTTCATGTAAAGATCAGCACAACCAATTCAATATCATGTGTTGGGTATTTCTTCTCCTGAATCATCAATTGGATGGAGGAATAGGTTATTAATTTTTAATCATGCAAGGGTACACCACCCAGTCAATTTTTAGAAGAACCGTTTTAGAACAAAAACCTGACCCACTTATGGGTGATGTGACTATGGGTGTGGTGATTAGCATCTTATTTAACTATTTAATGATCTCCTAACATTCATCAGCCTAGAATAATGTGACTCTATTCTATGTGAGGTTTCTTTTTGGGAAAGAAAATCATAATATATTTCTAATAAATCATTTATAGTACACTTAAAATCTCAATAAACTACATATTTACATCATAGATATTGGTCTGGGTTATCCTTCAATTTCATAGGTCTTAGAAGGATACACATATATCACATTCCTAGTGATAAAAATCCCATAGAATGTTAATTTATCTATCCAAAACATTCATTTACTATAATTCCCTTAAGTTTTTTCATTCATAATGGTTCTATGTATATAATTAAAATTCTCATTGTGTTCCTCCTGGTTTTTTCATTGATATTTGATTTTATATATATATAGTCTATAAATATTACCAAATATATTTTTGTGGTAACCCAAAAATACTTTATTCACTAACTCCATGAAAATAATTGTATTATTAGTGATTCTAAATATAATAACTATGAACTCATAATTTTCATAAATTATACAAAAATAATTTTAGGCGATATCCAACTTTTTCACCTTTAATATATAATTTCCAAACTAATGATCAACCTTGAAGAAGTATTTTTTTCCACTTATCTGATCGAAAAAGGAATCAATCTGAGGTAGGGGATACTTGTTTTTTAATCATAAATTTTTTTAGAAAATAAAAATTAATGCAGAGGAACATTGACCCTTACTTATTCTTATTGAATAAGATTGGTTCACCCCATAGTAAAGAACATTAGAATATGAACCACTTATCGAGATTCACCTATTGTGGTTTCTTCATCTCCTCATGTTCTAGAATAGTTATTCTATATAGATTCATGGATATTATCTATTTTATGTGTATAATCTAGTGAGAGAGAGAAAAACCTCACATCTTTGAGGGAGACCAACCAGTTCTATAAAAGTCACATTAGAATATTCCCTTACAATGGGATTGTCAGAAAGGGTAATCTAATCCCATGTACCAGTCATTTAATCTAGATAAATTTTATCATTAGAAAATGATATCCATGAATGCGATGATTATTATGAAAGATATTTAGCCTCATCATTTTCACTTTTATTGAATTGGATGGTGATTCACAGTACAAACGGTGATATCCTTATCTCATTATTTTTTTGGAATATATATTAAGAAAATAAATACCATCCAATAATTTCATTTAATTTTACTTAAGGGAGAAACATGAGGTTTGATGGATATTAAATCTAAAAATATGGATATTTGAGATGTTAGTTACATGGGATGTGATGATTTACCGATTTAATATTTTCACATGTAACTCCATATAAATGATTTGATGTGTTTTTTAAAAAGTTTTACTAAATTTGAGTGCTATGAAATAATGCATATAATTATAGTAACATAGAATATTTTATGTTCATTAATGGGTGGTGATCAATCCTTTCACTATTTGATTCTAATTCTAATCATTTAATTCGTCCAAAATAGGCTTAGGGGTGAAAATTTTAAATCTATTAAACACATAAAATGGAAAACAAGAACATTTAATAGATAACTCATAAATGATATATATTCATAACCAATGAATTTTTAGGTTTCAATATAAGTTATCCATGGAATATTTCCTAAAATAAATTGTTATGATCATTTATTCCCTTTATAGTGGTTCATAAAGAGATTGTGAATTATCAATGTAATTTTCCCTAGAAGTTTCAAACCATGTATGTAACAACGTCACTTGTCCTGCATCAGGTGACGATTGAGTTAGATCCCAATATTACCTTTTCAATGTTATTTCCCCAAGGAATAACTATGAAATATCCAAATCCACATATAGGATCCAGACATGGATCTTATGACTTGGATATAATATATTTTATACTTAACAATTCTTATAGTTGAATTTATATGTTTTGTCTTATCTCTATGGCTTTTACTAATGTTCTCCAATCATAATCTCCACAAACAAATATAATTTTCTCTAATACCAACTATGAAAACCCAAAATTTAATACACCTTAATCCATGATTTATTACATAAATGTGGAAATAATACAATCCCATTAGATGATGAGTCCTAGTGTATTTGGAAAATTAGGTACATATCATAATTACATGAAACATTAGTATAATAACATTAATTAAATACTTCACAACATTCCATTAAAAGATGATAAGAGAATAATTAAATCCTAGAAATAGGTAATGTAGTTTATTTGTGTTAATATGAATATTAAGGTGAAATAAAAGGGCTGATATTCATAAATAAAAACATTGAATCATGATATAAGATGATAACATAAGGGAAAGATGGGAATGTGATAAAAAATATAAAACATGAAATCATAAACATAAATCAAGGATAACTTCTAATACATTATAAAATTTTATTGTTATCATAACCTCATATACACCATACAAGTTATCTCATGAGATAAAAACATTAACAAATGCATTACAAGGATATATAATTCTATTCCCACCCATCACATTCACATCATTTACATGCATTTTTTCCCACATATATTATAAAACATATGAGTATCTATCATCAATTTTCACCCTATTAATAGGAAGTTTCGTTTAATTACATATATTTCTCTAATTAATTAGGGATATGTGTATGTTGGTTAATACACTTGAGTTAAAATGGGTACAGGTATTCACTACACAAATGTTGGTCATAGAAAATTATAGAAAAATCATAAAAGCATAATGAGGTCCATAAAGCTTTATGGAAGGGTTAATAAGAGTAAAATGGGTGTCTCATCGCTTGTAAATCAAATTATAGTAAAGTTTACTTTTTAAAACATATTCCAATGGGATATAATAGAAATAAATTAGCATAATACCAAGAAGGTACTTCAATAAATTGTAGAATGAGGGGATCCCTTAATTTCAGAAGGTGTTTCTAAATTCATGAGAATATCTTTTTAAGATTTTGGGGGAAACTTTTAAGGGATATAGAGATTGAAATTATAGTAAATTCATTATCAATGTATTTTTAGTGAATACAATGTGAGTTTCGGTGCATTTTTATAGAAAGTGGAGGGGAATTCTTTATTAATTTCTAAACATAGATTTTGGACTATATATAATAATATAACAAAAAAAAATGTTACCATGGTAATCACCCATGGTTTAAACCAAATAGTATTTTTTGTCAACATTTTTTAAGTCTAAGAACTAGCCTCCTTAAATTAATACCATTATTGATGTGTGAGTTAGTCAGGTTCATAATGAATTTTTTTGAAATCTTACAATATAATATGGTTTTGTTGGATTCATTAGTCATTTAAAAAATTATTCAAATTTCATCAAAAAGAATATTTTTTAAATGTAAATCATAATTTTGGTCATGGATACTCATTATATTATTAATTACACCAATTTTGGTATTTTATGATGTGATATTATGTGTTTTATGTTTATATCATATTTATTTTTACCCAAACATTCAAAAGACTCAAAAAATTATGAAAAAATAACCATTGGGTAATTTGGACATGATGATTTCAATAAAATATTATATTAATATAACTCTATAAATATAAAAATTAAAACATTAAATAATAAAATCCCTATTTATTGAAAAATACCTGATTTTAGGATAATAACTATTTATGACCCATATATAAATTACATTGGACATCATAAAATAATATTATCATTTATGCTTAAATAATTTTTGTTAATATTAATATTTTATTGAAATTAAATTTATTTCAGAATTTATTTAATTCATCGAAGAGAGTGACATAATTTGAGAATATAGTTCCCAAAAATGAATTAATGTTTCATCATAAATAAAATCTATTTTTATAAAAATAATTAGTTATTCATTTATAAAGTAATAAAAAAAGATAAAAATGATTATTATTTTACTAAAATGATAATTATAAAAATCATACTATTAGGGTCTAGACACATTTCCCCTTGGTACACCAATATATTCCCAAAGGTTAAGGTCTAAAATAGATGGGCTTTCTTGGGGTGGATCGAAAAACCTTGTTCTGGTTGTGATATCGATATGATTGAAATTCTCCTATAAAAGGTCTCATTCATTCTTCTATTGTTGAATTCCATTTTAGGATTTTTAAAATTTAAATTCCATTGATTTAATCTCCCTCATAATTTTTAATGAATGGTCTTAATAGGGTATGATCCTACGAGTTGAGGTTATCACTTCTTCTATCTGTAACAAATTTATTTTCTCACAACCCTTAACATATAAAAATTATAATATTCACTGTATAAAAACTATGTTCTAAATATTTATTTTATAATGGTATTTTAAATGTGTTAGGATATATCTTATAACGATCAAAAATAACTAAAGCAGTGAATCTATTTCCTTTAAATTCTTTACTTAATGAGGAATTTATTTATTTGAAAAGGGAATTACATTTATAAAACCTCATATCATTTTAATATCCCCTCCTTAAAATATTTATCCTACAAAATTTAATTTCACACTATAAAATAAATGAGTGTACTTCTCTTTCATAACCTCTTTTGGTTACCATGTTTCCTCAAAAAACCTGTTTTTCTACTATTACACTTTGACCTAGTATGGTTTCTTGATTTTTAAAACTTCATCTCTATCATATAAGATATTCAACACCTTATCCTCTTATGAAATAACATTTTGTAATGGTAATACCTTTGGATTAAGTTAATTTAAGGGATATTTTATGTACTTCTTAAAGATGTATTCCTGAAACACTTTATGTACTTGAGATATGTTTGGTGGAAGTGAATGTTGATAAGACACAAATTCAATGTGATTGATGATCTCAAATGGGATAATGTCTCTTGAACTAACATTTACCTTATTCCAAAACATCATGAATTTATTACAAAAAGATATACCATAGATCCCCATATCATCAACTCCGAACACTTTCTCTCATTGATGATTATCTGCATATATTGTATATCTAATTTTTATTAACCTCATTTAACATTTAATGGTTTAAGCCATATCTATAATATATTTTATAAGGATAAACTTCATAGTCTTCAATATCAAACATGATCCTATAATTTTTGGGTTCAATATAGCTTCTATACATAGCCTCATAAGGTAGAATTTTATTTCTAGAATAGAAACTATTTTTATATTATAACACCACTATGGGAAGGTGTTGATCCCAACATCCTTTAAAAACCATTAAAAACTATCTCAGTATATACTCCGGATCTTGAAGGATTCTTTTAGACTAACCATCTATTTAAGGGTTATAAGAAACACTAAAACACTTATCTATATCTAATGCTTACAGAAGGATTCACCAAAACCAAGAGTTAATCCCAAAAATCTTGATCAAGCACAATGGAGAGTGGATATTCATGCAGTCCTTCCACATACCTTATTAATATATTGGCCAGTTAGTAAAGAGGAAAACATTCCTTAATTGTAATGAAATATCCAAACATTGTAAGCAGATTGATTACCACCCAGTTATAGTCATTAACTTTATATGTCTTGGGGAGTCCTATAACAAAATCCATGGTTATATTTTCCCATTTCTATAAAGTTATAAGAAATGTATTCATCATACCCTTATAAATCAATCACTTGGACTTGAATTTTTGTATACCAACAATAGAGATACAAATTCTACAATCCCCCCTCCAGTTATCTCACCATATTTTTTTATTCAGATCCAAATATATCTTAGTGTTTCCTATATAAATAGGGAATTATTATCTATACATATCATACAGAAGTACCCAATTCAAATTATGTTTTTATAGGACACAGATATGGATTCCAAGACTTATAACTCAATATTTAGAAAATTGGAACATCAAAATATTTTCAACCTTTTTTTAAGATCCACATAATTTTTCATTACTCATAAATATTCTCATTAATGTTTGGTTGGGATGTTATTTATGAATTGAAGTGGTTTTTTTGATGTTTTGAATAGTTAGTCTATGTTTCTTGTTTTTCAGATTGTGTGGTTCCCACACAGCCTTAATGTGGCATTTCAGCAAATTAAAAAAAATATGGTATGTGATGATCATAATCCTTGATTACATATAACTACCTTCATTGTCCCATATTTATCTTCTTTTAAGTGAATATATACATGAGGATTTTATGATCCTTATATATCTCACACTTCTCCCCAAAGAGATATTGTAACTAAATATTCAATGCAAAGATCAATGCATCCAAATATTGATCATGTGTATGTTATTTATTATCATGGAAAATTAATTGTTTAAAGGAATAGGATATCAGTTTTTCATCTTTATTGAATATATATCACAAGCCCATTTTATAAACATCACTATAGATCCAAAATCATTCCCTCCTAGTGGGTATTGTTATTATAAGATTAATGATTATATGATTCATTATCTCTTTAAATATCCCCACACAATTATCATTCTATAAAAGCATGACTCCCTTATGGTCATCTTGTTTAGTTGGCTTGAAAATGTTGAAAGTTTTCCCAAAAATTAAAAATTAGAAACATGAAACCCAATGAAACAATTTATTTCTATCATAGATATTGGTTTCATCCAATTTTTTAATTGCACTAATATTTTAAGTATCCACATATATCACTTTTTTGGTTATAACATGCCCCCCAAAAGTTATTTTATCCGTCCAAAACTCATATTTATTATTCATCACATACAAATTTTAATTCTGAAATGCCTCCAGTACAACATTAAGAGGCACCTCTTGTACCTATGTGATTTTACAGTGGATGAGAATATAATATATAAATACTATCATAATTTTTTTTAGGTAATGCCTAATTAATTTTATCATCATGTCTGTAAATATATTTTAAGTATTAGTGATTCCATAAAACAGCACATTGAACTTATTGTTTTTGTACCTTGTACGATAATCTGTATTTGGGATATCCCCTATCTTCAAATTTACTTGCTAATCTATTGATTAAATATCATCCATGGAGAAGAAATATACTTAGAATGGTTGATTAAACAATTAATCAATCCATGGAAAACTATTCTGTTTTTATTTTGATCTTGTTGGGCTCATTATAATCAATTCCATGGCTCATCGACCCATCCATATTCTTAATGAATTGGACAGATGCACACCATGGTGGTGCAATTGGGCATATAAACCATTTATCCAGATTTCCCTAAAGTTACTTATCAACTCCCAAGTTCAAAATTGGTCATTATTTATAGAGTACTAGATATCTGTAATGATCTTGGTATAATATTGATAAATAACTCACCTTAGGACTTAAATGAATACTTTGAAATTATCTTGGAAACATATCATCATATGCCCTTACAACGGGCATGTTAAGAAGGATGGTCTTTTCATTAGTCTTAATCACTTGATTAAGAAACAATTTCTTATAAGGAAATAATATCCTTACTTCAAATGGTTATCCCAAGGTATATTCATATGGACCATAGAAGTAATAATGAGACCTGAAACCCTAACCCCATGATTCCCTTGAATGTGATTCAACCTCATTTATAATGGTTTTAAATTTTTTTTAAATTATAACAAATCAATATTAATATTTATAATATCATATATTCTCCTATTATGTTATTTTATCCAATGCTTTTTAATAATGTTTCATTAGTACCATTTTTCATGTGCTAATGGCTTTATTTTCCTATGAATGTTTTGTGGTGTATGTTCAGGCCCCTATACTATTATAATAGTTCCATTATTAGAAAAATATTATTTCTCATGTGAATATCATATATATTAAATATTTATAAATTTATATTAATCTACATTTATATATATATAGAAAAATGAATTACACCGTTCAGGGAGACGATATGTTATATATACATATGAATGTTGTTTCAATTTTTTGATGGGTGAAACTATATAATTGTAAAGAATAATTAACCATTCCATAATTATTGTTATAACCTATATACAATTTATATTCATTAATTCCATATTTATAACCATTCCTGTAAATTGGTAATGAAAAACAAATTACATCACTACGTGGAGATGGTAAGTTATACGTATGCACACGTGATGCTTTCATTTTTCTTAGGATGTATAAAAATTAGAATATGATTTTTTTCATAATAATAATAATAATATATATATATATATATATATATCAAACTGTATTTATTATTTTTTATGTAAAAAATAACATTTTGAGGATTTAGAAGAAGATATAAAATTGAAAGAGTAAAAAAGAATGATTATCTATTCTATGGGGATCTTCTTTTATATCTTTTTTTAAGGGATCTCAGATTGTTCTTATGGAATGACCACATCCTTTAGAACTTTCCTACGTAATTTTTGAAGAGAAATATAAATATTATGGATGAGCTAAATGGATCAATGTTGTTTAAATAAGTGAAGGAACTGTTCCCTTTTAAATTTTTGGTGATGGACACTTTTGGAATTTCTCAAAAGATTATAATATAATAAGTCTTTTATTGTGAAAAATTCCTTTAAATGACATGTAAATGCACAGGGGAATAATTTTTTGAACATAAATTATCCAAATTGATCTCATTTATGATTTTTATTATTTTTAAAAAAATTAATTAAATTTTAATCCATTAAAATATCAATATTGTCAATTTTGATACTATTCATTACCTTGAACTTATATACATCAATAAAACAAGTAAATTTCGAAACAAATGTAAATTTCGGAACAAATATTTTATTATTTTATAAACATGTAATATTAAGATACATAATTATTTTATAACCTTAAATAACACTAATTATATTGCATTTAATATTTTTATTAACATTTATTTTATTCTTCAATAAAATAAATATTTATTACATCACCATTGTGTAAGAATATAAGTTCATTGTTTCATCAAAAGAAATTTAAAATAACTACAATGATGTAAATAAATCTTTTATATTTCAAAAAACTATTCATATTTGAACATAGACTTCATAAAAAATATTAAAAATATTGCACTCATTAAAAATATGACTTTGGCATGTTTAAAATTTCGTAAAATAAAATACTATAAAAGACAAAATATTATCTAATTGGTCATAAAAGGACATAAATTATAAAATTTGATAGTTATGATCTAGATATAATTATAAAATAATATATAAGTAATTTTTTGATCATTTAGTGGTTATTATCATTTTATTCAATACCAAATTTTCAAGCTTTACTCTTTAATGTGGTTATAAGATTACTTAGTTTACTATTTATATTGAACAAAAACTAAAGTGGTATATTAACAAGATTTTAAACCACTAAATCCAAATATGGATTAAATTTTAAAAAATTAAAAACAAATATATTTTATAATTTAATTTAAAATTAGATGTGAAAATTACAATGATAAATATTTTAAAAAAACTATTTTTAAGCCGAAAAATTTACATACATCATAATATGGTAGAAGGATGATTAGAATGTAATTAATTAGATTATATATAACTAAACAGTAATTAATTTATCATGAGTTCCAATCAAAATCATAGAGTTACTTTTTAAAATAAATACAATCATTGTTTTAAAAAATTATATTTCAAACTATTCATTGAAAAAATATTCTTTTCATAAAATTATAAAAAAAATCCTAAGAAAGTTTTAACATGATTAATCGGAATGTAATATTAATTTTTAAAAATATATTTTAAAAATCACAAATATTTAATTATAATATTCACATATATAACCAAATAAATATATTTTTAATTAATAAAATTACATTATGATAAATATGAGTGCTTAATTAATTTTCTTTAATAAATTAAAAATGGGTTTGACCATTATATCTTTCATAAATTTGATTATTATATTCATTCCCACCTAATAACGGATAGGTTATAGTGTCAACATTTAAAATTTTATTTTATGGTTCATTGAAGCTTGGTATTTTGTGTTTTATATGTTATCAAGCATAGTGTTCTTTTAAAATATCAGGGTTGTGTGCACCACAATCTATCAAAGTGATTTTAATCATTTAAAAATAAAAATTCCCTAAAATTATAGGGGCATTACATTATCATATCCTTCACTAAATGTTTTCTTCACAATTTGAAATTGTGATTTATAATCAACGGTTTGACATTTGGAAATAACTTTGTGAAAAAAAGAATTTTTAAAAAAAGTACTAAAACATTCTTTTAGAAGAGGGAAATTGAATTATATTGGTCAGAAAAAAAATATGGTTTTGGAATAGGATAACATTTATGGGAATTATAGATATGGACATGGAATAAAATTAATGTACATAGATAAATAATCACAAGAAATTTAATGATCTTCATATGGTTAACAATCACCAAACTGCACAACACAAATGTTAAAAATAAATCAATTCATTGGAATTTAAGGTTATATGGTATTTTTTTCTAAATTTCCTTTTCCAAATGTATATTAATTCTATTTCCATCAATATGAGGAAAATAAGAAAATATCTATACTTTAAATGTATAATTTCATCCTATAACCAATTTTAACCACAATCTCACCATTTTACCCAAATGAGGAATAAGATGAGTATTTCAGACCTCATGCACTAATATCAACTTATAATGGATCACATAATCTATATAAGGATAACTAAATAATCTTGACTTTACATATTAACCAAAACCAAAATGGTTATAATAAGTTATACAATATAAACAAATTCATTAATTAGTAAAACATCCAAAATAATGACCATGTATTAGATTAATACAATCCATATGTAGTTAATAATAAAATTGATCCAAAATTGGTTTTATGATATTCAAGTCCCCAAAAAATTAGAAACAAATTCATTAGGAATCCAAAATAAACTTAACATTAATCCCAAAAAGTATCTCTTAATGTCCCATACCTATTATGTGGAAACCTAGGTAATATATTCTCTAGAAACATATTAATTTAACAAATTAAAAGAAAACCTTAATAGAAACAAGTATGCTTTATATACTTGACTCTCTCCTTATTCCTTAATGTAAATCTCATATTATCGGCTGTGTTTCATAAATCCCAAAAATATATTAAAATAAATTATGAATTACATTGTCATAAAATCACTATCAATATTCAAGGTCACTAATACTATCCCATAAACACATCTTTATAATTATTATCTCCATAACAGGCACACATTAAAGTCTATATTCTCCAAATCATGTGTTCTCCAAAAGATTATCTTTCCACATAATCACTTCTCTTTGTAGTTAGTACAATTAATCACATGGCTCAAAATAAATAATTAATAATTAATTTAGAAAAACCCTTATATATCCCATGCTTATTATAAATATAATATCATTAATAAAATACATTTAAAAATTGAATTATAAAATTAAATTACAAAATCACATAAATTTTTCTACTTTATTCTTAAACCACTAACTTTGATTCATCATCTCAATCCTTAATTCCTCCTTAATTACATATGTCATTTTTAGTATCTTTATTTTCAATGGTGTAACCATTACACATACCACCTTATTGGTTCACATCACATGTTTTCCCCCAAGGAAAACCCTTTACATAATTCCCATACTTTCAGAATTTAAAACATTTAATTATCATTGATTTTTAAAAAGATCATTATTACCATCCATTTAATTATCAAAAAAATGTAGTTTTACCTAGAAATTACTTACTTTGTGGCCTTATTTTATACACCCAAATAATCAAACCATTTGTGTAATACGTTCACTTGGGTGATTATTCTCAAATTCTCAATATATAGGAAACTGAATCTTTCTGCCCCATTGATTCTACTGCCCGAGCTCTCAGTGAGAACTCTCCTTAATTTATTTGGAATGTTAGAGAGTTGGTTAAGGTGATAGTTTTTAATTATATATCACAATATCTTTTAATCTAGTCATCATACAATTTGTATGTTCATCGTATATTTTCCATCAATTTAAAAATTAACCAAGACCCTTGCGCCTTCATCCATTGACTAAAAAAATGTTGAGAGAAAAAATAATCATGGTTGGAAACCACATGAAATCAAATTTAATATATATATATATATAATATTGTCTTATAAATATAATTATCCTCCAAGTAATTCATTGGGTTATTTTCTCTAATATTTTTTTCCAAAATCTACTTTTTATGGTATTTATTGAACTTCATTTGACACCAACTGTAAGTACCCCAACATCAATAACCCAGATTTGGTGGTCACATTCTTAAGTTGGATTTTGATATGAGGAATATTTCCCCAAGGATTAAATAGTTTATTAGTCTTGGTAATCTATAAACATACATGAAATTCACACCACATTTTGAACATAAATTACACAATGTTTATTCCTTGACAACACACATATTCCTCTAGCTTTACCTTACATGTCTATGATTATAAATTTCAAAGAAACATATAAAAAATTAAACATATCAAAGGGGTGATCTTGAATTCAGAGTAATGGTTAAGTACATCAGATTCTATTAGTAAAAAATAATCATAATCAGTATGAAAAGGTAAAAAATGAACACACTTTCCATTTAAAAACATGTTGACAATTATAAGATAAGTCATAATAACTGTGGAAAGATAAATAACTGAAACAAAATTTCATTTAATAAATAAACTAAGAATGACTGCTTCAAGAGAGATTATCATTTTCAAACTATAATATATAATAATAACCTAATTCTAAATAAAGGAAGTTATTTATTATGGGAAGCATGTCTCTGCCAATGATACCCCTACCATTAAGACCATTTATAATATTGTTTAAAAAATATATATGTAATAACTGATTTCATTTAGTCTACTTATTTGTCCTATGAGACCACCAATTCTTATAAGGACTATATAATATTGTGTCCCACTTGTCACTATAGGTCCAATGCATTCCCCATATATAGAAATGATTGATTAAATTCATGAATCAATATTCCTTATCAACAAAAAATCATATTGAGTAAATAATATTAATTAAACATTCTTTCACCATACATTCATATATATTCAATAGGTAACACATTCTTTAAAATTGGTATACTTCTAAGTCAATAAACATACACATGATAAAATTATAAGGATATTTAAGTGAAATTCAATATCCAATTTTCATATATAAGAGAAATAATCAAATGAATTTATAATAAAAACATATAACAAGTGGTGAATAAGTAAAATTAATTATTTATTTAATTTATTACTAAACATTTAATAAAATTATTTTTACAAAAACATTTTTTAGGAAAATATCTTTTTCACTTTTTAATTTCAAATTAAAGAATAATCGTTAAAAAGATAAAGGAAATTATTTTATTTCAAAATTACCATGTAACATATAATGCACTTATCATATCATTAGTTCATCTGGATGGAGGAAATTTTTTTCATTATTTATATGTTAAACACTCATTCCATTTGTATTTTTGTCTAAAAATGTCACAAATTACCACATTTGTAAAACAATGGAAGGATTCCATTTATAAAATTTTGTAAAAAGAAAGACAATAGTTAAAATGGCTTAAAAAATAGTAAAATAATTTTTTATAAATATTATGTAGAACATTCACATGGATGATAAAAATTCCCCAATAGAGACTTAAATAGAGAAAATTTAGAATAATGATGACACTATGAATAAAATCCTAACCACTTGTGTATTTTTTGAATAATAATACTCATGAAAGAAATAAATTCAAATGAAACATTTAATAAAGTTATGTAAATGTGATTCATAAAATAATATTTCAAATGGGTCATATATACACCGCAAAAATAAAATAAGGTGTGAATATGGAATATATCACACAAAATTAAAAGTGAGATGAGAAACCCTTACCTCTCCCTTCCCTATAACATGATTTAACCTCTAATAGAATAGGTTTTAGAAGGATATTAATTTATACCATAACCTTTTTCATATTTATATTGTCATATATGATCATATTATATCAACTTATCACCTATTTTTTAATAATATTTCATTATTACCCATGTTGTGAGATTAAACTACTTTATTTTCCCATGATTGTTCTATCGTGTAAGGAAAAATACGTAAACTTTTATCACAGTTACTTAATTTCCAGAATATTATTTATGGTTTAAATATAATTTATATTTAATATAAAGAGAATCAAAGTCATCTATAAATATAGATATTGAAAAATGAATTACGTTATTTGTGGAGATGGTAGGTCGTACGTACGTATAGACACTGTTTAAATTTTTTGATGGCAAGAACAAAAGAATAGAAAAGAATAATTATCCTTTATATAATTATTGTAGTTTTATATATGAATTATATTTTCATTATTTCGATAATTATTACCATGAATATAAATTACTGATGATTATTGAATTACACTGCTATGTAGAGATGGTAATTCATATGTACGCACGCGTGGTGCTTTTATTTTTCATTGGATGGATAAACATTAGAGTATTTTTGTATAATAATAATAATAAAATCTCAGTATATATATGATAATTAATTTATTAATTTATGATATAAATAACAGATTATTTGTATGTAGTAAAAGATATAAACTTGAAATATTTGGTAAAGATGATTACCTCTTCTTCGGTGGACTTCCTTTTGATATCTTCTTAAGGGAATTAGGGTCTCTCTTTTGGAAGGACCAAAACCTCTATAACTTACATAAGGACTTTTGGTAGATAAATGGGTATATTTTGGTTGATATAGATGGCTCAATGTATTGTTAATATGTGAAGTAAGGGGATCCCATTTATAACTGAGGTGAGGGCCACTTTTTAAATCTCTCAAAATAATGAAATATATTAAGACTATTCTATATCCAAACAATTCCAAATGGCCTATAAATACATAGGGGTGAATTTATAAACCATATCTCATCCCATTTTTGATTATTTAGGTTTTTTAGGATTTTAATATAATTTAATATATTATTAATCCCATTAATTATCATTATTGTAAATTCAGATAGGATTCAGTAATATAATTTTTTAAAAACCAAGAAAACAAATAAAATTAAAAAGAAATTATATCCCAAAAATATAATTATAAACTATATAATTAGTGTGTCTCATTAAATATCAGCAATTATATTCCTTTTAAGATTTTAAAAACATGTACTTGATCATTACATTAATTATATAATTATTACATCAGCATTGTGTTAGAATTTGTGTGAATTATTTCCTCACTAAAAACTAAAAAAATAAAATAATGTATTTATATCTGTTGTATTTAAAAATAATATTTATACTCAAACATATCCTCTAGATAACACCATATTTAAAATCATACAATTTTTAAAAACAATAGTGTGGCGTATTTGACTTTTCATTTAATAAATTACTATAAAAGTCATTATATTATCCATGTAGACCCTAATAAGAATAAATTATACTCTTTGATGATTATGGTAGATATATACTTATAATATAAGATTTATCTAAGGTTTTTATGTCATTTAATGGTTCTTATCATTTTATTTTTAATCTAAATTACACGATTTAGTCTTTATTTTTATAATAAAATTACTCAGTTTACTGTTAATATATACCCAAAATGAAAGGTATTCATTTTATAAATATGGAATAATTAATTAAAAATATGGAACCCATTTTAAAAAATTCAATATATTGTGGTTTCATACTTTAATTTAAAAAACCAAACTGAAAAAACACAATGAAAAACATGTTTGCAGAAAAATGTGCTTTTTAAGATAAAAATGAACTTAATCCGAAATGAGGTATAAAATTGATTAAATATAATTACATAGATTATATATAACTAAATATTAATTTATTTAATATGAGAAAAAAATAAAATTATAAATGTAATTTTTAATATATTTAAAATGCTTGTTTTATAAAAATCAAAAAAATTAATATTCACTGAAAAAATAATCTATTTTAGAAAATTAAAGACATTCATCCTAAGATATTTTTGGCATTTTGAATCCACAAATGAAATTATTTTTTAGAAATAATATTTCTAAATATTTCAGAAATTAATTCTAATATTCTATATTAAAAACCCAAAAAAATATTTTAAAATAATAAATTTACTTTACTTAAAATTTGTGTTCTTATTTACTAATAATTAATAAATTAGAAATGAGGTTTCTATTATATATTTCATAATTTTTAGAGTACTACTAATTAACACCTATTCATGACTAGGTTATAATGGTCACATTTAAAATAATATTTCACACTTCATTGATGCTTGGTATTGTGAATTGTATACACTATCAAACAAAGTGTTTTTTTTAATCTCATGACTACATGTATTGTAGGATTACAAAGGGATTTGACTTATCTAAAAAACATATTCTAAAATCAAGGGGTGTTATAAGTTTCTTCCAAATATGATTTTTCTATGTATTTTATAAGTAAAAGAACATAAAACATTTTTTAAATGGCATTGGTGATGTTGAAGTGAGTCATGCCCGTAAAGAATTTATTTTAAAACCATAAAATATATTATTATTTTTTCTTGATTAATTTTGGGTTTATAAAATGAATCAAATAATTTCAAAAAATTAATATTGAAATAATGAAATAATATTTTCGTTATTAATACACTTAATAGTATTTATTACATAACTTTTTTTAAAATTTATTATGTCATTAAGCATACAATATATTTATATCATATTTAATTTTTACCCAAAAATTTAACTGTATTAGAAATTATGAATAATTCATAAATTCTGATATATAAAATAATATTTAAATTATCAAAATAATTCTATAAATATGAAATGTAAACATTTAAATCAAAAATCACTATTTATTGAAAAATATATTTTTTTACTGTGATAATATTTTCTGACCACTATAAAATCTATAGGTGACTTCATGAAATTATATTTCCATTTATATTTAATGAAATTAAATTTTAATGAGACATTATTATTAAAATAAAATTTATATACAATTTTTTTGAATTCTTCAAAAATAATATCTTGATTGAAAATATTTATTTCCCAAAAAAATTATTTTATTTCATCATATTAAAATATAATTTTTTATCCAGCTCATCACTTGATAGTTTATAAAATAATACTAATAAAGAAAAAAATATATAATCTGAATTTTATTAAAAATAAAAATATAAAAATTCATGTTGTTATAGTCAAGATATATAACAACTTATTTCCCTATTGTATGTCATAAGGGTAAGGTGTGTCATAATGTGCCTTTCATATTTTGGTTCGATAAATAAGGTTTGGTTTAGGTTTAGATAAGCATGAAATTATCCCATAAAACACTTCATTCATGCTTTATTTAATCAATTTCAATATTGGATTAATCAAGGTAAAATCCTAGGGATTCCACCACCCTCGGAAGCTTCGATAGAAGGGGTTTATAGTTTATGATCCTATTGGTCAAGTTCATCACATCTTTATCTATTGAAAATTGATTTTATCATAACCCTTAATATATTCTAATCATAATGGTTACTATAAAATTTATATATTATCTTTGGAAAAAATATTTATTGGTATTCTAATTTTAATTTGATATAAATTTTAATTTCCCAAAATTACCAAACTACTGCATGCATTTTTAGGAACACTATTACTTAATTAAGAATTTTTCTAAATGAAAAGGGAATTTAATTTATAAAACTTTGGGTCATTGAAAAATAGTCCCTTCATTATCTGGGGAAACATCCAAAATAATAAACCCATTAATAAAATATAAATCCTCGATATATTGTAAAAACCCTTATTCAAAAATCATTAATTTCCCATAAATACATTATGTCCCATTTATTAAAAGAACACATTAGAAATCAATTTTTAAATAAAACATCCATTTTCTTTTGAAACCCAAATTAAATCACTTTACAAATTATTACAATTTTATACTCCAACTACATAATAAAATATTTTCCAAATATCTAATTAAAGATGTTCACATCTCTTTGAAAACACAAAAACCACTAAAAATATTTCATTCTAATTTAGAAAACCAACCAGAATAACCGTAACTAATTCCCATTTACCTAAAAATTTATTTATCTATTATTATTATGGTTTCCAAAATCATAAACCCCTTACAATAAAGGAAAAAATATTGATTTTCAAACAATCTCCCGAAACCATTACGAAATCCAATATTTAATGAAATCCACCATTTTTCCAAGTCATGCCTCACTAAATACACAAAATAAATAAAACATAATAATTGAAATCTAAATTTTAATTCAACATTCATGATATTTCATAGGGCCAAACATGATTTAATTCTCACTACTGAGAATCATAAGTAAAGGGGTATAAATAAAAAACTATATAAACTTAAGAATCGTGATTGAATCAAACACATGTTTTGATTGGTTATGGTACATTCATGAAAAAAATCCTAGAACACTTATGAATCCATCATTTGGATGGTTCCCAGTTTATTATTCCAAGAAAACCACCTCCGGTAACCATTCCATTGTCTATTATATTTCCAAAATAAAACACAAACACCCCTAGGAAACTCATCCTACTAATGATAATCAATATATTTTCAATTATGAACAAAATTAAATCCTAAACATAAAATTAAAATCCCAAATACCATGTGAAACACCATAATTTTATCAATAGGAAATGATTATGAAGCCACTCAAAACCTACCACCTGATTCTTTACAACAATCTGAATCACATTATACCCTAACTCACAACAAATGTGGTAGTGTAATCCAAGATCCTAGGATCGGGTTTAGAAAATAATCTTGTCTCTAATACCATATATAATTAACAAGGTTATACTACCACATAAAATAACAACAAAAATAGAACTCCACTAGGCCAAATTGTTGTTCTCATTCTCCTTGGGCTTGAAAATAGTTCCTAGGTATCGAAAAACACTCTTGGTAAGTGTTTTACGAAAATATTCAATGAAAAAAATATCCAATTAGTCAATTAAATCTGATCTAAATAAACAACATTAAACCAAACAATATAAGAAACTAAATATTAGTAATATAACGTCATGGGAGAAATGAATTATAGAATTAAAACAAACCAACTCTTACGAATTTCCTCTTCATGACCCACAACCATTATAAAAAATAAAATGAAACTAACATGAACAAACTAAACATACCGAAAGAACCTAATATGAAATCTTATGACACTAAAATGAAAACATAAAAGAATGTATACACTGATTAGTGTATGCCTGGTGTGAGAAAATAACACCCATTATGATTTTTTAAAGAGTATGTGAAATTCTACATTGAATACATTCAATTTAATCAAGTTTAAAAAATATCATAAAAAAGGATTTTCATTTGTTTATTCATAAACAGATGCCAATGTCACTTTTTTAGATTTCATATAAACCATTAACTCATATTACTTTTTAAATTATAATAATATATAACACCACCATACACTTTATTTTTGATATACAAGACTATGTGGTCTAACCATATGCTAACACCCCAAAACCAAAAGGTAATGTTTAGTTTCTACTAATACTCAAATAGTTTCATCAAAAACATTTACATACCTTTTACTATAAGCATTTCAAAAACAAAATTAACTAAGAAGGATACATTCATCATAACATTTCATGATTTCCCAAAACCCTTGAACAAAAGCCATATAGAAGAAGAAAATATAAGAAAATATAAAAACCCAAGTATGAAACCTATAAAAATTTTCAATACAAATAAATAATATTAAATAAATAACCCAATAGTTACACATGATGTAAAAATATAGATACTGGTTGAACTATATGATTGTGATATTTTAATGAGAATCTGTTATGCATTTCATTTGTAATTGATGCTTTGACATATTTCTAAGAATATAGTTCAATGACTTTTACCATGTAGTGAGTTCCTTTCAGGTATTGTCAGGTAGTCAACTTCAAAGAGAGGTAGGTGTTCAAGATCATATCATCCAATCCTCCACCATATTTAAATTTGTCTTGGATGATGTGTTTTATATGATGTGTTGGAACAACATGAAACAACTTCTTGGTAGGGGAAACCCATCATTTTCAACTGATTTCATTCTAGTATTCTATAGCTGGGGATAAATAATTTTTCTTATGTTTTTCTTGATTTATTCTACCCATTGATCACTCAAGGTCATGTTAGTACATTTGGTTCATGTTTCTTCAAGGATATTATTCCTTTACACATTGTAATGGGTTCCCTCTTTACCTAATTTTTAATAGTGGTTTTCTTTTTGTATAGAAAATAAAATGGGATTGACCCTCAACAAGTTAAAAAGAAATAGTAGAAAAAGGTTCAATAAGGCATTTGAAACTATAGTTTGTTATCACAAAAGAATAATTTATAGATATTTTCAACAAATCATTCTAAATTATAAGTTATTTATGTTAAGGATTAAACTTCATATTCATCTCTCCACTATCACCTAAATTTTTTTAGAAACAAATCCCCCATAAGGATTTATATTTTTTCAATATAATGGAAGAAATAGTGAGACATCTATTTATTCAAGATATATGGAAGTCATTCAAAAAGTTGGAGATCTAACTATTTTTTTAGTTTTGGAGCTATGGATAATGTTTAGTGTGGGATATTTTGGAATATGGGTGATGAAGGTGAAATATTGATGTGTTTATTGAGGGGGGGGGGGGTTATTTAATCCCCTTGGGAGCATTTTCTTAACATAAATAGATGAAATTATATCCAAAAAAATTATATTTTTTAATATTGTGGTGGGTAATAAGATATTTTAAATTATTTTTTGATTATTTAGATATTTTTGAATTTGGAACTTGAAAAAGATGAATGGAAAATACAAAAAATAAAAAAATGGGTGACAAAATCACCCTTGTACGTGTTGGAAGGTTGTGTTTTTTTCCAATCTGAGATTAAGAAGAATTTAAGGTTGTAGAGATATTGATTGAGTTGGGAAATATTGTTTTTGGGATATTAATAAAATATCTGAGTTTATATCAAAAAAATTTATGAATCAAATATCTTCAAAATAATGGAAATATTATTCCTAAAACATTTATTAGAAAATGAAAAATGTGTAAGGAAAATTTTATTTAAAAAATTAGAGAATAAGAAACCCCACATACATGAAAATCAAAGATATGTGAACAAAAATCTAGATCATAAAAAGACCATCCCAAGGAATCATTCATAATTTATCTCTTGGATAGTACATCAGTAACCTGATTCTTCGCCTTGTATGCATGTGTAACATTGATATAAAGGTACAAAATCAGATGAAGGTATTCTATGATAGGATGATTTATGAAAAATTAACTTTTCCATAGGGTACTTTATATTTTCTTATGTGTTTTGTTGGGATATATATGAGTCATAAAGGGCAACATAGATGAGTTTTTGTCTCAATATAACTATTTTCTGGCCACAAAGAAATCTATTATTTTTTTAATCCATATACTGTGTATGAGTCACTAAAAATCATCATAGAATCACGACAATACATTTTGGAAAAATAGTTCTTCTGTAAGTGTCATCTAGGAAGTGTGTATGTGTTAAAACATAGTAAAAAATATAAAGAAATAATTGATGAAGTAATTTGAGAAAACTATGTTAGTTAGTACCAAAGGTGATCCTCATTTCCTAAAACATAAAATATATTTTATAATTTAAGAAAAAAATATTCCTTAGTTCTAACATCATGAATACAAGATCGTGTAAAAGACCATTTGATTGAGGAAAAATAAAATTTCATTTATTCTAGTTTTCAAGGATAATATAGATGTTAATGGGAGGTTAATTTACTATTTTTCAATTCCTAAGTTCATTTTTTAATCATGAAATGATTCTAGATATGTTTTTTGATAGTTAGAGATGTTATTAAGTTTATTTTTAAGTTTGTTTCACTCTAAGGAATAGCTTCAGGGTTTGATCAGCTGATATATTTAGTGTATTTGTGTTTTATGTTTTTCCTCCACACAAAAAGCTAGTTAAAAATGTTAAAGTAGTGGGAACTAAGAAGCTCATTCATGTTATGAGAATATTAGAGGTAAATATCAATTAAGAATTATCTAATTTAACTAGAATTTTTTTGATGTAGTTGGTTTACCTTGTAAGAAGATAGGGGTAGTTATGGAATTTTCATGAGATCATGTGAGGTTGATACAATTTTGGGGTGGCTGATATTCTCCTGAGTATCATGGTTGAATAAAATTGTTATACGTTGATGGTAATTTATTTTGATATGCTTGATAGATCATGATAAAACCATTTTGGGTAAGATAAAAATCATGGATACATTAATCATATGCCTATAAAAAGTCAATGAAATATAATTCCTACTTGTCATATAATATAAAATATGGAATATTTAGTGTGTGAAATAAAGAATAATGATTAATAAGGAAGGATTGCCTTGAGCTATGGTAGTTTTCATTTGAAAATTAATGTTTATCCTGGGATAAAAATGACGAACTTAAGATAATGAGATGAAATAGGTCATTAAAGGAATTTTCATGAAAATAGTTTATCATACCAACAACATCATTGTATATTAAGTAGGTTTTTTTTTTGATGTGGACTCTCTTAAAAAAAGTGAGATTTGTTTTCTTGATATTATCCAACTACATCTACAATTGGGTTTGTAATATATTTATAAAGAAAAATTCATTAAAAAACACCTTTCTCACATATAGTGATGTGTTTTATTCAATGTATTTTTTGTGGGATATCGGACATATAAGATCATTGTATATATTTGGAATGATGATATTAGGATATTTATTGACCCAAAAATATTATATTGATAAAAATATATTAGTGGGATTCTATAATTGTGGATAAAAATATATTGTAGTAAGGAGTATGTTCATACATGATTGAAAAACATTATGAGAAAAATAATGTACCTTTTTCATTCTATATTTCATATTAATTGGGTGTGTTTGAGTTATCATACTCAAGAGGGTCCTTTTCGTACCAACCATAGGGGGTTATTTAAATGAGAAAAAAAAATTAAAAATATTATAACAATGATTCACCCCTCCCCACTAAGTGTACTCATTTGGTTCAATGGGATATTCAATATCAAGATGCATAGGTATTGTTGATGAAAATATTGGTATTTTTTAGTGGTGGTGAGTGGGGTTTTTGAAAAAATGGTTTTTTATCTGAGAGTGTGTGTTGGTAATTTCAGGTGAAATAATTCCAAAAATATGGAGTATATTATGGATTTATTTGAGATGCATTGAATGGGAATGGTGTCCCAGGGTTTTGATAATGTTGGTAATGTTTTTCATTTCTATAATACGTAACATTCGATATATATTATACTATTTTGGTATGGTCGATCAAAGGTTGGTCATTGATATTGGTTTCTGGGGATGGGATGAGCATGGATTGGGAATACATTTATGCATGTGTTGATTGAACCTATCAATACTTTTGATAGAGGAAGAGTGTACGATAATTCATATGATTGGAATTAAATCATTGGGTATTGGAGGATGTAATTATTGATAACGATTGTTTTTTTCAGCATTTAGGATTACATTCCTGGTAATCGCGGAATGGTAAAAAATAGATATTCAATGTTGGTTTTTATGAATTATTGGAGTTGTCACATCTAGTAATTATATTCCGTAATAAACATTTCATGGGATGTTGAGATTATATGTTTTTGAATAGTGGTGCGACAATAAGGATGATCCAATGATTGGGATAATTTGATGGATCATTGGTGCATGAAATAATTATTTGGTGATTCATGAATACGATGATACTGGAAGAATTATGTTTGAGATGTCACCAAAATACTAGTGATACTATAGATTAGATTTATATAATACCTTCTTGAATATAGAATTTTGGATTTAGTTTTTGTTTCAAATAGAGTTTTTTTGTTGGTATTGGGATTGGAAAAGAAATTTTTTTAATTAAACTAATTTTTGGATTGAAGATATGTTGGCACTCATGGGTGAAGTAAATTTTTTTGTTTTCTTAGAACCAAATCATGAAATTAATCCTAGTGTTTTTTTAGACTTCATTGTGGAAATTTGGATAATTTAATGATGCCTCCCTAATTTAGACATCATGATCCTGATATGTTGTGATGAGTTAGTAGATGTGGCAAATATTATTTTGGAATGATTTTCCGGAGAATGACCAATTTGTGTTTTTTCATAGAATTAAAAATTATTTAGTGGAAACCACATCAGGATCATTGTTTGGGATATAAATTTTGTATTTTTAGGATCAATCATGAAATTCTAGGGAAATGCTTGTGTGTCCGAGTTCAATGTGAGAGTAGTTGATCTTTATCTTACTTAGTTTATAATTTGAAATATAAACAAATATTATATTTTGATTGATTTATGGGAAAATGATTAATGCCCATGGGTACTTCAAAGGTATAAGAAACGTTATGGTAGAGAGTTTGTAATGACCAATAAATTTTTGTGTCATTTTTTAGGGGAAATTTGATTTTTTGATCCTATTCTATGGTTTATTTTTACAATTGGATTTTTGTTGTTAGCCAGGGGTTTGAATATAAAACTTCTCTATGAGAATAAGAATGGAGGTTTTTTGTGTTAAAAATTTATTAATTAAAATCGAAGACTCATTGGAGAATAAATTCTTTAATTTTGGGAATTTTGGGTGCATGGTATTTTTTGGTTGAAAACATTTTATGTCCCATTATGTAAGAGTTAATATTAAAAAAGGATAACCATTATAAATGGGTATTTATATTCAAAAGATACCATGTGTTTTGAAAAGTTTCTAAATCAACATATGTAAAAGATCCCTAGTTTAAGGGTCTCCATAAGTAGGAGTCATTCTGATGTTCACCAATGTATATAAAATTAAATCTATAAAAAAGTAAATATATAAGAGTAATTACTAAATTTTAAATACTTCCTCTATGATGAAAATATTGTTATGTGTCAGAATACTTTTGATATATAATATTATATCTAAATATAAGTATTATTCCTCTCCTAGTATGTAAACTGATATGTGTTAGGATCCCTAATTATGCATAAAAGTAAACCCTCGTGTATTAGTGTCTTCCCCAAATTAGACATTTGACTAAGTGTTTTCATACCCTAAAGTACACAAGGTTCCTTCCCCTTTGAAAAAATACATCTGTGCAGAAAATCCAATGTGAAACAAATAGGTCACCCTTTTTACAAAGGTTTATATATAAGGGTCACCCTATATGAAAAGAGTGATAAGTAATGGTTATATTGGAATAGAAAAATGGAAAGGTGGTGGATTTGTATGGGTCACCTTACTGATATATAGGTGTCCTCATATTTTTATAAAATTGACTTTGTTATGAAGTCACCTTTGTGATATGTAATGGTGACAATGTGCACAAATGGTGATACGTAAGGGTCCTCGTATTCTCTAAAAATTGGCTTTGGGTTGGATGTGTAGGAGTTTACTCTAATGTATTGGTTCTCTAAAAATCAATTGTTACTATTTTTGTGAAAATTGATAAATTATTTAAAGTAATTGGTTTGTTCTATATAGTAGTATCCAAATATGTTATGGTTTCTGATTTAAAAAATTCTTAAGTATGGGAGTAAACATGTGATACGTATGGGTAGTGTTGGGTGATATGTAATGGTCTAAGTGTTTTCTCAAAATCAAATGTGATAAGTTTTTTCTATATATTCTAAAATATTAATAAAATTTTTAAATGAAATATGAAAAGAGGGATTATTCCATTTTTTATAGAATATAGTAAACATGACCATGATTTTTCAACTATTCCTCTCATCATCCCTATGGGAGATCATTAGAGATCAATATCAAACCTTTTGGAAATGTTTTTTGGGAGTTTTAATGGGTAAATAAATTTTTCCTAGGATATTTATTTCTAGTTTATCTTTTTGTTTTGGTTTGTTCTATTAGTTGCGCAAAAAATTAAATAATTTTACAAATTATTATATTAATACAAATTATAACAAGATTGAATAGGTTTTCTAAGTGAGTAGAGTTGTGGTTAAAATAAATGAGACCCATGAACTAAAAATTAATGTATATATTTATAATTTATTCATTTTATGTTCAAGTTCTATTAAAATAAATATTGTAATCATATTGAAAAAATGGGTGATATCAACCCATAAATTAGGTTGGGATTGCATTGGCCTAGTAGTCAATAAGGATTTCATAGCTTTCTAACTATTTTATTGGTGGTGCCTTGTTCAAATGAGTTTTGATGGACCTATTAATAGAATATTTAGTGTTTTATTTTAGTTTCTTGTGATAAATAGGATTTCCTTTTAAATTAGAACATATAAATTGGTTTTTGATAAAAAAAATATTCTTTACAAAATTGGATACAAATTAAATTTCCAGTTGAATGTTATTATTTAAGCATAGAGTTTTAAAATAGTATTACAAAAATATGTTTTTTTTCTAAAAAATGATTCATGAGTATTTAATCCTCGGGATTAAGATGGATACTAAGAGAATGTGATTCCTTTTATAAATTGTAGAGAAATATGATTCAACTTTATTTTTAATGGAATTCCAAAGGGGATTATTTGAGATTTTGTTTTTCTCAGATTAACCTTCTATAGGACACCCCTATTTTTAAATAATTAATCTATTTTTATTAGTAGTTATGATTTAATTGTATGATTTGTTTTTTTCATTTTAATTCTTAATTTTATAGTACTCCCAAATCATGTTTGTAATTTATGTGTTGTTTTATGGATTGTTCTACATAAATATTTATGTATGATAATGATAGTGTATTGATATTAGTAAACAAATAGAAAATTATATTCAAATTATATTAATTGGACACTTATAGGTTATCCATGGGTAAATGTATTGGGTTTTACACAACCATTCTTAATACCATAATTTAATGTGTGGTTGTCCTTTTGGGTGAACATGGCCTAGAGTAAGATCATTGGGATCAATTACGCCCTGGGTAATATTCTTGATTCACATATTGGTTTGGGTGGTTATTCCATCATTGGATAAGGATTTAGGTGAATGAACCTGAAAAAATATGGGTAGCTATGAGGGGTTAGTTTAGGAAAATTTTAGGGTCTATCCCTGTATAATTTTTTGATTACGATGTTCCAATTGGTTTTTGGTTGACCTCTTGACCTCAAGTTATTATTTTATATTCCTTTTGCTTGTTTAGTTTTATTTTGATGCATGGTTTTGAACATATCCTAAGCGATAGAGTATTGATTTATGATTAATTACCTCCCTTAAAGGATACGAAATGGTTCAAAGTGATTTTGAAACCACATATAATGTTAAATGGTATTGGATTTTAACTTGAGACCTCACCCTGATTAATAATGAAGTTGTAGAGATGTGATGTTGTACCTCACCCAGGGTGATAGTGTGGGGGTTAAGGTGTGATGTGGGGCCTCAACCTGTGTGATAGGTTTATAGATGATATGGGGTATAGGAAAATGCCATTAGTTAGAATATAGTGGTAAATATGTGATATTCCATGGACTATATATATTATAACTTTCCATTTATAGGTTTTTTATGTGCTTGAGATTGGGTGTGTTATGCCTTTTACATGATGGGATTCCTTCTTATGTAGTTACAATTTACTTAATTCATATGTTTGCTTAATCAGGTGGGTTCAAGGGTTATGGTGGTCTGGTTATCATGTGATGACCTGACATGTATCATTTTATGTGAATAATGTGTAATGATTCTAGTTTTATTTGTATCATGAGAACAATATACTCTCTGTATATTTATTTCGTGCACATCTAATTTTTCAAAAAAGCTTTCAATGTATTGAGTTTATAGTGATTTTTACTTAGTCATTGAACTCACACATACCTACATAGTCAACATTGGATTCAATTTATCTGGGTAGATATTTATGTTTTGATATTAGGAATTGGTAATGTAAATAGGGGGACAAATGGATTGGGTCAATAAGGTTTTCAAGGATAATGAGTTGATGGGGTGATTTTGTGAGTATGGCCAGAGGCTAGTATAGTCTACTTTCCAGTTATTGTTATGTATATGTATTGACTAGTGTGATGTCTTTGTATATATACAATAATACATGTTATAATTATATATCTTTAATTTATACGCTATTTTTATTTTATGCATCATATAGACTATTTTACTACATTCTATTTTAGACTACTAAAATCCTATTGGTTCTCGGTTTATGTATATAAGTTTTTGGAATCTCCATAATATGGATGAGTGATTGTGATTTCTAGGTACACATGGTCCTGAAGCTAGGGAGTTATTTTTTAAGGTATAATATTCACATTACTATTTTGATCTCTCACCTAAGTTCATATGCCTAAAATGAAAATGGATGAATACCCAAGTTCTTATATCCCGCCTACTTATGTTTTATTTAGGCATTGAGGGACATGAAATTGAACTATTGTTTTTAGTGGAAATGATTTAATTGATGTTCTCATGGAATTATATATATAGTGTATTGTGTTATATATATGTGGATCAACAAACAATAAACTATATATTCATATAGAATGATATTTCCATATAAGTATATGGTTTTTTCCAATCAATAGTTATAATTTCACAATAGATAACCATCAAAATAATGAAAACAAGTTTCATAATACTCTTAGTAGAAAGGACCAAACTGCATTATCCATTGTGTGTATTTTAAGGGACATAATCTATATTGAGATAAAAAGGATAGACATAGAAATATTAATGAAAGGATATTACCATTATAATTTTTTTTATTAATATACTAATGTAAAGATAAAGGAGGTGTAGAATGATGAAATTAATCTTCAATAATGGTTAAATAAATTATAGAGTTAATTCTTTATACATATGAAGTTATGATATTATGAAAATAAATTTGGATTTCATGTATTCCAAGATTAAACCTGGATTTTTAAAATGATTCACATAAAATATATTTCTATATTAAAATATAATGTTCATAACTAATAGCACTTCTTATGGGATACCATGAAGAGGGAGATTAAAAACTATACATCAAGGTGCTTTTCCTTCCTGTATGTTAAGGGATAACGATATAATTTAAAGGGGTTGTATAATCCATTACCTATAACTTGATGGAAATAAGTGAACATTAGTAATTTCATTTTTTATATCTTTTTTATCTCAAAATAATTTAAATTATATTTGGTCTTTTGTTAGTTTTCTCATAAATATCCCTCAATTCTTTGATATTTGAGGGAATTTCTCACTCAATAATCTTTTCATGATACAAATATTTAAATTAGTATATCTTCATGGAATGTAACTTTAAATTATATATTGTCATTAACTAAGGTTATACTCACATTTAATGAGTGGTACATAACAATAAATGAATGTAAAACATCTATTTTGCATTATTTATTATCCTCAAATCAATAGTAAATCTAGATGGAAATTTAAAACATTCAATTATATGCATGATCATACGTGATGGATTTAATATATTTCTAGGGTCAATATATTACACTCATAGATTTATCATATCAAAAAAATCACCCAATTATTCTGATGGAACAATATGTGTCTCTGTATGGGATGAGATGTAGATCATTAGCATATTATAAAGATAAAAAATATGGAATTTTCATGATGCTAGTTATTTTCTATGAAATTATAGAAAATATTCCAAACATTTAGTAAACATTTTTAGTAGTTGATAGAAAAATAGTATCTAAGATAAAAATCCATGATGTGATTTTTTTCCCATTGTAATAGAGGGAGTATTCCTTTGAATGTCATCATGGGAGAAGTTCATGAGATATTATATGGATGAAAACTTAAAAGTTATTTACACTATTCCCATTAAGATTCTAGATTACATGTGAATTATATTTTGTCAAAAAGTTCATCCAAAATACCTCTCGTATGTACACAATAAGCTTCATGGGTAACTTTTGAAGAAGAAAATACCCGATCCATAACAATTACTAAATTTGATGGTTATATAATTTGTGAATGATAATGATTGTGTTGACTAATTGATGATGATCATGGATTATAAAGGTAGTGATCTGTAAAATAAGACAACATGAATTGTTAATATTATATGGTGAAATTGAAAATATGAACTCATAATGTTGGATCTTGATGATTTATTCAAATAATAGAAACATTAATTTTTTTAATCTGAGTAATGGAATTATTAGTGTGGAATTTTTTAAAGGGTAGATATTTTAAAAGAATAATTTTCTAGGATTAATTGCTCTTCTATAACTTTCATGTGTATAATAATTGAATAATCTATTTTTTAATTTCATAGTGTCTCCTATGAACAAATTTTTATTTAATTAAGTTATAATATTACAACACAAAATAAAATAAACATTATTATAGTGAAAAATAAAAAATAAAAATATTTATGGAATAATTATTAATATAAATAATGGATAATAAATAAAATAAAAAAAACTTCAATCTTGAAATATTTTTTTCCCAAGGTCCCCCATGAATGTCATATTACCAAGAATAATTTTATAAGAAAATTAATAAATAGAAAAATGAAAGAATGTTAGAGTTAGAAATTATAGAATGATGTTAATGTTTTTTAGTTAATTTTTTTTATCAATATATCTGAATGGAAAATGGTAAAGTTGCTATTATATCTCATGGAGTGTAAATAGTTGTTGTGTCGACATACATTCAATGGGTATTGTAATGTTTTTATAATTTTCTTCTAGTACATATGTATAAGTGACTAAATATATATAAATATTATATTTTACAAGTATAAGTAAATAAATTACATCCATTGAGTAATTAAGGAATTATAAGATATAAAAATGTAACAATTAACAGTCAAAGAAATAGTATTTATTATAAAAATATATATTAAGAATGTGTTAATTTAAATGATAAATTTATCATATTTATATTTTGATTTTTATGAAATGGATTCCAAATTTTTATGGATCTTATCAAAATTAGATAATATAATACATATCAATTTTCAGTGAAAATTAATTCATTGTGGTTAATAGTTAAAATATAACATTTTATTTGAAAAATATGTTATATGTATTTTAAAAATAAATTAAAATTTAATAAAATATATATAAAAATATAATGAAAATTATTTGTTTTGATCAAATTTTTTTATTATTTTGTATTTATTTTCAATGATTAAATGATTGCGAAATCCATGATGCTAAAATGTATTGAAGGATGAATATCTTGGAAGGTAGTTGTATTTTCTCTTTCTTGTGGAATATATCACATGTTATTTAATATATTGATATGAATAAAGTTTAATTGTTGGAAAAATAGGTTATTGAATTTGGATCTATGAATAGTAAATTTTATATCTCTATGATGTTCTTGAGATTGTTTAAGAATAGTTTAAACTGCTGAGAATGCCCCAAGATTAGTTATATAAGTTCCATAGATGCTTGAGGTGGATCGAGTTAATTTGGGAATATTGAGAAAATGTATAAATGCATTGCTAATGTTTAGGATTTACAAAATCATAATATACATTTTTTTCTAGATGCATAAAGGTATGGATATTCCCCTCATTCATGAACAAAGGTTACTATGAAAACCCAACATCCTATGTAAATTTTATACTAGAGATGCAAAAAGCTATTCAGTATTCCATGTTCCATATAAAGGTATACAATTTATGAAATGACCAAAATAAGTGTCATTTTGGATTTCAAATATGGTTATGTGTTCCACACAGATTCTAATAGCTAGTTCAAGGGCACAAGTTACCTAGCTAATGTGAATGCTACTATTTGAGATGAAACCGTGATTTTAAATAGCATTTTCACTCTATAGTCCAATGTGAAAATAGGTAGTTGTAGATGACTAGGAAATGGTGATATGTCTAGTGAGTAAAAAACTACATGTTATAAAATTTGAGAAATTATTACAACATATTTGATACTATAGTGATTGAGTTTTTTTAGAAATAAATGTAATAATTTAGCATCATGCTTCAAAGATCAAAATAATTTGATGATCATTTGGGTTTTTCATTATTTAAGTACAATATAATTATGTGATAGAGAAAATGATGTGACTTCATCATGAGAATGAATGAAAATATTGGTGTATAGAAAAGGAATAATCTATGTACCTGTGTTGTTATGTGTCATTGGCCGAGTTCTGTGCATGTGCGTTTAGATAACCAGCATTGGTGAAATTCTACAAAGAGTGTATATGTGTGTTTCATAGAAACATACTTGTCATTTTCTAATATATAAGTAATTTCATAATTAAAACATATTTCATTCATAGAGATATTGAAATGGGAATATTAGTGTACATCTGCACTATAGTGGATTACATGTTGTATGTAAAATGGGAAACTATTTGAGACTATGTCATAAAGGATATAATGGTTTTATTAATATATTGGTGTGAGAATATTTCCTTGAATAATAATATGTCTTATCAGTAGAGTTTATATCTATGATCACATAACTTACTTTGAAGTGATGAAACAAAATAGAAAAGGCATGATGGTATTACTCTCAATGTCTTACAATAAACTGGGAAAGAATGAGTTATGTGATGAATAGATAAAACATATGAGAGAATAATTACCACATCATTATCAATTAAATAATTATTTCCAAATATTCATAATGATTATTGTGTTGGAAATAAAGGATCCATGACTATAACCATTGACACATGCACTCATGTTAGTATAAAGGTGTTGTTCAATAAATATTTCATAGAGTTTCATTTGAAAAATATAACAGAAATATGGGGATGTTATTTTTAATATAAAAAAAATATATTTTTAGTTTAAATATTGATTTATATGAGAGTTTTAATAATAATATGACTGAAATTTGATTCTTAAAATGGTGAATTTTTCTTAAAAAATATGAATTATGAGTTTTGGAGAGAATAATAATGGAAGAGTTTTTTATAAAGAGAGTTATATAAGTTTAATGAATGAATATTATTAAAAATATCACTCTCATAATCTATGAATATATATTTTGTTATAAAGAAGATGAAATGATTAAATTGTGGTCAATTATAACCATTGTACATTCTTCAAGTCAATATGATGGAAGAATGAAATTGTCAGTCGATATTATACCTATTCAAGACTTGAGATATTGAGGAAAAAGGTATAAATTGAAACAGTGTTGCATGAAGAGATGTTTCCATGCACGCTGAATAAAAAGATGTGATTGAGATATACATACAAAATAGCCATCATGTATGGTAAAGAAGAATGAAATAATGATGTGAGCTCAGATATAATTCATCATATTAGACTCTATCCAATAAGGTGAGATATCTAGCCAACAACAAACAAATGTAATAAAGGTCATAGTAAAAATATCAAAGCCCATTATATTTGGGAAATTAAGGAAGAACATCACATCTATAAAATCCAGGAGAGAAAAAAGCCTTCCACTTTATATTTGACTCAATATTTGTATGCTGAATCCTGTACTCTATAAGGAGTTACAAACCACCAAACTACAACTTCATTTTTACATGATCGTTACTAGGGAAATGAGTTCTTTTTTTACACCTGATTATGAATTCTTTAATATTAAGAAATAATCTATGCATGTGGGGATAATAACCATAATGTACTGAGGATATTGTCATCCTTATAGAGGTGAAACTTACAAACAAAACCTGATGTTATATTATGCTTCATTACATTTAAATATCCTTATACGTACTAATAGAGAGAAAGAAAATGAGATATCTTCTCAATGAACAAGTGAATTTGTGAGAAAGGGATAAAATCCAAATTATAAAAAAACTATACCAACATTGATTCACACCCCCCTAGTTTGGACATTTCCTTATGTCATCCTAACATTTTGAAAGATAAATTCATTACCAACCTTCATTTTTTCTTTTTTGTGAGAGACTTTTTATGAAAACATTTACTCATTAAAGATTAAATAATGTTTATATTCTGAAAATTTAATCAAATTATATTAAAATAAGTATCTTCCCCCACTCATACAATAAAATAAATAAATATCAACTTTATCACAAAAATCAAAGAAAAATTATTTCTCTAAAGTACTTTTAAATTTATGATACCACCTAGTAAGAAAAAGAATCTCCAATGGCTTCAAAACAATGAATTTATCATATCAACATTTTAATCTCAACAAATAACATAACACTTTATACTTCATATATTTATTTTATCTTTTCTTTTAAAATAAAAATATAATAGTTTTTTCGATATATAGTAATATGAAATTATATTCATTATACTTATATAAAAAATATATTACAAATAAATAATTTCGTTGACATATTAAATAATTCTTTATATAATGTTACCTTCTTTATAAGATTTAACATATTTATGGGAAATGATCTTTAATATCCACGATTGTCAACATAGGAAGTTAACAGAACTTAAATAATGTTTATAAATTATATCAAATATTATTATAAGATAGTTTAATAACTATATATTGGTAATATTTAAATAAATATTAATTTAATTAAAAATCATTAATGTTGATAAATTCATCCAAAATTAAGGAATTAGGGACTGATTACATTATAATTGTAACCATATAATCCATATAAGGAAGGTAAAACATTATAATTCACTATAGAATAATTTTTCTAATTATAATAATACACTATATATATAATGAAATGATGATTAATTAAATAGGGTTGAGAACTTTTTCTTGAAATAAAAATGGAATAATTGGAATTACAACCATTCAATGTCAAATGGGAACTATGAAATACTAATACATAAGTAATAATTTCATTTAAATAATTATTTTTCACAAAAATAAATTTAAATAAGGTTGTTTTTTGTAGATCATTCCCATTATTTCCTTTATATTATTTATAGGACACACACCCATGTATATATATATATATGATAGATTTTGTAAGTCCAACACACTAGTAATTGTTTTTAAATAATTGATTATAAAATGTGTTAGTGTATGATTGAGAAGGATAGGAGTTGATGTAAGGGGGTTTTCCTTGAACACTCTACTAATATAATATTATTTATATCTTATATTCCTTGGTCTTATTTTCCTGTAATTTATATATTAATCAGTACATTGTATATTATTTGAAATTTTTTTATTGAAATAACTATTTTTTATTTTGAAATTTGTTTAACTGAATGTATATCTTTTAAATATTTTTAAGGGGAACCATTCGTGATCCCATATTATATATGGAAATTATATTCTATATCAATGATCTTTTATTCATAGAAACATCATCTTATGGAAATATATTATACCATTCCCTCTGATTTAATATATTTTTTTTATAAATATTTCCATTTATTTATTCAAACACTAATATTTGGAAGTGGGATTCTCCTTAAATAAATTTATATTTCAAAATTGGTTTATTTACTTGCTGTTTCTTTGATTTTCTTTATATATATTTCTTTATATATTTTGTATGACATGTTAATTAAATAAATTTTATTTTCTTCATCTTATAATTTAATAGCATTCACTAATATTTTCCTTGTTTATATAAAAATAAAAAAGATAATGTGATTTCAAGTTAATTTTAATTCATGTTCATCTCTACAATTTAATGAATTACCATTGTTTACTTTGTTAACATAACAATATTTTTATTTTTTGATGTTTCTCATAGAAATTTTTATTACACTTTTGTATTTTAAAATTTTATTATCTAATTTATTTTGAACTAATGTGGAACTCACTCCTCGATTGTTTTAACTATGTATAAATATATCTAATATTATAAGGGAATTTATTTTCAACTTTTATACTACATCCTCTAATCCTTTGAAGTTTTTTTATCTATGTAAATAATATGGATTAAACGTATAAAGATTTTTAATTTTATATTTCCTCTATTTATCTATGGATTTACATTCTTCACATCGCCATATTTTTATTTTTGGATAAATTTTATAACTCATACTAAATTTTATATATCACATTATTTATTCATAAGTTAATTATGATATAAAATTGATAGATCTGTGTTTTATCATTTTCATATGTTAAAATTATTTATAGATATTCATTTTGGAGTGTGGGAATAAAATTTATATTCCTTAAAATAATTTGGTAATTCTTTTATATCATTAAAATATTATATATCAAACATGGGTAGTGAGATTGGCCACGATGTTGTGAGACCATGATAGAGAGACATGAATTATT
The DNA here is from genome assembly GCA_963277665.1 of Viscum album. NCBI lineage: Eukaryota > Viridiplantae > Streptophyta > Magnoliopsida > Santalales > Viscaceae > Viscum > Viscum album. The sequence continues at coordinate 1,849,482,498 of OY728156.1, forward strand.
TTTACAATATCTTATGACTTTGCATATTGTATATCCCTATATCATAATTTATATTTATTATTCAATGGTTCTTTATCTTTTCATTTAGTTTGACATAGTTTAATAGAATGTATGTTGATTATCAGGTCTAACATATTTATTTCTTTTGATAATTTCTTTATGATGTTATTTTTTGTCACTCTTTAATCATTGGTTTATTAGTCATTAGATTTTCCCATTAATAAACTATTAGTTTTTCCTTTATTTATTTATCTTTACATGGTTTTCTATATAATTTTATCTAAATGAGAAACTCATATGTGAGACATAATGTTGAAGAAGTGTAAGTTTTTTAGTATAAATTGATAAAATATATAGAGAATATTTATAGATAAAAAATAATTATTTTTATTATTTGCATTTTAATATTGATTTGATATGTATAATAGTGTAAAATGATGTTAAATCCATTTATATGTATTTTTGGTTGTTATATGTGGTTACCACTATCTCATCCACACTTTGATCAAGGGACCTAGGAGTGAGGAATGTCCCTCAACTAGAATTATCCTTGTCACACTACATCAGTGCTCAAAATGTGAAATAATCTTATTATTATGGGTAATTTTGACATGTTAATTATTTTTATCGTGGAATGTGATACATAAATGTATTATCTTCTATCATATATTTTACCTTCATTCTTTTCCTTGATATGTAGAATATAACTATAGTTAATGTTTTTTGAAAACACATAGAAAACATATGATGTCAAAATTGAAAAATAAGATTATGAATTACATGATCTAAATAAGTGATATGAATATATTCACTTATGTTCATACATATTTCCCAAACATGTTAACCGATAAAAGTGAAAATGTTTCATAAAAACCTATGTTAAAGAAAACTCTATTTATTTTCATCCAAGATGGAATAAATCGATGACCAAATCTTTTTAATTACCTTTTATATAATCATATCCTCTTATTATGTCATTAAGATGATAGGGTTAATTTGATAGATTATCTCTTGGTAAAAGGATATCTTAAAATTACACACCCTTAACTCTATCTCTTCTTGAATGTCAAGTGAGTAATATAAAATATTCATATAACTACATCCAATCTCTTATCTCATCAAATTCAATAATCTGATGGCTAATAGAACCTATTTTTTCTCTACTCCCAGAGCCATTGAGTGAAAGTCCATTTAAAATTGGCTATAAATTAAATCCACATAAACATTTTACGTATCTAGATCACAGACGTAAATATTTCTCCATTTTATATATACTCCCAGTAACAATCTAATATTCAATTTTCTCAAATTTCTATCCTTTTATAAAATAAACTATAGTGTATTATTCATATATTTCCACCAAAACTTTTTATTCTTATCATAAATAGTTCCTTTTTATTTTGTTGATTTTTTACACTAGAACACCTATAACATTTTCTTCTATATCAGAAAAAATTCTATATTTTTTCTCCATTCAACCATCTCAAGATCCTTTTTCTCCAACTTCAACTGAACCAAAATTTGACATCACCAAAATTTAATATCTACATTAACTAAAAATAAACCCTAAACAATTAATGTTTAAATATTTTAAATTTTTTTAAAATCAACCAATTTTCTATGATTAATACTAATTGACTTATCAAGTCATCAAGGAATAGTTTTATATAATTTATATTCATACCAATACTATTATCAATAAATAATTAATATTGTGACTGATAGTGACTCTTAAATTCTATCTCCAATATCAAACAGAGTGGAAACTAACAAAATATATTTACAAAACACTTTATCAGATTAAACAGACAAATTATATGAAAACCTAATTTAAAACTGTATATAAATTCTATAACACAGAACATAACTAAATGAAAATATATATCTAACCAAGTGCATGTCTATTATGTCCAACAAACAATATGAAAAAATAATCTAGGTTTCTAAATAACTAAAATTAAAATATAACAATTTACCAAAGAAGAATATGAAATACATTATAACTCATCTCACTCTTGTTGAAAACTAGAAAATATGATCTAATGCATCTCATCACCACTAGTGATACAATCATAAAAATAAATAAATGACAAATTATATGTCTGTAGCCATTATACCTACATGTTTTACCTTTTTAATGGTAAAGTGGTAGTGGGTATGAATAATTCTTAAGTTTCATTGATTTTAAATAAAAAATTGTATTTTAAATATCCTACCATATAGGGCCACACAAATCTCATATCTCAATAAAAATACACAATCATAACATATTATATATATATATATATTAAAATTGCTGTAAATAAAATATTATAAATTACCCATATATCCAATTTCCATTTGAATGTTTTTCTATAGTAAATATATTATCTTTAAGGGAATACAACATCCCATGTTTGTCTATTGTACTGTGTGTGTTCATATATATATATATATATATATGTATATATATTCAAAAAGTATATGTGATAGAAATAAAACATCAAATATGAGTAAAATAATTGGTCTGAAATAAAATTTCCATGACTTCATTTGGTTGAATAGTCATCAAAATATATTTTTCATAATACCTTAGGTGAAACTCCTCATATAGGCAAGGTTGTGAATTAGTATCGAGGGTGAATCATTAATTTATAGAGACTATAACCTCTTCATAACATAATAATAAATGATAGAGTAAGTAATAGTAATAAAATATCATCCCAATGAACAACATAATATTGAGATTCATTCAATGAATCAATACTAAAGAAACAAAGACCACATGTTTTATCAAAATAAACAATTATAATGTCATATGAGTCATAAAATGTATATAGGGTAACTCCATTAGTTGATCACTTATAAATCTATCAAAAATAAAAAAAGGGATATAGAATCAATGATTTGTTTTTGAGGATATTCCTAGTCTTGTCTCCCAATCCATCTATGAAACATCATCTCGCCCATCAACTATAGGTCATGTTCCCTTTACTGTATCCTTGACCATAAAATTTTAATGCACACTAAGATTACCAAGTATGGTGTGAGTAAATCTCATCAAGATGCCAAAAATATGTCCCAATAAAAATCCAAATTATTTAAATACATTTTGACATGAACTGGTAGTAATAGTATGAATAATAAATACATAATTACATACTCATCTTCAAAATAGGCCACCAAGATTGACCATACCTATTTTGGTTATTAAAATAGTCATGTTTCATTATTCCATGAAAGATATATAGGTTCAGTATGATTTCCACCCATAAAAATACATCAATATCCCAATGGAAATATTTTTCATGCCACCCAACATTAACACTCTAAGAGGGATGGGTTGTACATACACAAATCCAATTTAATAATGTTGTCCCAGTTGACATTACATGTAAGAGAATTCATCAATGAGTAAGGGTTATAAAGACAAACAACCTTGATGACTACCGACACCTGGGATGGAATTACATGCAACCAACTGACATAGATATCAGAATTTATTATTAAACCCAAATTATATCACATTAATAACCCAAATATATCATTAGTCCAAACTATATATTGAAGATATTAATGGATTTAATTACACCCAACGTGCATGACCACAATACCATATATAGAAATACACAAAATGAGTACTAAAAATGATCCATTTTGGAAGTTAATTGTTGGGTCCAGAAAACACAACACGTAAGAAGAAAAGTATTCTATTATTTTGATTCAGGGGAAAATACATTAGAATATGATATTGAAGAAAAATGTACAAAGGGATCGAAGCCATGAAAGAAGGATCAGTCCCATGTAGTAAAACTTACTATGGATACCACCACCCCAATTGTTGTTCTCCCCCTTCTTAATGTACTTGGTGAAAAAAATTGTTTATGGGATGGGATGGTATAGCTATTAATTGCGAAAGAAACTATGTCATTTGTGGGTTGGATGGTGATTTCTAACCCCAAAAATGATTTAAAACCTTGAATAAAATTGTTCAGAGGATGATATGGTACCTCTAGAACCCCCAAATAAAAAAATTCATTTAGAGGGCTAGGTTGTGATTTATTCCCCCACAAGTGACTATTCCCCCATATACGATGTCATGCTCTAACTGAGGCATCCTCCTTGGGATCCTGTAAATAATTCCTTGTGGCCTACTATGGATGAGTGACTATGCTAGTATCTGATCATTCCATTATTCTTTAATATAAAATAGAGCGGATAAAGAAATGGATGAGAAATGGGAGCTGAAAATGGAGGACAACACAAAGAGTTAGGACTCAAAGGAGAATTAGGAGAGAGCCATCAATTCCTGGTATGCTGAACCAAATCATTTCATTATGGATGAAATAAATTGATTCATCCATCTAATAACATAAAATACCGTTGTTGAAACTCTCTTTAATTCATAAATGGATGGACCCTATTTTCCTATTAACTCACATAGAAAAACACTATACAGGTAGAACCCATACCAAAAGAGAAAAATACTACATGATATGAACTTTACCTCGGGTAGAAACATGCTACACAGGAAGATACCAGGTCCACACAACACAATTAATCATAGATAGTACCCTCGCCTAAATAGAAACATGCTATACAGGGGGAACCTCATCCTAAATAAGAACATTATATGAAGAATTGGGAGTCCTTGGGTGTTCTACTCTCCATATCCCATCACATACAACTGTCATACCATTAATCCCCGCTTTGGGCCCTCTACAAACCAGTCTAACAACATAAGTACTGGGCATCTAATAATAACACCTCACATGTATGATCAGATAATTTGGAACATCAATGTGTCCTCTTGATTATACATGCCTATGGTAAGAGGATTCATGTTAAAAGTTTCATGACAAGTTGTACACTTAGAATGTTTTCAATTCAATATTCTCATGGTAGTGAGGGTCCTGACCTTTGAAGTGCTTATTACCTCTAAGGTTCTCATTTGAACCTCCCCATTCAGGGTATTGGTGTAACCACTATCATTTCCATTATATGAGTGCCAATTTTGGGCACTAAACTCCTCCACAGGAACTAACATGGAATCCCTCCAAGAGTAATTCCCAAGTGTTTCTTGAGAGAGGCGGCACTCAGGATCCTCTTCACCTCCCCAAGATACCAAAAAAAGTGAGGATATCATAATTCCAATTCCATTTCACTCTCCCCTGGTATGTAGATTATTCTGTCTATAAAACATAGGGGATTGTGTGATATTTACATCCAATGTGTTCTCTTGTTTCCTACAATGAGCATGACTGTAATGGGCTTGGAGTTTTGTGATAATTATGACATCCACACAACCCCAAACCTTAAATTGGAATCCCCTCATGTAAAATCCACAATCATATCCACTTAATCAGACCTCCTAGGTGGTAAATGACTGGATTCCAAACACAATAAATTCATAGGACCATGTTCTTAATGAAAATAAAAATGAACGACCCTCCTATAAGGTGTATGAACAAACAGTTACTAAACTATATAGTATTTAATTCATAAATAAATATGATACACAGGAATAATCCCTTAGATAAAAACCTAGGTCCGAAATTTACCAAACTATATGGGATTTTATTACATACAAACTGGGATAGATAGAAATCTTCCACGAGGACAAATCCAAATTCCAAAATATACCAAACTACATGGGATTTGGTCCCAAACTAAATGGGATATGTAAGAATCTTGTAATATCCAAACCCAATACCCAAATGTACAAAACTACAATGGATTTTATTCCAAACTAGTTGGGATATGAAGGAAGCCTGCATGAGGTCCAAACCCAATGCCAAAATACACCCTAATGTTTTTCAGGACACATTCTCGGTAGGTTCATATCTAATTAGGAGATCAAATTTCATCCTAGTACCATAGGCCACCTAGGTTTTACTCCCACACCACCCTCTACCAAGAACCATTCCCATTGAATTCATTACCGCATAATGTTATACATTGTAGTATTGACCCTATCACATGAACTTAAAAGTGATGATTCCGGTTAATCATAACCAAACTATGTCGTTTCAGGTTCCTTTAATGCAGATACATAGGAAGACCATTTTATGGGTTTGATCCCATCACCAAAACAAATTCCATCTACCTATAAGATAGTAAACTCCAGATTTCCTAATTATGTGACTCCAAATCGTCCATGTGAATGAACAAAAAATATCTAGTTTGTTCATAAATGGGTACCATTGATGGAGAACCTCATACACATATAAATATCTTAATTAATGTATATACTTAGATAAATAAACATGATATTAAACCATACATGTTTTTATTTGATATTTACCTAATGTTGATCAACATCATTCATAATTTTGAATTAAAAATGTATTCATGAATAGATCTTAAATCTATAATAGATTCCAGGGATAAGCAACTATTTCCCCCCAAATGTGTGTGATGAGACCAACATCTAATCATCTCATCCAATGTGAGTTAATAATTGTCTTTGAGAAAGTTCACAGAATAAATACTTCCTTAAGAATGTAGTTCCATGATTCATCATGGATATGATGTTTGTTGGGTGTTCCTAGCTCCACAAACATAACCTACTTGAGACCATTTGAAAATGATGTAATTAAGGTAAATGATTGAAAATAATTCAACCCACTTCAATCAACCACTAGCTTTCAATTATTTTTGTCAAAAAAATAAATGGTGATACCAATGTGAATCCATATCCCATGGGGAGGTGATACCCCATCTCAGGCCACATTCACATCCAAAATAGACAGATCCAAATCAGACAATCAATTATGAATGTGAAAATCATATTCTACATGGACAATGTATTTTTTTATATGTGTCACGTATATTATAGGAACATTTATACAAAACACTCTTCAATCCAGTGGTGTCACACCACCTCTTATGGAAAGACGCATCATCCACTGTACATGCTATGTCCCTTGACAAATAGAGGATTCCATCAGCCACCTAGTATCTTCAACGCAGAGTATCAAAATGCATTGGTTTGGTAGTACCACCAGAATTGTACTCTCCCAATCCAAGAGTCATCTCAAAAGGATCTACGGTCCATGATGGCCCACCATACATATGCCCAACTAAAAAAAGTAGTCTATAAATAGAAGTCCCTAGTAGATATCTCAAACCATTTCTAGGTCCAATCTGTATAACATGATCATGAATTCCTCTTTTGTATAAGAGAGTATGATGAAGTGATCACTAAGAAGTTCATCCCAGCAAAGTAGAGAACCTACTTAAGTGAATTTATAGGAAACCATCATCATCAACACCATATGAATTAGCATCCCCATTATATAGAGGATTCCACCCCATGGGTCCCAACAAATGTCATATAGACCCAGGTCCCCAAGACGGTTCACAAAGGATGATGATCAGTCAATAATGAATAGTCCATCATCCACCTTCCTTTTAGAGAATCCTTCCATGTAAATATAGTGGATACCTATGGTCATATGTATATTCATGATAACTCTTATGAGGCCCATCATGGAAATAATGTGGAAAATGAGTAGATATGATTAATTTATCACTCTTTTGAAGCTCATCTCGAAATAAACTGGAAATGAGAAGATTAATATCCCTTCTCATGCACATCAATACTGCCAAGTAAATATTGCAACAACCATTTATGAGAAGATAAGAATATATTCTCACCAATATTATGCTCGCTGAGTAAATATGGTGGAAACCAACAAGAATATGAAAATACATTCTCTTGAAAATCAATCATCCTAGGTAAATACAATAGCAACCACAAAGTAGATGAAAATCCCATATCATTCATATCAATACCAACATGAAAATAATATGGAAATTTAATAAATAAACTAGATTATATCATTTGTAAATCATGATATTATTTATATCCATATCCCATACATGAGGAATATTAGCATCTAGTAGAAATAAATGGTGGACAAAAGCAAGAACTCATTTCTGCTCTAATCCTGGAATGGGAATTCATTCTTGTTCACAACAAGTAATCCTCTTAAAACATCTTAGAAATTATGGAGGGTTGTACATCAACCCTAAAACATATCCAGAAAACTTTTAATGTATTAATAATATCCACAGAAATTTCAAGGATTCTGACCCACAACCTCTCCTCCTCAAATGGGTTGAATCATCCACAAAACGTGGTGGTCGCTCAGGAGTAGACATGCATCCCTTCTCCCATACAGTAGAGTGATTTAAAATATTACTTTAAAAAAGGACAATAAGATTGGTCGCAACTACCTATTTCAACTAGGGGATACTGGTCCACAATAGTGGCCACTCAAGGATAAGAATATATCCCTTCTATAGTTCTAGATTCTTACCGGCATATCCCAGAACCACCAAGGAAACCACTTGAACAGGAACCCGTATATGAAGGTTGTCACTTACAGTATGAAACCCCATTATTATATAATATACCCACAAAAAATAAATCACACCAAAGGTAATTGGAAAAGGAAGAGCAAACTCATGACCCTGCTCTTCTGGAAGTTGGAGTTTTTAGGTCATTGAACATATATCAATGGTGGCTTAGTATCTTTGTGATCCATTATAAAATTAAAAACGTTGTAGTATACATTGAGAAGATCCACCCAAATTCATTTCTACCATCGTCTCTAGTGGCCCTCCCTAGAGCAAATACCATCAAGGAGTCATTCCTGGGAACTTATTGATCTACCATGAAATTTTGTCTCCTATTATGTGTCACAATATCCCTCATCATGGGAATAATATCAAATAAAAAGATAGATCTCATCTTGTGGTAATACTCTATAAATTTCCTCCCCTGGGTGTATGTTATATAAATTCTCAATGTTATCAGAAAAAATATATAATGATAGTGCTCTCCATGATGGAAACCACTACAAATTTCCTCCCCATAGTGACATTTCATGTCGATGGGATGGTCTTTCCCTTACCAAGTAAAATAAAATAAATCCACCGTATTCTATGGTGCTTGGAAAGATGGATCCATACAAGATAAATACCTTATCAATGAAAAAAGTACATCTTTTCTCATCTAAAAAATAGCATGGGTAATTTTCATCCTCCAAATCACCTTTAGAACACCTCTATGCCAACAAGAACCCAATAGCACTGTTATTGGTGAAAAAATAGTCAAGAAGCCATCATAATGGTTGAATCATGTAATTCATTATCTATCATGAAAAAGGATATATTTCTTGTGAGAATGAAATTTGATAAGGATGAAATAACCGTCATGTTTTCACCCTTATCCACATCTCAATTCGAAATTCTTGATGAATTTTTAGAATATTTCCTAAACAATAACCATCTAAAACTCTATATAAATCTTCACCACTAGAAAAAAGTATTCCTACCAAACAATAGGTATAAAAACCATTTACAGATATTGGGATATCTTCATCATCCAATCTTTTTGGAATCCCATAAATCTATGCAACAACCTCAATCAGATAAGTGATGGAATGATCTTCAATTGGCATGCCTCAATGGGTTTCATGAGTTGAATCCTCTAATTATTGATTCCCTTCCTGTTGTTCATATCTAAGGAATGTGTACATGTTTCTTTTCATTTCAATTCATTCCCAATTTAGCATAACCCATTGGAAATGACATCATGTAATGTCGTTATTCCCAGGTGGCCATTAAGAAAAACTATTACTCAATAAATATGACTTAGTCCACAAGAATCATCCGTGAATAAGTCTCAAAAGCATCAATCCCAACAAGAGAATTCCATAAAAATAAAAAACCAATAATATTATAACAAACATCATACTTATAAATTAAGGTAATCCAATCATCAAGAACTATTAATTTCCTCAAAAGTAAGCAGTTCGCATGAAGACTCAATAGTGTATCTGTCTTGTGTTCGAACAAGGATGTGTGCGATCAAGAGTGCATCGATATCAGTCATTGTCACCATAGTACATTTTCATCCCCTTGTAATTTCCCTCTCACGATCAATTATCACTAATTAATGGGGTGTTTGAATTAGTGATTTATTTTTATTTTAAGTTTACTTCATTAAAAAAACTACATTTTCCACCTAATAGAGACTTATCACTTTCACTGAAGGAATAAAAATCACACGTTCATAAGAACACAAGAATTTATTATGTTAACTACCCAACAAAAGTATCTACATAAATTATATTGTTTATAAACAATACAATACCACACAATCCACTAGAAAAAAATTATTTTTGTTTATATAATGAGTTGTATATTCCTTTAGAATCATGTATTAACGTGTTCAATAAAACACTGCATGTGATTCATATAGTACTAAATGCTGTAATACAATTTTTTAACAAGTTTAGAAACATTAACCAGATTCTTAAAAACATGTTACTATTATTCTATATCAACTTTCACAAAAAATATCTTCAAAATAATTTTTTACATTCCAGTCCACTAGTAGGTAATAAAATTTCGGGACTTTGTAATGATACTCAGTCCAATATCCCAGTCTGATCATCCCAGTTCAATCTCCCCAGTTTGGAAATAATACATCATCATAATACTACTTGAACATATATGAATTATTTCTACCTTACCCCTGAAATCCTAGTCCGATTGATCAATCTAATTATAGAAACACTGATTATGATCTTCTCTCATCTCATTTCTATCTAGAAAACCACCTTGTGAAAGTATGATTCATAATATTCTTCTCCCTAAAATAAATCAATGCATTGATTCTCTCTTCACCCATGAATAGTACACTTTTAATGAATGTACAATGTACATCCTCTATTTCTATGTAATCAAAACATTGTTCATGTGAGATTCTAAGAAACATTCCCACTCAACAAATTTCCCAAATCATAAATTTTCCTTTGATTTTGGAGACATCATTAACTTCTTCGATGCTTCTCAACTATTCATGAATATTCATGAAACTTCTCAAAACTTTATTTTGATTCATAATTTCTACCATTCATCTATCTAATTCTGATTTCCCATTCTAATTTCTCAATTATGATGAGGATAATGGATTATTTAATACATTTCTCTGCACTAATTGATAAAAAAATAAGCAGGAATATGAAAAACAAATTCCTTCTCATTATGAAGCTTGGAACCAATTTTCCATTTTCATACTCCATACCAACTGATAAAACAAAAATTATTCAAAAAAACACATATACTCAACTCTTCATGCCTGAATATCCCTGTGAAAAGACTTTTGAGGCTACTTGAAACATTTGTTTTATTTTTTTCTTCAGACCCGTGATCTTGTGTTTGATGGTGTCCAGCATTAGAAGAGGTATACTAGTGTCATTTTACACCTGATATATTGGTTCTTACTTCACTATGATAACTAATTTCAACTCTTATGACGACTCTAACACCAATTAATAATATATCAGAGTGTTAATTTTTATTGACCCATATAAAAATTAAGACAACCAAAAATTCATATTAATGAAAATGGTTGAATACATTGTAGATTGATATATTATCTGATTATTTCCTTTATCATAACAAATTCAGAATTATTCATTGGTACAAATTTATTTTTCAACATTCGTCATTGTTCCCAAAAACCACCAAAGGAAATAATTTTTCTTATCATTATCGGTTGAACACCATGTCCGATATACCAGTTCTAGTAGATTCGATTCTAGTGAATTTTTCTCTAATTATGATAAACATCAGCTTCATTATCTAAAGATTTTTTCTATTTGATTATTATACTAACTAAAAATAATATTCTTAATACGTTCATATTCTGAAAAAAAAACTCAACTGCCTTCAAACTATTCTTCATTAGATGATCTCTCACCGATGGGCTAAGACCGAAAAGTTTTGACTTCAAAAACATTTTACTTCAACAATTTTCAGGTAGTGATCATGTCTTACTCCAAACATTTTAACATTTTATGATTGGATTTAGTATAATATAACTTATATTGTAATGTATTCTAACTTCCTGTCCTCTAGAAACATGTTCTATCCAACCAAAAATCAATATGATTAGAATAACATATTCTCCAAATTTCATTCATAAGTATTGAATCATAAGATTTTAGATAACTCTTATCTTTTTAGAACTACAAGATCTCAAAAGGTTTATCATATTTACAATATATCCAGGTAATATATCATTCATTATTCTCATAATGACATAAGATTCATTCTGAACACAAGGTGATTCCAATGAAATTTTTTCTTCCAAAAAACATCTCCCCAATTCAGTGGACTTTCTTAACAAGTGTGATTCGGATCTTATGAATATGATGGTCAACCAAATTTTATGGTCATAAAAATATAATTGATTTATTTTCTTTTTCACCTTATTTGACAATAAAATAGAACATAAATATCTTCTTTCGTTCAAAAAACAACTTCTTCTCAACTTGGTCCTAACAGTATCCAGATTTAGATATTTTGGAGAACCAAGAATTATAAATCACTAAACATTATAACCATAATCTATATATTAAATATCAACATTTCTATTCCTACATGAGATAACTAATTGTACGAAAAAAATCATTGATAGAAAAACCATGTTGTCTAAAATTAGTTATTCATGAAACAAATTCTTCAGTTCTTCAAATATTTTTTTCACATATTCCAATTTCTTATAAGAAAAATATTCCTACAAACAATCCAACAAATATTTATAATAGTACTCATATTTACAATGATGAATCCATACCTTATCAACAACTCCCCCAACATACATGATACCATTAATGTTTTACCACATATAAATCGATATATTTGTGAAAAAATGCAACCCATTGAAAACTCTATCCATATAGAAGATGATAGAGGGGAAAATCACTTCTCTAACCCTTGATGAGAAGAAAGTTGGACATCCATGTTCAACATCAATTTATAAAAAGTATACTTTAGTAATGGTTTTGTGAAAATTTCAGAAACATGTTTTGATGTAGGAATATATTCCAGCTTCAATTAATTATAATAGACATTCTCATAGATGAAATGACACTTGATATCAGTTGTTTTGAATGATAATGTTACAATAGAATTTCTATAAAGTAGATTTTATATTGATTATCACAACCTAATGGTAGGGGTAACATCACTTAAACAAGTAAATCTTCCAACTCATACATTATCAACATAATTTGTGTAGAAAATTGAGTGGAATAAAAATACTCATTTTATCCATCCTAAGAGTTCCTGAATTTGTTTTCTTTATATTTTAAATAACACATCTTTTCCCTAGATGGAAAATTTCACCAGATGTTGATCTTTTATCATCATCTTTTCTTTCCCAATCAGTAAGTAAATAGCCAAACAAGTAAATACATTTGGAGTTGTCAAACATAATTGTAAAATTAGTTGTGCCTTTGAAATATCTAAGAATTATTCATTTAAACAACATATGTTATTTTTTTGGATCAGTTTAAAATATTTTACATATGGTAATAGTATAAATAATGTTTGGTCTTGAGGCAGTAAAATATTAAAAATTTCCAATCATCTTCTAAAATTTATTAGAATCAACTTCCTTCTTTTATCCATCTTTTATCAACGTGGTTCCCACTGGAATCGATGTGGAAAAAGGTTTTTATTTTTCCATGATGAAATTATTAAGAATTTCTTTATCGTACATTTCATGAGAAAAAAATTTGTAAATATTCTATTGTAATGTATCTACCCCATGAAGGAATATCATTTCACCAAACATTGACACCTCAAAAAAGATCATTATATCTTGAGAAAATTATTCACAAAGTCTTTCGTAATTCCCTATAATGATAATGTCATCAACGTAAATAACTAAAATGATGGAAAACTTCTCACTTTAATTGAAATACAGATTAATAAAACAATCCCTTTCTTAAAACTCAACTTTCATAAGAAAGTACAAATTTTGGAATAACATTTCCTTAGTTCGTATTTTATACCATAAAAGTCATTCTTCAATATAAACACATAAATTTCATCTTTTCTAACAATAAATCCACATGGTTTTTCAATATAAACCTCCTCATAAAGTTCACCATTCAAAAATATTAATTTTACATCCATATAAAAAAATTGTGACTTTTTTGTGAAGTAATATATAGAATGATTCGTATAGTTTCAAATATTTACCCTAGAGAAAACGCCTCATCAAAAACAATGCCTTATATTGGTTACTATTCTTTTCACAATAATCGTGCCTTGCCTCTTATCACTTCACCATCTTCATTCATCTTGTTCTGGAGAAACAACTTCTTTCCAATAATGTTTTTTATTTGGTTTTGTTGCAAGCTCCCAAGTATCATTCATTTCTTTCAGATCTATATCTTCATTCCTAAACTAAATCCATTTTGGAGGTTCAAAATCATCATTCATATTTTCGGATCAACAATTGAATATAAGGAAGTATGCGTAATTTATTTTGATGTTATTTATGGTTAAACATTTTGATATTTATCACCAATAATTTTTTGAGCTTCTACTTGATTTATTATCCTAGGATGATATTATTTGATATTCTTTCTCATCACATGAAATAGATGCATTTAGGTATTCTTCTTGTATAGGATTACAATAGTGTGTATCCATATTTGAATTGTTATCAAACATTATTTCATCTTAATCATCTTCATAATCTATATGATTATATATATCTTCCTCATATTTTTAAATAACTTCCACATCAACATAATCAAGTATTCTTTTAGTCTTGTTGTTTCAACATCTATAACAAGTTCCTTCAAAATAATAACCATAAAAATTTTCATCTTCACCTGTTTACTCTTATTTTACAAGGTTTCCACCTTTCTTATTTTTGACGAATGGACTCCCAAAACCACTTAAGTGTTTCAAAATTTGAGTTTTTTATAAAAACAATTGTATAGATCTATACATATCTTTTCTAATAGAAGTATCAGATTTGAATATAAATAGTAGTGTGTATGGTTTTCCTCCCAATGTAATGAGATTAACCATGTTCAAGTAACATAGTTCTTCCCATTTCAGCTATACATTTTTTCCTTCCAGTAACACCATTTTATTAAGGTGTGTATGGCGTATTGAACTCATACGGATTTCAAGGATTCTTAAGATAACTTTCAAATTATACATTTTTTAATTTACCACTATTTTTAGTTCCCAACTTCTTCATTGGATACTCACATTTCCTTATAGATTTCGTCTAGAAAGTTTTCATCATTTTTAGAGCATATGACTTCTATTTCATATACATAACACATGTAATGTGATTAAATTTATCAATGAAAGTTATTAAGTACTTGTATCCATGAGTTGAATTTTTTCTTATCGACCCATAGATATTAGAATGAATAATTTCTAGGTGTCATTTTGTACAAATGTAAAAATTCTTATGAATAGAGTTTTTTATAATTACCTTTTGAAAAATCTTACAACATCAATCTCTTCTTCATAATATATCCTCAATACTATATACACTATCTCACTTTTATGAATTCCTCATGTTTCTTTGAAATATGTGTCCTAGAATTTTATGAAATAACTGATTTCCTTCCACAGTGATTATGTAACAAGAGTTTTGAATATCAACAACTAGGAACAAGTAATCATTTGTATGTTGTTCTATTGAAACTATCTTTCTATCATTCTCATTTGTTACAAAAAACTTTTCTTTTTTGAAAACAACTTTCTTACCTTTATAAAATTATTTTGAAACACTAAGAATGTTTTTTATCCCATAAAAATAAATATTTCATAGATTTTAACTTTTCTTCACCAATTATGGTTGATCCAACACTATTGATTCTTAGTGATTCATCAATTACAAATGTCACCAGTCCTTATTTGATGTCATTAAAATTCATTAAAATATTTATATCTCTTTTCATATGAGAATAACACCCATTTTCAAGCATACAAGGCCATTATCCTTTTTTTTCTATGAGGATGGTCTTTAAAATAAGATATTTTTCTTTCACATTATCTTTCATATCATCTGGCTTCTCAGAATTGATATCAAAATTTTTTTGTGCTGGTAAAAAACCAAAACAACCTTTTTTAAGGTGACCAGGCTATTTCCATATTTCACAAATAGTTTATAGGGGTTAAAATATATTTTCATTTTTTACACAAACATTCTCAAATTTCTTCTAAATATATTTCTCATACTTTTTCCTTTAATGGTATTGAAACACCTTGAAGCTTTTATTTATATAATTATTGGAATAGTTATAATATTGTTGATTGAACTAGTACATATTTACCATGTTTCTGAATCCCCCATAAATCTAGAAGTATCCATATAAAAAATATTTTCTTCTGAAATATCCATACACTTTTGATTTTTGAATGTTTTTCTAAAAAACCTTCTTAAAATTCCTCTCAGAACACTGTTTAACATGATCTTTTCTATTATCAACTAGGATCTTCCTTTTCATCATGGTATTTTTTCAGCCTTATTAGAACTAGAAGTAATAGAATCTTATTCAGAATAATAATTTTTAGAAAAATCTAACTTATGGTATTTTTTGTTCTTCTCCACATATATAAAATTCCAATATTTATTCTTCTCATAAGAATTTCTACGTTCTTCTAAATATTTGAAGGTAACTTTTTTTATCCTTAACCAGTTTATCCTTCCCAAATATTTTAGGTGCATTAAGAATTGAATTTTTGAATCTTTTATATCTCTATTTAGATTTAAAATGTTATTTTTTTCATATGTTCTAATTCATTTTACTAATTGTTAAGCTTAATTTTTATGTTCTTATTCCAATTATTTTCTTTCTGAATATTTTTATTCAATTCATCAATCACTTCTATCAGCTTGAATTTCTCATCATGAGAATATACTTTATTGTTTATCATAGAGTTCATATTTTTGAAATTCCTAATTTATTTCTCATGACATCCAATATTTCTTAAAATTATTTCATCTATACCTTTAGATGGATTTCTAATTTAGTTTCTTCTTCTCCAAAATTGCATCTTCCAAACTCATATTTTGTCACTATAGCAGTAAAAGTATTTTCTCTAGAATCTTTGGTATATGTTTGAGCACAATCCTTAATTTCTTATTCTTCATAATCTTAACAAAAATATCCCCTTTTGTTTTTGGATAAATTCATATCTATGGAGTAAGAATTTTCCTTATTACCATGTTTCCTCAATAAACTTCCCTATCTTATATCATCATTCTCATTGCCCAATTCTATCACTCTTTGTGGTCAATTATCCAAAATGTTCCTAAAGGATCCACATTCATTATGATTCAAGGGAATTTTATCTTTATATTTACATGTACATATTTTTAAATTTTTAGAACATATGGGTAAATATTCATAAATATTTTTACATACTTCAATTTCAGAATAAGAATCACCATCATCATCTTCAAAAATCATTATTGGATTTGATACCATGGACTCCAAGAAATAAATTTCTTGAATAACATAAATTTTTCCCAAATTTATTGTTACCTTCTAATTTATTAAATAATTAGTACTATGTACATCATCCAGGGAAATTTTTCTGGATCTCTATCTTACAAAGAAGATACTTTTACATCAATTTTTTCAGGAATAATTCTAATGATCTTTTCAACAAATGTTGAGTCTTCCATATTCTCACCAATAAATAATATGGTGCTAAAAATATAATTAAAACTATTAAATAAAAACCCAATTTATTCATAGTCACCCAATTAAGATCATTGTACTTTAATCTCGAGATTATCAAAATTTCTTTCTTCACATTTGAATTGGCTTCATAATTTTTTTTCCAATTTATCCAAGATAACATAGGCAGTTCAAATGATATTTACTCTTGAAAACTCACTTTCATAAAGTAATGTGTCTAAATAATTCTTATAACTTCTATCATTATCTATATTATTCTTATCAATTAATATATGAATAAATTTAAAACCAATTGGAGGAAATCAATTTGTTGTGGCTTCGTGAACATCATAACCAAGAGATATTAGATTAGGTGACATTATATATTTATAGAAATTAATGTTATTACCATTGAAAATTCAGATCCATGTAATATTCACAAAAATAATATTTTACATCAAAATTTCACTTTCAAAAACATAAGTAAAGAGTAAATGAAGGGAACCTTAGCCTGATGCCACCTGTAATTTCCCAATCAAGATCATGTATCATTGAGAGGGAGAGGGGTGAATCAGTGATATATTTTTCATTTATGTTTTCTTATTTCTAAAAAAAGATTCACCCCTAGTTAAGGAGATGCAAATTTTTCTTAATATAAAACAACCACATGCCCATAGGAACATAGTAATTTTACATGGTTTACTACTCAACAAGAGTAGAAAAATCCAGTGTATCGTCTAGAAACAATCAACTATAAAACAATCCTTTTTTGAATCAAATTAGTAAGATATTTACTAACACTCGTGTAGAACAATGTTCAATAGAACATTTCATGTTCTTCATGTATCAAAAAATGATGTATTAAAATTCATGTATCATGTGATGAAGCATTAAGAAAATTCTTCAAAACATGTTACTTTACTTCCTTGTCAATATTCAGAAAAAATATCTTCTAACATATTCTTCACCTTCCAACCTAGTAGTAGGTAAGAAACTTCCGGGACTTCATAATTACACTCAGTATGATATCCTAGTATGATCTTCCAAGTCAGATAAACTCAATCTAGAAATAAACTTTTTCAAAATACTCATATATCATATCGTAACTATTTTGGCCATAGATTGAAAATCATTGTCTGGTTTGTTAGTTAAATTTTGGAAACACTAATTTCATTCTTCTCTCTTATACTTTATTTTTAGAAAACATCCTTAGGAAATCATGATCTGAATTTTTATTCCCCATACACTATATCATTTCTCTTTCTTCCCTCTTAACTTATGAAAAATAAAAGTGTCATGAATGTGAAAATTACTTCCTCTATTTATAGGTGGGAAAATTTTGGTTTATGAGGGATTATGAAAAATTATTCCTCTCAATAAAATTTATCAAAACATCAATTTCCTTTACATTTTGGATAAATATTTTACTCCTTTAACTCTACTCAACTATTCTCGACTATCCTCAAAACTTATCACCGAATCAAATTTCATAATACATTATAATATCCATCAATTAAATTATAAGTACCAATTCTGATTTCATTATTACGATTAATATAGTGGATTCTTCATTATATTTCTCTATGGAAATTGAGAAACAAACAAGAAAGATAATGAATAATAAACATATTCTCATTTATATCCTTGGAACCAACTTCACATTTATATTCTCTATACCAACTGATAAAAGAAGATATCTTCTAACTAAATTCTTCTTTTCAAATCTCTAAAAATAATTCTCCCATTAAGAAATCATTTAATACTTCTAAAAACATTTTTTCCTTATATTTCGTCAGACTAGTGATTATATGCCTTAGGGTGTCTTGCATCAGATAAGGTATATCGGTGTCAGTATGCACCTAATGGTTTTGTCCCTACTTCACTCCAAAAACTAGTGTCAACTCTATTCCGATGAATCTTGACACAACTAAAAAACATATCATAGCCTTATTTTCTCTTCCCCCACATGTTAATGAAAACAACCAATAATTCATCATGATGAAAATAGTGAATTCATTTTTGATTGATCTATGATCCGATTTTTTCATTGATTTAAACAAATTCAACATTATTTATTTATCACAAAAATCTTTTCTTATTTATACATTAGTCCCAATAACCCTAAAGGACAAAAATTATTCCTCTAATGATTTGTGGAACACCACATTCAATACACCAATTCCAATTTCTTCGAATTCAAAAAAAATCTCCTCTTATTACAATAGAAAACAAATTCTCTTTCTAGATATTTTTTTTCCTGTTATCATATAATACTAACATGAACTAGAAACATTATATGTCTAAGTTCGAAACAATACCCAAATACCTTCAAACTGTTCTGCATCTAATGATCTCTTGCTGATATAATGATATAGGAATGTTTTGACTTTACAAAATTTCTTCTTCAACAAAATTAATCTCATGATCATTTCATATTCATCACTTAGAAAACATTTAAGATATTAATTAGCACCTAACTTACATAGAAATTTATTACAAGTTCCCATACTCTGGAAAAAATTTCTATATAACCATACATTAATTTGATTGTTCTGGCTAATTCTACCCCTTTCTTTTATACTGATTTCATTATAGGTTTCAGAAAACTCAAGATTTATATGAACTCCAAGGTCATCAAATTATCATAATTTTAACATTTTATCCATTTATAATCTAATTCATGCTTCTAATAATGATCATAGTTATCTTCTACACCCAAGGTGATTTTTATGATCCTTTTCTTCCAGAAAACTTCTTCCCATTATGATGGAACTTCTTAAGCAATGTGAGTCTAGTATTCTGAATATTGTGGTAAGTTTGATTGTAATATTTTACAAATTGAATAAATTTATTTTATTACTTACCTTATTTTACGAAAAATTAAATCATAAAA
Organism: Viscum album; assembly: GCA_963277665.1. Taxonomy (NCBI): domain Eukaryota; kingdom Viridiplantae; phylum Streptophyta; class Magnoliopsida; order Santalales; family Viscaceae; genus Viscum; species Viscum album. The sequence continues at coordinate 1,849,502,901 of OY728156.1, forward strand.
ATCTTCAATCTTAAAAAAACTTCTTTTTAACTTTTCCCTAATATCCCAAGCTGGCCCGCTAGGCTGGGCGGGACTTTTTACCTCCACCAGCAACTCAATAGAAACCAGTATTTTCCCGTTTATGGAGGATGAAAAGTAGTAAAGTATCCAAGATTGTCCCATAAAATGACCCATTTCCCCAATAAGTGAGGTCTATGAATAACATCTATAGAGGAACCCTCTATGACACTCATCATGAGGATTCTCAAAGAGGATCCATTAAAGGATAGTATAGGTCTATTAAAGGGTAAAAATAACCCTCCTATCAATTGATATCTATTAAAATTCCTATAATGAACTATTCATTGGTAAAAAACATAGATATTAGACCTTTATAAGTCACTAAAAAAATACTCAAACATAATATGCTTCCACCTATAACATGATCAGCACAGAAATAAGTGAATATTCTGTGTGCACCTGGAACCATATAATCACCATGAATTTGGGTGATCCCTCGATCAATCCCTTCCTACATCCTCATCAAATATCAAATAATAATAAAATCATGGCCACATAAAAACCACATCCTTCTATGAAGAAATAAGAGATATTCACTCTCGAATTAAGATACAGTTAGTAGGAAGATGAAATGAAAAAGTTGAGGTGACTGAACAGATCGTTTTATTGAGATATACCTTAGTAATAAGGGTTCATCCTGGTGAGGAAGTAGGTTCCAGGACATCATCCAAGCTTGGTACTAGGACTATCGTTTTACCTGGAACCATTTTTTTTTATTTGAATATTTCCCCCTAATATAAAGACAAACATAATGGGATCGGGTGAACTATAAAAAGATTTCCCCAGTAAGATATTTTTCAAATAATGACAGAACTGGTGTGTCATATTCTTCCTATTGACCCACATATCCATATTATTTTTGAATTTATAATCCTTCAAGGGATAATTGACACCATAATGTCATTGGAAGACAAATATAAAGTCACAAAGAAGTGGTGGGACCCAGTACAGTCGGAATGGAAGCCTTTCCTCGATTGGGTGAGTGATACCCTACAACCACCCAATTGTGGGAGTCCTATATTTGTGATATTAAATGGATCAGGAGATTAAAAACAACATCTTCCACACATTACATCCCACTATGATCCCATGATGGGAACTCCTTAGTAACAAGAAGTAGTGAAATTCAGATAATTCATGTGAACCATAGAAGGTATGACCATCTTATAGTACACTAGTTTTCTCGCTCAATCAATCATGAGATGGGAAGACCTTCATCATTAGTTCCTCTTTCAGTTCATCATGACACTATAAAAGACCATAATCATTAACCCATGGAAGTGAAAATACTGATAAAATGATAGTGATGTAGATTTCATTATTAGATGGAAAGGGTTAACCTACTTCTTAAACCTACCACTTCCACTAGAATATCTTCTCTCTCTTCACATAGATAATCTCTACAATGAGATGCGAACGCTTCTCATCACAGTGAATTATGCGTGAGGCTTCTGTGATTTCACTACAATTTCCCAAATAATGGAATATTATTTAAATAGGACCAAGTATATGTCCCGTATAAATCTACAAGTCCCACCTAAAATACTAGTAAAGTCAAAGGTGGAATCTATAATACTTAAACTATACAATGTGACTAATCCAGCTCTGAATCTGACATCATATAATAAAGTAACCTCAGAGTGGAAACATCAACCCCCTACATGTTTAGATAAGTGAACGGGACCTAGGAGAAATCAATTCTCTGATAAAAGGAACTATGTTTACTTGTTTTAATATGATCATGCCCATAGCTATTTTGTATCCACTATGGATATTGATTTTCTCTCCACGCTACATCATAAAAGGCTCAATAATGTAGAACTTGATGACCAAAAAATGTATTTCCCCTTTCACTAAATAATATGGCATGCCATTCAAAAAAATTTCATTATCAAATCCATACTTTAAAAAATGATATACTATGAGATATTAAAGTTGGTAAATACACCCTCATTAGTAGAGTATGTCTTCCCTATTTCCCCTCTAAATGGAATTGAGTAACAAGATTTTTTTTAGAATAAGGACACAAAATTTTGATGTTAGGATGACCCAAAAGATAATAAAATCATGGTATTCTCAATGAATAGTTGAAACAACCAGCTATGTGTTGGGGACAAGATGGATGGATAAGGAATTAAGAAGAGTTTTCTATTACATAGTTCTTTTTTTATTGTAAAAGAAGATAAATCAATTCACTTTGTAAAAGACTTGTGAACCAGAAGATGCATTTCTGATATGTATTTCACAAATATAATAAGTTAGGAGAACTTTTATTGAAATACTTATAAAGTAAAGGGGGATAAATGATAATTCCATTCATATATAGTTTTCATTGGAAGGAATGATACTGCTAGAAGATAGGGAAGTTTCAGTACTTTCCATTGTAACTCTGACGATGCTAAATCTAGTCTATCAAAGGATATATATCACGATAGTGGAGTTTGTGATGAAATCCTAGGAATGGTTATGGGAAGCAGTAAAGATAGCAATGAAAAAGAAACATACAATCTAGAGGCAGCACAAAAGAATATTTTAAAGTGGAATTGTCTTCTAGTGTTTGCCAAATTTTAGGGCCTGAAAATATGAAAATGGAGAGAGTTGTTTTTTGGAAAATGGAGGAGCATGAAAAATAAATTGGTTCACGAAATATTAGCAAGGTGGGTGAAAAAAATAGTGCTTGAAATATTACCGAGGGTGGTCTGAAAAAAAAATCGGTGTCTGAAATTTAGTGTGGTGCGCAAAATAAAGGAATGATGTTTTTCGCGGAAGAGGTGTTTCCAGATTAGAAGCTTTAAAATTGGAGAAGGCATAAGGTGCACAAAAAATTGTAGCATTGCACAAAATATGATGTTGTGTGAAAGAGTTTTATGAGCATTAACTGGGTTTTATGCATGGATTAGTGTTTTTAGCAAAGGGTTAAAAAGGCCTATAAGTACATGATGGCCCCCTCTCATTGTGTATTGCTCGACACTTAGAGAAATCTCGAGCTCTGAAGTGCTTGAAATTATATGTTATGTGAGTTGCATGGAATGAAAGAAGTTTGTGTGAAATGAATAAAGGTGCATGAAAAAGTGGGAAGTTGCGTGAAAAGTGGAATGTTGCCTGGAGAAATAATGTTGCGGGAAAAAGTTTTTATGTGCCAAAAGGGAATTTTTAAGTGCAAGCCATTTTGAATTGCGCACAAGGTACCCTAAAGGTTGCGTGAAGAAATTATGGTCTTCGAACATATTCAGTTGTGCATAAGATAGTTCTTACTCGCTCTTGTCTAAGAAATTGAAGATTTGTTCTTCAGAGAATACATTTGTTAAATTGTAAAGAAACACTGAAATACTATAATTCATTCTCTATTATAATAGGGTGCACACACACTTGCAGATTGTTTTCAAAGTGCTACATGAGAGTAAGGGTATATCCTACTCAAGGTATTCCACATCAAAGGATTGTTTTCTAGTGGATTTTGTTGTACTAGATTATTTTCATGCCATACCAAGGATGTGGCTACTCTTTTTGAGTAGTGAAACTTGTAAATCTCGTGTTCCTATGGTTGTGTGAGTTCAGTAGAGAAGAAACTCTTTAAAAAGAGGTGAAGGTTTTTTCAAATTGAAGGAAACATAAAAAGAAAATGAAATCATTGATTCAACCCCTCACCCTCTCAATGATACATAGATCCAGATTGGGAACTTCACTAAGCCCCCAGCCGCTCATGCTACAACACATTCGGTTCCATTGACACCATGAACCTCTAAAATCCAGCCTTCTAAAAAGTGGTTTCACTAAAAAAATATGGAAGAAGACTCCAAAATTTGAACCTACATTAATTAGAATGTCAACATTGACTGTCTAAAATTTTATGCCCTCATATCTAAAACAACATGCATCACCCAGTCAAATTGCACCACCAAAAACGATTATCTATGAAAATTCATCATTGGATTAGGAGTTTGACATTAGCTCCATTAATTCAATTAATTGAGCAGATCCCTTATATGATGGGGAGTATGAATATGAACTTGAGTTCCCCACACTGGATTGTGGAAATCAAGGAAGATGCCACATGAGGTTAGGGTACTAGGGAAGACATAGTAATTTTAGGAACCATAATTAAAATCGTGTCCCTATACAATGTATCATTATTATATAATCTTTCGAAGGATCCATTCAGAGAATTCAACATGAGAAGAGAAATAAAATTGCACCTACAAAAATCCACCTTGACCAGATCAGCCTCGAATATCAATCAGAGTGGGTACCTAGGCCAAATAACCCTCCTCATGTTGGAAGACTTTCCCAAACTAACCCATCAAAGACAGGAGTTCCCTCAACCCTTATTCCACGGGATGATCCGTCTACGTCATGTACTCCAACCCCTATAGCACCTATGAAATAGAATCCCTAAACCATGAAATGAATACCTTTAGATAAGTAGTATGAAATTTTGAAATAGTTATCCTTTGTACCGGCAAAGCTATAAATCTTGGATGCACATACATTGTCCAAATACCTCAATGAGGCTCTCAAAGAGGCTTTTTTAGTCCCTTAGAAGTTCAAAGATGAGGTTATCACTGCTAAGCTATATAAAATAGAGATATATCCTATAGAATTCAACATTGTTTCCCCTTCATATATCAAGATAAATATTTCATTATACAGGGATACATTTGACCCTTGTTTGTGTTCAGTAAGATAAATGAAGTTGATTACTGAAAATTTTTAATTTTCAAAGGATCTGTAGTAAACATCATTTTGATAAAAACCCCTCTCCATATGGGATACAATAATGATTACTTAGTTTCTTCTTCCATAAAAATGTATAGATATAAAAAATTATCAGAATCCATTGTGCCAAATCTATATGAAAGCCCAATTTGGAGACCACGTAGATGACAAATAATTTCTATTTATTTGATAAAACACATCCTTGAACGACATTATAAGAATCAATTGATTAATAAACATGTTTCAATCCCCTAATCATACCATAAATACATCAAATATTATATTCATTATCAAATTTGGATGTGTTGAATTGATATTTCCTCTTTCGAATCCTATGAGTCACATTATATCAATGAAGGATTCTATCAGAGGGAAGGGTGGAAACCCCTGGGTGATGGTTTTTCATGGGTAATTTCCCCAAATGGTCAAGAAATGATCCAAACCAACCTCTTCAAATAGATAGGTTAAGATTTTGCCTTGACCATCAATTGGGATGAGTTTTTAACCAAAATTCATGCCCATATTTAGTAATCTTCATTGTATTATACTTGACCACTGAGTCAAAAAGTTTTGAAATTTATTCTGACTCTCAAAAAAGTTTTGAAATCTTGAATGAAAATACCATCATTTTATACCCTTAGATCAATTAAATCCCTACCACACTAGCTGAGTTAGAACTGTTTTTCTCAACACCCAAGCTAGTATAAAGACACCCCTTCTCCATCTCTCACTCCATCCTATCAAGAGTTTCAATGAAAACCTACATCTATAGTTGGGTTAGAGGAAGTCACTTTATCATCAAAGTACAATGATATCGGCTCCTCTTCCGACTCTGGAGAACATATCCCACTACTTCCTCCCCCTATAGAATAGGTAAGGGAAAATGAATTGGAGAAAGAGGAGGAGGAGTAAGGCCTTGGGGGAACCCTAAAACATTTGAATATGGAATCTCCACCACCATCAATGAACTCAAATAGGTCATCCTGTGTACAAAAGAACCCCCATGGGCAACATTGATCACTATAGAAATAAATTATGAAGAGGATGAAATATATAACTTCATCTTGAAGTTGAATCAGAGCATATTCACCTAGAACTACAAATAAATATTGGACCTCGATGCTAAGGTTCCCACTCGCCAACTCATCTTACTAGAGAACCAATGTGGCCATAAAAAGGAAACCAAAAGGACACAACCAACACATGATACCAAAATTGAGTCTTATTTTGACAAGATTGTGAGGTAAATCTTTAATATAGTGGTCCAATATCACAAATTTCTGGCTATATTGTTCCATTTTAGAGAATGAATGGTAAAATAATATTCTTCATTGATTTTACAAATCATAACCGAAATAGCCCAAAGGATGATTTCTCATTCCCGATCACAAAACAAAAAATCAATAAAGTAAAATGATATGATTTTATCTCTCTCATGGATATCTATTCAGGATAAAGTCAAATTTTATTGTCCCATGAAGATAAAGATTCCACCACCATCATCCCCCCTAGGGAGTATGTTTCTCTTATGTAATGCCCATTGGATTGAAGGAAGTAAGTACCACATACCAACAAGCCATGAATCAAATCATCATCCCATTATTGTGAATGTTTGGTAAATTCTATATTGATGACCTATTGGTTGAATCATGGAAAAGCTATAACAATCTAGAAGATCCTAAAACCTTATCCAACCAAATGTGACAACACAACCTAAAAATGAACACCTTCATATGTGATTTCTGTTTTACCTCACAGAAATATATCTTCTTCATCATACAACATTTTGGAATCAATGTTGACCCTATAAAGACAAATACCATTCGTAGATGGTCACATCCTCAAAACCATAGAGAGTTGAGAGGAATTCAAGGAATCATGGCATATATATAGTGATTTATAGACATCCCTACTAGAAAATTTCATCCCATCACCAGGTTGACGAAAAAGGGGGACACATATAGTCAACTGAAGATTTTTAGGAATAATTAGATAGTCTAAAGAAATATAACTGATCCCACTAGTGTTGATGCTTATTTTCAATGGAATTACATTTATTTTGTATGTGAAAACCTTCTAGAAATCAATGGGTTCTTTCCTCACACAAAATAATGACATCGACAGTGAAAACAATATATGCTACCTCATTTAAATCATGATCTATTTTGAGACTCATTACTCTGGTATAGAGTGGAGTTGTCTCATACTAGACATTACTATCCAAAACTAAGGCACTACCTAAAAATTCAATATTCCTTCTTGGACTCTCATAGAAACTCACTCATGTACATTCTCAAACATCTAATGTTGACTAGACTTCTGTCACATTGAGATGTCATCCTATAGAAATTTTTTATTCAACTCACTCCTTAGAAAGTAATGAACGGCCATGTGTTAGAATATTTTCAACAAGATAAACCCTCAAAATAAATGAAATCATTAGATAACATACTACCAAATGATGTGGTATTCTCTATTTAAGAGGACCCCTAACTATGGTAAATGTGTTTTGATGGTGCATCTTGAATCCTGATGATGAAGAGGATGGAAGACCCCAAGCTCAACTATGTGGGTTGGGAGTAATGATCATATCTCCAATAAAGTTGATTCTACCTTACTCATTCCTACTGTCTAATGGGTTCATGATAATGAAGTATAATATTAGGCTCTCATTAAAGGGTTAAAGATGACACTTATGGTATAAGTAAATCACTTGATGATTAAGGGTGATTCCAAAGAGTTCATCAAAAAGGTTAACATTGATTATGTTATCAAAAAAATCTATTCCTCCTTCTAAACCATATATGAGGAATAATGGAAGAATTTACTTTTGAATAAACATTGACTCATTCTCAAATGGTCACAAACTGACCAATTTGATTCATTATAAAATGGAACCACATCCCTAGATTATCTAGAGTGGGATGAAATAGTCATCAATATTTCATACTGTCAGATGTTCTCACTATTTAATGAAGACAACATGGAAGAAATCATTGAATTTAGTCAAAAAAATGAATTATATGGTTCTACCACTCACTAGATGACACCCATTTTGGAGATCCATCAAATGAAGAACTCCCAAAATATTTAACAGGGAATGATAAATTCTACAGATGAGAAATTAATATTTTTTATATGAGATTATGAATTAAAAAACGCTTCTCTGTAAGACGAGACATAATTTGGTCCTTTATAGGTTCATTTATGGAGAACACATTGTTTGGTTTTCATGGAGGATGTGCACACAGAAGCCTATGGTACCCATCGGTTATGACTCAATCATTCCATCCAAATCTAATGGCCTGGGTACTAGTCACATTCTCTAACATTGGAATTCACTAAATTCACAAAAGGTTCCATTATTTCTAGGTTAACACCAAATTCATTCACTAACCCCCAGAGTAATTTCACACAAAAAAATAGTCCTAGTAATTTTCCATATGGGTAATGTACAACATGGGACCATATAATCCCTTTACATTCAATTAGTTTAAGTGCATTCCTTCAATAATATAATTCATCTCGAAGTGGGACAATGTTATACCCCTTAAAAAGGTAAGTGGAAGGATATTTTTCAGGTTCATGGAAGCCAAAATCAACACTAGATTCAATTTCCCTCATTCAATATGGAAGAAAATTGGTAAAATGTTCATTTAGTACAAATTGGAGAAGCTGTATTATGAGTGTGACAATAAGTCCAACCATTCATCTCACTACCATGCAATGCCTAACAGATAGGTATAGGCCTTCAACAAGACCCAATTGAATATAATCCATAAGATGGTTGATAAGGTAAAAAAATTATTTTATGCACATGATCCTTCATACCTTATGGGGTTCATAGACCATGACCTCTAAATCCATACAAGAGACGACATACTCATTAGTATATGGGACAAAGGTAGTCCTTCCCAAGTGGTTATGTTTCCATAAATCTGCATCACCATTTGTGATCAATAATCCATGGATAATAAATCCTATAAATGGTTGGATTAATTGAAGTGAATGGATGATAATATATTGAATCATAATTTATAAGTCCACCAAAACCCAATTACAAGATCCTTTAAAAAGAAATAATTCCTACGATCATTTCATAAAGGAGATTTTGTGTTCGTCATCAGGACTCTAATGATACCTAGAAAGAAGCCTCAAATTTTTTAGTTAAACTTAGTTAGAAATTATTACATAAAAAAATTCTACTCCATTGGATTTTATTCTTTGATCTTGATAGATATATGACTTACCATGACCCCTGGGGATACAAGGTTTCAGAAGAAATGTTTTGTGTAATCACATGTTCATCATCCCTATCACACAAAATTAAATTTCATGGTAGATCATTTTGATCTTATAGCATTATAAAACATTAATGATCATCTAGATTTCATTATGTTAAAATACATGGAATATCATATTGATTCCATGATGATAAATTGTAGTGTACATTATCTCCATTTCGTGATTATAAAATTTGTGTCTGGTCTTTTCTACAAGACCATATAAAGCATACCACATCATTCATGTCTCAAGAAAATAAACTAAAAGACAGAATATCCTCATCGTATGACATTAAACGAAACAAAACCTTAATGATCTCACTAGAGAGGATATCTCCCCCGATATTGGTAATCTACCATGACATATTCGAAAACTATTTATGGATTGATTCATGTCCACATAGGATACATAGTGACTCCCAAGCTCCTTATCATGGCCACAGTCCAATCATCCACATGTAAAACTATTTACCCCTCAAAAACATGATTATGGACCCTAAGTAGTATGTCATGAGATTTTATGAGGAAACTTTACCCCCTTTCCCTTCTATTGTGATAGTTATTCTCTTATTGGCCACAAAAAACCACTTTAATACATTATTTCTCCATTTTGATCAACTCTGTGAAATGAAAATTGTCGCATTACCCCATGGAAAGCCTAGGATGCCACATATGATAGGAAAGAGAAGAATCAATGATAAATTAACTTAGCACACAATGATATACATCATCTTTACCACATTCCATAAAAATAGGAAGCCCCATGAAAGCCATGGTATGCCTCCAACATTGGTCTCCTATCATTTGATTCTCAGTAACTATATTTATCTTGATCTAATTTTAATGAGGTATGTAGCAATTTTTGGATATTACATCCCAGTCCATCTACCCTAAAATTATAATTCTCACTCCTTGTATATGGGTTAGAAATACACAGGGAATTTTTTTCAGGAATTTATATATTTTTTGATTCCATCCCTCTCGGGATATATAGTGATGCACTGATAACTATTCATGGGCCATGTTGTGATGATAGTTATTTCACTTCGAGTGACCCTTACCCTTAACACATGACATAAAACTCCATGGACAACATCCTTAAAAAAAATGTTAAACCACATAGTTCCTCAATAACTATGGGTGGAATTATTTATATAATCCAAATATACATAGTAACGTTTGGATCTCTAATCTCATGTTTGACCACAATGATGGGTAAAAAATCCCTCCTCAATGTGTACACATTAGTTCTTAATAGGGAGATTTTTGAGAACTATGTATTGCGTGATTCTCTATTTGATGATATGTATAGTGATGCCCAAATTATATAATCCTTGTCTAGCCCCCACAATTTTGAAATGCCCTTATCCTTCATTTTATCATCTCTATGTGGCAGAATAAATCTTATCCATCCCTTATTTCTCACACCAAGCATAGATCAGATGGGATTAGGAGATTCAATATGTTATTACCTGACCAATAAAGCCATATCAATTCACATCATGGTTTCCATGGCCCTATTAGAATGACTGTAAAAGGTACACAACATTTCGTTATTATAAGATGTTAAACAGCATGGTTCCTCAAGAACTACATGTGGCTTGATTCTCATTATAAAGAGATTTGCAGTGATACCTAGACCTGATGTCTTAGTCCAAGACCTGAGGTAAGGAAAAATAGTAGTGTCCCCACAACCTGTATAAAATCAATGATATATGTAGGAGATCTTTAATTTGGGTTTCCTCATTCATGGATCCATTAAACTGAAATTTACCCACCTAAATAATATTTCGGTCTTTATAGGTAATTTCAAACTCCATGAACAATCGTGGTCTGAATGTTTCTTTTGTACCCTATCAAATTCCTTCCATTCACCATACTATATGACCAGGGAAATTTTAGATCTCCATAATCCCTTATGGCCATCAATGATGGGGGTCATTTTACTGAAGAAATCTTTTTTACTATACACTATATTCCCCAATTTCCTCTATATAAGATTCCCAAAAATATGGTCTGTCAACCAAAGTAAAATTAATCACCAAGAGACGCAACTTCTATTTTTTATTACCCCAATGGAATTTGTTCCCATATCATTTCTCTAAATCTGAGAATCCAAAGAATCATGGTTTCAACTTTATTTCCCCCACACATTTGATGAATGTTGTAACATGTCAACCTAACAAACCTCATATTAATCATCATTTCTAAAAAAACTATTTCTATAAATAATACATTAAACTATAGGACCCCATGTTGTTCCCACTGCATGATGTCAAACTATATGGATGATGTCCAAGTAACATCACACTAAACTGCATGATGTTAAACTATATGGATGATGTCCTAGTAACATCACACTAAACTGCATGATGTAATGAATTATGTGTGGCTTGATTCCTTACACCATATGATATATAGTGGCACCCAAGTATCTAATCCTAGGTACATCCATATAAAAATTTAAAAATTCCTTTTATCTATAAACATGTTTGACCTGCACGGGGAACCCTATAAGAACATTTTATAGCCTAATTCTCGCTATAAAAGGATATTTAGTAACACCTGGATTTAATATCCTAGTTCTTCCATAACACAAAAAAATTACCTAACTCTTCTATACATTATCTAGATCTACATAAGACATTCTAATTTGTTTCTCACTATATTCAGGAATTTTTATTCAAAAGGAAAATTACCCTTCCCCACACAATTGTTCGATCGATGCATGGGGAAACCTTCCTAGAACTATGTATTACTGTATTCTCATTTTTAAGAGTTAATAATTTACATATGAACCTTATAATTTGGGCCTATATGTAATAATTAAATAAATAAATAAACATCATTATTATGTATATGGAAGACCTGTGTAAGGGAAATTGTTATACCTATTTTGAGGAAACATTGAAATTAAATTCTCCTTTCTTGTTTAGATACATTCCTTTTACAAACTGAACACTATGTATGGGGAATTTGGAATCTTTATAAACCTCTTAGGGTATTGGAAATGGAGGGTCAATGTCATGAGGACACATTTTTTATAACAATGCACAAAATACCCCATTTAGATCTATATAATTCCACCAAAAAAGGCCTAATGACCAAAATAAAATTCATTACATGGAGTGGATTTTTCATATCAATGTATGCCCAAATGAACCTTTTCATCCAACATCACTCCTAGGATTATTAAACCCCCACATTATAGATTACAAAATTTCCTCACCAATCATGTGGATGATAGTATAATCAGGGAAATATACAATGAAAATGGAAAACCATTTTCCCATGGTCAATGATAAATGAACTTAAATATTTGACCTTGAAAATCATTTCTAGAAGATAATAAACTTCATGATTCATTCCGTCATTTCATGAAATTAAACTGAACGATGATCCAGTCCTTCTATACACCTTTTAAATTCATGTAGTAGTGGTGTCTTATTCATGGCCAGTGTCAATATAGATTCTGTTATCATTTACAATCATTATTACGATAATAATAAACCCTTTTAGGTATTGAGAATTCTAAATTTTCATAAATTACCTATCCATATGAAATAGGGGGTCGGTGTCTTGAGGAAACCTTCTTTTAACACACAAAATATTCCTTAGTCACCTCTATATAAGATTCCACAAAAAATATCTTTCAACCAAATACGAAATCATTGCCAGGAGATTCCTCTTCTACCTATGTACACCAAGAAAACATCATGGTGTAAATCATTGTTGTGGATACTCATTGTGTACATTCCCTATGTCATGTCTTTGATTTAATAATCAATAATACATGGTCCAAAAATTCACATTTCATGTCTATTATGTAGACTAGAATAGATACCCTGAGAGGGGGGTGAATCTGGGTAGGAAAGATTAAAATAATTGTCCCTTCTAATCTTATTTTTCTATTAGAAAAAACCCTCTTCTCGGTCCTTCCTGTCGTAGAGTATGAATAAACTTTAATGAATGGATATGAAATAGAAATTTTTACATGGTTCACCCTTACTGGTTTACATCCACAGAGCATGCATTGGTAGTGTGCTGATGTACCAATTCCACTATAAGCACACTTCTGTTTACAAGTTCGGAGTGGACTCATTGTCCCTCCTAGTTTACAACCACTCAAAATTTGAGAACTCACTACCCTCCCAACTGAAGTGAGATCGCTGATTCTTCAGAAGATTCACTCATAGTTTATAGACCTCTAGGTCTATTCATTACCACTAATGAATGTATCCTCCACTATATGTAGATTCTCTATTGAATTCCATATTTCATCAACTGATGAATACCCCATTTCCCCAAAACACAGGGAAATTCTTTTGGAAATACCTTCACAAAGCACCCTACTTTGCGAGGCTCCCAAATTTGCAAAGCTCAAATAAGCCTTAGTGAAGTCCCTACATTTTCATGTATCTCACGCGTTCGTAGATCTCAGGCCGTCACAGAGTTCAAGTCATCACAGAGTGACTTCCCTCTTAATCACACTAAGCCAAAGTAGAGCACGCAACTTTCTTGGAGATAGATTAGTCATTGCGATCCTCCTTTCTTTCACGAAGCACACTTCCTTTGCAAACCACCATCGTGAGCCGAGAGAAAAATATTTTATTTGAAAACTCTCTGCTTCTCTCGAGGGAGTTGAGGCGTATTTATAGGTGATTTCACTGACCCTCAAACCTTCTGCGCGATGTCAGCACCATGTCATCACAAATCACAAAGCTCTAAATTTCCCACCGAAATTCTCTCAATATCACAAAGAAGAATGAAAAATTTTCCAATCATAAAGCTCGTTGTAATCACCGAGCTTTCATTCAATTACTTCATTCCTTTGCCATGAAGCTCTACTCATAATTCCCTTTCAACACTGTAATGTTCTTCAATGATTCTGTTCATGAAGCAAGTCATAATCATGAAGAATCACATTCAACATTTTTGATGTCTTTAAAAAATCTAGTACATGAAGCCTATCTTCTCGAAACTCATGATTTTTCCATATTTAAATTATATCTTCAAGGAAATACACTTTTTTGCAATGCTCACCAAACTCCAAATTTTAGACCCCAAAAATTTGGAAAACCCTGGGAAATGACACTGCCTTGTATCTATTCTTTTGTACTACCTCCAGATATTCTATTCCATTATCATAGTTCTTTGTCAACATGGATTTTTAACAAAATCTCTAGAACTCGATAATTTATCATTGAAACCTGCATTGACAACAGACACAAGCAGCCAAAAAATGCTACAATGATACCTTGGAGGATGTTTTTCCCAACAATGTCTGAAAATTTCAGGTACATTATCAATCATTAATCACTATTGAGGTCATCACCCTATGAGTCTTGGTCAATGCTATTCAACCTAAAACATCAGTTTCATTAGTCCAGATCTAAAGGATCTAAACTTCCATTCACCAGGTTTTAGAAAAAGGGAGACACATATTAGTAGACTAAGGATTTTTTGGAAGCATTTGATGGTCTCAAGATATATATCTTTATCCTACTAGTGCTGATGATTATTTTCAATGGAATTCCCTTTATTTGGTATGTTAAAGACTTAGAGAAATCACTGGGATCCTTCCTCACGCAAAATAATGACACCAACAGTGAAAAAAAACCTCTATTACCTCATCTAAACCATGATCTATGTTGAGACTAATTACTCTCATTTGAAGATGATTTGTCTGGTACTATTCATTTCAATCCAAAAACCTAAGGCACTACCTAATAAATTTGGAGTTCTTAATAGCCTCTCATAGAAAGTCACTCAAGTACATTCTCATCCATCCAATGTCGACCAGACTTCAGTCACATTGAGAGGATATCCTACAATGATTTGGAATTTAATTCACTGCTTAGAAAGCAATGAAAGGCTTGGTGTTAAAGGATTTTATAAAAGATAAACCTTCAAAATAAATGACATCATTGGATACCAAACTACCCAATGATGAGGTCTTCTCTGTTAAAGAGGTCCCCTAACTACGTTAAATGAGTTTTCATGGTGAATATAGAATCCTAAAAACGAATCGGATGGAAGACCCCAAGCTCAACTATGTGGGTCTGGGAGTCATGCTCATATATACAGAAAATTTAGTTCTTCCATACTCATTCCTACTATCAAAAGAGTGCATGAACAGTGAGGTAGAATATTAGGATCTCTTTACAGGGCTCAAGATGAAACATAAGGTAAAAGTAAATCACTTGATGATAAATAGCGATTTTAAAGAGTTCATCAAAAAGGTTAACATTGATTATGATATCAAAAGGGAAAATATAACCCCCCCCCCCTCAAAACAAAATTTGAGGAAAAATAGAAGAATTTACTTTTGAATAATTTTTTTTTAATTTCCTCATGGCCCCAAAGTGAAAATTTTGATTCATTATAAAATGAAACCACATCCCTAGACGATATAGAGTGGGATGAAACAGTCATCAATATTACTTTCCACTTGATGGTTTCACTATTTATTCAAGCCAACATTGAATAAATCAATGAATTTAGTCCCATTAATTAATTATATAGTCCTACCACTGGGTGGATAACACTCATTTTGGGCTTCCATTAAATTGGATAACTACCAACAAATATAACATGGAGATATAAAATCTGAGGATGAGAAATTAACATTTTTCTATATGACAACACAAATTATCAAATGGTTCTCTATAAGATGAGACTTAATGGGGTCCTTCACAGGTTCATTTCTGGAGAACACGCTATTTTTTTCATGGAGGATGTTCACACTAGAACCTATGGAGACCACCAGTTATGACTCAATCATTATAATAAAATCTAATGGCTTGGGTACTACTCAACTACACTAATATAGGAATTCACTAAATTCAAAAAAAAGTTCAATTCTTTCCAGGTTCACACCAACTTCATCTACTAACCCCCAGGATGTTTCACACATAAAAATACTCCTAGGAATTTTCTATATGGGTAATGTACATCATGGGACAATATTATCCCTTTATATTTAAGTCATTTAAGTACATTCCTTATATAATAGACTTCTTCTCCAAGTGGGCCAATGTTATACCATAGAAATAGGTCAGCGGAACGATCTTGGTAAGGTTTTTGGAAGCCAAAATCATCACGATATTCATTTTCTATCATTTAATACTAAATAAAAATGATACCAATTTTTTTTACGATTAATTGGTGAAGTTGTATAAGGATTATGATAATAAGTCCAACCATTAATCATGATACCATGAAGTGGATAATGGATAGATAGAGGCCTTCAGCAAGACCTTATCAAATATACTCTAAAAGATAGTTGATATGGACAAAAAATATATGATGGACACAATCCTTCATACCATATGGGATTTATAGACCATGACCTTCAATTCCACTCAAGAGACCCAAAACTCATTATTATATAGGACATATGTTGCCCTTCCCAACAGGGTTAAATTTACCTCACGCTGCATCACCATTCGTGATCAATAATACATGGATAAGAAATCTCATAAATGGATGGTTTAATTGATGTGACTAGGTGAGAATATATTAAAGCATCATTTATATTTCTACTGAAACCAAATTGCCTGAGTCTTTTACAAGATATTATTACTATGATGATTTCATAAAGGAGTGTATTTGTTCATCATCTCGACTCTAATGATACCTAGAAAAAAGCCTCCAATGTTTGTGTTAATGATTGAGGGAAGTTATTCCTTAAAAATCAACTCCAATGGAGTTTATTCATTGAGATCGATAGATGGATGACTTACCACGACCCCTACCGATAAAAGGTTCTTAAAGAAAAGTTCCATGTAATCACACAGTCATCATCCCAATTGCATGACATTAAATTCCATGGTAGATCATCCAGATCGTATGGAATTAAACTGCATGATAGATCATATGGATTTCATGATGTTAAACTACTTGTAATACCATATTAATTGCATGGTGCTAAATTGTCGTGTGCATCATCTCCATTTCATGACAATAAAAAGTGTGTCCAATATTTTCTAAATGACCTTAAAAAGCATAACACATCATCAATGACTTGAGAAAATAAAATAAATGAAACCAATTTCCTCATCATATGATGTTAAACTAAAAATCCTCTAATGATCTCACCAGAGAGGACATATTCTAAAATATCGATCATCTACCATTCCATTTTCAAAAAACTATTTATGTACTGATTCATGTCCACACAGGATACATAGTGACTCCAATGCTCTTTATCTTGGGCCCAATCCCTTTATCAACACATCAAAAGTCTTTTACCTAGAAAAACATGATTATGGACCCTGTGTAGTATGTCTTGGGATTTAATGAGGATATTTTACCTCCTTTACATACAATCATGGCAGTTCTTCTCTTATTGGCCACACAAACACCTTTAATACATTTTAAACCCATCTTGATAAAAGTATTGAAATGAAAAATTGTAGCATTACCCCAAAGAAACCCTAAGATGCCACAGACGACTAGGTATGAGAGGAATCAATGATAATGCCCTCAAGAAACAATGATATACATCATCTTTACCGCATTCCATAAAGATAGGTATCCCCATGATAGCCATGGGATGCCTCCAACATTGGTCTCATATCATACGGTGCTCGATAACTATGTTTATCATGATCTAGTTTTTATGTGGTATGTTGAAATTCACAGATCATATATCCTAGTCTATCAACCCAAAAATTTAAAATTCTCCCTCCATGCGTATGGGTTAGAAATACCCAAGGAATTTTTGTTCTGGAATTACATGTGTCATGATTCCTTACCACTTAGGATATGTAGTGACACACAGATATCTAATCATGGGCCATAACATGATGATTATTATTTCTCATCAAGTTACTCTTACCCTTACCGCACAACGTTAAACTCCATGAAAAAAAACCTTACCACAAAATGTTAAACTGCATAGTTCAAGAATATTTATGGGTGGATTGATTCCTATAATCAAATGATACATAGTAACACTTAGATCACTAATATCAGGTCCAACCACAATAAAGGGTTAATCTTCCATCCTCCATGTGTACACATTAAATCTGAATAGGGTGATTTTTGGGAACTAAATATGGCATGATTCCCTTTTTGATGATATGTACAGTGATTCCCAATTTTCTTTATCCTAGCCCAGCCACCAAAATATGAAATTCCCTTTTCTTTTGTTTTATTATCTTTGTGTGGCAGAATAAACCTTTTTCATCCACTATTTCTCACACCAAGCATAGATCACATGTGATTAAGAGTTTCAATATATTATTCCCAAACCAATGTTGCCATGTCAATTCACAACAGGGTTTCTATGGTCCTAGTATCAAGACCTTAAATGGTATAGAACATTTATTTATCATAAGAAGGTAAACATCATGGTTTTTTAAGAACTACATTTGGCTTGATTCTCATTATAAAGTGATTTTTAGTGATTCCTAGACCTAATGTCTTAGTCCAAGCCTTGAGGTAAAGAAAAACTATACTTTCCCCAACTCCTATATAAAATAAATGATCTATTTAATAGATCTTAACTTTGGGCCTTCTCATTTATGGATCCATTAAAGAAATTGATATTTCACCTCCTACATAAGATTTGGGTCAATATATGTAATTTCACACTCCATGGATAATCGTGGTCTGAAGGTTTCTTATGTACCGAGTGAAATTCCTTTTATTCACCATAATCTATGCACATGAAAATTTCATATCTCCAAAATTTATTATTTCTATTAGAGGTGGGGTCATTTTCCAGAAGAAACCTATATTTAACTATACACAATATTCCTCAGTAGGCTCTACATAATATTCCCACAAAATGTTCTATCATGAAAAGGAAAATTAATCCCTAGGAGGGGTCTCTTTTATTTTAATATGCCATAATGGAATTTGTACACATATCATTTATCCTCATCTAAGAATCCCTATAATCTTGTTTTACACTTTATTTCCCCCCACATTTGAGGCATGTTGGAACATTTTGTCCTAATAAACTTCATATTAATCATCATTTATAGGAAAAAAATTTCAATAAATAATTCCTACAACTATGGGACCCCATGTTTTTTCCACTGCATGATGTTAAACTATATGGGTGATGTCTTAATCACATCACACTAAACCACATGACGTATCGAATTATGGGTGGATTGATTCATTTCACCATACGATAAATAGTGGAACCCATGTATCTAATCCTTGGACCATCCATTAAATAAGTTAAAAATTCAATTTCTCTATAAAAATGTGAGACCTGCACAGGGAACCGTATTTGTATGGCCTGATTCTTGCTTTAATAAAAGCGAAACTTAGAATTTATATCCCAGTTCTTCCACACACAAAAATACTCCCCTGACTCTTCATTACATTATATAGATCTACATAAGGGAGTATAATATTTTCTTCACTCTATTCATGATTTTTTATTCAAATAGAAAATTACCCTTCCCCACACAAGAGTTTGATCGATGCATGGGGAAACCTTCCTAGAACAACTTATGGATTTATTAACATTTTTAACAGATAATTATTGACATATGGACCTTATATTGTGAGAATATATGTAATAAAAAATAAATAAACATAAATCCTTCTTATGTATATAGAAGACCTATGTAAGGTAAATTATGATACCCATTCTGATGAAATTTTGGAATTAAATTCTCCCTTCTGGTTCAAATACATTCCTTTTAAAAACCAAACACTATGTATGTGGAAGTATGAATCTCTATTAACCTTCATAGGAATTGGAAATAGAGGTTCAGTGTCTTGAGGATGCCTTTTCATAACTATTCACAATATATCCCATCTAGATCAATATATGTCACCTAAAAAAGCTTGACAAACAAAATAAAATTCATTCCCTAGAGTGGATTTTCATATCTATGTATGAACAAATGAAGTTTTTCATCAAACATCACTCTTATGATTATAAAACCCCAATATTATAGATTAAAAACTTTCCCCTCCAATCATGTGGATGATGGTGTATTCATTGAAAGATTACCATGAAAATGCAGTATCATTTATATCATGGTCAATGCTAAGTCACATTAAATATTAGAACTTGAATGTACTTTCTATAAGACAATAAACTTCACAACCCATTCCCTTGTTTCATGACATTAAATTCAACAATGATCCAGTCCATCTTTACATATGCCAAAATCTTGTATGAGTGGTTTCTCATTCATTACCAGTGCCTATATAGATGCACTTATCATTTACCAAAATTTTTCCCATAATAAGATGCACATTTAGGTATTGGGAAATCTAAATTTTTCCAAATTATCTATACAAATTAAATCTATGGTTACTGTCTTTAGGAAACCGTATTTTACTACACACTATATTCCCCAGTCAGCTCTACATATGATTCCCACACAAAAGATCTTTCTACTAAATGAAAAATCATCTCTAGGAGAGGCATCTTATACCTCAGTACACCCATAAAACATCACGGTGGAAAACATTATTATGGTTACACATTGTGTACATTCCCCATATCATGTCTTCAATTTAAAAATAAATAAACCATCGTCTAAAAATTCACAATTCATGTCTAAAAAATACGAGGACATTATCAGTCATTAATCCTTATTTAGTTCATCATCCAAGAAGTCTTGGTCAAAGATATTCAACCTAAATATTCAGTTTCATTAGACCATATTGAAAGGATCTAAAAATCCCACAAGAATAGACACAAAATTCCCTAAGTTCAAACCCACAAAGGGAACCCTAGGTAAAATTCAAGTGTTAGCTTTCTAAATCTATTATTTCCATGTTTAAGGAAAAAATTTAACAATAAAAATAAAATTAAAAAGAAATAAAACATGTTAGGTAGAAAAAAACAAAAGGGATTACTAATAAAGAGTCATGTTATAGCCGTTAAGTCCATACAATAGTGGAATTAGTAAAAAAATTAGGATAATATTATAAAAGACAGAATGTTTGTAGGGTTCACCGTGTAGCCATAGAAATAGTCAGAACTATTCTCACTTTGTCTCACGTCTTATGAAAAAATAAAACATTACAAGATCATTTGAATGTGAATATCCTAGACTATGATTGAAACGGATATCATGTGATGAAACCATTAAAGTTATTTGAGTGATTACGTATCAAAGCACACTAAAAATTATGATTCATTGACATAACATGACAAGAAAATAGATAAAAATTTTAGGGAAAATAATTATTCATTTAATTATTGAATGGGAAAGGAGGATCATCCAAATTCTAGATTATATCCATGATACAACTAAAAATAATTGAAGTAAAGAAGAATATAATAGCCGAAATAGCTATAATGAACATTGGATCACTTTGGTCAGAAAATCGACTAACGCTTGACTAGAGCTTTCATGGGTCCATTCCAAACTAGTTCTTTTCCCAACATCAGTTTCAACTATTGGGAAATACTATTTAGGAAACATATAGCTTTAACTCTTTCTTCTTCATGGATTCAGAATATGATGTTATTTATCATAGTTGATCTTTTTACCTAGCTTTAGTGGCCTTCCATTCTCACATCACTATAGTTTGTGTGACCCCTTGGTCATATGATCATGCTTCTTAAGAAACTAGGTAATGTTGCTCAGTGGTAGTATATTGTATGTATTTCACCTGATTATTATAATCATTAATCAAAATAAGGTAACATTTAAAATAATTTAAACATTCTCAAGAAATGAAGATATGGTGGATAGGATATGTGGGTGCTAGTAATCAAATCCACCTGAGCCTAAGATAAGGAAATGCTGATGAAGGTTGTTTTCCATATCATTAAATTTTTCCAGGGGGTATCTATGATGATAGTAAGAATTGTGTTCCAAACCCATTTTCACACATCCTAGTATTCAATAGAAATGCTTAAATCCTGATCTTTTTCATTCCATGCAATAGTTATGTAATATAGAATTTTAGTTACAATAGACAGGGGTTTGTTATAAAATGACTCCCAAGTCATAAAATCTTCAATATATTCTCATTGTCTGGTATGAGAAACCAATATGATTGACCCAACATAAATCGGTTGAGTTCCATGTCTATTCAATTGGGACCAACATTAGTATTTTGGCCAATAGTGCTAAATGGAAATGTCGGATCAGTGGAGATTGAGGCTTCCATAAAGCACTTAGACCATTGGGATACAAGGCATTATCCCATAGAAGATGACGAGAAAGGGGTTTCATGAACTAATTTGGTAGAGTCCAGTAGCTTATGCACCTTTCGTATTGACATCCCCAATATGTCATTAGGATAGTATTCCACCAACCTTCTAGAATAATCTAATGATAGGTTGATGGGAGTTTCTGCCCATGTTAAGGAAATTTTCATTCCAAAATATTCATGAATTATCTTCAAGCAATGTTGGAGAAGGATAAATTGGTGTGACTACTTAATATTAGGAAGATTAAAAGATGAAACATGTTGCATATGTCTATATTTTCATGAAAATAGATAAGAATTATAGGGCTAAAATATGGTTACTCCTTCTTCCTACACATTTAGAATTTCATCGCACAAAGAAATGATGTAAGGGAATTCCTATAAAGTCCCTTTACCATTATAAACTATGATTAATTATGGTTTAGTTTAAGGGATGAAATTATTGTTAGAAATATCACTCAACATCTCAGTAATGCCATCAATTCCCATGGGTTTTGGGTGAACAAAATAAATATTAAGCAGTGCAGGGAAAACGGAGGAATGAGAGGTCATTGAGATATGATGATATTTATAGAATTAATAGTCAACCACCACCTACTTATGTAATAATTATAATATACCATAGAGACGGTGTGGATACATTCCTTCTTGAATATGGATACAGATTCGTAAATACATGAAATTGTTGGTACAATTAATTTGAAAGGTTCTCCCTCTATCATTGTGCTCACCATCAATAGGGTATAGACTCTGACATTGGAATAGGCATCATAGGATGGGAAGACATATCCATTCAGGACCATTGTAAAAAAATCATACTAGTCCAAAGTCTGGAGATATTATTAGTCGGGTTCTGTAATCCCACATAGTAAGTTTCCTGCCTCATGAGTGACCCTGTATATACACTAAATACCCCATATTTGTTGGGTTGGGTGAGTCTTGGTATGTCTAAACTTTATATTTTCACCATTATCCAGTATAAATATTTTTATCTAATAGTATATTAGAATGAGTTTGTGGTTATTAATAGATTGACCCTATGATTTCACTATTTTAGTAAATAAATCTTTGGATAATCAAGGGACCTACTCCACATTCTCCTAGGTATTAGTTGTAGGGAGAAACTTTTCATGCATATTAATGTGAATTTGGATTCCCTGTAGCTGGTATACATCCCATAAGATGACCCCTACATCACCATGTGATGAATAGAATGTGTAAGTTCGCAAACACTAAAAACTAGTTAATTCAAGAAACATATTGGTTGGTGAATAAACCCCAAACTGAGAAACTCATAGTACCTAGTATACACTAATTACCTCTAATTTTTTAGGGAATTTCATGTGATTCTAGTGTACCTAGAATTCCTGAGCCTATTCATCAATGAATCACCATCATACTATAATTCTCTCTTGGATCTCCGTCCTCTATTGGGATTGCCTCATGAGTAGTTGAAATATGAAGGATAATATTGAATGGTATATTTCAATGATATTTCATGGAAATGTTGATTACATTGATCCCACGGAGATCCATTCAGAATAATGAATTTCTCTTGTAAAGACACAAGATTTATTTTACCTTTAGCATATATGTTCACTTTTTCATGATCATTAGACACCTCAAAATAAGCAGATGGTAGTTTCAGATCAACTGATGAATAGGAGCATCATCTTGAAGTTAAAATTTTTATAGTGATAGTATATTGGAAAATGGGTAATTCAGAACCATTGGGGAAATAAAATTATTTACAATACCCTCCTGAGAGGTAGTGTGATGTCAAAGATCATTTTTAATGTTACTAAAAATTGATTTTCTCTTAATCATATAAATATTGTTTGGCATGAAAGAAATTTTTTCCCTATGATGGATCATTAAATATATATCAGATATATTAGAAATAGAATCAAAATAATTCATAAAAAACATTGAAAATTGAATTACACTTCAAACATCCAGTGTACACATGAAAACCACCACTCCATGAATTACTGGAATAAGAGACTTTATGTTTGTGATACCTTTCGTTAGTGAGGCACTCAATGCTCTATTTGGGGACGGATTAGTCCATGGTCCACTCAATCCACAAATCATCCACTCGTTATGTGAGTGAGAAGACATACCATTTGTTAATGAGAATTCAGTTCATTGGAAATCCATCCTCAAAAGAGAAACACTATATAAAAGTAGTGGGAGATGGAAAAATCATGGAGGGATAATATTTCTAGAGAGATCAATAAAATAAAAATTATTTGGGCCCCAATTTATATTTTTTACCACCTATTTCAAGTCCACTTGCATACTGTAATGTGGTTCAATAATAGGACCAATTTCAATATTGAAACAACCTCTTCTTCATCCCTATGAGAACTCATTCAAATATGGTGAATTTTTGTGTGTTGAAAACACTAAAATTAATATAATAGTATTCCCTATGTTTGATTTAGGTGAAATTATATACGAATAAGAGTTTGAAGAAAAAATTTCAAAGGAGATAAAGTTGTGAAAGAAGGATTGGGTACGCAAAGAAAAACTATTGTGGCAGTCCACCACTCTATATGGAATTCTACCAATTCATAAAGTTCCACATGAATTAAATAATTCATAGGATGAGACGGTACCATTCATTCCTATGAATAAAACCAGGCCTTTTTAAGGGTTGGATAGTGATTTTTACCCCATCAAACGATCATCCCCTACAAATTAAATCATTCATATGATGAGATGGTACTTCCAGATCCCAATAATGAATCCAATTTGTTTGTCAGTACAATGGTTATTTTTTCCCACAAATGATTGTAAAACTGCAAACATTGTTTTTCACAGTCAAGGGAATCCTTCTTGGGATCCCCAAAATAAATCCCTATAGACCATCATGGATGATCGTCCATGCCAGTATCCATTCCATCCATTCATCTATTAGATAACCATGAGGAGGACCATGAAAAAGGATAAGATATAGGAGATAAAAATGGAGTTCAACACAATGTTTCATGAATTGGATATGAATTATAAGAGTTCCATAAATTCTAAGTAGGTAATCCCACCACATAGTATTAATTAAGAAATATATTCATTCATTCATCTGCAAACATAAAATCTCTTTGTGGAACCATTTTATGAGGAATAAATAGATGGCCCCTTTGTGGCCCTGTAACTCACGTAGAAAAACACTATGCTAGAGGAACCTCGTCCTACGTAGAAAAATGATACCTGGGAGGAGCATGACCCCATGTAAGAAAAAAGATACATGGGAGGAACCTACCACCATGTTGCAATATGTCACATATGTAGAATCCAATTATCTATCACATAATGCTACATAGATGATACACTCACCCATGTAGGAACATGCTATGCAGAGGGAACCCCACCCCGCATTAGAACATGTTATATGAAATGGGGAATCCTAGGGTGTTCTACACTCCACATCCCATCACTTCCTACTGTTATAACATCAGGCCCCACTTTGTCCCCTCCAAAAACTAGTCTAACTGTATCTTGTCAAGGACACTTTCAAGGCCACTTGGAATGTATGATCAGACCATCAATCACATTAGGAATCCCTCTCAATTATATAAACCATTTTCAATCATATTAATGATGGTACCCTTCATGACTAGGCAGACCCTTAGAATGTCTTCAAGTCGTCATTCTCATGGTAATGATAGCCCCAACCTCAAAATTTCTTATGAAAACAAAGGTTCTCATGTAAACCTCTCCATTCTATGTATTGAGGGGAACCACTATCATTTTACATCAATTAGGGCTAGTGATGGACATTTCTATCCTCTCCAAGAACCAGCTGGACTTCCCTCCTAGAGTAATTCCATGTTATTTCTTGAGATATGTGGCATTCTTTCTCCTCTTCACCTCCCCATTATACCAAAAAAATTGAGGATATGAAAATTTAAATTCTTATTTACTCTCACTTTAGACCAAGGCCTTGTCTAATAGGAAAACAATTGGATCATGTGATCTCCAAATATACTACATACTCTTATTTCTCACTCTAATCATGACTCATGTGGGATTAGAGGTTTGTAGGAATCCTGAAATTGACATGACCCCAAACATCAAATGTGTATCCTCCTGAGTATAATCCCAAACTATATCCACTCAATCAGTGATTCTATATGGTATAAACCCCTAATAAATACTCAATAAATTCAAAGGTACTTCATCTTGATGAAGATTAAAATCAATGGGTCTCTTATACGGTGTAATCCATAACCCATATTGAACTAAATTGGATTTTATTCAAAACTAACTGGGATACATAGTAATCCTTCGTAAGGTTCCAACCCAAGCCCCAATTTCTCCTAACTACACAGGATTTGATTCCCAACATACTAGGATATGTAGGAAGCCTCCCTAAAGTCCAAACCCAATGCCCAAATTTAACAAACTACACGGATTCTGATTCCCAACTAACTGGGACACATTGGAATGATCCCCAAGGTCCAAACCCATCAACCAAATTTACCAAACTACATTGGCATGGATACCCATATAACTAGGTTGCATAAGAAGCCTCCCTAAGGTCCAAACCCAATTCCCAAATTCACCCTAATTATCATTAGGATGCATAATTGGTATGATCATATCCACATGGGAGACCACATCTCTTATGGGTCCCTCAGTCAACCTGACTATAAGTCCTATTCCACCCTCGATGAGGAACCTTTCACCGAGACACCATTGTCGTATCACATTAAGATTCACAATTTGGTCCTTGTTGCACAACATTAATGGTGATGTGTCCTTTTAAGCAGCCTCAAACTATGTGGGTTATAATTCCATTCATAAGAATACATAGGAATACCCATTTATAGGTTTGTTCCCAATAACAAAAGAACATCTGTTCCTCCATATTATTATGAACAATAGAGTGAATCATTGTGTGGTTTCACAGAAACCAAAATGAATGACTAATGAATATCTAGATTCCTCCATAAAAGGGTTCCATTAATAGAGAACTCCATATACATCCATATATCCCTATCAATGGATAACCTCATATACATATAGATAATTTTAAATCCATTCATGTTCTTAATTTATGTTTACCTCATGGTGATCTGTGACATACATACTTGGGAATGAAAAAATATACACAATAATATCTTAAATCAATATGATAGTCCCATAACAGAAATTTTTTTCCATAAAAGGGTGTGATGATCCTGAGTTCCCATCCTCTCGACCAATGTGAGTTCTTATGTGGAGTTGGCCAAGATCCTCGATGAACACCAGCATTTGGGATGTAGGTCCATGATTCATCAAGGATATGAGATTTATTGAGTGTTTATAGATACATGATCAAAACCAATTGAATAAATTTAGAAAATTATGTACATGATATGAATGATTAAACAAAATTCAACCCCCTTCAATCAACTGACTGGTGATGATGATTTTTGTTGGAAACATGCACCCAACCTAAATAACCCAAAAGACTATATGTTTCCACTATAAAAAACTAATAAAATTAATGATATGGTTATAATTACACACAATTCACATCACCAAAATATCAATTCATAAAATTACATCAAACCTCATAAAATAAAGAGTCATAGATGCAATTACACCAAACCACATTATAACAATAAAAAAGTTTGAATTACCCTGAATCTCACTCTAAATAAAATCGTCATAAAACATACCAAGTATGAATTGACATGTTATAATGTATAAATTATGAAAATTAATTAATCATGAATATACATATCATATAAATAAAATAATAAATTTCATATTACTACTAAGATGTGTCGGAATTTCATCAAATTGTAGTTGACACATTACATTATGTTTGATCACCTTCACACAAACTCTTTTTTTATTTCCTACACCACCAGGTATTACACTAATTTTAGCATGAACTTTCATATGTATTACACCAGAAAAGAATACTATATGGAACCTAACAAGGACCACTACATCATAATAAGACCATGGATATCCATCTTGGGTTCCTATATCCCATTCCTATAACACTTTAGTTTTGAACATGGTCATCGGTGATCATATAATCGAATTACAACATTCAAAATCCCTTTTACAATAACATTAACCATTAAATACCTCATTTATATGAATAAAATAAATATGATTTCATATTTAAACATTCTAAGTTGGGTAAAAATACCTTCACTCTATAACACACATGAAACTCATATAAGAAGTTGAAAATGATTTAGAAATACTTACAACATAATATTAGAATATTCCAGATTCAAAATCGAATTATTATTTATCATTTATTGATAGGTATTTAAAGATATTTCATAAACTCCTACATTAGATATTTCAGAAAAAGTAATGATAGAATAGTGAGAAACAACAAAATTATATTAAAGGTAACTATTAGACATACATATAGTGATCCACATGGATTTAATGGTCCTCAGTCTCAGATCAAACTAAAGTGATACACACATTGGGGGGTGGGTGTACAAGGGAAAATGACTGAGGTTCTGTGAATATTTGGGGGGATTTAGGGGACAGAATTTATTATAAAATTAAACATTTAATTAATTAATTATAAAATATTAAAAAACAATATAGGGATCATTGGTTACTGGATCCCCTATCATTGGTACTTAGTTCCCACTACTTTCTCTCACATGGGCTATTGAGTGATCAGTGGCCCTCCAATACCTTCCTTATTGTAGCTATTGTAATGACCTGTACTTATATATATATATATATTCTTTCTGAATGTACAATAGTTTCATTTTTAGAAAATTAGTATAGTATAAAAGACAGGGATGACCTAATAAAAATAAACACTAATTTAATTTATAAATTTAGAACACAACTTATATAAAATAAATATTCTATAATATTAGATGTAGTACAACTATATGAATAACTCCCACAAAAATAAAATAAAAATTTTATTTTCTAGAGAACCCTGGTCCTCGTGAATTATTAAGGTTGTGAAAATCACTACGAAAAAGAAAAAAAATATTATTATAGTAATCATTTTGAAAATGATGATTATATAACCATAATAGTAATTTAATTAAATGATAAATTAATGAAATATGATGTATTTATGGGAAGTATATAAACAATATAACGATTGGAATAGTATACAGACTTTAACAAATAATAACCTGAAAATTTAGAATTGTCACGTGACTTTTATAATAGTTAATTGTCTATTTCAATAGTAAAATGACTCTTAAATAATTGTTAATATTAATAATATATAGAAAAATTAGTTCAATCATTCTATTAATTAAATATTCAAATTAGAAAATATGAATGAAAGTATATGGTCATTTTTAATGATGTTTATTTTTACATGTTTTGAAAAAACTACAGTTTTTACATTAAATATTAAAATAACATATGTTATCAAATTAATTAAATAAATATATTTCATTTTTTGAATCAACATATCAAAATTTTCCATGTTTAATTTTTTAATTTTATTTTTTTGAAGAACCTTAATTTTTTGGCTAATAGAATATATGCTATATTTGAATACTTCATATTTTAAGGTATAAGAAGGATGTAATAATATCCCAAAAAATATTAATTGATAAGATCAACCCAAAAATTATTTAATAAGATAAATCACTCATTTAAAAAGTAAAAAAATTTAAAATATAAAGATATATTTAAAAATTCTATAATGTTATTTTATATCATTTAAAAAAATTCTTTTTTTTCCTCCTACCTTCAGAATAGTCTAATAAATTAGATGTTAAAGGGTTTAAAAGGTAATAAATAAATTTAATTTAAATAAATTACAATTTATAATGTCAAAAATACCTCTATATATATTTTTACTTCAAAAATTATAATTTATTTAGTATTTTACCCACAAATACTCCTCCCCTCAATTATAAATACCCCTACCTCCCCTTGTAAAATAAATTTTTAATCACTTATTTTATCCCATTATCATTCCAGTTATATTATTATAATCCTCCTAGAATCCTTGGGGAATATCCTGTATCATCAAAACTCATGCCATCATGGCTTTAGTTCTATGCCAAGGTAGCAAGAATCATGAAATTGGTAACTTTACAATACTCATTTTTTCATTTATTCCTTTATACATTTTAAATATATATTCTTTTATCATAATTAAAGAAAATATATTTCACAATTATAAAAAATATTTATGTAGTAATTATATGATATGCCTATAATATTTATACATATGATAAAGTCATTTTCCCCTTTTCCCTTTAATTTTTTCCTTTTTTATACTATCACCCTATTTTATTTTCTAATAATATATATACTCTCTCTTCCATATTTTCAACAAAACTTATTAATGGTCGATATTTTCCACCTATGAGGGTGTTGGAGATTCATTAATTATCACATATTCCATGGATACTTAGTATATATAATAATATGGATACATACATATATTTTTATATATATTTCTATTTTTTTTCTTTTAAAGATAATATTACTACCTCATAAGTAAAAAATAATAAATATCTATACATAAAAAGATAAAAGGGAAAATAGTAATAAACATCACACTAATCCATTATTTATTTAATGATATAATAATAAATAAATTTATATGATTATAATTGATTTATAATTAAAAAATTAAAATAATATCCTTTTGGATGTATTTTTTAACAAACCCGGGTTATTTATACTAGATTCATAAACATGAATAAGTAAAATATGACCAAAGGTAAGGGGACACTCATGCCCAAAATTTTCCTTTTGGGTTAATCAACTCCTTCTATATAATTTCATAATGATTCGTATAAATCCATTATTAATGAATTTTAATTTTCTTTCTTTTTTTTCCTTTTATAAAAATATATGTTTATACATCATTGAGATGATTTATAGCACACAATCATGATTTTTTATAAGAAATTTTTTAGGAAACTCTCTTTATTTATTTTTTCATTTAATATTTTCTACTTAATGATATTTTATTTATTTTTCCCTAATCATACAAAATGTTATCTTTAGATTTTTTTTACTGAACCAAAATGTTATGTTTATTGATATATTTTTTATGAAACCATTTGGAAACCCATTTTTTTCTCATGACATTATTTTAGGTTTATTTTTGGAAAATGTAATCTTTCTATATAGAATTCATGATTATATGAATTTTATGATAAGATGGGTAATCCCATGAATATATACCCATCCAATGTATTCATTGAATTCATATATCACATGATATTATATATGGTATTCATGGACATGATTATAGTTTTGTTCGAATTCTATAAAACATGTTTTCTACTCATATGTTATGTGTGAACATCATTCTCTCTATCATCATATTCTATGTGTTTTATTTGTCAAGAATATTTATGATGACTAATTATTATGAACATGCCACATTCTATGCCTCATTCAAATGGTTTCTTCATTCATATGATAATAATCTTATGAATATGGTATGATTATTATTATTATGATCACCCATGCTATATATTGATTCATATCCCATGTTCTTATCATATTATTCAATCCCTTGGATTTTATCTCACATATTAATTTATTTATTTCATTTTGTGAATAAATATAATACAGAAAATGTGAATTATTTTAAGTAGAATATGAATATGGATATAAAATATTCTTAAAAAATCACATGTATTCATGCTTTATAAACATAAATTTCCAATTAAAATAAAAATTTTGATTATATAATGTATTACTAATGTAATTTTATCTTAAAAATGATGTAATAATCATGTATGAAATATGTGGGTATATATATTTAATATTAGATATAGGTTTAGATAATTTTTAAAATAGGTTATTAAAAAATAATAAAGGATAAACATTGGGATAAAAAAATATGAGAATACAGAATTGATTTATGAATGTGAATATGTTTTTTTCCATGATTTATTGATTTATATTTTATTTTTACTTTTTTTATTTTTAAAAATTGTTTTATCCTATAGAAATCCATCCAAAATCCCTATTGATGGAAAATTAAATAACTATCTTAATGACGTTATAAATTCAAGGGGAGGTGGAATTTAAAATTTTATTGTGGTACTTAAAAAAATTCCATGGTTATGAATGAAAACATGAACCATGTGGAATTCCATAATTCTCCCAATAGATAGAAATTATCCATCAAGACTTTTATACATGAATTACCACTAATATTTAGTAGATCTTATAATCCACTAACTGTAGAATAATGTATCAAATCAATGGAAAATACATTTACCATGATTTATTTTTTAAAAATAGGAATTTACTATTATTTTATATCATCCAAAAAATAATCATATAAATAGTTTAAATTGATTAATGATATAGATATGGAGATTTAAATTGATGTAATTGAGTTAGAAACCATTATAATAAAGTTTATAACAGTTATTTCCCTCAAAAAAATTATACCATGATGAAGATGGAATTTATATAGCTTATGAAGAAGGATAATAGATATATTAAAACACACAATATGAATTTTTTATGAAATTAAATGTATTATTTGGGGTTTTTATCAATAATGATAAAAAAATAGATATATTATTTATTAGGTTGAAACTATATCCGTAAAAATATATTATAATATGAGAATTTGGGAGTTATGAAAAGGTCGTTTTGTGTGGCCTCATTATAGAAATTTATTTTTGTGATTGTTCTCATGGAAATGGTGATAAGAAATGAAGGATGGAGTCTCAATATTGAGGTTCAAATGATATAAGATGGAATATTATCAAACTACCAACATTTTACTGATATGGAAATAAAATCATAGTAATTTAATCAATGGAACAAAGAAAATATTTATTAGTGGAAAAAAATGTAATTTGGCTCATGAATGTAAAATAGACATTAGGAATGTAATTAATATGATAGAGGAGGGAAATTCTCTACCCAAAGTGTCAACCATGATCAATTGATTCAAAATGAAGGAACATGGAATCCATGATAGTTATTTCACTAAACCAATGATCATTAAGGGTAATCAATATACAAATCCACTTAATCTAAGGGTGAGAGAGATTTAAAGATCCATCACAACTCTTTTGGTGGATAAACAAAATGAAGTAGTGAAAGGTGCGCATATTATTCACTCAAGAATGTCAAAATGTTTTTATTTTATTATTATTCAATACATTCCTCTATGTCCTATAGGTTTTCTATAACTATTGAATTGTATACCAAATACCTTTATTTATAAATATCTATAAAAACACCAGGTGGTTCAATCAGTATAACCTAAGTGTTGGAGTCTTCCATATTATCATGTGCTGAATGATTATCCCTAGAAATATCATTATCATTTCATTCATAGAATATAATCGTATACTATAAATGGATTTCCATGCATTATATAGATCTCACATCAACTACCAATAAAATACAATATCTTCTTATATCCAAAACCTTCACATGATTATATATAAATTAATGGAATATTATGAATATCTATTATAAAAATCATTAAATGTTTGGGTCTTAATACCCAATTAAGTAACATTTATTTCTCAAATGGTTGAGATAAAGGAACATAATATACATGATAATATGCCTATTATAAGATAATTTATTAATTTATCCCATCCTAAGTTTCTAATAATTCCCCTAAATCATGAGGTAGAGTTATTAATTTGACATATACCCACTGAAATACCAATATCAAATATTCGTTCTCTAGTTTCCTTAATTAAATCAAATGAGTTCAAGAAGAAATTATAAGGTAAATTGGATAAAGGATTCATATTCAGTATTTTATCATATTGGGTGCCTTAATGAACATTTTCATAAATATGTATGGGTCAATGTTGTAGTGCATAGATTATTGAGATCTCAATAATATCATCATAATGATCAAGTATCCATTACCAACGATTAATGACCTATTTAACCAAATTAAAGAAACTCAAAAAATTTCATATATAGGTCTTGATTCTTTGTATAATTAGTTGAATGTAAAGAGAGAATATATTCAAAATATATTATTTTTAATAAGATATCCATAATATAATTTCATATTTATGAAATTTGGAAATAAAACATTCCCCTCTAATTTTATCGACATTGTTAATAGATTATTTAAATATTACCTTGAATACTTTGAAGTGGTATTCCATGACTATATTATCAAATACTACAAGTATAAGGAAGAACATGATGAGTATCTTTCTATTTCATAGAGTACTTTAATGAATGATAATTTATGTAATAAATTTGGAATGTGTTACTTTTGGACACATTAGGTTACAATATTGGGAATGTAGTCACATGTGAAGGGATTTTTTTGGACCCCTAAAAGACCAAGGAAACTAACTAATGGACCAAACCGACATGTGTCACACAAATATATATTTTTCATCGATTAACTATGTTCTAAGAACAATTTTTTATGTATTTATGTTGATTTTTTAAGACTATTAATTTGTTTACATTGAAATAGGTAAAGTATATTTAGATGGAAGAATGTTGAGGGAGATTTATGGATCTTGAGAAGAGTCTAATATTTGAATGTACACTCAAATTCTCCCCAAATTATTAATGGTTTATGATATACAGTGTTAAATCTAAAAAATCGTAGTTTTTATACTATTGAAAAAAAACTAATAGCATTTAACACATGAAAAATAATGATACAAGTGCCAAAAACCTGAAAAATGACTTGGAGTTAGTTGTGGTGAAATTTTTATTGAATATTTAAATGATTTAACTCAATGTTGAGAAGTGTGACATGTGTAATGATTATATAAATTTTAATTATATATTCACACTAAAGGAGATAATCATTTTTCAATGTTGATGGATGCAAATAATGAAGGTCTAAGATTTCTCAATACAATATCATCCCATAAAATAAAACAATAGAGCTTATTTTCATGTCATAAATGAACATGATACTCCGTATAGGATGAAAACTAAGAGAACCCTTCTTTCTATCGATATTAAAAGGGTAAATTAAGAAATAATATACTAACAGAGTCTATCAAAAAAAATTTAATTATTACCGAACTATAAATCCTTAAGACAATAAAGGAGGAATGGAGGGATGATTTTGGTCTTCAAAAGAACCAAGAAAATGCAGTGAAACTTCATGAATTAAACATTGAAAAATACCCATATATTTTATTTTAGAATTAGCTTTAGAGTTATATAATTGACCTCGATAAACAAATAAGTGGATAATGTGTGACATCCCAAACCTGGGTGCCACTCAAAGGTTCTCCAATCTCGGTGGGCCACATGGCCTCAAGCACATTTACTCAAATTCTGGAATATATTTCCTTTTGTGTGTCTATGGGGGGACTATGCCCTCATTAATAGAGTATCACAATACTACAATCTGTAGGTAAACATTGTAAATAGTATAATAGTTGTCCTTAAAGATGAAGATATAAAAAATCAAACAATAATTATAAACTAATAACTTGGGAATGAATAATATACAAAAGGGTTATAATTTATGTCATGTGTTTATATATTTTGAAAACATGGTTACAAGTAGCAGGTATTAGTGCTATACAAAAAGGTGAAAAAATAAAAAAAAATCCCAATATCTAGCTCGGTCTTCTTCTACCATCTCTATCCTAATACATTCAAAAATTCTTTAATCCATAAGAGGATGTTTCCCCATGTATATACCTACAATCATATAGTCTTACAAGGTTCCATTGGGCTCTGAGATGGGGTGTGAGATTAATTAGTGTGGGCCACCACCAAGGGTATATATAAATATCTAGTCTATGTATACAATATGGATGTGTGTAGATAAAATAATTTAAATAAGTAATAACAACTGTAAATGGGTTGTATCAAGTTCCTTAAAGGAAAAAAGGCTAACACTACCCTCTTCATCCCATGCCAGAATAACTCTGATATGTATCAAGGTAAGAAATTCCTAGTATCTCATTTATACAGAATATCCTACTTAGTATAAAATATATAAGGGACATCATTATCAGTTTCATGTTTATAAGGGATGTCATGCCCCAAATGACATATTGGGATTCCATGTATGGTATCACAGTAAGGTACATCATGCTTATATAGTATCACAAGGGACCCCATGCCCCTATAGTATCACAAGGGACATCATTCCCATATAGTATAACTATTAAGGGTCATCTTAACCATTTTGTAATCAGTAAGGGACTTCATGAGCATTTATTATAATTATTCATCTGGGTCCTCATTCCCAATTACCACAACTGTCAAGGGTCATTATGTCCACATTAATTATCTACTAGAAGTAGTTACATATTTAATAAGAGTGAAATTTTATTCACAACACATTTACACTTAATATTAGTGGAGGCATAACAATCAGTCAGTTTAAGTACAGATTGTGGGATCACAAATCACAATAATTAAATTCATTATTATTATCAAGATAACTACCCATGATATGAAACTACTTTAATTCCATATTCACATGGTATCGTCATTTTTATTTTCATATAAACATGATATTTGTTTTTTTTAGAATAAGAGGTTGAAGATCCAATTAATAATATTAGAGCGAACACCCAACAGGTTTTCTCACTTCAATATTTTTTTTCTTAATAATTTTTTGGGGTCTAATAATTTCTTAGGTTCCATGAGTGGAAAACAATTAAATTTAATTACAATTTGTGTTCATGCATGGTGATATCGTCTTGAGGAACAATAGATCATATTATAAAAACACCAAAAAATGACGAATAAATTATATATCACCTTACTCAAAACCATAGGACTCTCCTCATCTAGTATCAACCTTTAGTTTACTCTCTATTAGAGGAAATCCGAATAATTTACCAACACCCTAAAAATTGGGAAGAGCCTACACCCTTAAAACATTATTAGAGGGAAGATAAATGGTCAAAAGAAAAAAAGGCATGATATCATACCTATAGAAATCCAATGATACTAATGGTGCATGATTCAAACACCATATAGATGAAATGGATTTCATACTATAGAAGATGGCTTCAAGATCTCAAAAATGGGGAAGAAAAGGTTATGTACACAGGATTGAAAAAATGAAGAAAGAATAAGCGTTAGACATTTTAGTAAGGAAAAATTGTTGATTTTTCCAAATTTTCTAGATTTTCAAAGTTTGTCTATAAGGTTTTTATAACTGTGTGTCAATAATGTGCCTCCCACCACTTAAGGAGGGCACCCACATGATTAGGATTCAGAATTAGGTAAACCATGATTTAAATATTTCAATCACCTCTTCCAAATTCTATTTAAATTCTCCAAAGGAGTGTAGCCCTCGGGATAGTTTAGGGAAAACTATTTTTCGTACATTCTCCTATATACATCCCAACACGGTTAGGGAAGACTATATGGAATGGGTCAAATGGATTCTACTAATTGTGTGGCCTAGTGTTTTCACCATTAGTTGGCATTTGAGTCTCTAAACAAGCCTTGGACAACCTTGAATCCTTTATAAACTAATTAGGAGTCCATTTGAGGTAAAAAAATATGAAATTATATGAAATTGTTAAGGATATATACCAAAGTGAAAAATTGGGTTCTTACATTCTTCCCCCTTAAAGGGACATGTCCCTGAGTTCACCTTAAAAGGGTGGAAAAACATCTTCAGAAAATATATGTGTCCACTGTTCACTTATTTTGGCCTCTTTCTACCATGTATCATCCTTTACATGGTCGTGTTTACATAATACTCGCACTAGAGAGACAAGAAGGCCTCATAGATCCATCATGATCCGGTCAATGATGTGTATAGGATTCTCCTCAAACAAGGCATCATAATCTAGCTCAACATCCTTGTGATAAAAAATACGAGATGTTTCTTAATAAAATTAAAGTAACTATGAAATGTTGAATACATTGTGCATGGAATGGTACCTAGGAGGTAATAGAAACTGATAGGATATCGTCCCAACACTTTCTATACTCTCAAATTGACGTAAAACCATGGAAATAGCTTCAGTTATCTCTAAATCCATCTATTCCTATGTCTGGGTGATACCCAATAAAATACATTATCCCTGACCTATAACTACATAGGTCATTGATAGAAATAAGCATATGATTTCTATCTTTACTGTGAATTATACATATAATTTATAATAAGATATACCCTCACTGAGGTCTCCTAAATAATATGAGGACTCAGTAACATTAACTCTCTTCCCTCTAACCAGCACTGAGGTGAATGGAATGGCCTACCATGTGGAGCATCATAAGGAACCATCTAAATTGTGCCCTGATAACTATTATTGTAGGTGAATTTAATGATAGATATATGGTTTTCTCTTGAACTTCTAAAATCAAGGATTTATTCTTGGATAATGTCCTCTAGAACTTGTATAGTTTGTTCTAACTAACCATAT
The DNA here is from genome assembly GCA_963277665.1 of Viscum album. NCBI lineage: Eukaryota > Viridiplantae > Streptophyta > Magnoliopsida > Santalales > Viscaceae > Viscum > Viscum album. The sequence goes on from OY728156.1 coordinate 1,849,541,413, forward strand.
ATCTCTAGGTGATAGGTTATACTTAGAATCACTTATGTACCCATAGCTTTCCACAACCCTTTCCTATATATCATTTTCAAGAGTGTATATATCTAAACTGATTGTATGAGGGACCATTTTTGGTGGATAATATTATTGACATATATCATTCAATCTCGATAATTGGGAAAGCCTCCCATATAGAAAGGAAGTGGGCTATGCTCATTAGTCTATCAATAAATACCCAAACTATGTATCTACCATGAGAAGAACATGGTAAACTGATGACAAGTCCATCGGAACACCCAATCATTTCCATTCTAGGATATATAACATTTTTATAAATATTATTACTCTATAGATCTCCATCTTCACCTACTAACAGGTGGAAAATCTAGTGATAAATCATGCTATCTGATACAAAATCCCTGGCCACCACTATTGTTGGTGCATATCATGTTACAACATAGAGATACCTAGGTAGACTTCCCACTAAAAAGTGTGTGACACCTCATTAGCACGAAACTCATATATGTGGGAACCCAGATATGCCCATGTATATATAGGATGTCTTCATCGACAATAGTCCAATATGATAGTGGATAGTCAACTTAAATACACTCTCGTAGGACCATGCCCTCAGGATCTGAATACTGCATCATCTTTACCTTCTCCAGAAGTGAAGAGGTCACTGATAGCAATGAATGTATGGAATATCCATTGAGTTTATGCACATCTATATGCATATAAAAAAATTGATCTATAAGCTTCAATTATCTACTCATCCCCCAGAACTGCCTTTGTTCCATTCCTCTTACTTAGTGCTTCGACAATAGAATTTCCCTTCTGAGGTATATATGATAGCTTTTTGTCAGAGGGAAATAGATATTCCAAACATATTAATTTCCAAATAATTAAATCTCATTATATAAAAAATATCATAGGATATTGTGGTCTATAAACACCAAAAAACACTCTCCTAGTATGTGATGCCTCCAACCTCACAATGCATGTACAAAAACTTCCAACTCGAGATTGTGTGTATGGTAATACCTCTCATGAGACCTCAACTATCGTGATTATTACCCAATGACTATATCTTCCTACATCATAATTTCTCCTAGCTCAATACCAAATTCGTCATAATGGACTACACATCTCCTTTTTAGCTATGACATAACTAGGATATTTTTTGAAATCAATCTAGTTTTCCAATAATAAAAGGATATCTCAAAGGATTTTTACTATTTAAACATAAAACCCTTCTTATTAAGTCATTGATAAGGTTATTTTAAGTATGATAAGTCTTTTATAACACCCATTAAGTAACTTACTATCCCTAAGAAACACTGTATGAAAAAGATGTTTTTGGGCTATTCCTAGGTGACTATAGTTTTCACCTTATCTAGGTCAAATGAAACTCCTAACACTAAGATAAGTAACCCAAGAAGTGTACCTTGTAAATTCAAAAGTTGAATATAATTATCCTAGCATATAGTTTGGGATCTCTTAGTGTACTCAAAAAGATCACAAGTTGAGTGGAATGGTCTCTTTAATAATAGCACTATATCAATATGTCATCTAAAAGTACCATTGAAAAAGAATCCATATATAGAGATAAAAACATATTCATCAAAGCCATGAATATGGAAGGTGCATTCATAAGACAAAATGGCATCACAAGATACTCATATAAGACATACTAACAAAGGAAAGTTGTACAAGGAATATATGAATTATTGACTCATACCTGATGATATCATGATCGTTGGTTGATCTAGGATAATACCCTCACTCCTCTGATCTGATCCAAAGTATCATCAATGTGAGGTAACAGTTGAAATTTTTTACTATAAGCTTACTTAATTTTGGGTAATCCATGAAAAGAATGAGGGTTCCATCCTACTACATGGATAAAAAGATCATTGAAGCCTATTGTGAATTATTGGGTCATAAAAAGCCTTTGGCCTCTAATTCCTCTTTTTGCCTCTTGGGCTCATCAAACTCAATAATAGACATCTTATTAGGAGGAATGGATTTTTTTTCTCCATTCACTAGCTTGATAGTAAAACCCATCTCTCTCTCTCAATTTGATGTCTTGAAAAGTCCTCATGGAATACATCACTGAATCGATCGACTATAGGAGGGAACTCAATCAGATGTAGTCCCTGAATAGTCACATAAATACTAGATATCTGGGAAGTCACTCCTCATGTCCCAAATTTCAGTGGTCTAGATCTACCCTCCTAGACATCCCACTCACCCTATTGAATATATGTATCGCCCTTCGTTGAATTAAATGACATACCTTTCTGATAATAGTATACATAATCACGATAAGGAGAAAACCAGAACATTCCTATCATGAAATCGATGTTTTCCATCTTATTGATAGAGAGGATCAATAAGAAATATTGGATTTCTACCTCAAGAGGATAGTCTTATCACTAGTGCACTCTCTCTGATCAAACACCCAAAGTTGTATCTGACATCATCAAACTATAAGAGTTCCTGACCTAAAGTCTGAGACAATCCAAAATAGGCACACATAAGAAGGAATGTGTTTCACTTGTACAATATAAGGAATAAATTATAATACATTTTTCTATAATATTACCTTGAATAGTAGATGTTCTAGCATCCTTCTCCTCTGGTATATGCTACACTGAATAGATATGGCATGATCCCCGACGTTGTGTTATAACCTGACTACTAGGAGCAGTTTGGATCTATTAGTGTCGTAAATAAAAATTATGGATACAATAACCATGAGCACCTAATATAATTATATATATAGTAGTACACTAGCTACATTTTGGGTGAGATTCCACTAAACCTACACCTACAAGTGGAGCTGGCACGAATCCTCTCCCACTGAAAATAGAGGTGAAAATCCTATAGAAATTATGAAGATTCCACAAACTTCCATAACCTCAGAACTATATGGAGTTCCTAGAAATCTAGGTCCTCTTATGAACAAGTATTTCACACTAGGGACACACCACGTAGCTATTTATGGGTGTCAAATGGCTTTCAATACCTATGTGAATTGTCTCAAATCATCACTTCTAACCGCCAGTAGAACCACTACTCTGTCTGGGTTCGAAACCACCCTAGATCACATAGCTTCCTTCCCTTAAGATTTTCTAAATGATAAAGGATTATTTTAATATTTTATATATGGTTTTTAATTTGAAAACATTAACCTGATAATGAATATGATTCCACATACCATCCTAAAATCATCTCTCTTTTACAGACTCGTGAGTAGTATCAAATGGCGTAAAGTACTGAAGCTCTGTAAAATGAACTGAATACTCAATAACTATTATTAAACCCTAATATATGATCATATACTTCCTAGAATGATAGATCATAAGATTTTCTAGTGAGAATTAATAGATGAAGCTTGACTATAAGTCCCTCCATGTCTCTTCCTGATAATAAACATCCTTGTTTAGAATATAACACCAATGTTCGGAGGATCTTCTTACTATATAAGTGGAGAGTTTTAATATCCTTTCAAGAGGATACATAAAAATCACAAATATAGATGTGATTATATTTATCCATAATTCTATATCCAATGGTTGACTATCCATCATGAATTTCATTGGATGATGTAGATGGAACTCTCAAGTTAACTCTCCAATAGAAGGGGTAGACTATAGAGCTCCCTGTAATGTCTGCACAAGCCATAGAAAGTCTCCTAGAAACCAAGAATAAATTCATATAGAGAGAATAGGAATAGGTTTTAAATAATTCATTATTATAGTTATAACTGGAGTCTTAGTTCCCACCACCTATAAAGAATGGTCCTCACAATCCTTCTTGCATATGACTAGAGGGCATCATGGTGGAAATGGTCTAAAATTAACAATCACACAACTCAAATAAATTTTGATAATGGAATAAGACACAAATATGACAATATAATTGGTTCATTTACTTTTTTTGTAATTATTAAACCCCTATAAAAAATCAATGAATCTGGTCTGGGTGATAAAAACTCTTAAATAGATCAATATAGATGTTACTTATTGCCAACTACTGAGGTTGGGACTGGGTTATGCCATGTGTTTTGTGATTTCAATTTCATTTAATTTTTATTTAAATTTAAATTTGATTTGAATGGATGAACTAAATGGTTCCCCACATATAATTCATAAGGTATGATACACCTTATAATCCAAAATGAAGTTTGTAGTCAATCTATAACATAACATGTTTCAGTCCATGTGACCATTGGTCCATCACTCAATGTGTCAAAGTGGAATTCTTAGTGTGTCTCTTATAACCTAATTAGAAAAATGATACTTATGTTATGGAAGGAACTCTATGTACTAACTATGATTTTATTACATCCATAAAATAATTGATAAGAAATAACAGTCCTATTTATAAATATCAAAGAACTTGCTCCAATCAGAGGTTATGAAAACTACACACTTCTATTATATGGCATGGAATAATCTTGGAAATGTGAAGATCCTAAAAGGTTCCTATTATGATTTATTCTAAATGAATCATTTCCCTTATCGTATCGGTCCATGGATAAATGATCAACCACAATCATATAACCAATATTTATAATATTCAGTTGCATCACCCAACAGTGTATTCGAATCAATTGTAATTAGAAAAATATAGAAAATATAAAATTCCATTCATGAATATTTGGATTTTGAATGTACATGGGTTAACTACATCCAGGAACATCTTATTTACAAATCATAATTATTTCATAATATCTTGTCTATAGTCTCAAAATAGTTAGGAAATAAATCATCTCAAATAACACTTTTTGACATCTGGGACCTGGGTGCCACTAAATTATGCCCTGATTTCAGTGTGACATAAGGCCTAAAAAGCATCTTCACAAATGATATAGGATTCCAACTAGTAGTATGGGCCTTTGGTGTTTCTGTGGGGAGACTATTCCCTCCTTCTTAGAGTAGATAATGATAAAATCCACACATAAATTTTTGAGGTAGTATATTAGATGGAAAAGAAGAAGAAGAATTGAACAATCACGAAATAATAATTAACATATAACTATTGAATGAATCATACACAAAAAGATTATAATGTATGTCTTGTGTCTTTAAATAAAGAAACCATGAATACAAAAAGAATTCAGTAATACTATACCAAAAGGAACAAAAGAGAAAAAACTATCCTAGAATATCAAGCTTTGGCCTAGTCATTTACTACCATCTCCATCTTAAGTCATTCCATAAGTCACATCTGTAAAAGGAGTCTTCCCCTTTTCTATACCTGCATGCATAAAGTCTTAATGGGTTCTATTGGTGACCTGGATAGGGTGTCAGATAAATCTCTGTAGGCCATCACAAATGGAATATATAAATATCTATTATTTGTATACAATACAGAATTGTGTTGATTTAATAATATAAAAAAGTAATAATAACTCTAAATTTTATGACCTTAGTTCCTAAAAGGTAACCAAGATGACACTACCTACTTTGGCCAATGTTGGAATAACACTTAATAAGTATCAAGGGAGGAAAATCTCAGTTACATATTTATAGGGGATGCCATGCCCAGGGTTAGATTTATAATGGACGCCATGCTCGGTATGACATTTATAATGGATTCCCTTATCAGTATCACATATATGGTCGACATGCCTAGTATCATAGTAAGAGATTTCATATCCATATAGTATTTCAATGGATGTCATTCCTTTATAGTATCACTTGGGATTCCAAGCACATATAGTATCATATGATACTTCATTCCAAAAAAATATAATCATTACGGGTCGTAATTCCTATTTTGTATTAAGAAGCGAAGAATTTAAAGCCCATTTAGTATAATTATGGATTAGGGTAATCATTCCCAAATAACATAATTTTCAAGGGTCACCATACCCACATTCATAAGATATTAGGGCCATTCAAGGCTTTAGGAAGATCCAAGGTTAATTAACAACTCATTTTCACTAAATATTTATGAGGGTGTAACCATACTTATTTTTAAAAAAGTTACATGGGGAACCAATCCCTTCAATTCAATTCATTATAATTTTCATGGGAACCATCCATGAAATTCCACTACTTTATTCCATGTCAACATAGTATCATCATTTTTAAGTCCAAACATGCCATTTGGTTCTTTGGTCATTCGATCTTGCTCTTTGAAAACATTGTTAAGGGGTAGAGAAATGAAACATTTATGAAAATTAATTGTGATATTACTAGTGGGTATCCAATAAGACTGAAGGAGACCAAATCAGACACCAGATAAATGGATAAGATCAAATCCTATGGAAGATTACTTTGGGATCTCAAAAATGGAGAACAAATGGTGATTTCACCTAGAATTAACATAGGGGGGAGAAATAGGGGTCATACATTTCATTAAGGAAAAAATTATTATCTTAACAATTTTCTTGGGATGCATGATTTGGCCACATAGTTTTAAAAATCATGCATGAATCAAGAACGGACCAATTCTAATGGAGGATAGCCACATGGTTAGGTTGCATGATTTTGGAAACTGTGCACCAACCATGTCAATGACCTCTATAGAACTCTGTAGATATTTTTCACCCATGTATGGAATCTGGTGTAGGGTTAGTGAAAATAATTCACCCTCATTTCTCCACTATCCATTTCCACACGGTTAGGAGAGACTATACAGGCTGGGTTTCATGGTTTCTTTTAACCATACGACGCAGTTTTTTTCTCCACCGGTTGGGGTTCTGGGCTTTAAGAAAACCATAGACACACCTGAAACCTTTATAACCTCATTAGGTATCCATATGAGGATAAAAATAAGGAAATAAACAATATTTTAAAGGATCCATTCCTAATTGAAAAAATATGGTTCTTAAAAAATTAAATTTTCCTTATATTTTCAACCATCCTTGAAGTACCTAGATAATCAAGAAGACTTTAGGTGGCACGATATGGAGAATGATATTACTTGGCACACCTAAATGGTCCTAGTCTGTTATAAAAGAAATGGATATCATTATAAGATTAAATAATTTATGCATTCATTACTGATAAGAACATGAAAATAAAAAAACATCACAATAAACAATATCATGGAAAATTTGAAGACATCTAGAGGAAACAACTCCATATGGGTTATTGTATATTAACATACCAAGACTAGTCTCCCCATATCCATTCAAGAATATTTCACTCTTGAATTATTATCAATTTCATTTGTAATGAAATTGGTGAGGCTACATTGGGAACCACTTTCGATCATTTATGATCAAAATCAATATTTCACCACTAGGTCTAGTAAAAGTCTCCATGATTCCCTACATACTAAGTTAAAATTTAGATAAAACTACTACCTCAAGACTAATTTTCTATCTAAAAGGAATATTAAATCTCTTTAATTCATCTTAGTAGCTTACCCAATAGACTTGTAAGTATTTTTGGGAAAAAAATATTCCCCTATTTAGGTTCTCATACAATAATAGATTCCACCGATGTATTTAGATGGCCTCATATGAATCTCTCTATATTCATATATGTATAATGCCAATTTTTTTGATGATTTTGGCATAATGAAGATTAATAATCTCATACCTATGTAATAAATTTCAAAAAAAATTCATATGATTCAATAACACATTAAATCCCTTGAGAGTCAGAAGAAGATCTGTGATGATAATCATAAAAGTGTCATAGATTTTTATGTTTCCAAAAAATAAATCCCTCAAATATGACCCTAGAAGACAACCATGATCCTTAGAATAAAGTGTAATGTTAGGCCTAGGTATATTAATCCCTTTGAGATCCTTGATTACAAAAGATATATTTCTTATTGATCGACACTACCACTAAACCTTCCTTATGATCATGATGTGTTCCACACATTTCTTCTATTAAATTACATACTTGGTCCCTCTCATGTTTAGAATTTAGAGGTGGTAAAACTAGAGGATGAACTTTATTATGGGAATAAATTAGTGAATATTTGGTAACATATATAAAATTATCTATACAACATGACAACCTATATTTTCAAAGAAAATACCACAATTACAAAAAGGAATCATGGGAACATAAGGATGGAATACAAAAAAAGTGCAATCATCAATTCTTAAATATGGTTTTGAGATGATATTTTGAGGATTAAATTTATTAAATGGGATGAATTTAATGACCTATTATTTTATATTTGGAATTTACCTTCTAAATAAACATTTTTTCATATTTAGAAACATTGCATAATATAAAACATGTATACTATATAATAAAATCTAGCACTTATAATACCCTAGAACCCACACCCCCTGATCCTGTAATGAAATCATGGGCATTAAATTTCTAACTATCATGTGAATATTTTTTGAAAAAAAAATTCCATCGAAACCATATAGTATAAAAAGTAAAACATAGTTAACATACATTCTAGATGACCATTTAGGTTTATATTTTTAGATAATTATGAAAAACTCCTACATAAACAATTCACATGAATTGAGGAGATATTTCTACCTAGTTAACCAGTATTTTATTTTTCACATTAATAAATCAACATAATTCACATGAAATACCATTTATACATAACTGGTTAAACATAATTCTTTAAAACTTGGGAAAAAGGAAACAATAGAAAGGTGACTTCAGATGATCAATGGGTTAAAATATAATTATTAACAAATGAATGTCATTAGTGAGCATAATAATAGCATAATTATATAATGACATAATAAAAATTCATGATTATAACCTAATAATATCCATAATCATAAATATTTGATTCATTAAACATAAAGAAGACGGAATAAGTTTTTTACAACAAAAAGAGTAATATAAATCAATAATAATTTTCCATATGATATCAATCTTGATCAATAGAATCATCATAAACCCATAGAAAAAATAAATAAATCATATTATTGTCTTACAACATTATCTCATATAACCCTAAAATAAACCTTGTAGAACCCCTAGCAATTTAAATTATAATATGTGCAACTTCCAATATAAATCTCTATAGAACTAAATCACTACCCAATGCATTGGAGTCTTATCTGGGTGCACCCATCCTATAATCATTTACATTCCCACCTGACAGTATCTAGGTTAACCCAACATTTATGGTGTCTAAGAATTAAATAATGAATAAATAACATTCACAATTAGTTTTATCATAACTCATTGAACCAGCCTTTATTAATTTTAGAAGTTAATAAACCTATAAAAATTATATGGGTTCCATTAAAAACTCTTTGTACCATGATTAAACCATGGAAAACAAATGTGTTATATACCAATCTCATTGAAAAAATATTATTCCATCTATAGAAAGAATGAAGATGGTAAAAATACCAAATATCACCAATTTTGGATAAATGACATCTACTTTTCATTGATTAATGGAAATTCCACTAAAATATCCTTAAAATAATTTTAATGAAAACACAATTTTTATTTTTAAAATCACTTTTTTAAACATAAAACAATTTGAAAACCTTTTATTTTGAAAATTGCTTTAAAAAAATATTAATGATATTTGAAAATAATTTAATTTTTTTTTACAAATGATTTTTTTTTTCAAATTATTCTCTTTTAGAATGAACATAAATTTTATTTAAGGAAAATATAAAAACATTTTTATAAATCATTGTTTTGGAAGATAATATATTACCAATCGAATACATAATTAATGTCGGATTTTCTAAAAAAACACATGAAAAAGGTAAAATTTCATGAAAATATCAAGAATATATATAGGATAAGATAATTTATGATACTTATAATCTTTAAAAATTGAAAACCTAATCATACACAGTCTTGATAAATGATGATATTGTAATAAAAGACTCTTACCACTTTTGAAACATTGAATTGCAATCCCCAAGAAGGATTAAAATTAATAAAAAAAATATAATATTATTAAAAATAATTAAATTCATGTTATAAAATTCCAAATGGTTAATATATACACATTACAAAAAAAGATAGGTGTATAACATAGAAAACATCTTAGATATGGTAAATTATGACCAAAATATCTGGCCTCTTTGGTAACATTGAAACTATAAACCCCATGAAAGATTGATTATAAAATTGATATGAAAATACCCATTAATATAATTATAATAAGCATACCACACAATCATTGTAATTATAATTACCATAAAAATATTAATTGGTGAATGTGTCATATGTCTCACATAAATAAAAGTTAGATTAGAAAACCCATAATTACTTGAGTAAATTTTGAATCGTGTGATCCATTAAATGATAACATTAATTTAAAATTTTAATATCAATAAATTTATGAAATTTATTATATAAATAGTCAAATTAATGTAGATACACAATAGAAAATTAATGAGTGGTGAATATGGAATAAGTCTCACCTAATTAAAAGTGAACAAGAAATCCCCTTACCTTAAGTTTTGACTCTCATCGTACTTATTCAAACATATTTTATAATAAAAATAATTTTATTATAAATCAATCAAATAACAATAATAATATATATAATACCATATATTATTCTATCTTTACTTTATATTACCCATTTATTAGAAATTCAATGTTAAAGATATGTTTCGGGTAATAATTGTTTGGTTTTTCATATATGTTTTGGATTGTTATTGGGTTCCTTTATCTCTAAAAATGATTTCCACATTTCTATAAATGAAACCATTATCTCAATATCATACAAATTCAGTATATATTTATTTTAAATAATATATAAAAATAGAAATTGGAAATGAAATACACCATTCATGGAGATAGCTGGTCGAACGTACACATCAATGATGTTTCCATTTTCTTGTCATATTGAAATATGAAAAGTAAATTATGTATATATATATATATGTTATTATATTATTATTATTATTTTTAAACCAAATATTTCTTTTACACTCTATATTAATACATTTCATGTAAATCATGAATGAGTCACTTTGTTTGGCGAAGCGGTAGTCCGCCATACACCCAAACGACATTATCGTATTCTCAAAAAATGGAAATAACTAAGGTATTTGTTATATAATAATTGAATAGTAACAAATAAATCATATATATAATATAAATCATATATAAATTTTATTTACATCATTATTCCAACCATTAATAGGTGGTAATGGAAGAACGAACGACATCAGTTCGTGAGGTGGTTGTCCGCTGTACACATGGACAATGATTATGTATCCCTTTTGATGAATGTATTTGAGGTTGTGATTAATAGCATTAAAATAATAAAATATAATTATATTTAAGATAATTATTTTATTAAATAATCTTCATATAAAAATTATTTATATTTTTTTTAATAAAAAGTAAAACAAAAACGTTCGTTTATAAATGTTTCCTCTTCTTTGGGTAACTCTTCTTGGTGTAATCTAAAGTGATTGATTTGTTTTCTATATGAAAAAATTGATGCTTCTAGGATGAGATTAGTGAAGGTGGGGAATTCATTTTTTCCATTTTTTTATAATTAAAAATTATTTACACGCATGTATAACTGGGGAGAGTGAGTTCCCTTTTATAATCGAGGATGAGTGGCAATCTTGTAAATACCAAAATGTCAAACTACTATGTGGTCTCCATTACATCATGCTCCTCCAATAATGAATAATTTTTTATAAAATATCGTATATTTTCTAAATATGTAATAAAATGGCTTTTGGACCACTTTATAGGTTATTGGATCCTTAAGATTAACGATTAACCACTATGAAAACTCATTTTTACACTAATCGTTGTAATTAATTTTATTTTCTTTCACTAAAAATTTTTGGTAAAAATATTATTTTACCATAATATAAATTATAAATTATAATTATTCAAATTAGTTATTCATTTTTTTCCAAAATCAAATCCTTGAAATGGAATAATTTCATTTGAAACTAGTCTTGCAGACGCAACTAGAATGGGGATTTTTAAATGAAAATGTTCAAATGTATACTAAGTTTTTATATGAAAATTTCACATGATATTGATTAAAATTACCTATAATGAATTAATATATGTATAATTTAAATAATTTTACTTCAAAAGTAATTCTAAATATAATTTATCATTAAAAAGTATTCAGGTTAAAATTCAATTTTCAATTAAAATTTGGTATTTTTTACTAATCATTAAAAAATGAAAATTATCAAAAAAATAACAAAAATTCACCCTAATATAATTTTTACATTATTATTAAAAAATAAAATTTTATTTTGAAGAAAATAATTTTTAAATGTTTCAAAATTTGGTTTTCAAATAACTAATTCATTAAAAAGTAATAAAATTGTCTTTCAGGAAAATACTTCTTTTTATGTGTAAAATTGGATTAAAAATCCACCAATGAATTATTAATACAAACTTTTCTAAAAACTATTTTTATAATTTAGTTAATCATATTCATTCCTACCAATCCAATGGATTAGAGAGAACTATTATGTAAATTTATATTATTAATAATGTTTTTTTTTTCTGGAAGACATCACCTGGTGTGTAGCACAATTTATAGAAGAAGCTCGATGTTACGTTCAATTAAAAATAAACATGGAGTAGCGTATAATGAAATATAAACTATGAATTTTGGGTTACTCAATATATTAAAAAATTTAAATTAATTTGTGATAATATATTCCATAAAATCTAAAGATGTTACTACACTAATTTATTTCATTAATTTAGAACATTACATATGGAGAATAAATATAATCTATATATTTGAATTTAGTACCATGTAAAAATGAAAATAAAAAATTAACATAACTATAGAATTATATTATATAATATCAAGGTCCTCTATAATTATCTTAGTCATGAACTACTCCATAAAAAAGAAACAAAACATTCTTAATATAATCTTATTTTTTAATCAAATGACTTCAAAACCTTCAAGTTAATTTAAGTGAATGACGAATATATGAAATATTTTTAATTCATAAGAATTATAAAGCCAAAATGATCATTTGAATAGAAACATTACCATTAGGAATCATAACATAGTCATTAGAAGTGATAAACTAACCATTAAAATAGTAACTTGACTATTAGAATAGTTTAATGACTTATAAAAAATATTTACTAAGAATAAAATAATTAAATATAAATCATTTAGTGTTATGAAATAAAATATTCAAGTATAGAAACTCAAAAGAATTTATAACTTCATTTTTAATAAAAAAAAATTTAGATATTTTAAAAAACCATAATTATAATATAAAAATTTAAAATTTCCGATGATTGAAATTATGTGGAGAAAATAAATATTATTTTTGGAATATTCATATTGAAATTTTATATACATGAATATTTTATAATATTATGAAGAATGTGATTTTTTTAATCGTAACAAAATATAATTTTTTAAAATTCAACATGTTTTATAACATAATAATTTCATCATTATGATATATTTAATTATACAATTATTTTCAAAATCAAATAATGATTTAATAAGATCTGTTTCTCATTTTAAAAAATAAACATAACTTAAATTTCTAAAAAGTATTTTGGAAGTATAAAGATATGGAGTGTATCATTAAAAAGTCAATTCAATGTTAAATGGGTTATATAATCATAAAAACCTCTCTTTTAAGCTAAATATTATTCATGATATCATAAACATTAATGTTGATTATTTTATATTATATATAATGGTTTATTTATATTTTTAACCAAGAAATAGCCCTCCCTTCAAGTGTAAATTCCCCCCCTTCAGTTGTAAATCAGTTCTCAATCACCTATCATAGCCTAAGATGAACCAAATAAAGATTTACTATGCTCCCATGTATCATTAAGAATATTTTTATTCCATCTAACAACAAATATTCAAGTATTTATTTCAATTTAAGGGGAGTAAGCATCAATGAAGAGGTAACCTCGCTATCCTCTTTATTTAATTCTATTTCTCTCTACTCTCCAAATATACTATATTATCTCATAATCCTAAGTAAATTTATTTCTCATTTTTGAATCAAATATGTGTTATTATGATATTGTATGACTATTTTTAGCAATTCATAATATATCCTCTCTCTACCCCTCTTTTCAACACATCCCATTAACAATTAGTTTTCTCCACCTTGGATGACATTTTAAATCTATTAATTATCACCACCTAGATGTATGGTCTATGTATATAATATAAAATATATAAATATCTATATTTATATATTTTTACTATTTTAGATATAATTTTACTAATTGATAAATAACAAATAATTAATTATATTAAATTGAAATATAAATCATAAAATTCAAATAAACATGTCATCGAGTGATTATCACTTAAATAAAATAATAATAAATAAATTTAATTGACTATGATTAATAAATATTTAATTAAATTTATAAATATAATAGTGAATTAATGTTTTAATAGACACATGTTTATAATATTTTTGGTGAAAACATGGAGAAAAAAAATAGGGCATAATTTAAGGACACTTTCAAGCACAATTCATTCCTTTCCGGGGTACCCCATTTTTTTCTCTTTCCAACATGATTCTTATATATTCCTTATAAATATACTTTACTTTTTTTAATTTATTTTTATATGGATATATATGTTCACACATTATTCAGATGAATATTAAGATAATTTCAATGTTTTTTTATCAAGACTTTTTTCTCAAAAACTCTCTTCAATTCATATTATGTTTATTCATCTCCTCTCAATGAAATGTGATGTTTTATTCATTAATTATTAACATCAACATCCAATATTATCTCTTACATTGTTTTAGTAAACTATCTATTTTATTAATAAAAAGTTATTTTAGAAGATATTATGATACCAATAATCATTATTATTTTTTATTTGATATTTATGAATTATACATGTCCCCTTTCTAAATAAAATTCATTTATATGAGAATTTTATGATTGGATGGGAGGGATTCAAATTATATATCCCTACAATTAAATAGGTATAGTGATATAAATTATTAGATTATATATGTTATGTATGAATGTGGTTTTAGGTTTATTCACAATATATATAGTATTCTTTGTTCAAATATGTTGTAAATATCATTATGTGTTCAATCTAGATCATAAAAATATTTTATTGGTAGGTTTGTGAGCCATTTTTATTATTTAACCAAAATAGAATCCAAAATATATCATATTAAATGTAATATATTATTGTCAATCTAAGAAAACATGATTATGATAAATTAAAAATTCTTCCTAGATGGAGATTATAAAGTGAAAACTAATGTTTCAATTGTGACATGAATATAGGGTTTCCCTAGGGGTGATACAATCTAAGCCTTCATTTAGGGTCCTTGAGGTTGGAACATATATGATTTAATAAATTAATCAAATCAATCAATTTATTAATTAATATGCCATGTCCAAAAACCTAAGGAATTTCATTATCATTATCCTTAAACAATTATTTTTGGGTTAAAACCCATAAAACATTTCTTGAGAGAGAGTAAGAGATAAAAATTAGAGATATACAAAGCCGAAGAATATTTTCTTCAATGGAGATCTCCAAAGAAGCTGGTGCAAATAGAATATTCTCTAACGACCAAACACAGATTGAGGTAGGAATATTTTCTTTTATTATCACTCCATTATCTATGATATTCATTCCATATTCCCTACACCTTTATATGATATTGATTTATTGGGATAATCACATGTATTTTGAAATTTATATTGATTTTTATCACTAAATTTCATCCACGTCCTTGTATTCTTTTACATTCATGAATCTATGCCCAATGATCAGGGATCGATCTTTTTATAGGTATATAATAATTTCATCTATGACCATTCCCCTATTGATTCTCATTTATTTCATTATATTATCTTCGCCGATATTTAATGTCGGTGGTAGTTAAATAAAAATTTACATTTTATTGACAAAAAATAGGTATTTGTGTATGTGAGAAATTGGTCTGGGAATGCCAGTGAAGAAAATAACACATTATAGGATATATGACTGGCAACTATTCATTAATAGTTGTTTCTTTGTAATATCAAGAAGGGAATTGGGACCCATGGGATTGAGGTTACCTGGAATCCTATTCTTGACCAATTCCAATATGTGAGTTTTAACAATGAAAACTTTACATGCATTAATGATGGGTTATAAATCTAAAAGTATTTTATGAATGATCATGAGAGAGAGAAAAAATATATAAAAGGTTCCATGAATTCTAAAATAATATACACATAATGGTGTGATCACATTTAATGTTATCCAAATCCACATTTCATGTATTTTCTAGGATGTGGTAGCTAGGGTTAAGGCTATTTTCTATATTACATAGGGTTTACCCTTGGTACACACTCTTGGACTTCAGAATAATGATAATGACATAAACATAGTACAATAATAACTAAAGAAAATATCATGATTTGAATATAACTATATGTTTAGAATGAATAAAAATGACAAATGGGAACTTTAAACATTTCACCTTATCAATCTAGTTCATCTAGAAATTATATAAGAATTTGATCAATATATCTGAGATTTATTAGAATGGATCCTTATTCTGAATGTATCCACAAATTAGGGGAACCACTTTAGGATCAAGTATTATATCTCTAAACACTATGGTATGCTATAATATTAGATAATAGTGGTAGAGAGTGAGATAAAGTGTGTAATTTGTTTGAGATGATCTAATTATTACACCCGTCATGCAATAAAATTGAACTTATTCATATAGCTCATCAAGAACCAAATTATCATGTATATATTTATTGTACATTTCACCAACCATTATAACATTTAAAAAACCTTAACAAATTAGATTAATCCTTATAATAATTTTTTTAACTTTTCATAAAAATTACGTATTTAAACTCATCAAAATTATCATCTGATAATAAAAAACCAAACATTATTTCATTAGGATATGATTTTGGATTATTTCCACAACATCAAAAAATAAAAACAAACCATGTTAGAACCAAAATGGAATATTTTCTCAACCATTTATTTCACTAAAATATATACCATGACATGTACTAAACCCCATTACAAGGTGGTTCCCTTAGTGCATAAATATATCGATATGACTCTTTCACTAAATCCTTCAAGACATATCACCCTTTCACCTTATGTCATATCACATGAAATAATTTGGGAAACTGTATAAATAAATCCTTTTTGTTACTTCTAAAACTCATTTTTTAAAATATATAATATGTTTACCATGTAACCTATCACATTTAATAACTCTTGAATATTTATCTAGATCTCCTTTTGAATACCATCCAAAACTCTTTTTAGGGTAGCCCTCAATCTTTCTAAAACATAATCCTAACTCACATGTCCAAAAAGGGAAACCAAACATGACTCTTTATAATTTGAAACCATTATGAACTCCTAAATCAAAAAAATGTAGGCAATCAAAAACCTATAACAAAGAATCAATGATGCACAAGATATAAAAGGATTTGGATTTATTTCCATCAAGAACATATATCTATATATGTGTGTCCATGAACTACATCTTATGAAATTTTTATTTTTATTTGATCTATTTCTCCAAGACATCATGTATTCCAGTTGAAAATGCATGTTGATCCCACATATCTTTTACATATTTTCTGGATTCTATAATTATAGGCTGACCAAGTTAATGAATACGTCAAATATAATACACCATTATTGTTGATCACATTGCATGTCCCTCATAAAAATATATAATAACATCATTTTTACAATATATTTATAGTTGTGAAATCTATAAGTTTACCTAAATATAAGAATGAAATGACATAATCATCATAAGAGAAGAAATATACCATCTTTCTTGGAGTTCCAAATAAAGACATGATCAATAAAAAACCTAGTCTCCAATTGATTTTCTAAGTCTCAAGGATTTCATATGAAAGGTATCAAAGTATAAGGGTTCTATATCATGGTGTCATTCCAACCTAGACTATCAGGAAACCCCAATATAACATATAGACCCTTTTAATAACAAGTAAAAAGTATATGAATCTTCATGTGGTGTATAATTAGTGGGTAATTAGGTGCACGAAGCACATTTTTAAACTTATAATCATATTTATTATGTTTTAATTAATGTTACATAGTATCCTATAATATTATTAAATTATTCAGGGGTGGTTATAAACAAATTAAAACCTATCTGATTCTGTGAGCAGTGGAAAATAATGTGGAATTATCACATGATATATTTTATATCCATCAACAGTTCAAAGAATATTAACAAAAATATACATAAGTGTATAATAATAATATCACATTTGATATACCACTATATCTAAATCATTATTTCTAAACATATATATTTTTATTGAACTCATTACAACTCCGCATAATTCATGTCAAATTTCAGTATTACCATTGGACAAAACCCTCCCATAAAACACTTTTAGTGAATAAAATTTATGAACTAATTCAATTTCAACAATCGAAAGACCTTGGAATCATACTCCTAAGGAATAACTTCATGAACATAATATTAAAACCCCTTTCATTAAAAATAACAAATGTTATGATCTTAATAAATTTTTTATTTACTCAAAACTTTTTATTAGTTCTTCTTTATTGTCATTCTTGAAATCATTCCATCATACATTTTCATGGATCTCATTTTGGTAACAAATTTTACTCATTCCATTAAATATTTACATACACTCCCTAAAAGATATTACGATATTAATTTACTATTACTTTATTTCTATAAATATATATAAAAATTTATATTTTTTTTCCAACATACCCCAATATATCTTCAGATATTGAGTGATATTCAATTTTAATGTTGAATGACATAATATTTTATTTATTAACATTGAAATTATATTAGTCCAATAAATACACCTACTATAATATTTCAAAATATATTATATCCTTAATATCATTATAAGATAAAAAACCTCTTTTTTCATGAAAGAATAATTATTTTATTTAATATAAATATAAAAAAATTAAACTATTAAATCCATAACATATATTTTTTTCTATGTGTGTTTTTTAATTATGTCAAAAATAATACATTATTCCAAAAACATTCCAATGATGTGATATAGAATATTAACTCCTTATGTTTTACAAAATGTCATAGATAAATTTTTCATTCAATAAAAAACTCCTATAACTATATTATTCAAAAGAATCATAATAAATCCAAAAAACCATAATCCATGTGTATTAAAATAATCATCTCATATTATTCCTAACTAATCTTTGATAGAATATAAATTATATTATCATATAATTGAAAAATGTTAAAAATAAATTCCATATATATATATGGGTTTTATATTATTCCTTTATAATCAAATACATGATTCAACAACCCTTTGTTTCCTCATTTGAATACAAACTATAAACATCATCAACATTGTCCTTGATTTTGAAATCCTATATAACTATTATATTTTAAAATTATACATTAGGTATTGTATAACTTTGAAAATAAAATTATTTTATTTTTATAATATCAATACTTTGTATATATATTCCATTTAGCTTCCTAAATTACTTTAGTTATTCTAAATGACACTATCAAAAGGAATCATTTTTCTTTATTAATAAAATAACCATTAGGTTTCAATATCGAAGACTTGATTCTTCATGAAAAATTGTTTTAATTTCTTACGAAGTTTTATTCTTCTAGTTTTAACTTTTACTCACTTTTTCTATCAATATAGTACTAAAACATTAACATAATAGGACCAATTCATCTATTTGCAACACTTTGAGAAACTATGGATATTTTTTATTATTTTAATCACATTTTATAAATTTTATAATGAGGATAATAGAATCAATTAATTATCACCAATAATCATTATATGAATCATTTAGTCTCACTAAGACATTAGGATAGTCAATCATAATGTGTATGTGAGTGGAAACTAAATATCCTTACATAATTTTTCTTATAATTACATTCAATCATCAAGTGAATCATTCAATGATTCCTATAAGAATTAATATTTATTTTTTGACCTCCATAAATAATTGATTACTGTGGAAGGTATTTTTATTAACATATAGAATCTTATATTTTTTCTTAATAACATTTTAAAAATTTTCTACCAATCTAAGAAGCTTAATACATTTATATTTTCCAACTCTATATTCAAACTCAATTTTTTTTATGATGATAATTCCATTTATATGTATAATAGAATAGTAAATTAGAAGAAATTGTTTCTCATTAATTTAAAACAGACATTAATTAAATGTTCTCCTACTAAAATTTTGATTCCATTAAAAATCATTCCATTAGTGATATAAGAATCAAATTAATTCATGACTTACATGAGTTATCATGTAAAAATCCCATGATATATTTTGAATAAAAACATTTCAATCGTATCATATTTGAACCTTATATGTTTTACAGAGTTACTCTTTAAAAATCTATTTTATAGAAAAAATGAACATAATTCATATTATTTATTTCCTATAGCTTTACTATAAAATTTTATCTCAAAGAATACACCCATATAAACATAATTGTTTGGTTCACATCATTACATACTTTCCTTACAAAACATAATCTTGGGAATCCTAGGTTTGGAATAGCCTACACAGTGGAGAATCAAGGTCATGACAACTGTCACATTTTATAAAATATAAAACATAGTATTTTAATGGGTATATAATCCAACCATTTTATAAAACCCATTTATAACAATGTATGATTTATGTGATTTAGTTCTGTATCCTAGTCCAAAAAAAATAAATATGTTTAAAACAAAGTTAAGTGTAACCCTTTACACAACTTATAGAATGTGTTACAAATAATAATTAAATGGAATCTATATTTAGAAATATTAAAATTGATATTATTAATAAGTTACATGAATCATTTTCATATAAATTATTAGAATTTTATGAAAAAATAATCCTCACATGAGTAATCTTGTAGCCATGGATAGTCAACCCTCATATTTTTGAAGAAGGAAATTACCTCTTTTCTAGTGAGATATATGATTCAAATCTTTTCTACCAAGGTATACCATTATCATGATATATTTCTATTTCATCACCATATACCACCCAATTTCAATAAAATTTATTTAACATCTTAATTAAACTCCATAACCTAATAAAAGCCAAATTAAAAGTAGAGGAAAACTAAATCAATTTTCATTACTACCCTGTAACTCCTTAAATGCATGTATTATTGTTTAGAATATGATGGAATATTTAAACTAAGTAAATCTATATATGCATGTATCATACATGATCAACATATCTCTCAATGTTTTCAATGACCTAATAGTTATTTTTTCTCTATTATACCCCCCCTACAAAGAAGGGGGACATCCTCACTCTTCAATGGACCTGTCTCTCTTTTCTATTCCCTTCACCAATCCATCTTCTCCCCCACCCAGACATAGCATAAGTATCTATCCTAAGGAATCACCATTAAATGAATTATTCCCCAATAATGTTCTTTATATTATATTCTGTTGATCCATCGGCCTTTCTCACTCACTCTATGGTGGCTTAATTCATCCATAATTGACCCACAATTGATGCTTTCAACTAGTTTTTATCTAAATCATGGGTTTTGAAGTAACATGTAGTCATCAGTATTCTAGATACCCATCATATTCTCATAAAATTTTTGAAATATAATGATCTAGTTTGTTCTTGGTCTTCCCCCTAATATCCTTAAACAACTATTTATTATCACTTTTCTAGAGTTCTTTTGAATTCTATTTGAACTAGGATCCCTTGACCAAAAATTTTATGTTTTTAATTTTTTGTTTACCTATATCGTTCAAAAATTCCATTATCCTCACAATTTTAGTTAACATGATTGAATTTATTTTTTATTTAGATAGTAGGTTGTTGGGAAAACAGCCCTCAAGGTATCATTGAAGTATTATTTTGAGGTGATTGTGTTTGTTGACAAAGTGGGTCTCTGTGTTGTGTTTGTTGACAAATCAAACCATGATGAACATATTTTCTGACAAAGGTTATTTCATGGTGGCATGTTGAGTTCAAGGGATGTTGTTAACAATCCATTATTGATTCAAGAACGTCGACAAAGGAATAGTCGGTCTGGAGGAAGTTTAAAAAGAGAAGATACAAGGGACTTGAGTGTCGATGTCTTTGAGGCTTGGAAACTTGTTCACCATTTGTTTTTCAAGATCATAACATCAAAATATGGCAATGTAAAAAAGGGGTGCTCATGTTTTGGGTTTGGTCGCGCAAGTGACTAGCGCGATAGAGACTAGGGCAGCTTGACTTTCACGTCGAGAGGAAACTAGTGCGCCATCGCTCAGGGTGTCCAAATGGCTATAAATAGAGGTTTACCCCTCTTCATTTGGTAGAGAGTTCAACACTTAGATGAAATTAGAGATCCCATCATGCAGGTGGTGTGGTCAAGCAAGTATTAATATATTCATATGATGCATGTCGATTGATAGTTGCGTGCCCAAAGTGGTTTGGGTGAGAAAGGGTGTGCGTCACCCAAGTTTAGCGTTGAAGAATGGGGTGTCATGTAGGTGGTTTGGTGACACTTGTGTGATAGGCTTTGAACAAGTTATATAGTTGATATTTGTGCGCCAAAATTGGTTTTGGGCAAAAAAGGGTGTTAGTCGCGCAAGTTTGGAGTTGAAGAAGCAAGTGTCGTGCAAGTGGTTGAAGTGAACTTGTGCACCATATTTAATTTGCTCAACAGAACATGTGAACCGGCTTGGATAATCGTTCCAGTTATGATTCAACTACACAAGTCATTTTAGGGATGCGCTAAAGCTAGAAGATTGCCTGATACCTTTGATGCAATGTGAGATTCATCTACGGGTGAAAGTTGGACTTCAATAGAGCATCTACATACAACAGAAGATATATTCATTTGTGATAATGAAGAGACCTATAGGTCTACAAACTGTGAGTGGATCTACTGAAGATGCAGTGAGCATACTTCAGTAGAGAGAACAGTGAGCATTCATTTTGTGAGTGGTTGTTAACCAAGAGGGACAGTGATTCCGCTCTTAACTTGTAAACAGCAGTGCGCTTATAGTTGAATTGTTACATCGGCACAATGTCGGTGTATGCTCCTTAGACGTAGCCCAGTAAGGGTGAACCAAGTAAAAATCACAGTGTCTTATTCATGATTTACATTTTATTCTTACTCTTCATTAGGAAGGAGATAGAAGAGAGTTTTCTCTAATAGCAAAACAAGATTAGAAGGTGAAGTTGTTTTAATCTGTCATACCCTGATTCACCCCCTCCCTCATTAGGGTATCTTTCCTAGTGGACCTAACATAGGTCTTTATCTCTTTGACACACCCATTGGTAAAACATTATTTGTTGAAATAAATGACTAGAAAGCTCTTATGTAACTTTTCTGGATGAATATTGATAATGAATAACCAAATAGGAATTTTAGGGATATTAAGTCTTGGGTGGATTTATGATACAATATTAAATGACATTTTCACTCAGAAAAGTATTGTAGGTGTAGATCAATGTGACTTTTTGGTGGTTAATATACTCTTTTATATAAGCATGAATCAACCAAACCCATTAAATATGGTGGAACAGTCATTATTTGTTTTCCTATATGTAACTTTTTATCTACCAGATACCTGGAAAAAGATATAGAATGGAAGGATGGAGATGTAGATAAAGATATTGTGAAAATATTTTTAGTGGATTCATGAAACAATTATAAACCAGTAATTCCCTCTGTAAGACTTGATTTTCATGAGTTTAGGTCAAATATATCTATAGTGGAAACTATATCGATTATAAGGAATGACCCCATTAAACAATATGAGAATAGATCTTGTTTGGATCCAATATAGGTGATAATATATAAGGATGAATATGTTATTATTGAATTCCTTCATTATATTGTCCCCATGTGAATCCTAATTTATAGTGTTTACAGTAGATTTAATAGTATAATTCTGTATAGAATATACACTTGATAAATAGAAATATAACCCAGAATAATCATGAGAATATGATTTTTCAGATGTTTTCATCATTTAATAATGATTTAGTAATTCCTTGGGTTTCAAAAATTGCATTGTCGGTCCCACATGCCCTACAATATTCTTGAAATCCATATTTATCTTAGTCTTCTATATTGTAGGGTTTGAGGGTTCGGATGGAAAAGTGAAGATAAATCCTATATAGGGTCCCTCAATTTTCTCATGGGTATATTTAGTTGTGTATAATAATACATGGTGGTTAATATAAAAAATAATGGTTTTAGTAAAATATGGTGTGGCTATGAGTGGTATAGAAATTAATTAGGCATGTGTTCAAGAAGGAACAATCTGTTGGAAAGAACCATGATTCTTAGATTGTGGAAAATATCAAGTAGTTATCATTCCTTTAGATTATGGTTTAGGAGAGTATTATTTTTTCTTTATTATTCTAAATGTGAAGTATATTGGGAAGGTACTACTTTTTTTCAGGTACAAATAATATTAACAATGGTTTATTTAATTTGGTGGAATATTATATTAATAATGGAAGGAAGAATATAACCTAAAAACATTATCCAAAACTCCCTAAAATAATTAAAACCAGATTAGTGGGAAAATCCATTGGTTCTATGGAGCACTACATTTCTTGAAACATATGGGTTGTTACATTTAAGGTAAATTTAAGTAAAAATAGATACAATGTTATGTTTGAATATAAATGATATCTAAAAAATCAATTAAAATATTAACTTTATTATAGATAATGGAAAATATTTTATACTAATTCAGATTGAAGAAAAATGGGAAGAAGGAAATGAGAAAGTAGAAGAGTTCGATCCTACATAGCCCATGTACCTACTTATTCACTATAAGGAGAAGATGGAGGATTATGATTTTTTCATTAATGAAAAATCAGTGTGATTAATCTCATAGTATAGTTAATTTAATAATCATAAAAAACTATTGTGTTTCTTTAACTTGTTTCATGTTGTTAAAAGTGTTTTTTTAGGTTTTTCTGAGTTTTATAGATATATAGGTTATCAAAATAAGGAATTCAAGATGTCTCGGACCCAGATTCAACTTAATAGGTTCCCCAAGTCCCTTGGGCCACATGCCCTTAAGTGCATCTCCTCGAATTACATTGGATTCCAACTAGTAGCGAGGAGCTATGGTGTGTCCATGGGGAGACTATGCCCTCATTAACAAAGTGTATCGTAGTGGATAAATAATAATAGGGGTAAACAGCATAAGAAATATAAATAAATAGAAGGAACAACCGAAATAGGGAAAATATTATGATTAAATATAATAACTATAATAACATTCGACAACTAATGATGATATTTCTTATATCTAGAAAACTGGAAAACACAAATACAACTCAATATGCATAACACGTTCCACTAATGTATAAATGAAACAAAATACTATCATAATCATCCTGATCTTAGGCTCAGTCATCTTCTCTCAATATTCATCCTAAACAACAAGAAATCATATGTTTGAAGTCGTATGCTTCCCTTTATTAATACTTAAATTCATGTAATCTACTTTGGGTACCAAATGGAACATAGAGAGGGTGTGAGATAAATCTTAGTGGGCCACCACCAACGGTGTATATAAAATATGTCCCATTTAAAGTAACATAATTGTGTGTAATATTGAATATATATAAATTAAAGAAATATAATGCAACTAAACACCCAAGTACTTGTTTCATCCCTCAGCTGGTGTCTGAACCTGTAACCAAATTATTATTTTATTGTTACAAGTTAATAAATAAATCACATGTTAATAATAATGATGGTTCCATGATGTAACAAGGAAACCTGTAATGATATTTAATTGTGGAGTTCCAAGGTAATAAACAAGGTAATTTAGACCTGAAGGGCCACCAACTCAGTAATAACTATAGTCTATCTAAGGGTAAGATTGTAATAAAAGGAGCATAGTCTAATGTATTACACAATGAGACTCATACCAAGTCCAAAGAGTTCATCTGAGGTAAAATGGGGCTAAGCAACAACTAGGCCTGATGGGCTTTAACCATGGAACCTACTTGTCAATGCTATATCTAAGGAGTGTATTTAAGGCATCATGCAGTAAAACATGATGGATCTTATGGTTTCATACTGACCGTGGAATGTTATAAATGGTTTGGGTTCTAGGTGGGTCTCAACCTAAGCAGGCCATACCCTTGAATTCGGAATGGGGTCCTTGAGTGCTCAAGGAATTTCATCATAAATCCAAGTCATGATCAAGTCAAGCCACTTCTATTTTTGATAAAGAATTCATATATAATTCATAACGATAAATCTATTACCTTTAATTAGTTTAATAATACTAATTGATAATTCATCCATTTAATCCAGTCATAATTAATCAATGAGTCCATTTGGTTCAAGCCATGTCTTTCATTAGTGTGACATGGCCAAGTTGAATCAAACTATTATTATATCCATTCAAGGAATATTCAATAAATAAATTTCACTCCTCTACCTTCTATCGACATGGTAAAAGGTTCTATGGACAAACAACCCATTATTCAATTATATTTAATAAGGTCAACTCATATACTTAGTATACTTGCCCATTTCCATTTAACATTTAATTATCCAATGATGCACTTATCATAGATGGGTAAAGTGGTCATCATACATGGTACTTTCCATTATTCAATTAAAAATATAAATCAATCCATTTAATATAGAATGCTTACGCATATAATGTTCAAGCAGAGGCACACCTAAACGATGGCTCAAACACATCAAAACACTAAAATTACAATTATATATGGACTTCCTTCATGGGATGGATAGAGTTGTGGGAGTAACCACTAAAAATTAATCAAATTTTTTTAAAGATCATAACCTTATTGTTTAAATGATAAAAATAATGGCATATAAATTCTATAAACAATAACTAATGAAATCGTCGAGCCCCACAAGACAATTCCAAAATCAATGAACCTGAGGGATAATTTATATACCACCCACGTTAGTGTTGTAGAACTCTCCTCATTCTAAATTGTCATTTGATTCATCTTAGAATGGAGTAGATCTATAAAAAAGGGGAAAACACACACAAATAGATAACTAGTTCAACAAAAATAGAGGTTAATAACATCTAAAAAGGACTCAAGTACTTACCGTTGTGCGTCCAATGTGATGACAAAATCTTGATTTGATCCTGGATGAAGTATACCATTCAATACCAACATTAGTCCTTTAAAGAGATAAAAAATGGGAAAACAATAGGTCAATACAGCATGAATTTAGAATAGGAGGAAAGAGGAGTCTTAAATATTTCATTAAGGGAAAAATGGTCATCAAACTAGAAAATATCTTTCACATTATTTTTCTACACAGTTTGAAAAACCATGGGAAAACCATGCATGTGATCTTGGGAATAAAGCGGCACTCGCATGGTTAGGTTACATGGTTAGGGAAACATTGCACCAACCATGTGCTAATGCTCTATCCAAAAATATACCGCACTCAAATTTTTCTATAAATATGTGGACTTCCCACATGGTTTACTATAATCAATGTGACATTTTTTTTTACCAAAAAGTTGAGTTTCGAGCTCCAAAAATTCCCCAGACACCCTCAAAAACAACATTAGCTCATTAGGCATCCTAATTAGGTCCAAAATAAAAATTAGACAAAAATTTAAAGGATCCATACTTGATTGAAACCTGGGTTATTATAGTCTTTCCCCTTGAAAGAAATCATCACCGAGTTCACCTATCAAGGGTAGCGAAACACTATCTAAGAAAAAATCTGGCCACTAGGCATGAATGTCAAATTCCCTATTCCATGTCTAATCCTACACAAATATAATAAATGTTGTCTCTTCTTTAGTATTAAGTGTAATTATTTAATCTGTAGGACCTTGATATAATATTGATTCTATTATATTAATTCTAATTAATAAATCATCATGACTAATCATTAGCCTTATATCTAGTATAACGAGTCTCATAGAAACCATGTACACACACACCTTCTCCATTGGATGCACGTCCATAATCTAAATCTATAATGTTATCCATATATCTACTAGACGAGGAGGTATTATACTAAAAAATCATATATTTATGTCACCTTATCTATTTATAAGGGTTTCCATGAATATTCAATGAATATGAGAGAGAGACAGAGGTGATCAGCTTATATGGTTTAATATGGAAATCTACCACATTATCAACATGAGTTCATTTCCTCAACATTTATATTTATTCATAGTTCACATATCACCCTCACCCCAAATATTGATAAAAGTGAATAATCCCTTTATTATATCCCATTAATGGGATTCATAATAATCAACTAATTCATGGTAAAGGATTATCACGAGAGAGGATCATCATAAGGTTCCAACTGGCTTTTCAAACATCATTAATTTAAAATAACATCTTTAATTCCAAATAATTATTAAAGTGGGTAATCATATCCACTTCCTCTCACAAGTCAATTTCAAAATTCCAGACATCATTTAAACCAATTATTTCAATCAAAATAGTACGAAGCCATTGAAAGTAATTTTTACAATTTAATAGGATTGAATTCACATAAAAACATGGTTCAATTTCATCCTCACAATGAATAATTAATTCATTAAAAATCATCCAAGGATATTTATTTTATAAAAAAGGAGCTAATAAACAAAAAATATTTTTCATTTAAATGTTAGATGAATCAAAACCATGTTGAAAACATTTCATAAATCAAAATCATTAATTTATGTCAAGGAATTCCAATTTATAAATCAAAATTTGGACTAAGCGCTCACTTTTACAAAAAAATCCTTAAAACCTCATTAAATATAAATTAATCCAACCTAGAATCCATATATATATATATAGTATCAATAAGAAATATATATAACAATAGATGAAGTATATATCATAATAATTTTTTCCAAACAATGTTCAATCCATAGAGGGGATGAATAAAACATCTTTCACAAGGTATTTCAATGCCCTCCTTTAGAAAAATGTATTATAATATAGGGAATATATTTCCATGATATCATACAAGTCAATTTATCTCACACCATTCTTGTACCATTTTGTTTTTATAGAGTTATTATGTTATAGATGGAAATCAAGTTCTTATAATCTTACTTTATGGGTTCATTCTTGGTTAAATGAGAGTATGTGACTTTAGTGAGGATTTGTGGATGTGGACTATCATTAGAAGGGTTTTTTTAAAGAATCATTTTACTTTTAGTTTTGTATCTTATCCTTATAACCCTGTATGTTTTTATTTATTTATATATTTATATGATGATTAGTTCATATTTTAATTTAATTTTTTTCTTTTGTTGTGGACGTAATCATTCCCAATGGATGTTTCACATTTCCTAGGATCTTGTCTCCAGCCCATGGGGATTAGAAACACTCTTTGAGTCACTGGAAAATAAGTTCAGATGTTTGTTTATATGGTACTATGGGTTTGTATGTTACTAGTTGACCTCAATTTTTGTTCTTTGTAAAGAAAAATATAAATTTATTTTGAAATTAGAAAATAAAATGGATGTTTATTTTTTGAGATATAAAATTTAGGATCTCAAAATATCTCTTTCTAAATTCGACCATGGTAAATAAAATATTTTTTGATCATTTCTCATAAATTTTTTAAAATTAATAATCACAGTTTTGGTTCCTCAAAAAATCCTAACTCATTGGAAAATACCACCTTTTAAATAAGTGTTTACCAAAATAAATTATGTAATTATTAATGAAAATACAAGTTTTTAATTTAAAAACGTGATTATAAAATTGATAGATTGTGGTGGCCTGATTCTATATATCTTTATTATAATATTATTCAAAAATATAAAAATATAGGGTTCTCATATCTTTATTATATAAACATAGTAGACCAAAAATTGTTTTAAGTTCAAATTGACTACTATCTAACACTACTAGACCCAAAATCTAGTTACCAAAAGGAACTCATATTTTATATCTTAAAAAGATTATGCACTTGACCACATTGAAATATCATATTGTGGATTTATATTAAATAAAAATCCATGGAGTTGAAAATGATTTAAAATACAATAAGTATATTGTTTTTATATTACCAATTTGTTTTATATAGGGGTAGTCATTTTAATGATATTTTTCTTACTCCCTTATGTATGAATGTCCTAAATGTTTTATCTTTTCTAATGAAAGTGATATCTTAAAAATATTATGTTAGAATCATGTTTTGATCATATATCTCAAGCAATGATCTACTTAATTCGTGGAAAATATTTTATAATTCTTCAAATATCATTATACATGTTTCAAGGAACCGTATTTTTAAAATGTTTTCCTTTCTGAATGTGTTTCTTTTGGTATTTTATTATTTTGAGTATGAGCCTAATTGTTAATATCTACAAAGATTATTCAGTTCAATTGTTTTAATATATTTATATATTAAATCAATATATTTTGAAAATACAATTTTTTTATAATGTTTTACTTTTCTTAAGGGTGTATTTGATAATGTTACGCATTATTTGTAATGGTTTTTTTGAAATTATCTTCAATATCTATCATATTATATTATTCCTCTATTCCCTGTGCTTTGTAAGTTCTTTATTGATAATCTGAAAGTGGGGTAAGTTTTTGAGATAGAGTAAACATATAAAAGGGAATTAAATATTCATTCATCAAAAGGGGAGAAATTTTCTTTTTATTTAAAGGGGATACATGGATTTATGATATTTTGGTAACTCTTTCTTATGTTTTCCCTCTTCCATGTCTAGATTTTTATATCAAAGGTTTGTGATCATCAAAAATGGGTATATTTTTTACTCTCATAGTATTTATGTTTTACTGATCATAAACACTATTATGTTACTCTAAATAGTTTAATATTTTTCAGGTCTATTGTTTCTATATATATTGATTTTTTTGGTATAAAGGAAACATGCCTCAAGATGTGTTCAAAGTAGTCTTAATGGACCTCTTCTTAGTTCAATAATACAGTGAATCATCATCCTACCAGAAGGATTACACCATCCCTATACAAGATAAAATAAAATACCTCATTGGTAATGACACTCCATCAGAAACGTCATGGAAGTGAACTTGATAGTCGGTGGGAGTTCCATTAATGTTCTGCAACAACCATTCACCCATTCTTGCTGAAGAAATCGGGTGGAAAGTCAGTGGAACCATTATAGAATTTTTTGGGGAACATTTTTTATAGTCATAAATGTACTAACTTGGATATGTATGGGTTTTATCACCATTAGATTTACCAAATACCCTATAGGAATAAAAATAGAGTACAAGGGAGACATGGATCATCATCCAAATGAAGTAATCATCCAAATAAGTATACCCTGGTCTCCAATAATAAATGTTTCCTCTGTGATAATCAAAAAGATTTAAAGATCCATTCTTTCTCATCTAATTCTAATGAATATTAAGTGATCATCATATATGGGAATTGAGGACAGAAATTCCCCCCACTCAAAGATGTGTTCTTCATTGACAATCATCAAATTCCATTGAGGGTCTTTGTTCTATCTTTTTTGTGCCTTCTGTTATTTTTTCTCCAAATCCTATGTACTTTTTTATATAACCCCTTAACTCTATCTCTATAGTAACTTATCTCTCTCTCTCACCTTTTTTAATCAAATTATATTTTATTGAAAGTAGATATGGAATTGTAATGGGATTTCCAAAACACAAGCCACTTATTTTATTCCTCTTTATTTTATTTGGTTTCTTTCTTTTTCAATTAAAAAGAAATGGTTATTTTTGTTATTGTATATACAATAAAACTAGGGTTTATTAGTTTATTTATTTCTCTAATCAAAATAAAGGGTATATTTTTGTTCATCAACTTCCATTAAAACTAAGGAACATTCGGTTTTTTAATTGGACATCTTTTAAAACCAAGGGGTTATATACCAATCTCAATCATTCTTAAGGAGATTAGATGTAACATGATATTGTTTTCTATTATTGAACTCAATTATTAACGTTTTTATTTATCCCTTTAATTCTTTAAATTTACTTTTTTGGATGGATAATTTTTTAATTTTCCCTATGCTTTACATTGACAATTATGAATGATTTCATGATATTATAATATCTTTTATTGAATTTTTTCAAATCATTTTATTTTTAATTTTTCATTTTATTTGATCATTTTATATTCTAAGGCAATTCACCTCTCTATTTACATTTACATAGACCAACATAGAGGATGATAATAAAATGTATTAAATGAAACTTCATATCTTTATCAATGAGGAATAAGTGAATATGATGAACAACAATGATCAAAAAGTAATATATGGATTCAATGAGGGGGATAAATTTTTAGAGGTACATATCAAGTCCCAGTACATGATGGATTCCTTATTACATGAGGTCATCTATGAAGGACTAGAGCTAAGGAATCATGACCTCGACTATACATTCAAAGGTAAAAAGTTTCAAACATGTTTATATTTGTTTATAATTTTTCAATAACATACATTTTTATTTAATATTATACAGTGGTGCTCATTGTTTCAGGTTCCAATTTCAAAAAAAAAATAGATTTTTCAAGAAAATAAAAAAAATTGATATATTAATCATGAGATGAATAATATATGAAAAAATTCATAAATAAATTTTAAACCATCAACAATTTAGTTGTTGATAATAATAAATTTTATCCAATATGAATAATTCATAGTTTCTTTTACATGGATCTAATATAAACTCCTTCATATTAAATAAAATGATATGTTTTTATGAAAACATTTTTACTATAAAATAAAAAATATTTCTTTTTGTTGTTAAAATTACACATAAATTTAATATGTCACATTGGATTTTATTTAAATAAATGATCACATCATCCAAAACTCTATTCAGAATAGATTAATCATTTTTCTAATAAGGCCTTAATATTATCATTTTATATTTATATTTATGAACTATTCATAAATAAATATAAATGATTTTATATTTAACCTTGATTAAATTTATAAACATTTTATAAATTATAAAATAAGTTAAATCTACTTTAAACTATGAGGCCAAAACTATTTTGGTTGTCATTCCATTCTCACCATTTTGGTTGTTGTTTTAGAGAGGGTAACAATTTTGGGTTTGTAACACCCCATGATTTCATAGTGTGTTATTTCTTAAAAATAATTCAATAACTTGCACTACACGCAACACCGAGTTCAATCACACCATGAAGTAAAAAAAAAAATCCATTAAAAGAGGTCATGAATAGTATTAACAACATTTTGAACTTTATATAATCCTTATAATTTTAGAATCCCTATTATGAGTTTCTTAATCATAATGCAAGAACAGATTCATTTCCAGTATTGCAATTTTATCAACATTAATAGTGAATCCTTTTTAAATAAAATATTTTAAACTATCTGAATAAATTGGGACATCAAAAAAAAATTTAAATGAAACATCCCAAGCTTCCACGGTACGCTTTCCTTTGAATAAAATAGTAGCGTGTGTTGTACGCAACCTTGAGTTTTAACACACGCCACAACCAATCAAACTAGCCGTTATGAATAGTAATACCTAAATTTTGAAATTATATATATTTTATATTTTAAAATTGACTTCATTTTTGGATTCGGAATATCGAATTTAGCCTAAGGTGAAATTTTGGTACTTTTCGGATAACTTTCATATTTTGATGAATAGTGAAAATTACTAAATTTTAATTAAAAACAACATTTTTAATCAAAATAATTAATAGTGATAAATTATGAATTTTAGTAGTTTTAATGTATATTTAGAATATATTTTTACCATTTAATATAATGTTGGTCATTGGACATAATTTTACAATTAAACCGAACATAAACAAGTGTCAATCTTTTGATAGTTATTATCTCTTAAAAACACGCTTTTTGTTTTGACAGCGGGAATTAATTTTAAATTAATTTCTGCCACTTATGTGTTTTGAATTTAGGAAAATGGATTCCATATTTGGAATCAGGATGTCCAAATTGTGTAAATAGGTAACTTTTATTTTTAGACATTTTGAATAATTAATGTGGTAAATATTTTATTTACCATGGTTAAGGGTAAATCCGGTAAATAAGGGTTAAAAAATAATATTATAATAATACAAAATTACCCTAAAACGTGTTCCAACCTTATTTTTGGACACATACCCGACCATGAGCATACTTGGGTCAATTTGGGGACCCCTTGGAGCCACTTGTATGTGGTAGGGACACTTTATATTAATAAAGTTAAAATAAAAATAAAAATGGCATAAGCTTACATCTTTTAGAAGAACAATTTTTACATAGGGTTATACATGTTGGATTTTCTATTATAAATATTCATTAGAAATCTAAAAAGATTTACTACATAATGATATTTTATTTATAATTTTTAAACTTCAAATAAGTTAAATTATTAATGACACAATAGTGATGCAATGTTTACCTCATTAATAAATCATTTAAATAAATAAGATTATAATGATTAAAATATTATCTAAAACCTGTCCAATACTTATTGGATGATGTTATTTAGAATATGAGTCATCTTATCTTCGACCTCAATGATTTTTGGACCATTATAAACCGAATATAATTATATTATAAAGTAATACTTTCACTCTTTCCTAAAGAGCCCTTCCTCTCCCTTATAAAAGGAGACCACTTCTACTCATTCCTCACACCTCTCAAGCCACTTGGCTCGTCCAAAATCTGCCCAAATAAGCTCCCCACATCCCTCTCCTCCTCCTTGAAGCTTCCCCTTAGGCAGAAAGAATTTCAAGAAGTCCTTTGGTTCCAACCAAAGTGAGTTACCTAAATTAAAGGTAACGATTTCTCTTAAATTATTTTCATTTATTTTGCTTCTCCAACCCCCAAAATCTTTTTATTTCCTTTCTTTTGTAACAACACCAGTATCCTCAATATACTAGTATGTTGTTATAAGAAGTATTCAAACTACACATACACACAACTCCATCTAATGGATGATGAACATAATGTTTCTGTGGATGGAAAACTAACGCCTCACGAAACGATGATTGTTCAAATACATCTTACCGCCTCTCATGGTGGCCATTATGATGGCACTGTAATTAAATATGATATTAATGATATATATTTTATATATAAGCTTCTGTAATTCCATTTTATTTCATACCATTATTCGTTTCATGTTGTATATACATACGATAATTTCATTTGAGGAAGTGCGGACTACCGCCCCCTTAAAATGATATGACTCGTTCATACCACACATGGAACGTATAAAGGATGGTGTTAATGAACTTAAGTAACATATATAAAATATTATATTATACTGTAATAGTAATATACCTAAGTATCATTTGGATTCAATTATTTTAAAATAAAAATTAAATGGAAGTTGCGTTCGTGCGTACGTACGGACTACCGTCTCCACGAACGCGATGAGATTCATCCTACATCGTATGCATTCAAGTATAATTATCATTTGATGATTTAAAAATGATGTTTAAGGACTTTATACCATTCTGGATTTGAATAATATACAACCTATCCTTTACAAACATGTCTTACGTAACAAAACATACAAAAGAAAACAAGTAAGTTAACACCCGAAACAACGATAATACTAAGATATTATTATCAAATCAATATTAAAAGATCATATATGATATCATATTAAAATATATGATTCTTGTATAATTTAATAACAATTATTTCACCATTATACAGGAGGTTAACCTACCCCAACCAAGGAAAAGTACAAGGTAAGGGATTCTCTTATCTCACTTTCAATTCCGTGAGATTTCCATTGTTCGCTACTAAATTATTGAAAGTGGTGTATTGTGTACTTCCATTTGATATATATTATCATGATTCACTTTATATTCATGTTATTCTGTAAATCATTTGGTGGTTATTAACTTTTGTCCATACGACTCAGTTGATTAACGTGGTAAGGGGTTTTCATCTCACTCCTTATTCTAAGGAGATTCATGCCATATTGCCACCATTACCTTTTGTGTGGTGTATGTACTGCCCATAATTATATTCTTTGTGTAATACACTCTAATTTATGTGTACTTACATATTCATTGTATGATACCTCTTTCATGGGTTGTATGTTTCATAAGTTACCAAACTGGTAAGGGTTATTTCACAATCTCTTCATTATCCGAGGTTGTTTATACGTAATAATCTACTGGGATCTCGTTATCATCCACATCCATGTTTCTTCAAAATGTATTTAAAAACATTTTTAATATTTAAAATAATATGGGTTAAAGTCATTTATACCCTTGTTTGACTTTTTATAAGAGGTTTATAAGGGAATCTTTCCGTCGTTTTCCAAACAAGGTGCTTTTTAACCTTTTCGATATAATTAAGATAAGAATGTTTTTTTAACTTATACGGCGGGTGCGGTTATTTTCCGCCGTTATAAAATCGTCAAAGCTTCCATTAAAAGCTTATAAGATTATTTTCAAAGAAAATTTTTGATTTTATATGGATCTTAAATGATTTCAGAATAAAAGGAGATATTTCTTTAAAAAGAATTTTGATTTCATCTATGTCAACATCCTTTGATGGGTTTTACGATTATTTGAAGTTGATTTATTATGATACAAAACTTCTATATTGTTTTGAAGGTTTTGTGATATGTTTGAATGTGGATGTGCTATTTTTATACCATTCATAGTTTATGGTGAAAGTATTGACATTTCGTATGCTAGTTCCAATAAGAATGTTTATGTTATATTTCAATCTTTACTTCATATGAATGTGTTGGACAAGTATGTTCCAGGTTGGGGACTGGTTAAAGTAAGCCCTCCAGGTTGGGGACTGGTAAAAGTAAGCCCTCCAGGTTGGGGACTGGTAAAAGTAAGCCCTCCAGGTTAGGGACTGGTAAAAGTAAGCCCTCCGGGTTGGTGTCCGGTTATTAGAGGCACTCCGGGTTGGTGTCCGGTTATTAGAGGCACTCCGGGTTGGTGTCCGGTTATTAGAGGCACTCTGGGTTGGGTTCCGGTTACAGTTAGCCCCAAGGTCTTGGGACGAGGCCTTGAAAAGTAATTAATGTTTAGCATTATGCATTCCAACATTATGAAAGTGGTTATTGATTTTGCATGTGATTATTCGATTAGTAGAATATCCATGTGAACAAGTAAATGGAATTATTTCATTTTACTTTTGCCATACTATGTTGAAGTTCAAGTTTAAAAGGCTTTTGTTTTAGTAATTCATTGCCTTAAATGTTTATGATTATTTTTGAATGTTCCGCTATATTGTTATCCTTACTGGGCATTTGAGCTCACCCCTTTTCTATTTTTTATTTTTCCCAGGATGTGAAGATGTAAGTTATGAATGACCTGCAGGGATATTATGAGGGGATTATAGTGTGGACTGTGGAAACATTATGTTGTTGTAGTAGTTTTTCATTTTATGATATAATGTAAAACTTATGAATATATCTAGTGTTTCCAAGGCTACTAAACCAATCGGTCTTTCGAGATTTGATCTTTCTTGTGATCATGCCAATGTTATGTAATAATGCACCGACTCTGGGTAACTGGGGTCGGGGCGTTACAGTTGGTATCAGAGGAATTTTAGTACAAACCTTGGAATCTAGATTTAGATAAACTCTGATTAGAGCACGTAGACCTAAGATGAACTTTCAGGATTAGTATAGAAGAACTTCCTAGAATTTTGGTATCGTAGAGATTTTGTGAGTTTTCCGAGCAATACATCCCTGTCTGGATACGAGCAGGTAGAGGCGGCTCTGGCACAGATGTACCTAGGTGTAAAACCCGAAAACACCGCTTTGAGCTAGACTCGAACGGGAACTAGTGCACAACAACGGGCCTTGCTGCACTCTTGGTTACGACACTCCCGGGGGATATGCTTAGGATAACTCTCATTTTCTTACAAATCATTATGAAGGGTTTATGAGTATATACTTCCTCAAAGAAAACATTTTTATGATTATGGATTATATCCATAAATAGTTCAATTTATGTTAAGTGTTTTATAAGTATGGGATTATGTATTTTGATTCATAAACTGATCTAGGTTATGCCATTGTTTAGAAATGGCGCCCAGTAGAAGGAATGAGAACTCCAGAAATGCACATGATCCAAAGAGAAGGAAGGATCATATCTTTCATGGTCTTAAGCTAGAATTGATAAGAGAAATAGTCTCCCATGTATTATCATCATATGAAGAAATAATATCATGTGTTGATAAGATAAGTAAAGAGTTTACTGAGTCCTATGGCTTTGAAGGGAAGCAAGAGAAGAAAAGGATGGAAGAGAGAAAAATGGATAAAGGGAAGAGGGAAAAGAAGAATTTTCCCATATGTGGTAACTGTGGGAAGAAACACCCTGGAACTTGCCTGAAAGGAATGGGAGTTTGTTATAAGTGTGGAGGAAAAGGGCACAAAGTACGTGACTGCAAGGGTGAGAAAATGGTTTCAAATGTACAATGCTTCATTTGCAAGGAGTTTGGACACTACGTGAACCTATGCCCCAGTCATCAGACTATGCCGCAAATGATGCTATTGGATAATAATCAAGTTATGATACTACCACAGATGAAGAGGAATGATTAGAGTTCTTATGTTGATTATGTCAATTGAGTGTTGTATTAACAATGTACTTGTTATAATAATTATGGAGTATATAAGGATTGTACTGCAGTACTATTTCATTAAGGACTTGAGATTGTGTGGAACAAAGA
This sequence comes from Viscum album, assembly GCA_963277665.1. Lineage (NCBI taxonomy): Eukaryota > Viridiplantae > Streptophyta > Magnoliopsida > Santalales > Viscaceae > Viscum > Viscum album. The sequence continues at coordinate 1,849,579,968 of OY728156.1, forward strand.
AAAGTGACTCAATAGAAGGATAAATTTTTGGAAAATATATGGTTGAGAGAAAGATAAACCATAATATGGTTCTGATACCGAGTTAGTGATTTTAGAATAATACATGATTGATTTGGATAAATTATGTTGGATATTCTTGACTACCTTGAAACTGATTAATGATTTGTATATTCCATCATTTTTTTGGGGTTTAAAACATTTTTGGATTGATGAAGTATATCCAGCATTCTATATGGAATAGGGGAGCATGAATGTAATCAATAAGGAATATGGTAATTCAAGATGTTTCAGTTTATTAAAAGAATACAAGATGAAGGTATTCATATGTTATTACGGGTTAAAAAGGATCTATATTATGTTTACCTTCCTTATAAATGTTGGACTGTGAGTTTGGACAGAAGTATTTTGGATAGTTCTAGTTTGGATTATTTTGGATTACCAAAAAGGACAACCCAGAGGTCGGGCGGCAACACGTCGCGTCCGGCAAGGCTGCGAGACTTGAACCCGCAACCGAAGGGCGACAAGGGTGTATCACCTACCACTGGCCCACGAGATGTCCTGGATTAAATAATGTTGTTTTTTTTAAAGATCTGGTAGATGAATTATAAATTCATTTATTTTGGAACCCTGTACGAATAGTATAAATAAAAAAAATTACATTCTATTATATTTTAGAGTGAAAGATGAGTTTGTGGTAGAAATTTATTAATGGATAAAACTCTAATTATAAAGTAAGTATATCTCCTTATGATCTTATCCAATCTCATAAATATATTATTCAACATTAATAAAAGGAACTTAGAACAAAAATTTTGTCCTAGATGGTACCTTAAATCATCACTAATTCATGGCTTTGGGATTGTTGGCCTTTTCATAGCCATGTTCTCTACCACTCTCCATCAAATAATTGATGGTTAGATTTCTCTTCCATATCCATATTTTCCTACATGGAACCCTAGTATGTGTTATTTTCGGTAATCTTCATACTTTCCACTCTTTATTTTAAATAGAGGCCTCGTTGATTCATTTTTCGATGTGGGATTTCAACTATGATATTTTGAAACGTCAAAAATGTGTTATCCTAATACCCTATGTTTTGTTGAACCGATGGTATTTCAAATCATCATAGATTGATGAATTTAAGGACCTCAATTATACACTTGTTTGTGATTGATGATCTCAATCACTACCTATAAATATTTACATTTTTCCTCCAATTATATGTCTCTAATTTCCACCAATGTTCTCCTAATCGAGATCATAATTTGGTGGTGACTCTTTCATTTCTCTTTTCCTCATATTAAGACTAAATTTTAGTAACCTAATTTCCGATGTGGGTTTTCCCACAAAGATATTTTCTATTTTCAACCTTTTATTTTCGAAGAACAATTTCAAATTGCGAGGACGCAATTTATTGAAGGAGGGGAGAATGTAACACCCCAGGATTTCATAGTGTGTTATTTCTTAAAAATAATTCAATAACTTGCACTACACGCAACACCGAGTTCAATCACACCATGACGTACAAAAAAAAGCCATTAAAAGAGGTCATGAATAGTATTAACAACATTTTGAACTTTATATAATCCTTATAATTTTAGAATCCCTATTATGAGTTTCTTAGTCATAATGCAAGAACAGATTCATTTTCAGTATTGCACTTTTATCAACATTAATAGTGAAACCTTTTTAAATAAAATATTTTAAACTATCTGAATAAATTGGGACATCAAAAAAAAATTAAATGAAACATCCCAAGCTTCCACGGTACGCTTTCCTTTGAATAAAATAGTAGCGTGTGTTGTACGCAACCTTGAGTTTTAACACACGCCACAACCAATCAAACTAGCCGTTATGAATAGTAATACCTAAATTTTGAAATTATATATATTTTATATTTTAAAATGGACTTCATTTTTGGATTCGGAATATCGAATTTAGCCTAAGGTAAAATTTTGGTACTTTTCGGATAACTTTCATATTTTGATGGATAGTGAAAATTACTAAATTTTAATTAAAAACAACTTTTTTAATCAAAATAATTAATAGTGATAAATTATGAATTTTAGTAGTTTTAAAGTATATTTATAATATATTTTTACCATTTAATATAATGTTGGTCATTGGACATAATTTTACAATTAAACCGAACATAAACAAGTGTCAATCTTTTGATAGTTATTACCTCTTAAAAACACGCTTTTTGTTTTGACAGCAGGAATTAATTTTAAATTAATTTCTGCCACTTCTGTGTTTTGAATTTAGAAAAATGGATTCCATATTTGGAATCAGGATATCCAAATTGTGTAAATAGGTAACTTTTATTTTTAGACATTTTGAATAATTACTGTGGTAAATATTTTATTTACCATGGTTAAGGGTAAATCCGGTAAATAAGGGTTAAAAAATAATATTATAATAATAAAAAATTACCCTAAAACGTGTCCTAACCTTATTGGTGGACACATAGCCGACCATGAGCATCCTTGGGTCAATTTGGGGACCCCTTGGAGCCACTTTTATGTGGTAGGGACACTTTATATTAATAAAGTTAAAATAAAAATAAAAATGGCATAAGCTTACATCTTTTAGAATAACAATTTTTAAATAGGGTTATACATGTTGGATTTTCGATTATAAATATTCATTAGAAAGCTAAAACGATTTCCTACATAATGATATTTTATTTATAATTTTTAGACATCAAATAAGTTAAATTATTAATGACACAATAGTGATGCAATGTTTACCTCATTAATAAATCATTTAAATAAATAAGATTATAATGATTAAAATATTATCTAAAACCTGTCCAATTCTTATTGGTTGATGTTATTTAGAATATGAGTCATCTTAGCTTCGACCTCAATGATTTTTGGACCATTTTAAACCGAATATAATTATATTATAAAGTAATACTTTCACTCTTTCCTAAAGAGCCCCTCCTCTCCCTTATAAAAGGAGACCACTTATACTCATTTCTCAAACCTCTCAAGCCACGTGGCTCGTCCAAACTCTGCCCAACTAAGCTCCCCACATCCCTCTCCTCCTCCTTGAAGCTTCCCCTTAGGCAGAAAGCATTTCAAGAAGTCTTTTGGTTCCAACCAAAGTGAGTTACCTAAATTAAAGGTAACGATTTCTCTTAAATTATTTTCATTTATTTTGCTTCTCCAACCCCCAAACTCTTTTTATTTCCTTTCTTTTGTAACAACACCAGTATCCTCAATATACTAGGATGTTGTTATAAGATGTATTCAAACTACACATACACACAACTCCATCTAATGGATGATGAACATAATGTTTCTGTGGATGGAAAACTAACGCCTCACGAAACGATGATTGTTCAAATACATCTTACCGCCTCTCATGGTGGCCATTATGATGGAACTGTAATTAAATATGATATTAATGATATATATTTTATATATAAGCTTCTGTAATTCCATTTTATTTCATACCATTATTCGTTTCATGTTGTATATACATACGATAATTTCATTTGAGGAAGTGCGGACTACCACCCCCTTAAAATGATATGACTCGTTCATACCACATATGGAACGTATAAAGGATGGTGTTAATGAACATAAGTAACATATATAAAATATTATATTATACTGTAATAGTAATATACCTAAGTATCATTTGGATTCAATTCTTTTAAAATAAAAATTAAATGGAAGTTGCGTTCGTGCGTACGTACGGACTACCGTCTCCACGAACGCGATGAGATTCATCCTCCATCGTATCCATTCAAGTATAATTATCATTTGATGATTTAAAAATGATGTTTAAGGACTTGATACCATTCTGGATTTGAATAATATACAACCTATCCTTTACAAACATGTCTTACGTAACAAAACATACAAAAGAAAACAAGTAAGTTAACACCCGAAACAACGATAATACTAAGATATTATTATCAAATCAATATTAAAAGATCATATATGATATCATATTAATATATATGATTCTTGAATAATTTAATAACAATTATTTCACCATTATACAGGAGGTTAACCTACCCCAACCAAGGAAAAGTACAAGGTAAGGGATTCTCTTATCTCACTTTCAATTCCGTGAGATTTCCATTGTTCGCTACTAAATTATTGAAAGTGGTGTATTGTGTACTTCCATTTGATATATATTATCATGATTCACTTTATATTCATGTTATTCTGTAAATCATTTGGTGGTTATTAAATTTTGGCCATACGACTCAGTTGATTAACGTGGTAAGGGGTTTTCATCTCACTCCTTATTCTCATGAGATTCATGCCATATTGCCACCATTACCTTTTGTGTGGTGTATGTACTGCCCATAATTATATTCTTTGTGTAATACACTCTAATTTATGTGTACTTACATATTCATTGTATGATACCTCTTTCATGGGTTGTATGTTTCATAAGTTACCAAACTGGTAAGGGTTATTTCACAATCTCTTCATTATCTGAGGTTGTTTATACGTAATAATCTACTGGGATCTCGTTATCATCCACATCCATGTTTCTTAAAAATGTATTTCAAAACATTTTTAATATTTAAAATAATATGTTTTAAAGTCATTTATACCCTTGTTTGACTTTTTATAAGAGGTTTATAAGGGAATCTTTTCGTCGTTTTCCAAACAAGGTGCTTTTTAACCTTTTCGATAGAATTAAGATAAGAATGTTTTTTTAACTTATACGGCGGGTGCGGTTATTTTCCGCCGTTATAAAATCGTCAAAGCTTCCCTTAAAAGCTTATAAGATTATTTTCAAAGAAAATGTTTGATTTTATATGGATCTTAAATGATTTCAGAATAAAAGGAGATATTTCTTTAAAATGAATTTTGATTTCATCTATGTCAACATCCTTTGATGGGTTTTAAGATTATTTGAAGTTGATTTATTATGATTCAAAACTTATATATTGTTTTGAAGGTTTTGTGATATGTTTGAATGTGGATGTGATATTTTTATACCATTCATAGTTTATGGTGAAAGTATTGACATTTCGTATGCTAGTTCCAATAAGAATGTTTATGTTATATTTCAATCTTTACTTCATATGAATGTGTTGGACAAGTATGTTCCAGGTTGGGGACTGGTTAATGTAAGCCCTCCAGGTTGGGGAATGGTAAAAGTAAGCCCTCCAGGTTGGGGACTGGTAAAAGTAAGCCCTCCAGGTTAGGGACTGGTAAAAGTAAGCCCTCCGGGTTGGTGTCCGGTTATTAGAGGCACTCCGGGTTGGTGTCCGGTTATTAGAGGCACTCCGGGTTGGTGTCCGGTTATTAGAGGCACTCCGGGTTGGGTTCTGGTTACAGTTAGCCCCAAGGTCTTGGGATGAGGCCTTGAAAAGTAATTAAAGTTTAGCATTATGCATTCCAACATTATGAAATTGGTTATTGATTTTGCATGTGATTATTCGATTAGTAGAATATCCATGTGAACAAGTAAATGGCATTATTTCATTTTACTTTTGCCATACTATGTTGAAGTTCAAGTTCAAAAGGCTTTTGTTTTAGTAATTCATTGCCTTAAATGTTTATGCTTATTTTTGAATGTTTCGCTATATTGTTATCCTTACTGGGCATTTGATCTCACCCCTTTTCTATGTTTTATTTTTCCCAAGATGTGAAGATGTAAGTTATGAATGACCTACAGGGATATTATGAGGGGATTATAGTGTGGACTGTGGAAACATTATGTTGTTGTAGTAGTTTTTCATTTTATGATATAATCTAAAACTTATGAATATATCTAGTGTTTCCAAGGATACTAAACCAATCGGTCTTTCGAGATTTGATCTTTCTTGTGATCATGCCAATGTTATGTAATAATGCACCGACTCTGGGTAACTGGGGTCGGGGCGTTACAGGGTTGTTTAAGTTAATAATTGGGATGAGAAACATAAAAACATTAATTTTTCATATAGATCTACCAAACCTTATAACATGGCTTATTTATAACATTAATATCTTGTAACAGGTGTTAGTGGAGGATTAACTTCATCTCATGGTAGTCATGACTTTTGATAAGTATCCCATGTAATAACATAAACAGAATGCTAATATCAATATATATGTAATATAATTTTTTAGGACTTCACAAGGACAAAACTTTCATAATTGACGCAGTTATTTGTCCAATGAAAATTCCATGTGTTCTGATATTTTTTAAAGTAACTACGAGTATTATGTCGAATTAATATAAATATTATGCAATATTAAATCTATATAAGAATAAATCAGATAATGAAATTAATATGTCCCAAAATTTGAGGTCTATTCTAGGGTGATTCATCGTAGCATAGCTCAATTATGGAATTAGATCCTCCTAGAACACTTTATAGATGATCATCTTATGTTGACCCATTTTCAATGAATTTCATCTTCACATGTAACATTTATTTTCCTTGGACTATTTCACATTCACTTTTTATAAAGTGGTTAAATATGCATTTTTTAAGGAATATATCAGGCTCTTGAATTATAAAGAACCAAATTGGGGATTTTTTTTATTTTTTTCCTTGTAACCTAAAAACCTATTTTTCTTCTGTCTTTATTTGTTAAAAATTCTAACAAAAACTGACATATATTTTTATTGGTACCACTATTCGATTAATAAGTTATTTATAGAAAATTCTATACACTATAGTAACATCTCAAAATCATTATTAATCCCAAAATAAGTATATCTTATGGGAATTAATAATTAAATAATAAAATAGAAAGGTTCAGCTTTCATTTTTTTGATATGACTTGATGAAGCTTCACATAGGTTTTTGATCAAAATCACTAAGAAGAACCCAAATTAATACATTCTTCAGAGGTATACAACATAACGAGAAACATCTGATGCTTGGGTAGGACCACTCTCAGCACCACAGTTTGTTGGAACCTCAGAAAATGTGGTAGAGAGTTAGATTAGGGATAGAATTACCAAGATAGTTCTAATTAGTATGACCATTTATAAAAAATATAAAACTAGTTTATATAGTCTTATACAAAAAATGTTTGACCATATATTTATTTTATCATTCAACAAACATTCCAATGTTTTGACTCCATTGAAACAATCATTATAATTGATATAATTAATGTATAAAGTTTAGGAATTCATTTTTAGAGGACTTAGGATTAATATAAGCACATATCACATCGTTTTACATGAATATTCATTACATATCAAAATAAATCAGACCTCAAACCATGTATGATTAATGTATTCAGAGAGTTAAGACATAAAAAACATAATTTCAAAATATTATTCAATATATTCCTCCAATAATCTTCTCACATGATATGATTATAGACACATCATATAAAATACACTACTTTAGTATGTGAGGACAGAAAAAATAAGAATGGGTTGAGATCATATTCTAAATAAGGGGTGGATATAATATATATAAATTGAAGTTCATAATTGAATATAAAATTAACATGTGAGTTTGAGCACATAAAAAGAGTACTTAGACATAAATAAGAAAATCAAACAAAATAAAAATAGATCATAAATCTGGGATCATGACCCTAATGCCTTAGAAATTTAATGTACAATAAAGAATATGAATTTGTAATATACATAAGAATAGGTAATTTTTTATTGCATCAATGTTCACTAGTAGGGTCTTCATCACAAAGTTTACATAGTAACTTAGAGGTTTGAATTAAATACATAATCATATAATCATAGTGGATAGAGTCCCTATGAGATATTTATTTTCTCTCTTTTACCATAAATATGTTCAACAAAATCCCTTAATGGTTTGGGTTCTATCCATATTCCCATAAACAAAATTGATATAGTCCCTTACTAATTTTGATTGACTACCCATTTCTATAAACATATTATTCAAAGTCCATTATCATTTTTGGTTCTTTCCATATTATCTATCATATCATGAGATATAAATATTTTCCCAATGCATTGGATGGTTATATTTTTCTTATCCCACAAAAAATATGATAAAAACGACACATTTTTTCATTTGAACATGAAAAAATTCATAAATAAATCATATATTACATAACCCAATGGAAATAAATGAATTTGACTAAAATTTAGACAATAAAGGACTATAAGTAATCTATTGAAAGAAGAATGATGGTATTATTCGATAGTATATCAAGTGAGTCATAATAAACATTAATGTATATTTGTATAGAAAAAAACACTTTTTAAAATAATTATAAAATTACATGGAAAAAAAAAGAAGAAATGCCCTTCATAATTTGATAACATTTATTTTAAATTAAACAGTTTATAACAAATTGTTTTAGAATATATATATTTAGAAAATAAATAAAAATTAATTTTGGAATCTAGGATGATTTGGAAAGGAATTCTGTTTAATAAATTTAAAAAAAGGTTTCATAAAAAATAGTCCTTGTAGAAGACATTAAATA